>JAMZAV010000225.1:0-600000 GCA_024449915.1 Sweltsa coloradensis | reverse complement strand
TCTTTTATCAAATATACCTATTTGCAGCTAATAAGCTATCAAAACATCGTTCATTGTTCCAATTGAAACAACAGTGCCGAAAGAGTGTATAATATTTTGTAACTACACACATTTGTTCAATTTGTTAATTAAAATTGAACGAAAATTGCATATAAAACGCCTTTGAGCTTAAAATAACTCAACAGTCATTCGAGGCTGAGAGATACTTGTTATATATTGAAGCTCTGCAAATCAACTACTTGTGCTATACCTGATCGAAGGTTTTATCAAAGGTTTATTTCAATCCAATATGGTTGACATTCAAGTCAAAATTAGCTTGCTTTATGGCACATTGTTCGCCAGTAATGTTTTTTTGACCTACGAAAATCCGATTCTAATTAATTCCGTTATTATTATGGTCTGGTGCATGTATATATTTAATATAGCCTTCAGATTTTGATTTTTAATTTAATTTTCATTATAAAATATTAAAAGAAAATCGTTCATAGTCGATCTGGTTTTATTTCTCTTCATTTGGATTGTTGGAAGCAATTCCTTTCTTCAACATTCAATAATTGAATAATATTCTTGAGTACTGACATTCAACGTCCAGAGTGCAGTAGGGCCTGACGTACGTACTTTTCGTTTGACAAAAACAAGCAAATTATTTTTTGTTGTGTTTCTACCCTTCGTCAGAGAACTAAATAATTATGTATGGGTTTAATTGTTTACAGCCCTTTTTGAATCCATAAAAAATGTTTATTTTCAGTCGACATTTACAATTTTTTGTTTGACCTTGCGGGACCCGAACTTAAGGAACTTATTTTTAATGAAATCTGCTGTTGTATATTATGTTGTTGGTATAATGAAACACGCGTGACGTAATAAAATAAGTAGTGAATATGTATGAGATTGCAATAACTTCTAGTCATATTATTAATATTGTTATTCGCTGTACGATTCTTTGCAGTCTACTTTATACGTATTTCTGTGGATAAATTATGTTTTTTAGGTAAAAAATAGTTTTTTTTATTTAGTCCCAGCAGTGTTTTACAATTGAAAAATCCTATTATTCCACAAAGATTTGCACACTTTTATATTTTAAGATTTGACAATCGTTGCTATACTTGAAACTCGATAACATTACAAATTTTTTTTTCTATCTGATATTTATTTTAGCAGTTTACATTTGCCTTTAAAATTCTGTCATGTTCACACAAAAGAATCTGAAAAACAAAAATACTTTCATCCGTTCTGCGGGCAACATACTCTGCGTATATGGGGCGTCGATAGAGCACGATGGTTGGATAGTGGGGAAAGGGGGGGGGGAGAATTTCCTACTCTAACAGCTGACGTCGCAAACACTCCAGAAATGCCGTCTAATGAAAAAACTCGTTTTTACTCAAACAACACATATTTCGAACCTCTAAGTAAGAACGAAGTGTTTTCATATTGGCACTTAAGCTTTTATGTGAAAAGTTCTTGATCGTCTCCAGCGTTTGATCTTGAGACATTTCAAGTACTGGTAGTACTTCAATGAAGCATATGTATCGAGTGTCTTGAGCAAAGTTTAACTTTTTTATCGAAAGCTTTCTGATCAGAACACGATAATTATCTGATTGTGATAATGTAAAACATACATAAAACCTTTAATAAAATCATACCCCTACTTACGTGTCAAGAATTTGATTTTTGAAATGCTATTTGTTGATTAAAGGTCAGCTACTAAATATATAAAACAATATTTTAAATGTGTTCAGATCGGGTTAAACAAAATATCCTAACGTGACATTTTAGTGCAAATCACAATACCATATAACAATTACTGCCAGATTTTCTAAGCGATCCAAAATAAATCTCTTAAGTTGATTAAGCGGTTTTGTCCAATCTCACATAACAGCCTTATTCTATTCGCGAATTTATGAGGGAACAAGACACATTTGGTAGTTGGCAAATAGCTATAGCCAAGAAGCATCCGACGAATAAAAAATTACAAAATTGTCAATAAAGCATGTATTTGCTTTTCAATAGTAGATTTTTAAAAGTTTGTCGTATTGTTAGAAAAAAATCACGAATATAGTCAAATTTGGACTTTTTGGATGAGCGAAGCGAAGACTTCAATTTCACCGACCCCCCAAAAAAATTAGCTCCGTTGTTTTTTTTTTGTTTGTTTGTTTGTTTGTTTGTTTTTTTTCGTCTGTTTGTTCGCTCTTTTCCGGGCAAACGGCATATGCGATCTTGATGAAAATTTGACACGACCTTCGTTTTTTCTGAACTTAGACTTGCCACGTTTTTGGGTACAATCGAAGAAATATTTCTCATGAATATCGTACTTTTACGATTTTTTTCGATTTTTAGTGCGATATTTTCGTGCCATTCGGGCCAATTCTGACCAAACGGGTGGGGCTACAACGTTCATATTTCACATGGACATTAAGGTAATGGTGATGTATTGCTTTCTGAAAGAAAAAGTTGAAAAAGTTAGCCAGAATCGAGAGAAATAAAGCTTTTAATATACGTTTTTTGACTTTTTGTGCGATATTTTCGTGCCATTTGGGCCAATTCTGACCAAACGGGTGGGGCTACAACGTTCATATTATACATGGACATTAATGTTATGGTTATGTAGTACCTTTTGAAAGAAAAAGTGGAAAAATTTAGCCAGAATCCATAGAAATAAAGCTTTTAATACAAGTTTTTTACGATAAATAATACCAATTGACAAGAAACAAAAGAAACTTGACAACATTCACCTACAATGCGTAGGCAGCAAAACAAAGCACTTGCAAAAGTAAAGATATCCACGCAAACTAAAACCTTTAAAAAGCTCATCCATCAACGCGGCGGGACTTTAGCGTTTTTCTAGTTATCAAAATCGATAGTCGTGAAAACTAATTTTTATTTTATGAAATTATTTTAAAACGATTTTTCGAAGAGTGTGAATGTAGAGCCCCTTTCTTCCACTTCTGTGACAACTGTCCAAAATTTCAAACACCTATAATGTCAGGCAGCCGAGCGAACAGCGATTTTCTTAAAACGCATGTGTATAATGGTTACAAAAACGTAATCGATATTACATCATGAAATGCCAACATAAAATAAAATACTTGTTTCGACAAGAAAGTGAAATATGAAAATAAATGTTTCAACTCTACTTGATTGAGAAATGAGATTTTTAATCAGAAACAGTAACACACTCGAATTGAAGCAAATATCAAGAGGTTTAATGGAACCTTCACTAGACCATGAATTGTATTTCTCCATTCTTTCCCCTCCTCTCAATGGAATAAAACCCCCTCAATTGTTCGAAGAGCAAATATTGGAAAGGATCTGCCTATTTGGGTCGTACCAAGTACTGTCTTGTGTTTCAGATTTTTATCTCTTCTCCGTTGGGTGGAATGGATCAAGACTCAATTTAAATTTTCTATCAGCCGATTATTAAAAGCTTAAGTAAATCCTTGAGGACTTTTTAATTGGAAAATTATCTTTTGAGCCGAAAAATAGTTGTTTTTAAAATAGAAAAGGATTTTAAACTTTGATAAAAGTCTTTTGTTGTCTCATCCAAGAATGGTGGAAGACATAAAATTGAAATTGAAAAATGTACCACGTAAAAAATACGAAAAATATTCTAATTTCTGCATCTTACTTGATAAATGTACGCTATCTGAAGTGTGCAACAGCTGTTTATAGATAATAATGTCATGACGTCAAACAATATTCTTCTGACGTCATTAAACCAAAAACACCTCCCTAATAATAAAACCAATGCCAATATTCGACGGCAATGCGTCATATCCGACACTTTTGCGCCAGCCATGCACGAAACACAGGGTACAATACTTTCGCTCCACTAAAAGTAATTTCCTATCGATAACTCTGGATGGATTCAAAGCATACCAATATTCAGATCACCACTTCCACTAGAAATTTCAACATCGCAATGATTGTGCGACAGAGGTTATGCGCACAATATAATTAAATGAAAGTGTAGGCGAGGCCTACTAATATAACCTAATGGTAACATCAAACGTCTGCCCCCGGCAACTCTACATTCCTATACGCCTGAATACTCCGCCATTCAACTCTTGATCGTGATTTTAAATTCTTCTCATTTTTGGGATTCACGCAATTTCGCTTAGTCACATCTCACATTTGTTTAATAGTCGGCTTCTCATTTCAAGTGTATGCAACGAACTACTTTAAACTTCACACTAATATTCGTTGAATGCGACACTGTCGTCTAGTTGAGAACTTATTACGTTTTATATTGTTATTATTTGTTGTAAATTTAAAAGCATTCTACCCTGTGGTCATACCAACAATTCTAAACAATAACCATGAAGTAGGCTTTACATACAACCCAGTAAATAACTCTGTGTATGTAAGTTTAGTTTTGTATTATCCAACCAAACTTCAGCTAGAATTGGTATTAAATTTTTAAATCATATCGTCGATTGCGTCGGGGCCTACAGGGTTGGCTTGGTCGCTTTGGTTTACTGTCCCTCACTGAAAATCAGTTATGTGACTGAGTTAGTAAACTCTTAATACGGATTTCTATCTTATTTTAGATTTAAAATTTGAATTTTTTAAAATTAAATAGTACTAACTCGTAGTAACATAACATAACGTAACATAGTAACATAGTAGTAACCAAACTACTCGAAAGCACCAATTAATGAACAAGATGTTTCTTCAAAATTTATTGAACGTTACTAGACGTTTCGTCACCAATGTAGGTAGCATTTTCAAGATAACTGATTGTCTAATTATTGTTGTAATAGTGGTTTTTCAATGCCATCTTCACATTTTATAAGATTAACTCTGTAAATTTAAAGAAAGAAAATAATTTAAATTCATAATTAATAATAAACATAAATAATGATTGAAGATGTAATAATGTTGTAGTTGTTTGTCAAGAACATATTATGAAATTGCTTGTTATTGCGATTTAAACTAAAAAAATGTGTAAAGATGTTATCCAATATGATTGTAAAATATGAGGGCGAAAGAAAGACATACATGCTACGTACGGTAAACGAACCCACATCCAAAGTTTACAAACGCTTAGAACCTTCCCCCAAACCGCACAACCCTTCCTCTACCTAAACATCCCACAAGGGGTAAATGTTTCAGAACATAATCTAGCCCCCTTTTCCCACCACCCAAACAAAAACTCCTTCCACTTCGGTCTATCAGGGATTTACCCTGCGTAATCTCCCCCCAGAAAAACATGCTCAAAACCGCTAGAACGCTGTGTTTTTCTAGTCGGTTATCGACCTAGCTAAATCGCATCTACAAGTGGTTCACATTTCCGTCGCACATATCAAATAACAGTAATAACACCCACGATAAATCAAGACATCAAAAACAGGTAAAACGTTCGGAATGAATACCATACAATTGGGAGGTCGTGAACAGCTGTTGGCTTGATTATATAGAGGGGTCAGGGTCATCTATTATTTAACCACGACTAAGGTCAATGCTGGTCGCTTGATTGGGATTTCCTGTCGGGTGAAATCTAGTCACATATCCCTTTCATCTCACTCTTCAATATTCGGGCTTACTATCTGGGTATCCTATACATGACTTGATGGCGTTATTACCATTCTAGAATTTCTTGTCGATAGTAAAAAGATAATTTTGATTACAGAGTATTGTTCAAAAATGTTACATTAAAATATAAATTTTTGATTTTAATTTTATACTTTAGCCCAAAATAACGCAATTTGGCAATTGATGTACTTGCCATATTATTTATTTAGAAGATTAATTTTTAGCCATCATCATTGCAACATTATAATCTTAAAAAACAATCGTACCTGTGACCAGGTTATATTGTTTAATTTTTATAAAATTTAATATCGCTATATAATTTCAAATAACAGTGACAATCAATTATACACCCACGGGAGTGTTTCTAGACCAATTGAACACAAGAAACTCATTTAAGACTTTTTCTGCAAGGAATATTATCTCGACATTTTTATTTTAAATAATTTTAATGATAACAGCTTGAAATTTAGAAAATTATATGAATCTGACTTCTTATTTGAATTTCGCACTTGCCTAGTGGGCACTTTAACCAAATATGTAACCGCCATACTTTTGAATACGATTAAATAAATAAAATGGATACAGCATTATTCCATCAAAATAATAATGTTAAGCAAAATAGTGCTTCCACTCAGTTGATGAAGCGCTCAATTACTTTCACATTATGAAACGTACTGAATCCCGTCGGGAATATAATTGTTTTTGTTGAATATAATAGTAGTGTTTAAATTATTTAAAATCACATCTTTACTGTGTAATCGTATACCATCACTAGACACAATGCACACAATCAATACACCGTATATTGTTTTAAACAATAATACATAATGGCTGGGCGTATCCCATGCAAACTAGCCACAGATAGAATCTCAGAACATTAGCATATTACCTACTCATTCGTCCTGATGTCACGCTAATGCCCTGATATAAGTAATTGCACGCTCTGCTTTGCGTTTCGACTCCACACATGACTATTTAAAAGCAATCTCATATGACAGTTGAAAAGATAACACGCCATGATACATCGTGACTAGATATTTTGATCGTCATTATTCTCGGATAGATCAGTATGTTTGCCAACAGCTAATTAGCTTTATTAATGAGGTTTATAATTGAAAACTGACAATTCTAATCAATGGCCGACCATATTATACCGTATGGCTCTAACTCGCTACATCGTTCTGGGTAAATCATGCGCTGGATGAAGAGGATTATGTACACAACAAATGAAACCATTAATAAACAAACGGTGCTCATTGTTAAAACTAACCAAATGTCCATCTGTAACAATTAAACCCTTTGTCAAGGTTTTATGGTGTATTTAAATTGATGGCGGATTATTGGACATTTGTATGTTACATTAAAAGGCGAAGTTAAATACACGTAAACGAGCTATGGTTAATGTATTTATTCAAAAATCAAAAATGCTATAAGCAAGAGGAGTTAAGGGTTCGAGACACGCTTCATTTACAACATGTTAAACTTCTTATGTGGGCTAAGACGGGCTATCACCCCCAAAAACAATTTTTCTCACATAAGCTAGATCACAATACTACACTTAAATGGCAATTTAAAAATCGGCCTACGCACTACGTATCACGTATCCCGTGTCACGTATCACGCACTACGCATCACATATCACGCATCACTATCACGTATCACGCATCACTATCACGTATCACGCATCACGTATCACGCATCACGTATCATATATCACGTATCACGTATCATATATCACGTATCACTTACCACGCGTCACGAATCCCGTACTCACGTATCACGTATCACGTATCACGTATCACGTATCACGTATCACGTATCACGTATCACGTATCACGTATCACGTATCACGTATCACGTATCACGTATCACGTATCACGTATCACGTATCACATACCACGCGATAGATATGCAACTGTTAGTTCGAGTATAGCAAAATCAATTGCGGAAGACCTTATACTGAATTGAGTTATGAATTGTGTCATTTTTTTATGTTTCCCCAAAGGGATTTAATCGATTACTCGGAAAACAACGTCGATGTCAATTGCCAGCGCAATACATAATACAACCTATATCCTCGGGTGAAGGCAATGACGCCAAGCGCTTCCGTGTGTAACTCCACGAGCTGCCACGTAGCGCCAGGATCGAGCTCCCTCCGACCGTCTACCACTGATGTGACGACTACCTCACCTTAGACGAAGAATACCAACACTTTTCAAAATCTACAAAATTAAATCTGCCATTTTATCATACTTTTAACCCAGGTAAAAAGCTGTTTTGTTTTGTTCGGAATTGGTAGAACTTTTCCTTATTAAATTCTAACGAGGAGAACGATTTTTGTAATTGGGTTCAAAAATCAAATTGTGTATAAAAACACAAAAATACACACATTTCCAGGATGTCGGGGATATTTTGTTTTCCTGTAATAGATTCAATTTGAACATGTTAAAAAATGGGGGAAATGAAAAATAACAAAAAAACATTTTTATTTTTTTTTTTTTTTTTTACAGCTCTGGTTTCAATTTGGAATCCAAAATCAGCATTTGATTCCTAAAAGATCAAGGAAAATTAAATCTAAAATATTCCAAAATTCTTTAAATAAAAAATACCAAATTTCAAATAGTTAAGGTAGAAATCAAAGATTTGGGTCTCAGTCTCTTGAGGTAAAAAAGGGTTAAAATATACCAAAAAACTACACTTATTCTCCTGATATTTCAACTTAACTGAACTAAACTACCAAGGTGCAAAAGAGACATTTTAGATTAGATTTGATGAAGTTTACTTACATGACAGTAACATATTTACAACGCATTTTGCCCAGACTGGTATGTGTGAAAGTATGAAGACACTTTTATAATGGTCTGTATAGCTCGTTACTTGAAGAGGAGCTATCACATTTATCAAACCTCTTATAAGCTGGTCAAACAGCGGTATACAATGTATGTGGATGGATTTGAACTATTTTGCTTCATTAGTAAGCTCTAACCACTTCATATCAATGTCAATAATTAATTAACATTCGTCTACAAATTGAATGATTAAACTTATAAATTTATACATGTTTGATATGTTTAAGTTACAGGAATGATTGAAAATATTGGAGGATACTTCCAGAACAGTTACGATAAAGCCAATAGTAGTATAGAACAAAGAAATATTATTCTGGGAGCTTCCCTTGTGGTGTCATTCTATGGGAGGGGGTAGGGGGTAGTGAGGGCGCAGTCGCCATACAGTTAGCCTGGCAAATAGTACATCGGCCAAGATTTTATAGCCTCAATTCTCCGTCTCAATGAAGCTATTCTACTCCACCTAGCTAAGCCAACCAACATGGTATCCGTTACGCTAAAAAGATTACCGCGTTGTTACACCAGGGTAAACCGAAATTGCCGCACAAAATAATCGTTAATGGAAATCAGCCAGGACGTCGTCTAATCCCTAGGACATGGTGGTGCCAAGTCCTTGGCTACTTAAACCCTGTATGCACATTTTAGGCAGCCGTTTGAACAAATACGCGAGAGCTTTAATGTAGGTTTTCTACGCGACTTGATTAGACGAGTGAAGGGACAAAGCCACGAGCTTTTGGTAACTACCCGTTTTATCAATGTTTTAGTTCAAATAAAAGTGGCCCAACGAAAATAGTATATTCTGGCTGAACTTGAGTCATACGGACTTGAAGGAAGCAGATAGATATGCAGCTACGGAATAATTTATTTATCGTATTTTATTTTAAAATGTGTATTTATATAGCAAAACATGTAAAGTACAATAAGTTAAAGGGAATGTTCGCCACGGACAAGAATGGTCGTTATTTATACCCACAAAAAAAATGAAAAAAATAAAAATTATTTCTAAATATATACACAAAGAAAAAAATTAAAAATATTTAAGACTAGAAACAATTTTGAAGTGACACAATAAAAATTAACCTTAACAACATAATGGCACAAAAAATAAATACAAGGTGTCAATATTTGCGACACATTTTCGTGACCCCTAGGAGAATATACGAATACACCTTCAGTCAAGATGGTCGGTTTCGAGTATCGAGCTGGTGACCTCCTGAACCGAAGTCGTTAGATTAATCCCAAGGTTCGTTAAGGTTCATTATTCTAATAATATGATTGCACCTTGAGAGTAGCATTCATATAGCCTAGGCCGCTTCGCTTTTATGGTTGATAATCGTTGCTCTAAAAGTACGATTTCTATGAGAAATATTTCTTCGATTGTCCCTTAAATCATTAATTATCTAAGTTTAGAGATTTCAAACGTTCCCATAAAGTCTTATCAAGATCGGAATTTCCGTTTGCCCGGTCGCGGTTCATATATCACGAAAATATCACATTTAAAAAAGAGAATTAAATCGTAAAATTACCATATTGATGAGAAATAATTCTTCGATTGTACCCAAAAACTTGGCTTGATTGTACCAAAAACTTGGCTGTTCTGAGTTCAGAGATTTCGATAGTCCCCTCAAATTTACATCAATATTTCAAATGCCGTTTGCCCGGTTGAGAGCAAACAGCCCAAAACAAATACCCAAATTATTTTTCTCGGATTAAGTGAACTTGAAGTCTTCGCTTCGCTCATCCAAAAATTTACACATTTCAAGAAATATTTGTTTCATTTGAAGGTAAATAATGATTTTGGTGGAGGTGCCGGGTAGACTATAGCGAACTCATCCCGAATCGTAGAAATGGTGGAGGTGCCGGGTCGCGCGCGTTTGTGTAAACGTCTAAATCCTGATGTAATTTTGGAGCTACCTTACCAACCCTGTTTATTCGTAATAGAAGTCACTGTCTTAAAACACAAATATATATATTTTTTTAAGTATTTATATTTTTTGGGGCACTAGTTATAAAATTTCAATATATAATATTTATATCAACATTTTCATGTAATATCAATAATTGAATGATGTGTCATAGCCTAGCCCTAATAAAATTGTAGAGCATCATAAAAATAATCCGAAGTGAGATTACATTTATAAATCATTTAGACGATAATCTCTCTTCTCTTTTGAAGCCTACATACAGATTAACATCAAAAACATCAAAAAATAAATGTTGCGCATATTGTAAGTCTAGCCAACAAAATAAGAGAAAAAAATATTCTGACTCAGAACTCGCACGCTCCTAATCTTTACTACTAGGTTAACATGTCGACAATCATATAATCGATTTACATTCCTAGCGAAAATCATTCTTGAATAAATTAAAGGTTTATTGAGACTATTAAAGTTTTGAATACGTCTTCTACTGCAAAAAGTAGATATACGTTTTAAAAGCGTTGTAGGTTTATGTGACTAAATCGTTTCATCATTTACCATAAAAAGTGAAAGACCCTACATTAAGTGTTATTGTGGAAAGGAAACAGATTCTACAAAATGCTATAAATTTGAAAAAGTTGATGCAAAAATTATCTGGATGTGCGAAGCGAAGAATTCAATTTTACTTGCCCTGAGAAAAATAGCTCGGGTGTTTTTTTTTTTTTTTTTACTGTTAGCTCTATACCAGGCAAACGGCATTTATGCGATCTTGATGAAAATTGTATAGGACCTTTGAAATCTTTGAAATTAGATATATACTAAGTTTTTGGGTACAATCAAAGAAATATTTCTCATGAATATCGTATTTTTTCGAAATTTCCATTTTGAATGCGATATTATCGTGATATTTGGCCCGCGATTGTGCAAACGGCTATTCCGATCCAAGGGCACATTTGAAGTCACTGAACTTAGATATATTATGATTTTAGGAACAATCGAATAAATATTTCTCATAGAAATCGTACTGTTAGGGCAACGATAATTAACCATAAAAGCTCATCAATCAACGCGACTGTAAAACGCGTTAGTGAAGCGGCCTAGTATTTTAAATCTATATTTAAAAACAACGCATCACTCCTTCCCAGGCACATTGTTTGTTTTATGTATGATATGTATCGTTGACTGTTTTGAATGTGTTGCACATTGGGTCAAGTATGAGAAGTTAATGTCGTGAGGTTACTACACGTGGCAACGCTTCGTGTTTATTGCGTCGTTAAACAAAGAACACATTATTTAATTAATTAGATTCTGCTCCACATATTACAATAAAAAAAGTTACATTCTTTTATAGCATTAAACGACATATGTGATGGTGATGGTTTTTACATCAAATTCTTCAAAAGTAAAACGTGAAACACTGTGTTTGTGTATCAATCTTCACAGATACCTCATTAGATATTTAGACGAGCCGACTAAACGTGAATATCGTTCTGTTATTTAGAGCACGCGTGAAAAATTAATTAGCCATGCTAAGTATGACTTCTCGTTTTAAAAATACTCTTTGAATAGTACTAGACTTTAAGCTTTTATTGAGAACAATGCTTCACTGCTTTAGGACGTTCATATCCATATTCTGGTCTTTTGTTTGTTTTGATGTATAAGTTCACATAAACCCTGTAAAACGTTTCACCATATGTATCCGTTAATTGTGTTTTAACTCATAAATTTACAGAAAGTTAAGTTTGCGAACGCTTTTCATAGCCGGGTATATGAATGAGCTTTTTGGCGCATATAAGCCATCTTTTCATTTAAATGCATTTCGTTTCTTATTTTTGTACCAATAAGGTGGTAGAAATTAAATTATATGATTATGTGTCAACTAGCTTGCCTTATTATAGAAACCCATTTTTAATTTTTAATAATTTTCTTAGCTTATGAGGGAGAAAAATGTGTAAGAATTGATTTATCGTTCATTGATTTTAAGGAGCTTGTAGTAAAATTTGCATTCATGGCTGTGAAAAATATCTCAACGTAATGTAATTATAAAAAATACGTTCAGGTCTTCAAGAGCGAAATAAAAATAGCACAAAACACGGAGTTGAAACTAATTAGCCCGGAATGTAATTTAATGAATGAATCATTAATTAAACTCTTCGCGCTGCAGACAAACTTAGTGTTGAAATGAACATTACTTTGCTCTCGAAGAAACTTTTATTTCGTATTTTGGTCTCGTTTAGTCTCGGTTTAGTCTCGTTCAGTCTCGTTTAGTCTCGTTTAGTCTCGTTTATTCTCGTTTAAGTCTCGTATATGTCTCGTTTAGTCTCGTTAAGTCTCGTTAAGTCTCGTTTGGTCTCGTTTAGTCTCGTTTAGTCTCGGTTTGTCTCGTTTAGTCTCGTTTTGTCTCGTTTAAGATCTCATGAATTCTGATCGCTATCGAACAACATAGATTTTCTCTATTAAAACACTGTAGTTTGCATGAAAATTACACAAATTATGTTACGTCTACGCAATATTCAAATGGCATTAGATTTTTTGTAAACTTTTTTCTTTCACTTGTACTTCACTTGTGTTCTAAATTGTGATTTGTTGACATTTCATGCACAAGTATTGTAATGTGAAATAAATAACTATAAAATAAATAAAATAAATTAGTATTAAGAGTTGACCCACCCACTCATAGAAATGATTTCCAGTGTGGGGACTTTAAATAGCCGACCAAGCCAAGCCTGTACGCGCCAACACCATCTACGAGCGAATAATGGCTAACTAGAGACTGGCATAATTATTTAAGTAGGGAACACCGATCAATCTAGCTGGACACGATTCTACTCGCGGACAGAATCAGAATCAAATAGACTGATTCGGAAAAAACTTAAAATTTATTATGTGCCTCGTAGCTAGGACGGTTCCTAAGTCGCCGTTAACAAATTCCTAAGCCAAGAACTGACGGACTTAAATTCAAATGAGAAGTTAAACAACTTCTGCCTCTAGCGGGAATTGAACCCTGAAAGTCTTGGTTACAAATTTCACAAACAACATTATCTAACAAGACACAAATCATAATTTTGCATATTGGCATCCGCCCCACGCACATTTCTCATAACAAATTTAATAAAGGTAACATTTTAACCATAAGCATCAGTCTTAGTACTTCTTTGAATTTGTGTATTAATAATAAGTGCTGGAGAATCAGTTTATCATTATCGTAATTATGTTTTTTTATAAATTTTAATTTGATAAATTTTGTTTTAATTTATTTTAGTTCATAAATTAATTTATTTTTTATTTATTTTTTGAAAGTAGTTTTATTCCAATTTTATTTTTATTAAGGTTGGGGGTATCAACCAGAGCCGTTACAAGCTGCATATAATGCATATGTGCATATAATTATCTACATATTTCTCTTCTGATCTTCGTCGAGCTTCAGTTGAAGTGCAGAGATCATAACTTGTAAAGTTTTTGCAATAAGTTCTAAGTAGTGAGTACTGAGCATTCGCCAACACAGACTAGACTAGTTTCGTCTCGAGATAACGATGCAAGTTGTTGGCTGTCAACGGTCCCCACCAAGAACATTGAGTTCATTCATTCGGGCACGTGCATTCAGCATGGACGTCAGGAATCATCTTGGAACTGTTTTTTGTCAAGTTCTTTACAATTTCTTCATAACTTTAGTCATGAACATAAAATATCCTAAATAACCAATACTTCTACAAGTTAAGAACGATTTATTGTTTTATTAAAATGAATGTCTGGACTCATTATTGAAACGTTTACGAAAAATAAGTTTATCATTCATTAAAATAAGTGAGCAAACTTTTTATGAGTTTTGTATCAAATTTCAAGCACAACCTTCTAGATGTTCACTCTCGAACAAAAGTAAATCAAGGACTCGTGTGAAATATATAACTAGAACCCTTGATTTACTCAAGAACGATTGATTACATATTATTATGGCTGCAGTTGTAGCTAATAACCCGCGTTGACTAATTACTTGTTGCTGTGACAGAAAATTAAATCAAAGTAAATGTCTCAACGCTACTACTGAAATACATTGGCACAGTGGCGGATCCAGGGGGGGTTCGGAGGGATAATCCTCACCCCCCTTGAAATTCCAGCTTTAATATCATTTTCTACAAATCATCTAGTTATATTTAAGTCGTCTATTAATTTATAATTTGTTTCGTTCAGCAAAGCCCCTTAACATCTTCTAAAACACATAAAAACCACTACAAAAATAAAAATTTTAAAAAAATTGCCTGCGGTGTTATTGTGGGCGACATCCCCCCCCCCCTCCCATTGAGTCGTTGGTCCAAGCCATCCCCCAAAATATATGTATTGTTATATAATATAATTGTTTTGTTAAATATGAATATTGTACATACGATGTCCTTAATAAATTTAAATAATTTCAAAAAAAATTATTTTCTCACCTAAGAACAGTATTTATAAATATCATTTACCTGTTCTACTAAAGTTTCTTTTGAAATATAATCCTGCGTACGCCACTGCATTGGCATACCTCATAAATCCTATCTTTAATCTAGTGATTTATTCTGATAGTATTATCTTAGTATAGAAGTACACTTTAGTCTGTATTTTCAAATAGCTAAATACATTTTTTCGCTCATTATATACTATGTTTTATTCAATATATCTATACACTAAGCTATACATAATGTTATGATTATGTTAAAATGTTAAGAGCCCAATGACTCAGGTAATTTTGTACACACTGTATGCACTTCTGCACCGTTATCATAAGTTAAATAAATACCATTAAAACAGCTAAAAGGTCACAAACACTAATAATTGTTTTGTTAAATATGAATATTGTACATACGATGTCCTTAATAAATTTAAATTTTAAAAAAAATAAGCAAGTACGTCACACCCTATCAGTTATGTAGTGATGTAGTTCTGGTCACACCCTATCAGTTATGTAGTGATGTAGTTCTGGTCACGCCCTATCAGTTATGTAGTTTTGGTCACACCCCTATCAGTTATGTAGTGATGTAGTTCTGGTCACACCCTATCAGTTATGTAGTGATGTAGTTCTGGTCCCACCCTTATCAGTTATGTAGTTATAGTGACATGTAAAGCGCTAGTCCTGGCTCGCGTGCTACTCCCAGTGACTTATGAATCAATGCCAGGCTGGGCTATCACTTGACCTAAGCTACGCCACTCCCCTAACCGGATCCGGAAGTGTGAGCTCCTTCGCCCGAGGGTGTCATGATAGAGACCTCCTGCCTCGGGGAACTCAGGGGTGGCTAACACATAGGTAGAATAATATGATGTGAGGACGTGGATCAGCTGTACGGTATGAGAGTTTGGGGTTGAGTACTTTAATTTCGCTTGAACTTACTATATTAGCGGTGGTTATGTTTAGTGAAATAGAGAATAAAGGAAAGTTGGTTCTAATATCTACTAAACTATGAATTATAGTTAGAGTTACATAAAAATCCTATTTAAATTTTTATATTTAGCGTTGTTTTTTTGTTGTTTTGTAGCATCCATGTTTTACTTTCCACTAAAGCCCTAAAATTTAGGGGATTCATGCACTTTTCATCAAAAATTAACTGTGATTTTAATTATGGAACATTGAAATACAATATATCCACTTTTAAAATACAATGATGAACTCATTCTAAATAGATACATGGAAACCTTATTTTTAAGTAAAGATTGTCCTTTTGTATCGTTGTAGCATCATAAACGTAAATCGATAGTGGGGGTGGGGTACTTATTTCTAAAAAATAATGTTTTTATAATTCTTTAACACCTACACTTCATATAATTTGGAGATACCTCACTTCTTTTTAAGGACTATGCCAGTGTGATATCTCTTATGATTATTATGTGTAATCTTAGAACAATAACAAATAAATAAACGTGATAAGTTAAAAAAAGATACTTCAATGAACATATCTTTGTATCAAGAACATTTAATAATATTATACTTGTTTTGTTATAATCTATTCTCCGATATTATTTTAAAGTTATTGGCTCGGGGTTGTGTAGTTATATAGCCTCCCATCACCCCTACCCAACGCATGTATATAAACTTTGACCTAATGATTGATGTTTAAAACAATGAAAAGCAAACAATATGTTATATTGAATAGATCACCAGAATTTGTTATTTATTGACTTCTGCCTGTCAGCTTCATGATTTTGATATCAGTTACAAGCACTAAAATATATGAATGTGAAATAAAATAACTAAAAATGTGTAGTAAAATAGTTGCCAAAAATCGCAAAAAAAATCATAACGATTAACGTCCTCACACTTGCATTTAATGACCCGGCACCTCCACCAAAAAAGTCAGGACAATTTTACTATTGTCAACCGGGCACCTCCACCATGTTATTAGTTGAGGTGCCGGGCGAACCAAAATGTTAAGAATCAAGTCCGTGTTTCGTAGGTATTTATAATTTCGTTATTTCGATATGACGCCAAAATATTGATATCGAAGTTATTCCAACATATCGATGTTGTACCGAAATATATATATTTCTTTGCCCAGTACTTTTAAAAGTATAGTTTTTGTTTGCAGTTATTTGGATGAGCGTAGCGAGCGTAGCGAGCGAAGCGAAGATTCCATTTCACTACACTGGAGAAAAAAATCCGGAATTTTTTTTTTTTTTTTTTTGTATTTTTGTGTGTCTGTTAACACGATTCCGGCTAAACCGATACTCCGATTGCGATGAAATTTTATGGAGGCCTTCGAAATCTCTGAACTTAGAACTGCCACGTTTTTGAGCGCAATCGGGAAATTTTTTCTTATAAAAAACGCAATTTTACGATTTTTTTCGATTTTTTTAAAATTTCTTCGACCTCTAACACCTACATGCTTTATCCGATTGTATTGATTTTTTCACAGAACCTCAATTTTATGAATTAAGATATTCGTGTGAATTTTGAGCGTAATCGAAAAAATATTTCTTATGAAAATCGAAATTTTACGTGTTTTTTTCTTTTTTTAAACAATTTTTTGACTTATAACTCCTACAAGCTTTATCCTATTGTAATGATTTTTTCACAGAACCTTAATTTTATGAATTAATATACTCGTGTTAAATTTGAGCGCAATCGGATAATTATTTCTTACGAAAATTGCAATTTTACGATTTTTATTTTTTTTAAATTACGACGATTTAAAAAAAAAAAAAATCAATTAAAATTAATTTTAAGAAAAATATTCGACTAAATAATTATTTTTTCACAGAACAACAGAAAATCCGCGTAACACATGGCAGCTCTATGCACCAATTACGCTCATCCAACAACGTGGCGGGACTTAAGCGTTTTCCTAGTATATTAAGCTTGTTTCTCTATGGTGGTAAATGTGACAGAACATATTGTTGGATGTTTATAAAGTTGGTAGTGAGTACACTTTTACCAACCCCTGTAAGAGAAGTGAAGGTTGGAACCAAATGGATCACTCGGCATGTCTCACTCAATTACCCCAAAGGGATCTCTGTCTAAAACACAATAATAAACGGATAACGCGATGTGAGCCACATTACTTTTGTTGGGGTTCCAGGTTTAGCGGCAAAACATTTTAGAGATAATTAATATTTGGGAGGTGCGAGAAGATTCCGTAGTGGTTAAGTTTTGCTTTTGTGTATTTTTGAAATCTTGAATCTCAATGTAGATAAGCGTAGGGAGTTAAAGAGGTTTTCACGCGTTGAACCAAATATATTTAACAAATAATTCTAATTGTTAATGAATTAATTGGGTAAAGGAAAATTTAGTCTGATCATAACCTAGAGTCAAATAGTTAACCTTTGTGATATCAAATTTTCGTAGCTAGTTGTTTTCAGCGACAATCGTTCGTAAATAATAGCATTGCGACTTTTTTTTATGCAACGTGGCTTCGAAGAAGTCTGTCAATAAAAAATATTCCCAAGATGAGGTACTCCTTAATTTTACATGTTAAGACACGGCGTTTAATTTTTGTGGTTTGACTCTCGGCACAGTTGGGACATACCCGGTCTGGTCAGTGGTCACTAGATATTATTTTATTATAATTTCGAGGTTGATATTTTCGTTTGTTTGAATGTATTTTGTAAACACTTTCACGATACATTTTGAATTGGTAAGTTTAGATTGATACATAAGTACAATGCAAATCTGTATTTATGTGAATGAAAAAATAAGCAGGTTTAAGCTCATTTAAATAATTTTACCTCAAACCTAGCCCTATTTACCGTTTTTATTTTATTTACTTTTTACAAATTTTAGTAGCCAAATACTAAAGAATTCATGCAAAATCACAATAAATTACTGTCGTTGGTCCGATTTTTATTCATGTGTAATTGTATTTAATAGCAATGGCTAGAGAATATTAATAATCATAAAAATAAAGTTAATATACAATCAAAACATTGGCGAAATCTGACAAATTTACGCCCATCTAACAATTATGTTTTAACAATTAATTAACAAATTTGGGTAAGATAGCCAAAATATGAAACGAAGTGTATTCTTAAACCCTCCTTGGTAGAGGTGCTGGGTTCACAGATGTCAGCTCTTTGGGTTGCATCGCCCCTCCCTCCCACGTAACCACTAACTTATCTTTATTCAGGTGATTCAGTCCGGTCACGGGGATCGAAGCGAAATCAATTTAAATTATATGAGCAAGCACTATCATAAAAATTGATGTTACAATATTTAAACTTCTTTAGACCGCACAACAATGATCAATCATATGTTAACAACTTACATTTAAACGAATTTATTGTGAATATGATCATAAAAGTATGGTAAAATTGAAACTTTTCATATATTGCGTACTAAAAGTTCCAAGGAATTTCAAGATATCAATTTCAATAGTAAAAATGTGTAGTAGATAAATAACATAGATATATCAATTGGAAGTACAAAGTTTATGGGTTTCAATTTCGTTAATGTACCAGTTAAACTAAATTTCCCATCAATTCTCTTTTATTTCCCCAGATGTTTTTCAAGAAATTACTCTAGAGTCTAGAAGCAACAACATAGCTGGTAATTACCAAATGCCATCTAATTTTATCGCCCGGTTTAAAACTTAATTGGTTGTCAAATTGGGTTTTAGAAACAGAGAATTGAGTTTCTGTAATTGAGAAAATGGTAAGAGATGCAAGGCCACTTAAACTATTCTGCCTACAATGAATTCAGAAAAGCTAGGACATTTCATCTAAAGGGAAACAAATTAATTATTAATACATATTATATTATGTAAATGTATAAATTGGTTAAAAATATAACGTTAAAAATTTTAAAGCTCATAATTTTATTAACAGCTATAGATTGAGGAAACATGCTGATATTTAAATATACACAATGAAAAGAGGCCCTGTATAATTTTGTTATTGTTGTTTTACGTATTCGATGTAGGTCTAGGCATGTCATGAGGACTATTTATAATCTTATGTAATCTAAATGTATGTATATTACTGTAATAAAAGAAAAACAATAATAATTATATTAATATATATATGTTTTAAGAATCTTTACGGTAATTAATCACGCACAGTATTACAGAAAATAACTTTTAATCCCAACGTTTCAGAAAAACTATGTTCCATTTCCAAGTGATTTGTTTTTAGGTTCACTGCAATTGGATCTTTGTAATTTTCTATGTTTGCAAGGTAGTGTGTTTTTTGTTTCAATTTGTTTATTTTTATAATGCTGTTGTTGTTTTATTTAATTTTTGTTTTACCCTTCCCTTGAAAGTGAAACATAGTTTTTCTGAAACGTTGGAATTAAAAGTTATTTTCTATAATACTGTGCGTGATTATTTACCGTAAAGATACTTAAAACATTAATCATGGATCACTAAAGCTTAAGACAAAAAAAATATATATATATTATCAAATAACCAGCCAATTTTATTCACACAATTGTTATTCTTTACATAATCACGTGATAAATAAAATGGCTAATTTTAAAATATTTTTCCATAAATTAATTTTAGAGAATTAATACATATTTTACATTTTCATGTATATTTTATCTGTCAAAATGGACACCAAAATTTGTCTGCATTTTCAGACTGATTTGCAACAATAGTTAACAATAGGCCGTAAATTTAATTTAATCATGTTAACATAACACAAAGTTGTGTTCATTGTATTTATTTATGACAGGAGAATAGGTAGTCACCGACATCCAAATTAGTCCTACTCGCCCAGGTGAGAATAGTGTTAACTTGTGGTAACATGACATTACATGGATTGATGGGGAAGGGAGAGAATAGTTTTAATTCTCTTCAATTATGTTATTTAATATTATAAATCAATACTTGCATGATAAGGCTATCATTAGAATAATGTCGACAAAAATGAAATATTGTAGTATTGACACACACGCACACCTATAATTTACATAAAACCAGGCGTATCGTATATTGGTGAACTATATTTCATTTCCACAGAATTAAATATGCACTCTCCCAATCTCTACATGTTGAATGAAGGCCGAGAAAATATTTTTAGTGTTAAATGTCCATTTAGAAATAGGTTTATTGTAAAATCCAAAGAATTTCATAACCAATTGTTGACCTTTCCTTTTCACACCAAAAATACAACGCACATATTTCTAATCAGATAACATGTCTACATTTCACAATAATTCATCTTACATGAGCTCGGGGCCTACAAATAACATTAACATTCATAAAAACTAACTTTTAAAGAATATCTAGGTGCCCGTTAGGGCGCCGCAGCCAAGCCGCGGTGCGCTACACACTCAAGCACCTTATACACCAAGCAGAGTTGGGGTGATTTCGAGGTGTTACCCAGCCGTCATGTAACGTGATGTGAACTTGAAAACTATCACAATCGAGGGGATTTAGGTACCTGACAACACATGCCAAATTTTATTGGGGTACGACCATTCCTTCTTGGTGAAAAAATGGCTTGAAACATGCTCAAAATCACTTTAAGGATGTTAGCTACTACTACTGCTACTACTGCTACTTACATCTAATACGTCGGCCCGCGATTCTGACCAGACGGGTGGGACTACAATGTTCATATTTTACATGGACATTAAGGTTATAGTATTATAGTCTCTTTTGAAAAAAAAAGTTGAAAAAGTTTGTTGGAAGGCTTCCAAATAAAGGTTTTAAAATAAGCCTTAAACACTTGGCATACAATCAACAAGTAACCATAGCTACTTGACACTTGTTGACGGTATAAGCAGAGTTAGGCGGGAAAGTGCGATACGTAAACAAATGGCGGACATTTAAAATTTTTCTTCTTTGTGTGGAACGAGAAAAGGTGTCATTATACTCTCATAAAACAAATCAGAAACCGTCCCTGGCCTAGGCCCAGATGTAGAAAATTATTTATAATACAACAGTGTAGGTCTAAAGTTCCATTAGGCTATAGGACTAGATAAATAAATACTTACACTACATGTTTGACAAGCCCTAGGCCTTTCTTAGCCAACCCAAGGCCAGCACAACCTTGTTTTGACACTTCCCGCACAAATAACTAGTTTTGATTACTACAAGCCTAATGCAGATAAACAATGGTATGATAGTCCTAGGCTATTCCAAAATTTACGGCAATAATAAGCTTTTTCTTTACTTTTAATAAACTCACGAAATCTCCTGTCACTTTTAATAAAAATGTAAAACAAAAGATGGTGAAAATTTTCAATATTCTTCTGATTATCTGATGATTTACATGGCTGTGGGTCAAGGCCGTCTAGATATATCGCTTCCCTCGTGTGGGTACAGTGAAATAGGTGTAAAATTACATTAGTTGTGCGTTTGTTGTTACATGGGAAAGTTTTAATAGGATGTGAGTTGCCTAGACTTAACCAGTCCTTATACCGTCGTTATACCATGGTTATACCACCTATACCCAGGATGTACATGAATCCGGGCCTAGATATTTTACATCCTATTGTTATTGCTAATACCATAAAAATTAAATCAACTTTGATAAAAATATATTATATTTTAACAAATAATTTTGTAATGGAACTTGAAAAAGTAATAAGATCACACACATAACAAAAACTTGTAGAAATACAGCCAAACCTTACACACTCAAAAGGAATGAGATCTAAAAAAAGGGCCAAGCTCATCTACCCTTCCACATTTGCGCATTCTTAATTCATAAACGTACAGTGTCCCATAACAGCATCCTCGAAAAGCTTGGCAAAATAGAATTTGCATGTTTACGTTTAAATTAATTACAAAAAAAGAACTTGGATAAACTACTACGTTAAATTAATAATCGCAAATTCTATTTTGCCAAGCTTTTCGAGGATGCTGTTATGGGACACTGTACGTTTATGAATTAAGAATGCGCAAATGTGGAAGGGTAGATGAGCTTGGCCCTTTTTTTAGATCTCATTCCTTTTGAGTGTGTAAGGTTTGGCTGTATTTCTACAAGTTTTTGTTATGTGTGTTATTATTAACTAGGAAAACGCTAAAGTCCCGCCGCGTTGATGGATGAGCGTTTTTTGTAAGTTTTTTGTTTGCTTTTTGTGCGTTTGTTCGCACTTTTTTTTTGCAAGTTCTTTTTGAATGCATTGTAGGTGATTGTTGTCAAGTTTCTATTGTTACTTGTTAATTGGTATTATAAACTTCAAAAAACTCATATTAAAACCTTTATTTCTGTGGATTCTGACTAACTTTTTCAACTTTTTCTTTCAAAACGTACTACATCACCATAACCTTAATGTCCATGTGAAATTTGAACGTTGTAGCCACACCCGTTTGGTCAGAATCGGCCCAAATGTGACGAAAATATCGCACTAAAAATTGAAAAATTAATATTAAAACCTTAATTTCTATAAATTTCAGCTAACTTTTTCAACCTTTTCTTTCAAAAGGTACTACATCACCATAATATTAATGTCCATGTGAAATATGAACGTTGTAGCCCCACCCGTTTGGTCAGAATCAGCCCAAATGTGACGAAAATATCGCACTTAAAATCGAAAAAAATCGTAAAAGTACGATATTCATGAGAACTATTTCTTCGATTGTACCCAAAAACAATACACCTCTTAGTTCAGAGAAAAGGAAGGTCCGGTCAAATTTTCATCAAGATCGCATATGCCGTTTGCCCGGTAGAGAGCAAACAAACAGACAGAGAAACAAAAAAAAACAAAAACAAAAACAAAAAAAAACATTCGAGCTAAATTTTTTGGGGGGTCAGTGAAATTGAAGTCTTCGCTTCCGCTCGCTACGCTCATCCAACAAATCAATGCCATTCGGCTACAGATATTAACCAAAATCATCCAATATTTCGGCTGCTTCGAATTCGATGCAGCCATCAAGAAGTGAACCCAAGTTTGAAATTATTCTGTTGATATATCTATTGTTGTCCAGGTTCAGTGCCATGTTGATTGTTTATACTTAAAGTTAATAAATTGATAGTGAAATAATAAATACAAATACCAATTGTCTCGTTATTACACATTTACGATCAATTATAAAAAAAGCAATTATGAAAATGAACTCTGATTGAGACTGAACCAATTCTATGTAAATAGCCTCCTAGTTTTTATTGACGGGAGAAAATCAGAGGTTAACGCTTCCAGAATAAACGAAAGCGACTTTTTGCACAATTTCATCCAACACTATTTAGATAGTAACAGAACAATGTTGAAATAGTTATTCCTTCATGTAATTGATTGTTTAATTATTCATACGTCGATTTACGAATCAAATTTAATTATTGGAGCTATTTACTTCATTTTTTGGAACGATAGAGTGGGATTAATAAATAATAAAATAAAATAAAAGGTGTAAGGTTCATTCAATTATACGATGTTTTATACGATTGTGAATTTTACACAATTTATGCAGTAACTTTTTTCTAAAAATTATATTTTTACAAAAAAATATTAAAATTGAATTAGATTAAAAAACAATTTTCAAAAACGCATGTCGTTTTTCTATTTTCTTGCGTTAACTTTCGTATTTCTCGTTGCATTGCTCAAAAGAAACCCGAATATTTCTTCTCGCTTTAAGCAAATAAATCTCACCAACCAACATTCAAGGGTTTTGGCTGACAATATCAGATCGTAGCTTTCCTCAAAAGAAAATATCAATTTCTTGACAAAGTAGCACCATAAATCCAACTTTGACCACATTTTAGTATGGTTTACTGACTTTTAGTTTTGTGGACAGTTTTGATATAGAAAATCCCCACGTTATTATGTCCGTTGAAAACAGTGAAAGAAATATGACGATAAGAAACGGCGAGGGTAAATTTATATCACGTCTGTTCACTTTGAAAGGATCATTGGAGAGCATTGAACTTGAAGAAATGGCTGAAGATTCGCTTTGGAAGTATAAGAAGCGATCGAATAACGCGTAATGCGTATCCGAGATTGACTTCTGTGAAGCTCACCATGTTTCGAATCATCTCTTTCCGAAAACGAAGTCATTTTAAGCTGAATTAAATTTGTGGCTTCTACACTTTGATCGTATCGTTTACGTTTCTTTGTGAGATATGAGAACCAGAAAGATCAAGACTTGGGTTCAATGTCTGGAACTACGGAGTAAGTGAACTTTGACATTCCACAAATATAACTTGTAAATTACAATTTTATACGTGAATAATCAAAGGGAGTTTGCATTTTCATATTTTTCAAAGTTTATTATAAATAAAACACAACAATAATTTAATTCAAGTTCAATTACTTTACCTTCTTACTAAATAATAATGCATAATGGTAATTGCTGAAAACCGTTCTGTTGCTTATTAGAAATTGTTGTGTGTGTTTTTTTAATTCACAATTTATTATACATTGTGCATTTGTGAACGTTGTTTTATTTATCGGCACCAGTTGTAGATACATTTTTATAACTAATTACTTTTAATAATATATAAGATAATTAATTGTAATGTTTTATTTTTAATTTAAAGGGGCTAAAAACCCCAAAAATTATTTTTTACCACGTGATCTATAGCACAATACTACACTTAAATGACCGTTTAAAAAATTATATCTTGTAACTGTGATTTAACACGAATTTTTTTATTTTTTGATCCAGAAATTGGCGAAAATTTGGTGTTTTGGAAAATTTCCTAAATCGGCTTTAACCTGCTTCTTTTTTGGTCCACATAGATACTAGAGCATAGTACTAATCTAAAATGCCCCTTTATAACATCGTGTCTTGAAATTGTGCCCAAATATACCCTAAACACGCAAAAATATGCATTCCAAAATCACACCCCATCTTGGTAATCAGCATAATTTGACCGAACTACTTGCCCAAATTACAAAACAAAATATAGAGAATTTACAGAAAAAGCTGTCGAGTACGTCAATAATGGCCAATATTTTTTTGATCAAAATCCTCCAAGGTCACGGGGCATAAAGATCGTCCCCATGTTATTTCTTATGGGAGATTTTTGCCGATGGGACCTAGCTCGAAAAATGTCATGTTTGACAATTTTTTGGGAGGTCATGGTGGCCCCAATAATTTTTCTGTTAGTTGCTAAATTCATTACTAGTTAGCCTGAATGAAATATATTTTTTGAGTTTAGCGGTTAAATACCCCTTTAATGCTACAAGATCATTTTTTACATTGTTGCATTTACATCTTGTTGCGAATTTATATTATATTTTATGTCTACTGTTGTTTAGCAATTGTCGTTGGTTTGAAATATTGTAGATCCTTCAGCTCACTAAGAATTAGGTACGTAAATCTAAGGTTCTAATTTCGTTCCCCAGCTGGGCGCAAATAAAAAAAAACTACTATTAAGCAGCATCGCAGACTTTGTTATTATCTCACTTAAGTATAGTGTCAAGCTTGTTGCACAGATGGTTGTCACGCGTTAATCTACATACAGTAACTGTATTCTTACGTGAGTGGTCCTTTAATTAATGCTGTCAGCTATAGTTTGTTCTCCTTTAGAACGGCCTTGTATAACAGCATCTTCTAAACCATCTTCAAAGACACCAATTTCTGCTGCACAAATTATCGTTGTTACATTGCCATGCTCTGATACACAGGCATCACAAATGGTAATGTTTGCTGGTATAGGCACTACCAAGTTTCATGAATAATTAGGATTTGTGCGGAAAAATGTAGAGATTATCTGTAAAAATTGTATATTATGTTATTTTCTTTCGTCATCTAGATCATATTCGACGCATAAAATGACACATAAACAAGTTTATTTCGATAGTTCTGTGTATGTGTATGACAGATATTATAATTTTTTTTATAATTGGTTATAATATTGCATTACATTAATGTATTGTCGACTTTTAATAAATAACATCGTTAAATTCATATAAACTTACAAGAATATTCTAAAAATTAATATTATTATGAAACTAAATATAAATTAAAAGCATTTTTTCATATGAAAAATGTTATTATTGAATACAAATTATGGTCATAACACCGAGTTGCATATTAGCATGGTGTACAATAAGATTAACGAAACTAGTTTTATCTAAACAACCATTGTAATACCATTGCGCAACGTCAAAGTGTGATAATATCATTATTACGTCTTCACTGTGTTTTGTTGTAAACTAAATATTTAAATGAGGACCTAACTGACCCGTTGAGTGCACCAAGACAATGACTTCCCCACAATTGCTTAGCTAACTATATGGACAATGTAGGAAACGAATGTAAGAAAGTAGACCTAGATATTAATCTGTAGTTGACGTCAGGACCGTTATTATTACACAATACGCATTTACTTTATTGCGTAGAAGAATGTATCACATCATTTGACAACTACCGACGCGACGTTTTATGTGTTATTGATAGCCTAGAAGATGAATTATTTATGATTTCATTTTAAATAAATACAAAAATACATTTAAGAGTCTACCCAATCATTCTCATAACTGATTTTCAATGGGGGACATTCAATTTAAAGTCGACCAAGACAACCCTGTAGGAACCGATATCACCGACGAGCGAACAATGACCAAGACACGGCATATTGAAGAAGAATACACTGATCATGCAATCATACTGGACACGATTCCATCCGCTGACAACGCCACAATCAACAACGCTTGTTCGGAGAAAACTTAGAATTAATTATCTGCATCGTTGCTAGGACGGAGTCACCTATATACATTTCTAGAACAAGAACTGATAGAAAAGTCCATATCTGAAGTTTAAAAACTTCTGCTTAAAGAGGGAATTAAACCCTGAACCTTCTGCACTGGAAGCAGAGCCTCTCACCACAAGACCAACGATTCATATGATTTATATTACATTTTTCGTTTTCATTCAACCTAACGTTCAGATAAATCAGTTTTTAACTGCCTCATACTAATAACGTAAAAATATTTTAAAATTATATAAACAAAGTAGCAATTTTATTTTAGCCCGAACTAGAAAGTTTAGTGTTACCGGAGCAATGCGGTTAAAGATACATCAAGTAACTGTTTAAATGTGGAGTGTGACTATCTTTCAAACAAGCAGACAGTCTACATTATTCTTCGGCGGGCATAAAACAACTTCACAACAATGAAATGGCATTAATCAATTCCTTAAAATTTAGCCCATTTTCGCTCAGAACTATCTTGATGCATTTTATTTTATTAACTACTTACTGTTATAGTGACAATAGTTGAGCATGTGGCACCACAGTGTAAGATTCAGAATGCTACCGCACTAAAACTCACCACACTAGAGCTTTGGTGTGTCATAGAATTGAAAATTCTCATCCGATATTCCCAAGCTTTTATAGCAGACATTAATTTAAAAATAGATTTTGTTTTCTTTGGAAGTCAATAGTATTTAATTTTTAACATATCTTAAAGTTTGTAAATTTCTTTGTGAAAATTGTGAGCAGCAAGACTGTGACAAAGTATGTGTACTAATATGCTATATATGCTAGATTTGAATTATCTACCACACACAAATTATCGGATCAACTAGGTTACTTGGAAGAATTTTCAGTTTATTGAATTTTAAAAACGATTTACTATAATTTACTTTCTACTACCCGTCAAAACAATGAAATAACCGTCAATCTGTGCATCTTCAATTCATTAAAGAGTGGTTAGTTACTTATAATTATAATACATACTAATTTTTAAAATGGGTTAATTGTTTACATTATTTATTAGGTGTGAAATATCTTATTAATTCTCAAGATAGATCATTTAAAATATGAAATAAAAAGTTCGTTTTGTAGTCAATAAACTATGCGAATGTGTGCAATGTTCGCAGTATCTGACATCATCACGATATATTTCAGTCACTGTAAGTTTCAACACCAAATTGACAAGGTACCTTAAATATATCTTTGTAGATCACACTCTCAGCAACGCGTTCCAATATGCAATATATTTCCCAATGAGAGCCGTCGCACAACACATTGACAATAATAATTTGAAAAGGATGCCTTCCAGTTCCCCCCCCCCCCCCATCAATCTCCTGATCAGAGCCGAGTGAGGCGAGACTGGGTGTGATAAGTCGTCGAGATATGTTCGACTCCTCGCGAGTGTGACATATCCACGCCTCGTACAACAACATCCCAGCTCGCGCATCAATAAAACAATATCTAGTGTTTTAGTGTTATTGCTGGGTGGTGGTTATCTTGCCGATGTAAATAATGCTATGCATAACAATAAGAAATCACATAAAAACAAAGACATAAATTCGCACGAATCGATTCCCTTCGATTTCATTTCGTATTTTGTTCCCTTCAACATGCCTAGGTTTTCGAGTTGTTCCGACATTATTTCGATATTTTTTTTACAGTAAACTTATTTTTTTAATGTTTAATAATATTTTATACAATCCAGAAATTACAAAATCAAACTTATTCTGGCAACTATCAATTCTAACCAAATAGATAAATTTATTTACTTTGTTTATAGTTATAGTTACCTCGCAACCATCTACTCTACAATATCTACTCGACTCAACTCTACCCTCCCCAACCCTAAATGCACTGCACTGCACAACACTACACAACTTTACTCTACTCTACTCTACTCTACTATCTCGTTTCATTAGCACTTAATGCTGCTATAAGACGATCAACAATATTGTGAAAGTGAGAAGTAAGTGTAACTAACCATAAACTGGGATTAACCGGTAAATTAATTAATAAGTGACTAACTTTCAATTCGTCACAACCGAATGATATCACCACTTAGCTCTCGTCTCATCTCGTAAGATAACCAGCAAATTTTTACAGAAAGCTGTAGCTTTTCTCTCCCTTCTTTCAGCATTTACCAATGGTATACTTAACCAAGGCAATACCCACAATATCTCTCCCATACCATTTCGATAATCCTAATTCACATTCGATTCACGCCACCCTCCCCTCCAAGTTGTAAAGATGTCGCCCGCGCTCGTAAGATGGTGCAACGATCCGCGTAGTGGTCACGCTTCACGCTAGAGCGCGACTGTAGCGCGCAGGCGACCGAGTTCCATGGCCTCCCGGATTCAAACCGTCTGCACAGTTTGGCACACATTAAGCGGCGCATGAAATTATGCCGAGACCCGTTTTAAAGACGTGTAATACACTAACGAGATTAGGTTGTTGTGGTTTACAATGATGTGCTTTGCTTTTCCAGGCGAGACACTACGATAATTTCAATGAGAATAGGGTTTTTATTGGACTTTATTCTGAATATTACGTTATAAAGATTTGTTTATAACTATTTAGATAATATTCTTATTCGTAGAAGTTAGCTAGAAGTTGTCCCTCTATGGCAGGGAAATGGCCCAATCGCACCACAGCGTCATGGTTATAGCCAACTGCTAATTCGACTAATAAGGTACTGAATAATCAAACAAATTGTTTTTGATGGTAATCTCACTGGTACAAGTCTTTTTAAAACAATCTTTTTCAACTTCCCATCACTTAAAAAAATACTTCTTCACAGACATTAACATCTTAAACAATAAAATGTACATAATTTGTTTAAAATATTTTTTAAGAAAAGGCGATTTTTAGTTTTTAATGACATTTGTAAAGAAAATTACAACCTTGGATATTTATTGTGACGATAGCTTCTAGGCGACTGAGCAGGGAATTTAACAGTTACCATGTGCAATCTAGAAAGTGTCAACCTAGTGGTTTCCACTCCAACCACCTTCTCAAATCTGAGTCTCAACTATTACATAGTTTTAATTAAAGTAAGTCGAGTTCATTTAACATCAATATTAAAAATCTTTTAGTAGAGAATAGATTGATAATAAGTAAAATAGGTTCAAAGATTCACATTACAAAACTACAAATTACAAAAATATTCCAGTTATCATTTTTTTTTTATCAAAAGAAACAGAAACAAAAAACTAGTAGTTTACTTTAAATACACGGAGAGCTAGTGTAAAGGCTTCGTTCTCCTCGACGTCTTCTCGGCAGTCCGGGTTAGTGGAGGAACCTTTATTCCCGTCAAGGTTACACCGTCCATTCGGATGGAACATTTAGCCGTTGGTTCCCATGGTACTCTTCAGAATGAGTAGGCTACGTGCCGGTACCGAATTTCCTCTCCTCCATTCTATGCACCCTTTATCCTCATCTATCACCATTCATCGTCTCAAATAGCCTTAGTGCATTAATATGAGACGTTAAGCAATACAAATCAATGAATTAAGGATCTTAGGTTCTTACGTTTAACTATCAAACATAAAACTATTTTGACCTTACCTCCATCCCACGTAACGCATTGCTCTCCGCTCCCTCGTAAAAGTTAAATATCTAAATAATCAATCGCCCTATAAGTCTATTACCCTTAAGCCGAAAGAAAATTAGATCTAGGAGAGTAACTGATGTACTTACACCGTCATTCTTCCGGCTGAAGGGGCTTTAACAAGGATGCACATCATCATAACCTTAAGTAGTTTACTGGATGTGCTAGGAGAAAGATTAAGAAGTGGCATAGATAAACAAACTCGCTTGACGATAATCGTGGTGATATTTGAGACTGTTCTTCCGACACTTAGCACTTAGGGTAGGGGAGCAAAGCTGAACCATACGGGACTAAGGAAGATGGGTTTAAAACCCGCATTAATCAAGGATTGCTGTTGATAGTCTCGTATTCATTTATCACACAATCACAAATTGCATACAAGAGATGTAATGTTCGTAAACAATTGTATTTAGTGGGAAAAACAACGTTTCGGAAATCGCCAGTTTCGTCGTGGTAATAATAGAAAACAAAAATAATAATAAAAAACATTAAAACACAACAAATATTAACAAAACGATAACTGCTATAATTTAATAATAATGTCCTCATAGCGGGTTTATGCTTAAAAACCTTGTATTCATAATACAAAAAGACTGGTAAGTTGACAAATCAAGGTGATATCAAAACTATTTCCTGTTAATTATTTCAACCCTCATTGGAGGGAAAATATGTTTGAGTCGGCTTATGTCGAAAATGGCTGACGATTTAAAAACATTCATTAGAATAAATAATTTAGATGAATTATTTTTTAAATATTGTATTAACTCTTCTTACTTTTGCACGAAAATAATGAAATTATTACATTCAAGTTAATATTGCAACGTAGAACTTTACATAAACTGAAAAACAAATATAAACCCTCATTGGATGAGTAGCAATAACGTAAATTTGACCGAAAAGTAAATTGACAGGATTCGAGAAGTACTTAATGGATAAGTTTTTAAATGGTTAATGTTTTTATATTCTTATGTTTAAACTTAATAAAAACAAAATACAATTCAAACGCATGGACCCAATTTCTGGGTTTAAGCAGCTCTTAATTGTTTTTTGTTCAGGTTGGTATTTATTCTTGGCTGTATGTGCAAATGAAATATCTTTCTCGTGTAACTTTAGCCAAGCTGAAGTAAGTAAATGTTTTTATTTTACCACACATAATTAGTAGCTGCGTTGTTCTAAGGTATTTCAGTTGTCACGTGCATGTTTTTAGTACTATTAGTATCCCAGCTGGCATGAAGTTCTACTGCATATTTAGAATTGCTACATAGTTGCGGTATTCGGCAAATGGTTTTATCTGCATATCCCGTATGAATCACGGTTTAGGGAAACGACTTTTCCACCGAACGAATATTGCAACTATTCAATGCATTCATCAGAACAACCCGGGCACAACAATATTGAGGTTTGACCGAAGTTGAATCATTAGTTGAACCCGATGTAATGTTTTATACTTATCTAGGTACAAAACAATGCGATTCGGACAATGCGGATTCCATTGATATACGGACGAGCTTATTATTGCTGTCGCGAATATACGTAAAATAAAAGGTATACCATATTTAAAACAACCATGATATTAAATAGCTCAATTGGTAGAGCTATGGCGCGTTAAGCCAGAGGTTCTGGTTTCGATTCCTAATCGGGGTAAACTTTTACGACAATTGCTATGAAACAATAACTATGTCTTCGGTCTTATGCTTAAAAACCTTATTTTCATACTACCCAACTCATGGGAGATGAGAAGTGATTGGATTGATCCATGTGTTGTTTCAGTAATGACATATACTACATGTTTAATTTTTTCCCTAGTTATATACTTATGTTTTTAATCAATGTCTCTATACACTAAGCAATAGATTATATTATTTTAATGTTTAAATGTTAAAGGGGTATTTAACCGCTGAACTCAAAAAAATATATTTCATTCAGGCTAACTAGTAATGAATTTAGCAATTAACAAAAACATTATTGGGGCCACCATGACCTCCCAAAAAATTGTCAAACATGACATTTTTCGAGCTAGGTCCCATCGGCAAAAATCTCCATAAGAAATAACATGGGGACGATCTTTATGCCCCGTGACCTTGGAGGATTTTGATACAAAAAAATATTGGCCATTATTGACGTACTCGACAGCCTTTTCTGTAAATTCTCTGTATTTTGTTTTGTGATTTGGGCAAGTAGTTCGGTCAAAATATGCTGATTACCAAGATGGGGTGTGATTTTGGAATGCATATTTTTGCGTGATTGAGGGTATATTTGGGCACAGTTTCAAGACACGATATTACAAAGGGGCATTTTAGATTGGTACTATGCTCTAGTATCTATGTGGACCAAAAAAGAAGCAGGTTAAAGCCGATTTAGGAAATTTTCCAAAACACCAATTTTCGCCAATTTCTGGATCAAAAAAATTAAAAAATTCGTGTTAAATCACAGTTACAAGATATTATTTTTTAAACGGTCATTTAAGTGTAGTATTGTGCTATAGATCTCGTGGTAAAAAATAATTTTTGGGGTTTTTAGCCCCTTTAAGAACCCAATGACTCAGGTTATTTTGTACACACTGTATGCACTGCTGTACTGTTATTATAAGTTAAATAAATAGCTTTTAAAAAAACAGCAACATGGCCGTCTTCTGTTGGATTCATATCATGGTTGTCAACGATCACAACAAATAGCAATTTAGTGAAGGTTTGTTCTGTGTTTCGATAGTTCAATTGGTAGATCTATGGCACGTTAAGCCAGAGGTTCTGGGTTTGAATCCTTGTCTGGGTAAACTTTTACGACAATTGCTATGAACAATAACCCAGATATTGTTAATTTAGCTAAACCGGGATTTGAACCTGGGTCTCCCGCTTGCCTGGCGGGCGTGCACTGGATCAACGACGCCTGCCCGGCTAAGTGGGAGACCCGGGTTAAAATCACGGTCAGGTTGGATTTCATTCATATGTATGAATGTATTTAGTTCATACCAGTACAGGACATGGCTGTTAATAAAAACCTAAAAACCTCAGATAAAGTTATTTCTGTCTGTTTACTGTTTTAAAAATTATAACTTATTAGTATTATTTGTTATTATTGAGGTATGTTATAGATAAATCCACCGAACAGGCCGGCTCAGTTCATTTAAAGTTCATCCTCACTAATTTCATTTCTAGTCTTCAAGTCTAGATTAGTTGCATGTTATGCTGCTCCACGCTCAAGCTGTTGCTTATGTTAGCAACACAACAAGGTTTACATTAACCTACACTCACATCATGATTCTATCACAATATTATATTAAGGTAATGCAATTAGATAACCTGTAACGAAACAAATGTAACGTAAACTAAATGCAAAAAAATTTACTCTTACTCTATAAAAAAAGCAGTTTTCAATCGTTTGATATCGACAATAAGCAAAACTACAATGTTCTTGTGAACAATAAACAAGGGTAGGCTATACCTCATCCCATAATATTTTGATTCCTCAAGAGCTTGAACTTGGCGAGGGTCAAAGTTTTCTACTTAGTTCGTAGAATAAGCAGATGCGATGCTCATTGTATTATTAGCCTTCATTGTAGCGAGTGGAGAAAACATGATTGACCAATTCATTTGTGACAAGTGTATAATGACAATGTTTGCTCTTTCTTATCTTGGCGTTGGCTGGGCTATACTTGTTACTCTGTGCAAATACTGAGTTGTTTTTCATCCTTTAAAAACATCCTGGGTAAGGCAGTAACCAAAATAGGAAGTAAATTTTACTGTTATCATGGCATAATAAAAAATGATTTTTTTTCCAAATGCACAAATTATAATTTTTTCCTTAAAAAAACACACAATAGTATTTTTTAGTTGCTTTGTATCGTTGTCTGCACTCACACAGAAAGTGATGATGCATCCTGATGTATACTACTCCTCCATTTCAATAGCATAATGAACGAATGGGAGGGGATGAGTGACAGCTAAATTGGTTGTATTAGAAGAAGTCATTTTAACTCCTAGTGTTATGAAGATTTTTCATCTGCACAAAACAACATTTCCAACGGCACAAGTCACATTTCCAACTTCTCAAAACGTGCCCAACTGCACACTAAGTTAATATAAGGGCCTGACAGTTATAATACAACGTATGTTCTTCTAGAGCTCAAATTTATTGAGATTCCTGAGTTTATAGATATTCTAAATTTTGTATGTCCGAACCCCAGGGTAACAAAAACATTATGTTCCATTCTTGTTAATGATCAAAGTTAACAAAACAATATCTCAATTGGATTTTGTCGTGAGACGTAAGACACGCGCAGACGGACGAACTGGACAGAAATGTGATGCATATAACTAGGAAACGCTTAAGTCCCGCCGCGTTTTGGATGAGCGTAATTGTGCACTAAGTTGCCATGTGTTACGCGGATTTTTACTGTTGTTCTTGAAAAAATCATTAATTAGTCGAAGATTTTTTTAAATAAATGAAATTAAATAAAAAAATTAACTTTATTTTTTAATTAATCGTTTTTTTAAAAAAAAAAAATCGTAAAAAAGAAATTTTTATAAGAAATAGTTATTCGATTGCGCTCAAATTTTACACAAATATATTAATTCATAAAAATTAAGGTTCGTGAAAAAATCATTACAAAGGATAAAGCATGAGGTTTATAAGTCAAAGAATTGTTTTAAAAATGAAAAAACCCGTAAAATATCGATTTTCATGAGGAATATTTTTTTTATTACGCTCAAATTTCACACAATATCTTAATTCATAAAATAAAGGTTCTGTGAAAAAATCATTACAATCGGATAAAGCATGTAGGAGTTATAAGTCGAAGAAATGTTTTAAAATTCGAAAAAAATCGTAAAATTGCGTTTTTTATGAGAAAAAATTTCCCGATTGCGCTCAAAAACGTGGCAGTTCTAAGTTCAGAGATTTCAAAGGCCTCATAAATTTCATCACAACGAAGTATCGGTTTAGCCGGAATGGTGTTAACAGACAAACAAAAATACAAAAAAAAAGAAAAAAAAAAAAAAAACATTCCGGATTTTTTTTTCCAGTGTAGTGAAATGGAATCTTCGCTTCGCTCGCTACGCTCGCTACGATCATCCAATAAAAAATAATATTTCCTGAAATATGTTAGGAACTTTCACAAATTTGGATTTAAGTGTCTCTCTCTGTAAACGGATTTAAATTATAACGAGACTTCTACAATCGTTTGAGGCTAGTTATTTCTTTCACGTCCGATTAATATTATATATTCCAGAAACTTATTGACAGAAACAACGTAGAAGCTTCCATAATGACTTTTTCTAAAGTGCGTAAAAAAAAATTAAAAAATACTTACGTTCATATTTTAATTTTGTTATACATTATTATTGGTTTATTTGTTTAGACAAATCAACAACAGGTATGTGTAAATGCATTATTGCTCAACAACTTTATGCCAAGCATGTATCATCATTAGTGCCCTGAAAATGACGCGCCATTTTCATCGCCATCAAAATATTTATAAAACTCAATTTAATTCTACTAATAGTCGAGAGTCATTCCCTGTGGGTAATTGTATAAATAACTTGTGAAATCACTGTAGCGTTATTTTCTACTTTTGAAAGCGTAATTTGTATTTATAGTATTCTGTATTTTCTCATTTGGATAATATACCGTAACAATATTTCCATGATACAATATAAATAAGACTATGATAATAAGAGTACGATTCAATAATAATCAGGGGTTGTAAATCTTATAAAATTAATGTGTTTTCTTGCAGGCAAGTTACTATTTAAATTTGTAAATTTAAATTATGAATGCTTGGTAAATTTTTCTCCTTCTATTACTAAAAGTGCCCGAAAAGGTTTTGCGAAATACAGTGAACGTTTTAGTGTTGTTTTTGGTAAAATTGCCAAAAACAGTAGCAAGATTTTTTTTAATCTAAATTAAGTTAATGTTATTTCGTGTTTTGTTTTTATGTTTTATTATTATATGATAATTTAAATGAAAAACTCGAACACCCTCCATCTCGAACGCTCTTCAAACAATAACCAATCCTAAACTAATATTATGTTCTGAGCATTTACACAAGTAGCCAAGGTCTATGAAACGCCCTCAAGGAACATACCATCTTAAACCTTCGTTTTATACTTTTATAATGCGAATATACATTGAAATCCAAAATATATAATATTACTGAGGAAACAGGCATGCTCATACTATACGCGCTTTCAAATTTCTCAGACAATATTAGTCACATCCACACATTAAATAATCCACATCCATTAATTAATTAATTATAAAAAAATATCAAACAATAAATTCAATTTTCTAGAATTGAGAATCTGTCAAAATGGTCAAAAACACCCAAATAACTACGCATTTTCTGATCGATCTATGCTAAATATTGAAAATCTCATATGATAGCGGCGTACAAATGTCCCTCATTATCAAGTATGCCAATATGTATTAAGATGTAATGATTTATGGCTGCAGGACAAGGAGACTAAAACAATTTTGTCTATCTATATATTTAAACGTATGGACAAACGTTATTTACTGCAAGCACGAATACGACAAAAGAGGGAAGATAATAAACAGATCGTCAATAAATTACAAAAACAATAGAATTTGTCATGCGTCGATCATTTTGCTGCACTAAAAATAGGTTCGTTGCCAGTTCGCTCGTACAGAATGTGCATATTATTATTATTATTATTATTATTATTATTATTATTATTATTATTATTATTATTATTATTATTATTATTATTATTATTATTATTATTAATATATGGTTTTTAAGCATAAGCCCGCTTTAAGACATAGTTATTTATTCATAGCAGTTGTCGAAAAAAAAGTAGCTTAATTGGTAGAGCTATGGCACGTTAAGCCGGAGGTTCTGGGTTCGAACCCCAGTCGGGGCAAACTTTTTCGACAACTGCTATGAATAAATATAATAATAATAATTATTATTATTATTATTATTATTATTATTATTATTATTATTATTATTATTATTATTAATATTATTATTATTATACAAGTTTCCCCAACTCTATGTAAATAAATCTTATCTTTTTTTACTGAGTACAATCTAATTCGTGCATCGTAATTTTTACATTTTTTCATTTATTCCCAGTTACCAAGTTAAATATAGATGTAAAATGATGCAATACTTTATATAGGCGATCATACAACGATCATCCACATGTTTAACTTGACCTTACGAGTTTATTTAGGTTGTTTGTAAATAGACTTCTTTGTCGTAAGACTTGGTCTCTAAGTGACGCAAATACTTTATCTTCGTTGCTCATGCGAGTCATATTGCATCATCCGTAAAGCTCGCATTGCAAGTGTTCTCACCAGTCTTCTTTGATGGTATTGTAAGTGTATTTTTGCGAATGCCCCCCCCCCCCTCAAATAAATTAGGTTTTGTGTGTGATTTGGGCTATTAAATCTTACACACTTAGACACCTTTAGTAAAACTCGCTCGAGCTTTAAGAGCGCGACTCTTGTTCAGAAGGTCCCGGATTCAAATCCCGTCGAGTCAGGAAACCCTGATTGAAGGGTTTTTCCCGAGGTTTTCCTCAGTCATTAATGCGAATGCAAGAATGATCCTTTAACAGCCTGGACATCCCTTACAATTGTCCTATCCGAGCATTCCTAGTAACCACATGAAGGGGCACCCGAGGTTTTCCTCAGTCATTAATGCGAATGCAAGGAATTGAGTCCTCTTAAACAGCCCTCGGACATCCCTTCACAATTGTCCTATCCGCAACATTCCTAGTTAAACACCTGAAGAGGGGCATAAATTGCACCCTGGGTAGGTTTTCCACAAGAAATTGAAAAAATGCATTATCTATTGTTTCTATTTTGTTGGGTGGTTGTAGAGATAGACAAGGGGAGGTTTTTGGTTAATCGATCCATGGCTAAACATAAAGTGGACTTAAAGGCATATCCCACCAAACCGAAATTAAGAAAACATTTCGTCTTTACAAACATGTAATATTTAACGAAGCTGGATATAGGCCAAAGTATATAAAATTGTAAAAGTAATATTTACAGTTAAATATTCGCAACTCGGGGAAAAGTCTCAAGTTTCAGGCGTTTAAACCGACGCGCAGTCCTAAATAAGACTTTTGAGTACCCCCTTCATTAATCGCTCGTTGCGTTTAACGTCTAGACTCTTAATTGAGGCACAGAAAAGTGTTAAGCATAACAAAATAATAGTTAACTAAAAACCCAGACGTAGTTAGACTTTGAATTGAATTGAAAAGTTTGTAATTCAACTTTTAAAAGTGGTAAGTTCTGCACTCTAATGTCGTTTATTTTCATGTTTTGTCTGCTCTCTCGCGTATTTTAAGATTCTTGCGTAAGCTTCGCCGTACACAGCTCAGGTCACTGATTCTAAAACATCAAGTGTATGGAAGTATTATGCACATGGTAGGATACTATGAATGAAACAAGTATTCGCCTATGGAAAATGTTGCTTATAGCTAAACACACATGTGTAGACCTAATTCCGAATAATAACGAGTATGCAAGTGATTGTAAGCATCACTCGAGTAACGACTGCACAATTTTGACAACTCCTATTTAAAGAATAGTGTTGTATTGACAATTTGGCTGAACATAATTGCTGCACCCTACTTTTTATAGTTGTAGTAGTTATGCAAACTGAAAAAATATGTTAATTAAGGAAGGCCCAAGAAAATAATTGCTTAATCCCAACAATTTGTGTTGAAGATAATATCATTTAAAGTACGGATCCCTGTTTGGCAATGGTTTTGCTCGTCGTCTTCTTTGGCTCGGCGCCGAAAGGTTGGACTTGGTCCTCTTATTAAATGTTAAGATGCCCCTGTAGGTAAAATCAGTTAATCCAGTGGTGACCTCATAAACTAGTATATTAAATTATTCATGTTATATTTGCATTGCAACACTGAGGAAATTAACAAATTCATCAGTTTTACATCTCAACTGTTTGACCAACATGAATCAAGTGACCTACGTCGACCAACTCGTACCTCATAACTCAGTGGTGTACTCAAAATCATTATTAATTTATATTATTGTGAAGCACTTAGCTATAGAAATTAGTTAAAAGCTGAACTGCGTCCAATGATAGTGGGGCGCTCATCAGTACACTGATAACATCCATGTGGTGTGTTCATTGTAATTATCATTTATAGTGAGCACTTAGCTATATAGCGAAATAGGTTAAATCATGCTAAGCCGGCAGTTGTCATGGTTGTTACCGCTAACACCCAGACCACTGTTGAATCCATGTAGGGTGGTTTGCATTAATTTAGCGAGTGGCATGCACGTATATATAGCAAATATTGGATTTGCAAAGTTTCGTTTTTAGTTGCGGTCATGTATATTTGGTTATGTTATTTAAATCCAATATTTGATCGCAGTATAGATATTACTAAAATCAAATATTCATTAATAGAGCAATATTTTATATTGACAGCCAATTTTTTTTATAATCAAAGTTACGTTATATAGTTTACAATTTGGTTATGATAATGTTGTTTTTTTCTCATTATTAAATATAAAAACAACGTTTATGTATCTATATACTTATTCACAGAACTAATTCTTGTTTTTGACCTAAAGTTATGCAATGCAGATAACGCTTGGCTAAGGCAATCTACTGGCAAAATAAAACTTGGTTTTTCGTGTATATTTAAACATTCTTTGTGAATAGCTAATGAACTAATATCTCAAAGATCAAAATTCGTTTCTGTTAAAGCTTTGGAAAAATAACAATAACCATGCAACTGTATTTCATTTTGGAAGTATAAATATTAAACAAAGTTCCTTGTTTATAGTGGAATAGTTGAGAACCATTACCCGTTTACAAATACCTGAATCACGTTCTGATACATTAAAGTCAATATCAGAGGTAAAACATCGTTTGCCTGAAGTAGGAATCGAACCCGGATGGTTTCTCTTACCACTAATTTTCTAATTAGGGAGCGAAACTCTCATTTAAGCATCACTCTTCAGTTCGTCCGTCCGCCCGTCGTCTGTTTGTGTGTCTTGGTGTTTTTTGATGGCATTTCCCTCTAACAGAGATGTTACAGAATGTCTTTGTGTGGAGAGGCTAGCCCTCCAGAAAGTTTGAATATTCATCACACGGAACTTGCACCAATTTGAATGCAGAAACAAGCAGCGAACCCGGCAACTCTACCACAAAGATCTTCGCAATATCTGTATTCGTATATTAAATAAATAAATAAATAAATTTTATTTAGAGTCCACCCACTCAGTTATATAACTAATTTTCAGTGGGGGACTTTAAATCAAGCGACCAAGCCAACCCTGTAGGCCCGACGCAATCGACGAGTGAGCGATAACCAACCAAAGATCGATATTTTTAATAGGATAATAGTTAGGATAATAGATTAATAGTGGTATGGACAGTGCGAACACCCGCGAATCAACGCCAGAATCAACAAGGCCGATTCAGAACAACTCTGAAATTTATTATGTGCTTCGTTGCTAGGACGGCTCCAAAGTCAGTCACCGTTTACAAACTCCTGAGACAAGAACTGATGGACTTAAGTCCAAATCAGAAGTTAAAAAACTTCTGACTTTAGCGGGAATCGAACCCTAGACCTTCTGCATTGGAAGCAGATACGCTAACCACAAGACCAACGAGCCACACACACGTTCCTTCTGTACTCCTGTAGGCCTAACCTGGCTTGTTTAAAATTCAAACAAATCATGAAGCTACTTTTAATGAAGATTTTTACGTCAACAATTGCCACCTCATTCACAGTCTTTTAGGAATCTTAGCGCAATCAAAATGTGCCTCACCCATTTGGCACTTAGCAAATAGCTGTTCGCTCGGCCAAGAAGCATTCTACGTATATAAAATTTTGCAAACTTGTCAATAAAGTATACATGGACGTTCCTACAATCATAGATTTTCAATAATTTGTCTTGATCAGCCAGAAAAAAATCACGAATATAGTCAATTTTGGACTTTTTAGCAAAATTGAAATGCGTGAAAACTAATTTATTTTTTTATAAATTATTTCAAAACAAATTTTAGAAATAGGTAAATATAGACCTTTATTTCCACATTCGTGAAATATTTTCAAAATTCCAAACACCTGTGGCGTCAGTCAGCCGAGCAAACAGCAAATTGCCTAAACGCATGCTATGCACCCTCTTAAAATTGGAATCAGATGAGCCCATAGGACCACCCACCTTTCCACAATGATATCCGAAACACTATTTAGTGTCACTCACTCGCTTTCCGAGCAGATAGTAATTCAATAATAAGAATGAAACTTTATAACAGGAAATATACTAGAAAAAACTAATCATTGAACATTTACATGTATTATCTTGTGTTTAAGAACGTATCTCAAGAACTATTCAGCTCTCTGTACTCGGAAAACGTCAATATCGTTGATAGACGAGGGAGAGAGTTATGTTTAAATCACCATTGTACTTTACAGTGTTGTTTAAAAAACATACTTTATGAAATTATACAAACATTATCTAAAAAATTAAATTCATGACACGCCATTACGGAACATCTTTTACAATGATAAAAAAATACTATGGAAAACACAGCACATACGAAGTACGATGTAAAATTTCAAAGTTTATTTGCTTTTCTAAGTAATTCAATGTTTTCCAAGTCAATAGTACACACATCTCCGATAACAACTTCAGTGATTATTAGCGACACACCCTTAAAATGAATGACACCACCTTGCAATGTACACCATCTGTGTAATTATACGGGTTTTAGCTCTCGCGCTGCAGATGCCGACCGAGCCAATTATACACGCACTCCTATTTGCATATTACACGCGTTATTAATCACGTGATGAGGAGCGTTTAATGTATCACATAGGCATTTCTAGCGGCTAATTAGACCTCGGAGCCAATCACCGTCATTCAACGTGCGGGGTGGAACCAATGTACAATGTTTTATAAAATAGAAAGTTCCCTCTTGCCGTGGTTTCAATTTTATCCTTTTTTTTCTTATACTAGTGTAAATTCTGAAATCTTCTTAAATTTATTTTATTCAATTTCACATTTTTATAACTCTTAATGTGTTTAATATTGTTGTCTTTACATTGATGATGTATATTATTATTTCAAAATTCGATAACTACAATTAATTCACTTATTTTTTGTCCTTTGTAAATCAGTTTTTATTATCAAAACGATCCAAATTTAAGACGTAAATAAATAAATTAAACATCATTTGAATGTAATTTGAGTTAAGTACTAAAATCTAATTGATTTATAAAAAACATAAGACAATATTATTACACATTATGTAAAGCATTTCTATGAATTTAAGTCAATATGTCAGAAATTTATTCTGCTCTTGAAATATTTTCAAATCGTTTTCAACAACACTATTAATTAAAATTAAAGTATATATTCAAAATAATAATTGAGTGACAATTAAAGTATATTTTAAATATATTCTTAATTTGAGACGAACAACAATTACATTGATGTTTACATCTCTCTTTAATTTATTTCTCTTTTCTGCCATCCTCTTGACACATTTAATAAAATGAATGCGTTAGTAAATATTTTTAAATTGTAAATTTAAAAAATGCTTCTTTTAATAAAAACAAGCACGGGTTCGAAAGAATAATATCTACTAATCAACAAATCGTATTTATATATATAAATAAAAACAATAAAAACATAATATTTTGCTGTTGTATTACAACAATTACAGACTACAAAACCTTTCTATTATTGGCAGACAAAATAAAGAATATCTCACGTGGTAAACCGAAAAAAGTAAATTTAATTATTTAAAGATGGTAACATATATATATAAAAAAAGTAATATAAACGTAAAAAAATTGGTTTCGGTGCCGGAATGTAACGACAGAACTTAACAATACAAAAACTGTCCTCGCTTATAGTTTTCATAAATGGTGAAGGTGCAGGTCACATAAATTTACAAAGCCTTGCAGCCATTTACTTTCTTTCCATCTTCATTTAAAGCCCAAATCACAACTTCATTATCTAGTTGGGTGTTTGCAAGACGTTAACCGTGTTAATATCCAGCATACACTGTGCATTAGTGTTGCGCGCGAGAAATTGAATTTGTGTGATCCTTTTGTCGTCGTTAAAATCCGTCGGCCCATTACTCCAGACGTCTGGTAGCGTCTGTATAGTTTAGAAGGAATATGTGATACATCGGTAGCGAGGCAGAAGCTAGGATAGTAGACACAAAGGTAGCTCATGCGTGACGCGTGAGACTATGATTCAAGGATTGATTCCCGTCATAGGCAATCCTGACTGAGAGTTGTAACTGAGGTTTTCTTCAGTTGTTAAAACCCTTTCCGGCCCAACGGTGCCATATGGACCCATAATTTTTTTAAAATTTTTATCTGGGTAAATTTTTTTTTTTCAATTTTACCCATAATTTTTAATTTATGTTTGGTACATAATAAGTTAATAATTTTTTTCCACATTCCAATAGGACCAAAAGTGATTTTTTTAGAGAAGATAGAAAATACAAATCTGCAAAAAAGGATAAATATGGGGGGAAAACGGTTTGTCCCGGAAATGTAATAAATCTCTAGTATTGCTATTATTTGAGATACAAAAAATCAAAATATGCAAAAATCATGGAAAAATCTAGTTTTTGGAATTTATTTAAAATTTGAATTTTTACATAAAACTAGGAAGCTTCGCAAACGCTTTTTTTTGTCGCGTTGATGGATGAGCTTTTTTGTAAGTTTTTAGTTTGCGTGGGATCTCTTTACTTTTGCAAGTACTTTGTTTAACTGCCTACGCATTGTAGGTGATTGTTGTCAAGTTTCTATTGTAACTTGTCAATTGTTTTTATTTACCGTAAAAAACTTAAATTAAAAGCTTTATTTCTATAGATTCTGGCTAACTTTTTCAACTTTTTCTTTCAAAAGGTACAACATCACCATAAACTTAATGTACATGTATAATATGAACGTTTTAGCCTCACACGTTTGGTCAGAATTGGCCCAAATGGCACGAAAATTCGCACTAAAAATCGGAAAAAAAATCGTAAAAGTACAATATTCTGAGAAATATTTCTTCGATTGTACCCAAAAACGTAGCAAGTCTAAGTTTAGATATTTAGAAGGTCCCCTTCATCAAGATCGCATATGCCGTTTGCCGGTAGAGAGCGAACAAACAGACAGAAAAAAAAAAACACCTGAGCTAAATTGTTGGGGGGTCGGTGAAATTGTATTCTTCGCTTCGCTCATCCAATAAAGCTTTTATTCAAATTCCAAAATTTACCAAAATTCATTTAAATTCATTATAGAAAAAATATGGAAAAAATACTGAAATTCAGAAAAAAGCAAAACTCGAATTGTGTGCTTCAAATTATCTAATTTTCACAGATTTAATTCGGGCCTGAAAGGGTTTTAAGCTGGATGCTTAGATTGGATCCTCTTAAACAGCTCTTCACAATCACCCTAGCACTCTTAGGGCTTTAAAAGGCACCAGCGTATGGCTCTATAGGAAGTGGGTTCGAATCTTTTTGTAATCGTCCTTCACCCTCATCTATCACCACCACTCATCGTCTTGAATAGCCTTAGAGCATTAATAAGAGACGTTAAGCAACAAAATCATCACAAAATGGCCAGATCACTTCAGATAACTAATAATAACGTGGTACTCTAATAATTGACAACCACTGCAATGAAGAATGGCTGTGTTACTGGCATTTTATTAATCAACACTATTATAACTAATATAAGTCATAACTATCAGAATCAACCGTATCGTTTCATCAGTCAACATTTATCACTCTTCTTATGAATTAATTACAGATCAACTTTAATTTTCAATTATTTTAATAATGTTGAGGATGGGAAAGGATCAATGCGGTGGTTGGTCCATAAAGGTCTGGTTCCCTGTCTCATTCTGTAAACGTTGTCTTAACTTTTGAGTATTTATGACAGAAAACAATAAGAAATAACTATATAAACACCGGCCTAGCCCCCTTAAAAGGATCACACAAATTGGCGTGTTCCATACGTCACGGGCATGTATACGATGTTTTATTTTTTATGTTGGTAACTGTCAGTATATTAGCCCATGCGGGTCAATTAACTCATATCACTGAGTTAAAACCTTGTTAATGACTTTTAGACACGACAATTACTCTCTTAGTCATAGAATAACATTAGAATATTCTGAGAATATGTTGAAGGATACAGTTTTAATGTACGGTGAAACATATGACTTGATTAAATTATTAATATCTATTTTCAATATTTAAGCAAGCTTAAATAAATTAAATACAATTTTGTTAAAAATTATCACAAATCAACATTTATAACCAAATATATAATAGACGATAAAGAAATTAATAATTTGGGGTAAATGATCCATTATTCGTTTTGTTGAAAGTTCAATCAATTTGCTTTTTTTTTTAAAAAAAAAAATGCCTAATTGGAAAAATAAGCCATCAATTTGTCTTATACTAGTCTTTTAAAAGTATTAATATCGTTTTATTGGCCTACTCTTCATAAACAATAAGAGATCAATTTTAAAAGTAAATCGTAGTTTGGAAAATCCACAGAAAAATTATCAACTTTAGCTGTTTAAAATATTGGAATTTTGATAGATTTTGATCGATATAGTCAATATATTGAATGTTCTCCCGTCTGCGTCTTTGAAAAATAAATGAAAACGTGTTAAGTAAAACACAAATGTAAATCGTTCCTAATTCCAAAGACAGAAAGGCCAAGCAATATTTGTTTAAAAAGTTATGCATAATGTAGAGTAGGGCAACATAAAAGCTAAATCTGTATGAAATAGTTTAATATTGAATAGTTTTTATGTTTTTTAACTAATCTGCCCATTTTGGTACCGAGTATTGGTGTCCTTGCATTATCACGTCGTAAAAACCGTATACTCTTTATAACGATGGTCAATCATGCAATATTTTTCTCATATATTGTAACGTTATACAATAATTTGATATAATCATTCTACTGCATATTTTTCATGTATGTTGATTAACATTTTAAATACCAAATATAACAACTTTACTTGGATATTTAAAAATTATTCATCCGGAAAATAAAGCTAGAACATAAAAAAGTTTCACACTTGATGTAAATATTAGTTTTGGGAAGGAAGTTAGTATAGTCTTAAAAAAAAGTAGCTTATGAAAGTTAAAGATGATAACGTGACTGTTTACTCTCTTGGTCCTTCGGGCTTAATTTTTCTAAAGACGTATAAAATCTACGTTCTATGTTTCTATGTCGGTAATTTTTATTATGCAACCTCTAATTCTTGCACTATTCAAACACCTATCAGTGGTGTGATGATGTAGAACAAATTGAAACGTATATGTCGTATGAGAGATTCGAGCCCACGTCCCATTTCGTGTCTATACACTAACTAAATGAGCCATCGAGACCGCTACACGTTAATTAGCTTTGAACCGGCTAAACCCCGACGCACCTAATACAGTGTACGATGCTTCTCAATGAGATTGGTTACCCTTGCATACCCTCGGCCAGACGTAAATTCTGGCTGGGCATAGTACATACAAAACCCTTTGATTTACTTATGTTCGATGATCAACATGATATTTCACAGTGTAATTAATCTTGTACGTGGTGGGTAGATACACATTAAACATATGTTAATTGAAAGTGTTTAGTCACTCGCCATACGAACTCATGTTAACATATTATTAATAAACCCATCACCGATAAAAGTTGAAAGGGAGATAATGATAAAATATTGTCAATTTTTAATGTTATATATTTTCCATTTGATCCTCGATTATTTTCTTAATAAAAACACTTCCAACCACCAACATGTTTTCCACACTAAACAAAAAGACACTCTATTTTGCCACTAAACACAGTATACAGATATGAAAGATGCTGACATTATTCGTTCAAACTATTCCACGTCATGATCAATTTAAAATAATTATAACTCACTGTTAATAATTGAATTTCCCCTTCTTACTCTCCCCTGACAAGCTTGATACTTTGAGTAACGCCCCTTTCGTCACATCTCATAACAACCATTTAAATATCACCATCACTATACTAACTCAATATTGTATAATTATACTTGGTATTGTAAGGGTAGGGGAATAGATTTTCCAAAATATGTTTGTGTTATATTATTGGATGATCGACGAGGACTTTACGTCTTATATGTTGATTGCTTTAACCGATACGAGAGATATGTGTTAAAAAAATATATATATTAAAAAAAAAATAGTAAAAAAAACTATATGGAAATCAATCAAGAAATTGTAAAAAATACATGTCTCGCCGGGTATCGAACCCGGGTCTCCCTATTGCCGGTAGGACGTTTTGCTCTGAGCTATGCCGAGACGATATTTTTTTATTTCTGTATTGTTTTCAATATTATCAATTTCACCTACAGGAGTGATTCCCGATTATTGAAATTGAAAAAATTAATGAAAATACTAATAAAAATTAAAATAATTTTTGTGAAATTATTGTAGTATTTAGTGTAAGTTTGTGTGTTACTCACCGATAATGTAGGCTAGCGCCACCAGTCCTACCGGGGCGCCACTCATTCCTCGTCCTACTGGATGAAGCGAAGCACTCACACACTCGCGCACGTGTTAAGAGGAGCGGGACTAGTAGCAGACTAGTCTGGCCTTAACGTCCCGCCAACACTGAGCGTCTAGGCCAGCGGGACCGTGACGTAGTAGCAGACCCCCCCCCCCCCTCCCGCAACCCGCACGCGCGCACCACGTCGCGACAACTAGGATCATGGCGCATGTAATAGGGACATTAATGATTTATAGATTGGATATTTTATGGGAAATGTGACTTTTTCATATCTAGGATAAAAGTTAGTCTGACAGGCGATTGAAAATGGATCTATCGGTTACCATATATTATTAATTTCAGATTTTTTTAAATAATTATTTTATTACTAGAGAAGAAGAAATGGAAGACGAAGAAATTAAAGGAGAAGATGACATGACAAGACTGGCAAGCCGATGTTAATATAACTCTGTGGTGCCCTAGAAACTCTAATGGTTAGCCACCCCCTGACCCGACTTAACGTTGGGTACAGGAGTAAAGATATAAAGATTATATTAATTTTGTATTTTTAATATTATTTGAATTCTTACAGTAAACATTTAAACAGTACAATATTTATGAGAGAGTGACATAAATAGCATATGCCCCATAGTACGTGTTTACTTATCACATCTTTGACGCATTTTGTAAAAAACAAAAATAGAATTAATTTCAAAGTTAACTACAGTATAACAATACAACCCTCCCCCTTTTTGAGAGAACTCACTCTATAAAATACATAATATTTGATAAGAGTTAAAAAAACAGTTGCATACTAAAAAACATGTCATGTTGATTGTTAATCACACTAAAATGAATGTAATTTAAAACTTATCTGACCTACTTAATTAACTTTAGAATAATTGATAAAATTGCCACAAGACAGAGCGGTGAATTATGTACTCCTGCACGTCATGCAAACGATTGTGATCCAGGTTTGTAACTTAATATTATGATTGTAGTCTAATTATAATCATATATCATAAAATGTCTAATATACAGTAAGGCAGTGGAGTGTTGATCGCGCAACGGTCATACGCTACACATGTACTTGAACATGAACAACTAGTACGTTACACCGCCAACTTTTTAAGTACTTTTATTATAAAGTACACTTCTGACGTTAGCAACTAGAAGAGTTATTGCATCTAGGCGATCTATTTGGAGACAATTCTGCAACCGTTAAACATGTGATAGAAACGCGTAAATATTACAAATTTGTAATGTAAAAATACTTTGATGTCTGGGTTTGGAAAATATGTATAGAAATCGTAAATTTTGTTCATTTCTTACTATATCACAATAACTGATAATAATCTTTGACGATAAAGAATAGATAGATAACTCCTAAATATTACAAAATTGTAATATAATATATTACAAAATTGCAATATAATAATACTTGGATGTCTAGGTTTGGAAAATATGTATATTTACAAATCGTAAATTTTGTTTATTTCTTATTAATCCACACTAACTGATAAAAATATTCGACGATTAACGAATTTGCATATCCGTGAATGACAACCATGCAGTCTTCTTATACATCAGATGTTTGGAAATTATGCGAATTATGCTAATTATGCTAATTATGCTAATTGTGCTGCGTGTGTGTTGTTGAAGGTGTTAATTATGTTGCTGATCTACTATCAAGCACACAAAATTCCCATAACAATCATACGTTTAAGTTCTACGTTCCATTCTTATATTTCAACTATTTTAGGATTAAACAACATGTTAGGAATTATTTATTAAATATTGAACTCTTTTAATGATTGTATATTAACCAATATCGTATCGTACAAAAGCTTTCCTTGAACCCGATTCTAGTTTATAGTTATCGTCACGTCGATATCACCTTATTACTTTGAACTTCCCGGGGAAAGTTACGGTATTTCCGTTAAAGTTTATAGTTTTAAAATCCTGATATAACTATGCCTACATTACTTTTAATATAAAAAATCGCACGGTAAAAAATATTCAATTCAATTTGTTTTATTCTTTGTCATAGAAAGATAAATTGATATTTTTTTTTTAGACTGGCGAAAAACAAATGTATGTAACTAAAACCCTGCGTAATTAATTGAGTTTTTAAATTTAATTATTCGCTATTATATTGTTTTCATTCATAAAAATGATTCGTAAATAAGGACAGTAAACAAAAACAATGGTTGCAAAACTGCACACAAAATAAAAATACATAAAAGAACCTATAATAACATATTTTAACTGTATATTAATTAAAAATGTGGACTGAAATGACTCGAAATGGTCAATAAACCAAATAAAAATGAATGTATTGTACTCGTGTACTCATTGTATGATTGCATGATTATATAAAAACCCTTGTCCTCTTGTTCTGTGTTCTGACTATCTAGGTTGCTCGGTACAGCAATCTCCCTAGCACCCCAGCACCCTAGCACCTCGCCTCCTATCGACTGATATCCTCAGACATTTCCATTTAGCCGCCTATGTTACGAGTTGATGCGTCTGATAGGTGACTAGAGAACTATTTCCTCTCGCTAACAAAACCAAATCGATTGCCGCCCTCCCGTCTTGTCTTGAGAATCAATTAGTTAAGTGTGTGGTTTTAACCCATCAACTTGTTAATTAATCAAGACAGCTGGTTTAATCGGTTTTCCTAGCTGGGAGACAGGTGGCTGTTTAGAGTCTATAGTGGGTAGTCGAACCCGTAGACTAGGGCGGGGGTTCATGATCGCTAGTTGCGCATGGGTCGGAATATTGTTTCAGAATCGTACTGTATGTGTGGTTAATCAACGGTTTTGTAAGATTCGAACAGAACAATGGAGATTCGCGTAGTTTTGTTTTTATTTGCGAATGTTTGAATATTTTCTTATTTTCTGTATCTAATTTTTGTTTAATTTTCTGATATTCCTTTGAGTATCGTCTAACAAATAACTATTTTCCGTTTCAGTTATCGTATTTTATGTGTGGTTAACTGTTTATAAGATTCGAACAGAAGAATGGAGATTGTTTATTGTTTTTATTTCGAAAGTTTGAATATTTTCTGATTTGCGGTTTCTGATTTTTGTCTAATTTTCTGATATTAGTATGAGTATCGTCTAACAAATAACTATTTTCCTTTTCTTTTTATTTTTCTTTTCTTTTCTGTTTCGATATTATTTCATAAATTTGTTATCGGCTACATCCAAAAATTATTGTTGTGTTATTATTATTTTGCTTCATTTGGATTAATGGCGCGTCTACCGTAAGGTCATAATGCGCCACTCTTACCTGGGGGATATGGCCGGGGTGGGGCTCATGCTGATGCTGGTCAGAACCAGCGACGGTAGGGGAGAAAAGCTGGGGGATTCTCACGTCGCGGTCGTCATCGTCTTTGTCATCGTCGTCGGAAAGGTCGTCAAAAGGGCCCCTCCCTGTGTCGCCGACGACGATTGCCTCTAAACTATTTTGTTATTATCAATTTTGGTCCAATATTAATAATTCAAAATTTGTTTAACTTAAGTGTGTTCCTTTGTGTGCATTTATGAACTAAGTTCAATATATTGTCCTCCTTAGAAAATCAGTTTTTTTAAACTTAAATAGGACAGATGCCAATTAATTAATTAAATAATTAGTTTACTTGGAATAGTGTTGTAGGGCCTATCACAGGTATAAAAGCACAGATAAATCGTTCATTGATCCAATACGAATTTATGTATTGATATTTTTGATTCCATATCGATTGCTTTGGACTTAATCAATTTCGGTTTGTATTTATAATCTTTTGACACCTCTCACAAGATATAAGTTTGACATCGGGTAGTAGAATATGAATATTTTGGAATTAAACAGGTGCCCTCAAATAATTACATTTGAAATTTAGGGCAAGTTATTGCTCGATAAAAACCGTGTATATATGATCGCTTTCACAACTTGCATAAGTTTAATTTTTTCCGTATTATATACATAAGGATCGTCTAAAATCAGGTCAATTTAGTGCCTGCAAATTATTACTCGAAGACTTTTTCTAAAAATGTTCAATTTAAAGTTGTTTTAATTTTGTATAAAAATTCATTTAATTCCTATTCAAAATAATATTATGACGAACGAATAGCTAGTTCACATATCGAATAAAATAAATTGCTTTTAGTAAAAAATTATACGCAACATAAATTCTAGACAACACCAAATTGATGCAATCAATGTCTAATACCATTTTAGGAAAAATCTTCTCGTGATTGACTGATTTGACTCTTCAAGAATCTTTGGTAGGTCGTCTAGACTGGTTGTTGGTATTTAAGGTAGTGTTTGTCTGAAATATCCGAGACACTTTGAATACTGCCTTATGAATTGGGCTAATGAATACACAATTATGGTAATTAGTGAATTATTTTAATTTGCTGTTATTATTCCAGACCACCGAACCGCATAGCAGAATAAACAGAACGGGCCTTTGGACTCTAAGATGAGAATATAGTGTCCACGAGATAATTCTGCCCTAACTCAATTCCCTAGATTGGCTGGTATAATTTTATTTATTTATATATTAAACGTCAATTCTTAATCAGTTATTTAAAACAAACTTTGGAGCCGTCCTAGCAACGAGGCGCATAATAAATTTATTAAAGTTGTTCTGAATCGGCGTTGATCCGCGGTTGTTCGCACTGTCCATACCACTGATTGCTATATTTCCTATTAAAAATATCAATCTTTGGTTGGTTATCGCTGACTCGTCGATTGCGTCGGAGCCCACATGGTTGGCTTGGTGGCTTTGGTTCACTGTCCCCCACTGAAAATCAGTTATATGACTGAGTGGGCAGCCTCTAAATACGATTTTTTTTTTTTAAGCTAATTTGATAAATCCCAACAATGGTATGTTGTGAATCAACTTAATTATTAATTAAATTCGTTTTTTGGGCGGGAGAACTGCACTTATCTTGAATTTATATTTTTAGGGGTAGGCGTATTTCGTCTCTAACAAAGTGTCTTCCTTGTTATCCATAGTCTTCCCTGTCGATCAACTCTAGTCCTTTCATCGCAGCATCCTCGAGATTGTACAAGTTAGTGGCCGTCCCTTCGCTTATATATCTTGCTAATTAGCCCTCCAGCCGCGTGCACTATCGCCTGACTGAATCCCTCTACACTGACGCTAGCTAGACTAGAGTATACAACCAACAGTTATCCCTCCAGCCACAATCTGTTGTCTGCCGACACTCTGTACGTACTTGCATCGAGTTGCTCTGCCAAGTTTATTATTACAACAGGTAAATTAACACTACGTGAACACTGGGGATGATGAATTTCAAGCTTGGTTGACTCAACAAAGATTGTCTGCGGGTTATGTGAGGAACTTTATTCACCCTTAACGTTGTTAATTAGTACTAAGATAGCCTCGTTAATATTAATTAAAGATTATTGGCTAACAATTCATTATCTTTATTCACATAGCTTATAGTCATAATAATTCTCTTCAATAAATTATTTTTGAAAAATGTAAAACGTGAGGAAATTTGAACATTACAATGCATGTATTTGCAAACGTATTACTTATGAACATTCTATATAATTAAATGTGATTAAAAAGGTTTTACAATCCACTCAAGAATGAGGTATAATTTAAGAGATCAAATTTATCTTATAATAATATATTGTGAACAAGCACGGCTACGGGTCGTTAAGCTATGGGGCGAGGGGGGGGGGCGAGAATATATATTTATGTTAAACAATGGTTTTATAGTAGACGACTATGGCGCTTTTATGGTATTTTAGCCAGAAATTAAAAAAGTACTTCCACGGGGATTGAACCCAGGACCTTGGCTGTCCGGGCCTATGCTCTTACCCACTGAGCTATGAAGACAACTATGTATGTTTCTTGGTTTGTTAACACATTGTAAACATATATTTTCAAACTTTCTGGGATGCTAGCGGCGCCTCCTGATGACTCCTGGAGTTACCACACACTTTCTACATCATCCTTGGGGTGTGGCAGTCAGCAAAGTAACGCATGCGAATCAAAGTAATCTGTCATGAGATGTGTAGCAACGCACGTACGAACAAACGGACAAGTGATATATAGTGAAGCTTCGCTCCCTCGTCACAGACAGGTGGCAGAGGAACTGTAACGTGTGGCTCGTTGGTCTTGTGGTTAGCGTATCTGCTTCCAATGCAGAAGGTCCAGGGTTCGATTCCCGTTAAAGTCAGAAGTTTTTTTAACTTCTGATTTGGACTTCAAGTCCATCAGTTCTTGTCTTAGGAGTTTGTAAACGGTGACTTTGGAGCCGTCCTAGCAACGAAGCACATAATAAATTCAGAGTTGTTCTGAATCGGCCTTGTTGATTCTTGCGTTGATTCGCGGGTGTTCGCACTGTCCATACCACTGATTGCTATATTTCCTATTAAAAATATCGATCTTTGGTTGGTTATCGCTCACTCGTCGATTGCGTCGGGGCCTGCAGGGTTGGCTTGGTCGCTTTGATTTAAAGTCCCCCACTGAAAATCAGTTATATAACTGAGTGGGTAGACTCTAAATAAAATTTATTTATTTATTTACCATTAATAAGAAATATTGGTTTCCACTATCATAAAGTCCTTGGTACACCGTACACGTACATACGGCAATTATTACTATTTTAAAGATGTATACAATTTTATCCTACAAATTCAATGACTACAATAATTAAACATCATAAAAAGTTATACTGATTGACAGCTCATTATGCCGTGAATTAGCTAGACACATCTCATTAACTGAGTTTCATGTCTTCATTGTATCCAAGCATATCATTAGATTATTATACCATGCTATTCTTGGGCGCCACAGCTGTTGTGCGAAAATTGTCTTAGTCTTCCCCTGCTATTATTTTCTTTCTCTTTCCCACAAGTAGTAACTAAAAATTTCTAGTGTATGTTTAGAGAAAAAAATTAGCTTTTACATATCAATTATTTTATCATAACTTAATTTTTGCAGACGTTTTTTAATCATAACTATCACAACTAATTTTCAACAGGAACTTATAATAATTCAATCAACATCATGAGATACAAAAATCTATTTGTTACTTTGATTCATACTTTAAGAAATACACCCGAAACTCAGTGAATATGCCATTACATTTATAGAGTCGTTCATTCGTAGGCGTTGGAAGAACTCGGGATGAAATTGTAATAAAATAAATTTTGGAAATTTGTCTGTATTGTTATACCAAAGTTTAGTAAATACTTACAAGTGATTGATGTGGTTCACAACTTCACGCGTTTCTCAACGTCCTAGCAACGAAGCACATAATAAATTTCAGAGTTGTTCTGAATCGGCCTTGTTGATTCTGGCGTTGATTCGCGGGTGTTCGCACTGTCCATACCACTGATTGCTATATTTCCTATTAAAAATATCGATCTTTGGTTGGTTATCGCTCACTCGTCGATTACGTCGGGGCCTGCAGGGTTGGCTTAGTCGCTTTGATTTTAAAGTCCCCCACTGAAAATCAGTTATATAACTGAGTGGGTAGACTCTAAATACAATTTATTATTATTATTATTATTATTATTATTATTATTATTATTATTATTATTATTATTATTATTATTATTATTATTATTATTATTATTATTATTATTATTATTATTATTTCAAATTTAAGGCTTTCGCGGCCCGGTAAATAATTAACACAATTTATTGGTCGGGACATTTCGCCGCGTCGAATCTGCTTTAATTGCTTTTGACGTTTCAGCCCAACTGTGTGGGCTATCCTCAGAAAAACAAGATATTAATTCTAAAAACTTACAAAAATAAAAGCCCAGACAAGGCGTTACATAGAAAAACAAAATCACAAAACAAACAGTTACCATGACCAGGCCCCGCCTTCTATAAACATGCGTTACATTCTTATGAAGACCAAAATATCACATTTGAGAGTTTCTGGTACGTATACGATCACTTCGTCGGACTCCACTTTCTTGGGGCTGATCCAGTTCTGGGACAGGGAGGACGAGAAGGTCTGTATTCGAAACCGGAAGTAAGATGTCGGGGATAATGCAACTATTTTTGATACGGCCAGCGTTGGAGTTGTCTTGAATCCTTTTCAATATAGGCGCCCACGACCCGCTCAGCTTAAACCCAACATCACCATTAAAATTGTTTGGTGTTTTAGCAATTTCAATGGACTCTCTAACCAATCTTGGAAGTAAACGAGGCTCTTTGCAAACTATTGTGGCACTCTCAAACAGAATTTCATGTCTTGGATTGTTAACATTTTCACAAGCATGTTTAGCCACCGCTGACTGTTCTTCTCGAGCATGCCTACAATGAGCTTTATGTTCTTTAAGTCTTGTTCCCACTGTCCTGCATGTTTGGCCTATATAAACCAACCCACACTTGCAAGGAATTTGGTAAACACCACTCTCTTGCAGTGGAATGATATCTTTGACTGGCTTCATCAAATTGGCTACCTTTTTCCATGGAGTATAAACAGTTTTGATCTCTTGTTTAGCTAAAATGCGACCGATTCTGTCCGTCGTGTACTTCACGTAAGGCAGGAAGGCTCTCGTGATGTTACCGGTAGCCTCATCTTCAACTATCGCTCTGTTATCTTGTCTTTGTGGCCTGTTCAAAGCCCTGTTGATGGTTGCATTACTGTAGCCATTGTTTAATAATGCTTCTCTGAGTACACCCTTTTCCTTTTCCAAACTTGCTTCGTCTGACAGTCTATAAGCTCGGGTTACCAGCGTGTTAATAACAGACTGTTTCTGTGGCGGGTGGTGATGGGATGTCTCATGCAGGTACAAGTTGGTATGAGTGGGCTTGCGATAAACGGCGTGGCCAGGTATGTTTCCTCTCGTGACTAGAATATCCAGAAAAGCTAGTTGGCCATTCGTCTCAAATTCCATAGTGAACTGAATGCTTGGATGGATGCTATTCAAATAGACCAAAAATGCATGTAGTGTTTCCCTACCATGTGGCCAAACTGCAAAGATGTCATCCACATATCGCAACCAAATCTTTGGCTTCAGTGTAGCCGAGTCCAGTGCTTTGGACTCGAAATCATCCAAAAAGAGAAGAACTCGGCTCATTTTATTGAATGTCTTAAAGACCTAACATTCGATGACCAAGACTTGATGGTAAGTTTTGACATTGTGTCATTGTTTACTAATATTCCAGTGCCAGAAGCAATGAAGGTGGTACGGGAAAGAATTCCTTTGGCAAAACACATCTCAGACTTAATTCAACATTGTCTGGAATCCACATTCTTTGTTTTTGAGGGACAAGTGTATCAACAAACTGAAGGCACTCCAATGGGCAGCCCTTTATCTCCAGTAGTAGCCAATCTCTTTTTGGATGATTTCGAGTCCAAAGCACTGGACTCGGCTACACTGAAGCCAAAGATTTGGTTGCGATATGTGGATGACATCTTTGCAGTTTGGCCACATGGTAGGGAAACACTACATGCATTTTTGGTCTATTTGAATAGCATCCATCCAAGCATTCAGTTCACTATGGAATTTGAGACGAATGGCCAACTAGCTTTTCTGGATATTCTAGTCACGAGAGGAAACATACCTGGCCACGCCGTTTATCGCAAGCCCACTCATACCAACTTGTACCTGCATGAGACATCCCATCACCACCCGCCACAGAAACAGTCTGTTATTAACACGCTGGTAACCCGAGCTTATAGACTGTCAGACGAAGCAAGTTTGGAAAAGGAAAAGGGTGTACTCAGAGAAGCATTATTAAACAATGGCTACAGTAATGCAACCATCAACAGGGCTTTGAACAGGCCACAAAGACAAGATAACAGAGCGATAGTTGAAGATGAGGCTACCGGTAACATCACGAGAGCCTTCCTGCCTTACGTGAAGTACACGACGGACAGAATCGGTCGCATTTTAGCTAAACAAGAGATCAAAACTGTTTATACTCCATGGAAAAAGGTAGCCAATTTGATGAAGCCAGTCAAGAGTATCATTCCACTGCAAGAGAGTGGTGTTTACCAAATTCCTTGCAAGTGTGGGTTGGTTTATATAGGCCAAACATGCAGGACAGTGGGAACAAGACTTAAAGAACATAAAGCTCATTGTAGGCATGCTCGAGAAGAACAGTCAGCGGTGGCTAAACATGCTTGTGAAAATGTTAACAATCCAAGACATGAAATTCTGTTTGAGAGTGCCACAATAGTTTGCAAAGAGCCTCGTTTACTTCCAAGATTGGTTAGAGAGTCCATTGAAATTGCTAAAACACCAAACAATTTTAATGGTGATGTTGGGTTTAAGCTGAGCGGGTCGTGGCGCCTATATTGAAAAGGATTCAAGACAACTCCAACGCTGGCCGTATCAAAAATAGTTGCATTATCCCCGACATCTTACTTCCGGTTTCGAATACAGACCTTCTCGTCCTCCCTGTCCCAGAACTGGATCAGCCCCAAGAAAGTGGAGTCCGACGAAGTGATCGTATACGTACCAGAAACTCTCAAATGTGATATTTTGGTCTTCATAAGAATGTAACGCATGTTTATAGAAGGCGGGGCCTGGTCATGGTAACTGTTTGTTTTGTGATTTTGTTTTTCTATGTAACGCCTTGTCTGGGCTTTTATTTTTGTAAGTTTTTAGAATTAATATCTTGTTTTTCTGAGGATAGCCCACACAGTTGGGCTGAAACGTCAAAAGCAATTAAAGCAGATTCGACGCGGCGAAATGTCCCGACCAATAAATTGTGTTAATTATTATTATTATTATTATTATTATTATTATTATTATTATTATTATTATTATTATTATTATTATTATTATTATTATTTATTATTATTATTATTATTATTATTATTAAGGCTTGGTTAACATCGGCTATACAATACCAATACAGTATCGTATCAATTAGTATCAATGAATTTTGAATATACTGGTGCCAAACCTCACTTATCGTAGGGTGCATGCTGGTGTGCGTGAGTATATTTAAACTGCGTCGAGTAATATTTTACTATAAACAAACTTCATCAAGCCTACATTAAGATCATTGTTTTTTTGTTTTTGTTTTTTTTATATAACGACTGAGATTCTTAGAGCAGTTAAATTTAATAAATATAATCAATTTTTGGACTCATCATGTTCTTTTAATAAATTAATATATTAAATTAAAGCAAATCAATATTTCGGGTACTTTCAGTAGCCTTCAAAAGGCAGCTTTTTTTACTATGTGTTGCTTTTTGAAGGGTACTGAAAATACCCGAAATATTGCTTTGCTTTAATTTAATATATTAATTTATTAAAAGAACATGATGAGTCCAAATTTTGTTTATACTTATTAAAGATCATTGTTGATATGCACTTACATTTAAGGTCTAATGAGCTTTGTTTATATTCAAGTCACAGATTCAATCCTGAAAGACCTCAAAATACATACTAAATATTATAATTTTTGGTCAAAACTTACAAATTTCGTTTGACCAACCGGGACAACAATTTCAACAACAATTCTTGTACTAGAAAATGCGTCACTTACATGAGTAGAGCAAAAAAGCTTCTTGGTCGATACAAAATGTAGAAGTATGATGAAAAGTTCGTACGCCCATCTTTGGCTATAGTTGTAACGTTGTCGTGCTAATTAATTAGATTGTTATTTCGAACATTTCCAGTCATACACAATGATGTTAAAGAACTTTCTTTAGAGAAGCCTGCAAAAGAGATGTTAAAAACAAACAACAAAATGTCACTTGTCATCGATGTTATTTTATGAAACCATAAGGGAACAGTGATGATTTATAAATCTCCCTTTGAAAACACATTGAATTAACCGAACTTTAAAATCCAAAATTAACTGAGTTTGGCAAAGGATCATTGAGATGATTGAGGGGTACAGAAGGAATGTGGACCAATCCCACAAAAACACCATATCAAAGTGAATGGTTCAATTTGCTTCTTAACAAAATCATGTTTTTGATGATGTATTCTGGGTTAATTTAAGTAGATTGGTTCAACAAATCGTTTTTTTTAATGTAACACAATTTTCAATTTATTTGAATGTAACACAGAAACAGACTTTAAGTAAAGAAAATATGTGGGTCAATCCACTTTGCTCCTCATACCTCTGATATGCGCACTTAATTATTTTCTTTGATAGATGATTAAAAACTGTTTAATTAATGATGCATCTCTACACCCTTCAACAAAACTATTTGCTAATTACATTTTAAATACGTAACCCTATTTGCATTCTATCAATTAAAAGCATTGTGTTACGTGATCGTAAAAGTTAATACCAGTCATTTCTTGCCCCAGTTCTATAATAAAATCACCCCCTTACAACTCTAGACTTTATCTACTTGTCTCAAGACGCGACTGTAATAGGAACAACGAGCGATAAACCCAAACGAATTGCTAAATTAATGAATTATTTAAAGGGTAGTGTAAATAAATGGAAGTGAATAACGAGCATTGGACATTTTATAGTGTAATAATAGACAAATACTCATCCTAAATGTTTTATTTCGTCTAGTTCAAATGACGCCAAGAAAATAAAGATGATGTTAACGTTTGTAATGAGTTAAAAGATTAGATACGACTCTACTTGCAACGACATTGGTGGCTTATGCGTAACCCTTGAACTTTTTGTTCAGGGGTCAGGGTTTCAATTCCCGCCACCGGCAATCCTTACTGAAAGTTTATTCCGAGGTCTTCTTAGGTAGTTAAATCTAATGCTGGGAGAATATTCATTTCACAATTAAATTAACATTTTTGTTATTAGTTTTATTAGGTTGTCCACCATTTAAATTACTTATTAGAACTGAAGAGGATCGTCGTTTAATATGTAAATAAATATATGCTTTTATACGCCTGGAAAGGGACACAATACAACCATCCCTGACCCAACCATCGAAGTCTCCCATATTGTCTCGCTATTTTTCGGTTAAGCCGTGGTCGTTTAGCCGGTTCCCACTCGAACACCGAAGTAAAGCAACCTCCGGGCGTGGTCAGGGGTGGAGTGGGTGACAGCTCTGCCCTGAGACACACGTAAACCGCTGGCTAGAGCAGATGGAGGGTTCGAGAGCTAGTGTAACGGCTTCGTTCTCCTCGACGTCTGCTCCGCAGTCCGGGTTAGTGGAGGAACCTATATGACTGTCAAGGTTACTCCATCCTTTCGGATGGAACGTTAAGCCGTTGGTCCCCTTGATACTTTTCGAAAAAAGTAGGCTACATGCCGGTACCGGGTTTCCCCTCCTCCCTTCTATTCATACTTCATCCTCATCAAACACCAGTCATCGTCTCATCGTTAAGAGTCAACTATACATATTTAAAACTTTTTTGGGGACTTTTTCCTGCTTCCAGCTGTCATCCGATCGAGAAGCAATTTTATGTAATTGTTAAGCAAGGATATGGTCATTCTTCCATAGTCATTACTAAACATCATTGCGCATTACGCACAAAATAAATTCCGAAATTTACCAATTTTAATGACTTTACAAAAATCCAAAATCCTTAAAATCAATCTAATTTATAATGATTTTTTGTGAAGGTTTAAAAAAATGAGCCTCTATAGAATACTTCATATACACGACCATAACATTTTATGTGCAAAGGCTGGTAACAATCCGATAAAAACTGGCTTCAGTATAACTTCCAGAAAAAAATTACCGGTATTGCAGACTCTTAAGCAATATCAACTCAATCAAATCATTCTTATCTTTTTAAATATCTTATCCTCACCAATTCTTGCCATACTTTCCATATTTTTCAAGCTACTAATAAATCCATATCACTCGAAATAACAAATCGCCATCAAAGCTTAGTGACGCTTGGCTACATCGGCTACATGCAAAGCGTCCATCTGGCTCTCATCATTACGTCCGTGCGATTACTCCTGACAACCGTCCCATGTTCTCTTCAGCCAGACGCTCACATTGTCCACGTCCACAATACGTTACCCCTAATCCGTCAATATATCCAAATAGCACAGCTCCGCAGTCATTTAATACCGTCACGTTGGCTGCATGTTTGCACACACATGCATTGCATAATTAACGTGGCAATAATGAGGTAGTTATTTGATCAAACGTGACTTGATTCAGTATAGTGTTGATGTAATAATACGTTCGGTTGTTGGTATGCAGGGTGCCACATCTAAGAACTGCGCTCCACGTGCTGTGTGCATTGTGGATACTTGACGTCAAAGACTGATTAACTTGGCTAATCAAGTTTAAATACGAGCTCATTATTTGCTCAAAAACAACAAGTTATTTGTGTTGTTCGAGTAACCCCTTATATTAAACTTCGTGAGGTATATTTAAGTCAATGATATTTAACATCTATAGTAGACTAGATCCCCAGTCGTTGGTCCATGCACTGGCGTTACAATCAGAAGTTATCTTGAATAGGCCACTTTGTTTGTTAAATTAGGTTGTAAATAAATAAATAAATTGTATTTAGAGTCTATCCACTCAGTTATATAACTGATTTTCAGTGTAGGACTTTAAATCAAAGCGACCAAGCCAACCATGTAGGCCCCAACGCAATCAACGAGTGAGCTATAACCAACCAAAGATCAATATTTTTAAAAGGAAATATAGCAATCAGTGGTCTGGACAATGCGAACACCCGCGGATCAACGCCAGAATCAACAAGGCCGATTCAGAACAACTCTGAATTTACTATGTGCTTCACTGCTAGGACGGCTCCAAAGTCACCGTTTACAAACTCCTAAGACAAGAACTGATGGACTTAAGTCCAAATCAGAAGTAAAAGAACTACTGACTATAGCGGAAATCGAACCCTGGACCTTCTGCATTGGAAGCAGATACGCGAACAACAAGACCAACGAGCCACACAAACCAACGAGCCACACATGCAGCGATTTGTAGCCCAAATATTTTTCTAAATGGCTGTCAGGTTGACAGGTGAGCATATTAGCCATTAACACCAAATGATTACTTAATTCCCTTATGCAATAACTTCTTATATTTTCTGATTGTTCATTACCATGCTGCACATGCTAAAACCATATCAAAACAATCCAGAAAAATACCTTTTCCATTTAAAACATAATGTTAAGCATAAATTGAAACGCCCAATCGTCGTCTTGAAAAGGTCAGATTGACGCTTCAATTTGCTACGCTAGCGTCTGTACGGACGTATTTGAGACTGGGGGTTAAATAGGGGATCTAGTCTACTATAGATGTAGTCGTTGTTAAACGAGTGAGTGAGCCATGTGTTGAGTACCCGGTTACATTACTTCTCTTCCCCCTACCTTAGGCCTACCTAGCCTATCATAGGCTAGAGAGGCGCATTATGACCTTACAGTTGACGCGCCCGTCCCCGTATGCCAACTAAACTTAAAAAAACTATTATTTATACGAATATAATTATCAAACTTAAATGCAAATGTTCCCGGGTACTCACCACATGACTCGCTCACTCGTCTAACTACGACTTTGGCGTTTCCCTAGTCTAGTTGGCTAAGGCGCCCTTGTAGCCGAAATGTGAAAGAAGTGGGTTCAATCCCCTGGTCGGGAAAGATTTTGTGATTTCTAGATTGTATTTCAAAAATAATTTAAACATGTTTTGAAATGCATATAACGCAGTGTAGTCCATCATCTGTGGCAATATAGGGCCTACTATAGAGTAAACATAGCCAGTACGAAATACGTGAAAATATTGCAAGGTTTACTCAATCTCCCGGAGCGGAATTTGGGGTACCTTGACGTGCAACATTCGACAGACCTTGCATGGGCACGGCATTTCACGGCCAGGCGAATAACAAACAAAAGATATATTTTCAAAATCTACAACCATTGTCGTTAAAATAATTTCTAAACATTGGAAGTCTATTTTCCAGTTTATTATTTCTTGTAGGTTTAAATCGCAATGAATCTTGCTGATTTTGTTAGCAGTTCTCAATAAACTCGTACCGGATGTCCGTTTAAAATTTCAGCGCAATCTGTTCAGCGGTTCGGCTGATTTTCAACGTACACACACACACACACACACGCACGCACGCACGCAGAAAAACAATTAAGGCCGTTTAAGTCGAATGGAAATCACTACGTTCGCTACGCTCACTCGTTCAATCATTGATTTAAGTATTTGGAAGTACTGAAGTGATCATTTATAGCGTAACAGCTTCTTCACTGACAGCAATGAGAAGATGGGTATACTTGATGATTGTAGTGTAACATTAAATGTGACATGTTTCTCAAAATATATACACCATTTTAGTAGCAAGAACGGGTACGGAAGAACCGAAAAGAGGGAGCGAAGCTACTTAGGCAACAGATCGTTGATGAAGAATACAAAAATGAAATAATACATTTCTTTTCGGTGGTTTCAAGTTCGTTGCTATGGTGGAGTTGTCGTGTTTAAGAGGGATATATAAAACTAAAAATAAGTAATTTTTTTTTAAATTGAAGTTTCGTTGTATGTGGAGGTACCGGGTATTTGTATGAAAAGTTTGAGTGACGCTAGTAAAAACTCTCCACCCGCAGGATCACCAAAAACATTCTGTACCGCGTGTCAACCGGAGGTATTGTTCGGTTTTTATCGTGAGACGTGATACACTAACACAAGGACGGACAAAAAGGGATACTTATATGAGAGCATAAAACTCAAGCTGTGTGTGTGTGGCTCGTTGGTCTTGTGTGTGGCTCGTTGGTCTTGTGGTTAGCGTATCTACTTCCAATGCAGAAGGTCCAGGTCAGAAGTTTTTTAACTTCTGATTTGGACTTAAGTCCATCAGTTCTTGTCTTAGGAGTTTGTAAACGGTGACTTTGGAGCCGTCCTAGCAACGAAGCACATAATAAATTTCAGAGTTGTTCTGAAACGGCCTTGTTGATTCTGGCGTTGATTCGCGGGTGTACGCACTGTCCATACCACTGATTGCTATATTTCCTATTAAAAATATCGATCTTTGGTTGGTTATCGCTCACTCGTCGATTGCGTCGGGGCCTGCAGGGTTGGCTTGGTCGCTTTGATTTAAAGTCCCCTACTGAAAATCAGTTATATAACCGAGTGGGTAGACTCTAAATAAAATTTAAATTTATTTATTTATTTAAGCTTTTTTGGATAAATTACATTTTTAAATGTTATGTTTTTCGGAAGTGATAGGTTTAAAAAAAATCAAAATTTTGCAAGAACGTGGGATCAGCAATAATTAATTAAACACTAGTTGTCTGGTAAAGTTCGTTAGGGGGCGCCGCCATCTTGACTTCAAACAAATAGTTGCCATGTCGTTGCTAGGGATGACGTCACACTATTTTAGCGTCATTCATGTGTTATTCGATAAGGTGTATCGCCACATTTAATTCATAAACGATAGTGTTACAAAGTAAACATGTGTTTTGCTTATGCTTAGTTTCTGGTTAAACTATTTATGTTCGATTTGCACAGTTTAAGGTAATATTTTACTAAAATAAAGTGTATTATATTGAAATTTAAGTGTTTTGAACGAAATATCTTGTCGTAATTAGGCAAAATCTAAACATTGTTATCATATTTCTGTTAACTACGATTTTAAGGTGATTTCATAATAATAATGATAATTATTAAGCATTTGCTATGGTTTGGTATACATTTCTATGTACAATCCGACGGTTGCCTCTGATGATATACACTAGGCAGAAGCAGTTAAGTCATTAGCACGGCTGAACGCAAGTGTTTATAGCACAACATGCATGCAGTTCCTAAACCTCGTCAAGTGGTGTATTTACTAAGCTAATTCAGTCAAAGACAATCGCTTTAATTATATAGGGCAACGGGAGCAACATAAGTTAATCCGCAATTGATTGCCTCGAAGGCATTTAACGGTTTGCTTATTGTAGTGGCAAATTGCGCCGCCATTAGCCGTCTGACGAGGTACAGTCCTGGCGCATGTATAGTTGCATTGTGGTACATCCGAGGGCAAGAGTAAATCAGGTGTAAATAAATAGATTAGTATGTAGAATCAGTTTCAAGAACTGATTTGCAGAAACTTATATTAAATCGATTCCGAACCAAACGTGTTAATGCCGTCGCCGTCAACGATTGCGTAATGATCAACTAGCATTCAGGATTTGAATGAGGGTACCGCTGGTTATGACTGAAACTTCAATTTATATAACAACTTATCTGCATCGATTTATTGTTGTCTAGAAGGCATATACGCCTTGTGATCGTTTTGCATTATATTCATTTGCAATGTTGGTTATTCAATCATTCATGATGAATTGATTGAGATTATTATTATCATTATTGATTATTTTCCACTATTAGGCTCAGTAGGAAGGTTGGCAGAAAAGAGCAGTATGCCCCAAGCACAAAACAAATTGTGAGAATAAACAGGCACTTATAAAACATTTAAAATAGAAACATAAAAACACAAACATAGAAGGGACAAATTACAAAACATTAATAATTCATACTCACACATGTAATATTCTTATAAATTTGTTTTCTGTCCAACTCCTATTCTCTTCTGTCCTGGGTTGTATATTGTAGTCTAAGCGAACCTATTATTATTTTCATTCCAGTCCACTGAAATGTACATTGAACAGTTCCAGTACAATCTTATGATAGTGTTATCAGGGCTTTTATATTCTTAAATTCTCAAATATATTAAAATATGTACAGTTGTTTTATTTTAAATTACATTATTTTTTCAGAAATCACTGTATTTGCGTTTAAAAACTAGTATAGATAATTATTGACATATAATACGTGTGTGAATATAAATTAATAGAATGTTGCATTCAGATCAAAATTGTCAGATCTTTCCAGAAAATTGTAAGGATTTATTTTACTTCGCGAGTAAAATCCCAGTTATTCAGTATTATTGATACTGTAATTGTATATTCAAAGTATAAATAATTCTGTTCATTCGTTAAATTAAGGAATGCATTAAAAATCGCAACCACAAATCCTCGAGCAAAGTATGCCATTAACGTAATTCCGTACCATTAGTTCGAACCGGTACATTGTTGTATTACTCTCTACTTTATGGTTAAGTTACTCTCGTGTGTAACTGATATCATGTATTTCTCATTCCTGTGCTAGCGAAGCTTATATACAGGATTTAATCTGAGTAGTATATTGCTAGAAGTTAAACTCTCTTGCTCCATTTCTCCGTTTCATAGATACACAACCTACTCCTTGAGTGGAAATAAGATTTTAATAGTATCCTTCCTTGAACATATTTCCTAACATTATGATAAATAAAATTTAAATAAATTACATTCTCATTCAGAGTCTACCCACTCAGTCACAGAACTGATTTTCAGTGGGAGACATTAAATGCTGACCAAGCCAGCCCGGTTGACGCCGACACCATGACGTGCGAGCAATGACCAAGGCAGAGATAGGCATATATTTTATCTGGAAACACCTATCAATCAAGCTGGACACGATTCCACCCGCGGACAGCGATAGAATCAACAATTGCTCATTCGGAACAACATTTATTTATTTATTATTGTCCTCGTTGCTAGGACGTCTCCACAGTCACCGTTTACACATTCCTAAGAAGCCGAGAACTGATGGACTTCAGTCCAGATCAGACGTAAACAAACTTCTGGCTATAACGGGAACCGAACCCTGGACCTTCTGCATTGGAAAAATAGACGCTAACCACAAGACCAACGAGCCTCACAATATTTGTAATGTGACCCATATATTAAGCCAAGCAAGAATACGGGAGTACCCAGCGTAGCAAATAAAACAACAGGTCGTCAAAAATAATTCATATATAAAGATATTCTCCCTCCGTTGATCTTAAGGGGGGGGGGCGCAGGGTTGGCTTAAAAATAAAACATGATCGTATTCATTATCTCATTTAATTATGGTATCCTTCGGCGGTGGGAAGCGAAGCGTATGGCTTTACGAGGACAAGTGTTCGAATCTCGCATAAGGCAGTAATCAGACTTCATTGTTATCTATCACCACTCATCGTCTGGTATAGCCTTAGAGTATTAATGTGAGACATTATGCAACAGAAATCATCGTCAAATAATTTTCAGTTTTGGTGGAGGTGCCGGGTCAAGGATGTTTTTACTTTCTGATGAGCTAGCCACTCCTATATCCCATTCTCATCAGGTGATCGAAGATACTTTGAAAGTTCGACAAATAAACCGAAATTCATTTCAAAGTTACTTCTAATATCGTCCAACTTCATCAAGTAATTAATTCTACTGTATAATTGCGTCCGTTATTACGTATGAACATATGAACATCAAAAACAATAAACTAAAAAAACAAACATGTGAATCTATAACTTGCATAATACTTCCAGATAGACCCTTGCCTTGTGCTAATGATCATCTGAATAACTTGCTAACTATAAAACAATTTTAAATTTCAATTATTTTATTTTTCTAACTGAATTTTCTAGACTATTGAAAAGGATAGACGTACATGTTGTAAGAGAAGAGTGCAAAAGCATAAACTGCTACGTTAAACCATATACGTTAGGCTAAAAATTGAACATGTTCAGATATCCTATAATTCCTTAGAATCAATTTCAACACCGGAGGCGTCTTTTAAAACCATCTTAAGCCATCGAGAACTTCATTTAACCGCAATATTGTGTTGAATAAGATGAAACCGAGAAAGACAAATGAAATACGAGTTTGGTAGCGGGTGTTTTGAGAATTCGCCGTTGCGTAGTTTTATTGTGTGGGGGGGGAGGTGGTTGCTTAGCCGGAAAGTGTGGGGGGGACGTTATGAAGAAGAATTCCCTAGCGCGGGGCCCGCGTTCGCTTCATCTCATCCAATATCCAATAGTAAATACGATCAAAGAACGCGTATAGTGGTGGTTGGGCGGCACAGTTGTGCTCACATATGGTCGCTGTGAAGTGTGAGGTGTAGTCGATTGATACTTGAACACTGCCCTGAGGATTTTTAATAACTCCATTTTCCAGGGAGAATAGTACAATCTGTCGTTGGATGAGCGAAGTGAAGAAATGAACTGGACTACACTAGAGAAATACTCGTCACATGTTGTTTCATTTAGTTAAGTTTATGTGGTTTGTTGATTCTCAACAGTCCAACAGATGTTACAATCCTGATGTAACTATTTGGAAATTCTCAAAATATCTAAATTTATACATTCTTCGCCAAAAAATGCAATCGAAACAAAGTTATTATTTATTAAAGATAATCACACGTTTGAAAATTGGAATTCTAAGTGGTGTAAAAATGTAGATAACTATATTAAAGTAAAGACATTTTTATGCAAATAATTGTTTGGAAAAAAGTTGGAACAAGTGGATACTTCATTCATGTATGTATAGTGGTTAATTGTCACCATAGCTCTTCTTCCTAAATATCGTTTGAGTTCAACTCATCTCATCCACTGAGTTAGAAGTATAGGCCTTATAAAGGTGGGGTAAAATACAAAAATATTCCTCCACCAACGAGGTTCTAAATAGATAGCGCAAAACCCAAATATTTTATTAAATTTTGTGTAATATCTATGTCATTAATTTCTACAGTATTGTATAGTAATAATATCTTAACTTTTTAACTATCTCCTGTAGTTCGTTATAAGGAAGTTTCCTTTTCAACCACGAGTTAAATAAGCAACACGTCCATTACTAGCAACAAATGACACAAAACAACTAATAAAGTCACCACTTAATAAACGATTAAAAATGTATCAATCAATTATTCCACTCCAAATTAAAATTAAAAGTTAAACTTTAAGTACAACTTGCGTTTGTAATGTTTTTTTTAGCAACAACGTTTAAGAAATCAACCACATTTCGATTAGAACGCACCAAACTATAATTTATAACTTAGTGAATATTTGTATTTGTCCTAAAGAATTGTTATATTCCGTAATAATTATAAAAATAAAAATAATAATAATTTAATTAACTTTAATAATAAAATACTGGCAAACACTTCCTGGTATATAGACTTCGAGCCACTTTATTCGCTCTATAAATGTAATGAATCTTACTTTTTGCTACATCTCTACACATTATTATCTCAAAGTCAACACCAGTTCTGCTAATCAAATATTATATCTACGGAAAACACTAGATTGCAAACGCTTCCACCGTCTAGCTTATTTCACAGACTTTACGCCGTTTACACAAAGCCAGCTTTGAAATCTCACTCACTGAGTATGACAGATCCTTTATCTAGTTATGTTCAATGGTCAGATTGAATCGAACTATTTTCTTTTGTAACTCTGCGACGTAGGATTGTAAAAAGTGCCATATATTGCAAATGACAGTTCATAACGGGAAATATGGGGGGTTTGTGTTACTCGAAAGCAATTGAAAATGCAATTAGAAATGATTTTTGAAAATATGACGAACAAACGGAGTAGGTCAAGTTGCCCTGTGATTCCAAAGAGTTTAATGTGTTTATGAATTAATATACAGAGATTGTACAACAACATAGTAGCCTTCATGCATGAGCGTGCTTATATTTCATGTACATGGACAAAGTGGCGTTAAGGGTACTCTCGGTACAGTTTAGTGCACCTTGATTATAATGTAATGCATTGTGTTGGTGTTTGTGCAAGTAGATGCAGACAAAGTAAATGACGGTTATGGGATGGTTTTTTTCATGTATAACTTATTATGCACGTCAAAGTAATTAACACACATTATATTATCATAATAGTAAATTATGAAAATAATTAGTTATTTATTTATTTCTCTTACTAATTTCTATTTATAATAATTATGTTATCATTTTAAATGCATGAATTACATCGATGTATTATATTCTTGTAAATGAACCAAATAGAAGAATAAAATCACATGTAACCGATTCAAAATGTGCCTTTATTGTACACTTTTCTAATGTTATAATGATTTGTATCTATAGGCCTATTCTGTTCTTCAAGAGATTATAATCACTTTCTAAAATTATATAGTTGTGTCATCCATTAAGTTGATTAAATCAGAAATTATCTTAATTTTTACCCAGCATTAAAAATAAGATAGTTTTTTTTTTTTAAATCAAAAAAAAGATTAATTTCTAAATTAATATATTTTATAAACATTTTTTCGTAAATATTTGTTTAATTCCTTTTCTATTTTTTTATTAAACGTCTATCCTATTCAGTTAAAAACTGATTTAGAAAGAAGAACAACTAAATAAATCTACTAACATAGATACAGATACAGCAATGAACTAACAGTAAAGTAAATATTTGAAATACTAATATTACAACAACAAGGTATTAAAACTGTATTAAAATTGGATTGTTTGTCCTCGAAAATCTGTTAATATTAAATTGTTTTCGAATTGAGTTCCATACACTTCTTTGTTGCCGGCATGTTTTAAGCATGTTATTGTGTGCCACGATACTATGCAGCGAGGTTGGCTATGCGAAGTGTGGACTCAGAGTCTCCGTCGTCCGGATATACAATGCGGAAGTTATCACAGGAAGTGAAGAGACGACGATGTTATGCAGAGACACTCGGTGTAGTGGGGCACTAAGTGGGGGCTCGCGACAACACACCAGTGTCATAACACTACGGCATATATTCTAGCGCGATGTTATTTCTGTTTACATGTGTGATGAGAGAATTCATGTTTCGAGCCTGTTTTTGTTCTTGCGATCAACGATTATTATTGGACTTAATACTCAAAATGATTGATAATTTATTATTATTAGCTGCATATAATAATATCAGCATTAAATATATTTTCTGGTTTTTATAGCAGGTAAATAATACATTCAAAATAGTGTTAAGATTTGGCTGAGTGTTCTAGTTGATAAATTGGATAACAAAAATCTAAGGAAAATAAAGCAAATTTATTTAATCTCCTTGACAGATACTTTGTTCTTGTATGATTCTTTTGAAGAGTACCGATAATTGCTAACTTTACTAGAATGTTGCTCTATTGCACCGTGTCGAGTTAATTTTTCTAGTAAAATTGAGATTATTTGAGTGTGAGATTGAAAGAATTGAAATGACTTTACATTTTTGGCCAACAATATCAATGCAAATGACTAAAATAATATGCAATTTAAATAAATTATGAATTGTGTGTTAATAATTGTAAAATTTTATCGTACAATATTTTAATAGTGTCACAATAATAATACATTGTTTAGTATGAATAATGTTTTTGGTGGAGGTGCCGGTTCTCTTCGGTGCTTGCGACGCTCTGTATAAGTGCATTTATTTATTTATAGTATAAACTAACTTTGGAGGTGTTGATTTTGAATAAAAATAAAAAAAATACGAAAATAAATAAATAAATACAAATTAAGTGTCAACTTACTCAGCCCCATAACTGATTTTCTGTGAAATATTTGTAACGGTTGAAAATATTTTCATTTGGTAATTATGTCCATGGTATATGACTGCTTGCAAAATATGACTTAAAATGCACGTTTTCACAACAAAGGGAGGAACACACGTTCCCTACATTAGCCTCCTGCCCTATGTGTTGGTAAAATTCAATAAATAAGTTTATTTAAAATTGTTTCTAAAAAATCTATTTTATCATTTAACGTCAATTATATACGATGATACAAAAGGAAAAAGTGTGTTCCCCAATTTGTTTCGTTTTTTTTACTTTTGATGTCAATCGGTTGGAATTTAAGGACAATTGCACGATGATGATAAAATATTATCAACAACAGTAATAATTAAATGTATTAAAGTTATCTTAATTGTTTGGTTGAAAAAACAGAATTCATTCAACATGGTTAATGGATTTTGAGGAGTAGTACTGTTCCTCTTCAAATAAAATGTTATGAGGTTTTGTCTACTCTTCTTCTCCAAATACACTAACTCATTTGTTTTATAGTTTACTTTTCATTCGTCCAGATAGCGCTCGTGAAGTCTGTAGAGACATTATATCAGCTGACCTAGTTTGAGATGCTTCTGACGGATGCTTTATCCAGCTGGATTAAAGAGAAAAACTTCGAGCTTGAATTTACACAGTTTTGTTAGAAGATGAGTCCATATTATATGCGAGAAAATAATTTTGAGTATTGTACTACTAAGTAAAACAATATTATACAAATTAAAAATAATAAATTAAAATCTAAGCGGGGTTATAATCGCCTGGTTTACGAGTTTTCGAAAACGAATAAAAATCAACATTTAAAACTTTTACATCTTTACTGAAGGATAAGATTTGAAACCCCTAGTTGGTTTTTTTTGTCTTTTTTAAAAATGAAGTTCATTTCTATGGATTTAATTTTGCGGTGTCTTGTATCGTGTTAAAACCAAAAAGTTCGCCCAAACAACTTTTAATGTTTTCAAAAATATCATCCCATTTTTAAAAAAAATTATAATTTTAAAAGTTTGAGTATAATAATATAACCGAAAAATCAAACTTATTTCCACCTTTATTTTGATAGTATTCTGTGGCTTTGATGAGCTGCATTTCTTTTCCCCAAAACTTTTTTTGTATGCACTTGAAGAGAGATTTCATATTACTTATTTAAAAAAAATGTTTACTTTTTCAATTATTGAAATTGATTTGACATAAAACCATTTGGTTTTTTTTAATTTTTAAATAACTTTGGGAAAAGGTTATATTTTTTGTAAGTTTGAAAGAATCCCAAATGTTTTTATTTGTTTTAAACTTCATATTTCCATGAAATCTGATCGCTGACTCATTTTAATTGTTTGCTGAATCTTTATTATGTAGCGTATAATTAAAAACATTTCCCCCTAGGGAATTTTTCAGCTTGTTTTTTTAACATTTAATAAACCAAAACATGGTAACATGACCCAAAAACCCTTTTAATGCTCACCTCATTAACTTATATTTATTCATTAACACATACTTCGTGTCTTATTATAAAAAGAAAGACAAATTTTAGCTCAACAGAAAAGCGTTGCTTTAACCATAACCCATAAATTTAGCTTACTTCATGCTTAAGATGTGAACAATTTTTAAGGACGTGATATAATGTTTAATTAACATGATCATTATTTCATACGATGCTAATATAAATAAAAATGCTACTAAACGAGATGGTACCGAATATAAAAACGGGAAAGCATTCATATGGTAGTCTACCTTTACAAATTTAGGAAAAAATATTACATTAGGCCCTCGGGCAGTCTGTTAAGAATATAAGTAATCTGAATGGTGACTACAACAGTACTCTATACGTGTTAAGAATTGAAATAGTCTATTCAAATGTGATAAATGTTATTTTAAAAAGTATGCTAGCACACTTATGGTTTTTTTTTATATTATAACAATATTAACTCAATTCATGAATTTATTGTAATGCTATATTTTAATGTTTAGAAGAATGCTGGGAACTAATTTGAATAGGGCTATTCCCTTCCCTAGTATTTCATAACGCAATTGTTTATGTGTTAAATAAAAAAATTTAAAAAAATGTGTTATATTATGGCAATGGGGTATTATTTAGCTTGGGCTATCTCGTTATAAACATTTGCTCTCAGACTAGAACCAAACCTAACATGACTTGAACCTACATTTTATCTTGCTTCAGCTATAAACGGTTATAGTTCAACTCAAAAATATTCGAATTGATTTAATGTTTAAACAGTGCAACTCTCAGAAAGTATTAACTAACTTGTATCAAAATTTGTAACGATTAATACAAAATTCAAATGATATCTTCATAGTCAATCATCAAACATTCTCATAATTAATTACAAACCGATCGACATACACCAATGTTATTTACACATTTCCTTAGGTAATCGTTACTGATCGATGAGATATTATGTGAAAATCGCGTTTTGTTTACAGATGCTTCAAAGCGCTTATTTTCCACTTATTATGAGGTTTGCTCGTCCTATTTTTTATTAATTTAACATATTAGTAATAATTTCTTTGTAAAATTTGTACAGATGATATTAGTTCAAATTTGATGACATTATTTTAAAATATAAATTAGAGAAAAACTTATGTACAAATTTTGTAGATGGGCCAAAAAAAATACTACTAAATGCTATGAAATGAAACTTTAAAATGTTATGTTTTCTGACTGATACTGAAAATATAAAATATGTACTTACTTTGGTATCAACCTGATGACGGGTGAGAAATTTTCGTTTGTCAATTCGTTTTTAATAAATTTACGTTTTAATTTTGTTCTTGGCCAATAAGCTCTTTTTATAAGACTTATAAAATATGTGAAATTGAATGGTTATAGTAGTTTTTTATTCTTTAATAGTTCCTGATATTTTAAAATTTTAGTTGAGTTTTGTTAAGTGCAAAATTTTTTTGATTTATAGACTCCCCCAATATTAATCTATTGTACAGTATTATATCTACTATTTCACACTCTCTTCGGGCAGTGCATATCTGTACCATGTCCGTCAAAATGAAATAAAGAATTAATTGTAAAATTTAACTTTCATTATCCAAACCCACAGACATATGTTCTTCTTTTTTACGGCCCCATCTTGACTTTGCGATCAAAGACAGAAGAATGAAAAACTCGACTTGTGAAGTAGAGTGGTCTATATACGCCACTAGAACTAGAGTAATAAGACATATGTGAGGGGAGTGCATTTCGTAATAACATCACAACAATGTAGACGGCTAAAAAGATGAGGTTCGTAAGAATATAGTCGCTGCCTTTCTAAACAATCTCAAAAGATTTATTACTATTCCTGTCTTGAATCTACTTCATTAGGCATCTCAGAATAAAAAGCTGTATGTAAACCAATTATGCACACCTTTAATAAGTAATCTAATTGTAAATGTGTACGAAATTGGAATTCGTAATTTTGATTTTATAATGTTGTGTATACGGATTCAGTAAATAATTTAGTTGTGATCTTCCTGCTTCATTTCTTTATTTATATATGTTTTAATATAGTTTGCTGACAGTTTTCGATGTAAATATTTAAATTTTCATCGTTTGGGTCATGTATTTTGCACAGCACCTATTTTGTTAGCAGTATTTACAAAAACTTCTCGTATCTAACTTTCAGCATCATTAATATTAACCTTTTAATAATGGTACTTTTTACCCATGCATAAAATACAGGACACACAATTTGCATTGCATGTATGGGAGGCCCATAAATTAACAATATATAAATAGAGATATCCTTGATTAATTCATTAACAAGTAAATTGATATCCATTTGCCACATAATGCATTATTAAATTTTAGTTTTGACAGCCCAGAGGCTACAATTTGAATGTTACAATAACAAAAAAGTATTTTATTATAATTTTCTATATGGATAGTCGCCATCATAAATAATGGTGCACCAGCCAATATTGTTCGTCGACATAATTATCATCATTCATGAAAACATTTACCATTATTAAAACAATTTTTTATTTTATTTTTAAGTGTAAATTAAGTAGTAATCATGATGTTTAATTTATTAAAACAAAAAGAAATTCTCACTTTATAAAATCACCTAAAAATATCAATACATTCGTACAGTTTCTGTTTTTAACAGTCATTATAATAAACATTTTAATATTGAGAAGGCCTATACATAAACGTTACTTTGTGTAAAAATTAGCTTGAACAATATTCAATTAATCATTGTCTTATTCTTATTTGTATGTATTGTTGCCTATGTAAATATGTATCAACACTTGAATAAGGTTAATAAAAAAAAAACGGTTTTTTGTATAACTACATAAACTTATAATCATGATTCTCATAATAATCGATATTTATTTAATTTATTTTCATATTTTATCTTCTATTTTAATTGTATAATTATATTATTAACTTCTTAAGAAAATTAACACTCATTTTATCAGAAAGGTTGTGTTTTATAATCGGTTTTGATTACGTGCCAATTCTCAGCCTCAATACCAGATAATATCAATATCTTGTTTTGTTTGATACCTTATTATTTATAATTTGTAATTATTTTAGTTAGCTTTCAAGAGAATTATTCTTAGACTGTAAACTTCTATGTGTCTTAATTAATTGCATAAGGCGTATTTTGTTTGTGTAATAACCTACCTCATAGTAAGCAAACAAGACCAAACCGAATCAACCCATGTACAAAGAGACGCCCTACATACTACACATATCACGAATTAATTATATTGCGCAAGTCAACACCCGAACCTCACTCTGCCCACCACATACCCCCACATACGCCCACAGCCACACCACATTCCCCCACGTGCAGGATATTATGTGGGCGGCTAGCTGTAGCGTCCTATAATTTTCTAATCGATTTGACAAATTTCAATACCTTGTGGCTCCTTTATATTATTTTAGTCTACAATTAAGCATTTCCATCACTGATTAAGGCAGGAATCCTAATATTATTATTGCCTAACCCAAGATTTGTGTTCGCTGTGTGAGTTATTTTTGGATAAATGATAATTTTACACCACACATCTAAATAACCAAAGTTAAAATTGTGTTTTCAAAAGTTCTACGTATGAGTAATCCACTAGTTAATAGAGAAGGGTGGAGGGGAAACGCGGTACCGGCACGAAGCCTACTCCTTTCGAAAAGTACCAAGCGGACCAACGGCTTTCCGTCCCATCCGAAAGGACGGTGTAACCTTGACAGTCATATAGGTTCCTCCACTAACCCAGACTGCCGAGAAGATGTCGAGGAGAACGAAGCCGTTACTCTAGCTCTCGAACCCTCCATCTGCTCTAGCCAGCGATATACGTGTGTTTCAGGGTAGATCGTTCACCCTCTCTCCCCCTGACCACGTCCGACGTTGCGTAACTTTGGTGTTCGAGTAGGAACCGTCAAAGCGACCGCGGCTTAACCGTTGGCTAAAAAACATAAGAATAGCTTAAAGGACGTATGTTATTTTTTTCTAAATAGAAACGTTATAGCCCAAGGATGTAAAAAACCCATATTTGGTGCCCAACTGTAAATGAGACATAAGAATAGCCCAAGGACGTATATACATTTTCATTACTATAGTAGACTTGAAAATAGCTTAAGCACGTCTTTATTATTCTTAGGTTAATAATAAGTTAAAGACTGGAGAATAGCCCCAGGGATTTATTTACCCGGGCCATTTTAAGTGGCGTGAGGTTAGTTTAGAGTGGGTTTTCGAAGATTACTTTTATAGGTCTATTCTCAGCCTTCGCTTTTTTTAAAGAAAAACTTTGAACAAACCTTTCAGTTAGGTTAATTTGTTATTTTTTAAAAATAGAAGGCCTATAATACTGGCGCAAATTTCGTTAAAGACGTCTATAAAGTAGTATTCTAATCCTTACTGACCTTAATTTTAGAAATAAATTTTCAAAAATATCAATTTCTATTAGGACGTTTGTACATTATAAATCACAATAACACAGCATGTGTCCTTTTAGCTCATAAAAACTAAAGTTTACTAATACTAAGATAAGATATATCATTATTTAGAAACACATACTATGTAATAAATTGTAAATAATCATTAAAGAAAAGTGATAAGGTTCAAAGTGAACGGTTTAGACAGCCTAGTCTGGGTGTTCTGAATTCAAGCACGGGTATGTTCGCATGAATAAATCGTGGCAAGATATAAGAATCAAGGACCAGCGGCTGGACCTGGTCTCATACCCCCCCCCCCCCCCTCCCACATCCCACTATCTTTACCGTTTCTTATACGCTAAGCGTATTCAAGCGTGGTTTGATTGAAAGGGGTCTTTAGTAACATTTACTCAACTGGAAAAGATAGGGGCGGCCGGAAATAACAGCACATGCATGGTGCACTTTACTTTTAGGAGACAAAATCATCTTAGTTTAAGACCGTGAGTGGAATTGCCAAAATGTTTCGACAAAATGTGCGTATTGTTCGTGTCAAACATGTAAATCATGATGCGTTATTTTTAATATTATGTATTCATTCAACAACAGACATATTTTGCAGTAAAATCCAGAAAACATTGAATATAATAGTAAACATGTGTGAATTACACAAATTATTTTCATAAAGCTAAGCTAAGTTTAAAAGTATAAAATAACCTTAAGGGTAAACAAAATGTATGACATTGTTCTAGCTACATATATAACGTTTAGTTTGATTATATCCATGGACAAAAATTTTAGTTTATAGTTTGTTTGGATTTGAGCTCATCAACAGTTATGTCATAAATCAACACTCTCTTAGACTGCGGTTTAGCCGCGGTCGCTTAGCCGGTTCCCACTCGAACACCGAAGTTAAGCAACCTAGGGCATGGTCGGGGGGAGAGTAGGTGACCGCTCTGCCCTGAAACTCACGTACACCGCTTGCTAGAGCAGATGGAGGGATCGAGAGCTAGTGTAACGGCTTCGTTCCCCTCGACGTCCGCTCGGCTGTCCGGGCTAGTGGAGGAATCTATGTGACTATCAAGATTACACAGTCCTTTTTTAATTGAACGTAGAGCCGTTGGTTCCTTTGGTACTTTAAGAAAGGAGTAGGCTACGTGCTGGTATCGGGTTTCCCCTTCTCCTCCCTTCTATTCACCCTTCATCCTCATTTGTCACCACTCATCGTCTCGAATAGCCTAGTGTATTAATATGAGACGTTAAGCAATACAAATCAATCAATCTTAGCCTATACAGGGGATGTGAGGAGGAAAGACCCATGCAGTAAAGTTTTTTGTATTTCTTTGTTCTCAGACCGTAGTCGTCGTCGTCTTTGTCATCGTCATTGTCGTTGTTGTCATCGTCGACAGGAAAAGGTTTCTGACGACGACTGCCAGAGATCATCTCTAGTAGTTTCGGTGAGAAATATATTCCCATATTTGCTAGCTGATGTTTGCGAATGGACTGGCTTCTTTATTCGCTTTCAACGATCGGCATAGGAATACCCTGAATAAAAATTCTTACCCGAAAACAGATAGGGGCTTACACGCTATTAGAAAAAATGAAATGAATTTATGCTACTAATTCACCTCTTTTACCTAGGATGATACACGAAGAATTTGATAAATCTGGGGGGTCGGTGGGAGGGAATAATGACACCGTAAAAGTTTACAAATTAATACTCGGCATTTCCATAAAAACGAGATTTTAACTCTGTTATGAACGTACTATTAAATATATTTTATTTCTCTTCGATCCTGCCTTAAGGAGTAGCACATCGATTAGTTCACTTGTGCGAAGCGTATAACTCTACGAGGACGTGGGGTTCGATTCCCGCACACGGCATGTTTTTTTTTAAAATCGACCCTCATGGTTATCTATCACCTCTAATCGTAATGAATAATCTAAGCTCATTAAGAGACGTTATGCAACAAAAATCCTCATCGTTTCTTAGACGAAATGTTATGCTAAGTAGCTTCGCTCCTTCTTTTGGGTACCTTATTTTATAACAATCGCTATTGAGATCTCATATTTAATTCGTGTACGTTTCAATCTTTACCTTGAAGCTTACTTCACATGTTTTACGCTACGCAAACATTTACAAAAACAATAACGAAAGTTGACAGTCTCAAACATTCTCCAATCGTTGACTTTTAACTAGAACGTCAGTTTACATCTTCCACATAACAGAACACAAATTGAATACCTCTCGACATCCGGTAAAACAAAACCGACATTATGTTCAAGACCGATTTCACACAATCCTAGCGGAAGATGCAAGTACTAACGTTAGCATCGACCCTACTCGTTTCGACGGTCAATTATACGGTTCATTTTCATTTTACCGTCATGACCCGCACGACGGTTACACTACCCCCTCCCCCCCCCTCAACTACCCCCTCCACCCCCCTCTACTACTCCTCCGCTAATGAGCAGTGAAACGTGAGAGTCAATGGGCAAAGAAAGGTTCCACGTTTCCCTACGCGAGACTGAAATTACCGCGCAGTACTGAATTACAGCAATAGTAAAACCATCAGCTCACAGAGCTAGCTTGTGAATATCCGGATAAATATTAGACCGTGTTCTAAAAGCTTAAAACTTATCACATCGTATAAAAGCCCGACGTTACAGTGCTGTTAAAAGGGAAATAGTGGGGGGAGTTATTTGACAAATAACTTTGGAGTGGAGATAGAAATGCTGTGCTGAAGAAGATGGCAAATATAGACATTTCTAAAAGTGTAGTACCGTATTTTGACCCAGAGTGGATTACATACATTTCATTACTTCTACAAATATCTGTATCTGCGTAATATCTGGAATAAGTTTGAGATTATAAATGTAACTTTAATTCGAGATTAAAAAATGAGGAGAGGAATTACGTAACCCAGAAACTTATTAAAAAGCACTTTTTATGTTGAGAAATTATGAACCCAACAATCATAAATAAATAATGCATTCGCCGGTTTTACAAAGCTAGTCGGATCGATTTAAATCTCATTGTCAACATTGGGTGACAAAATGTATATTTTCGGTACTTAAGTCTATTACTAGGAAAACGCCAAAGTCGTTGATAAACGAGTGAGCGAGTCATGTGTTGATCACATGGGAACATTTGCATTTAAGTTGATTGATATAATTAAGCGAGCGAAGCGAGCGTTTTCCATTTGACTCTGCCGGAAAAATTAGTCACTGGTTTTGTTTTGTTTTGGTTTTTTTTTGTTTTGTTGTTTTTTTTTGTATGTCTCGCCATAACGTTCGAACGGAGGCTGGGATCGAGTTGAAATTTTCACCATCCGCAAGCTTCGTTCTCGATTGAATGCCATAGTTTTGTGGCAAAATCGTTCAAAAAGTTAAAAGTTACATTAAAGTTAATCGAAAGTTTTTTTTCAAACTAAACGGCGACAAATCTGAGATAGCCAAATCATTTAGAATGTCCGTCCGGTCACGAATATGTTAATTTTATTTGATCCGATAAGTAGTTGTAGATGGAAATTGCATTATAACAAAAGTAACGTTGCCATGGCAACGAAAAGACGCGCGAAGTTTCTAATGCACTGCCACCTAGAAGTAATCAAAATACTTTCGAGGAAGCAGTCTATTATTTGTCAACAAAGAGTTTGAATAGTTTTCCCAAGTATCAAAGTCCTCTAGATGGCAGTGGATTTTAACCACAAAGTAAAGGTTTACACACGGGTTTACCCAAATACCTTGGCAATAATTAAGCGAGCGAAGCGAGCGTTTCCATTTGACTCTGCCGGAAAAATTTGTCACTCGTTTTGTTTTTTTTTTTTTGTTTTTTTTTTTTTTTTTTTGTTTGTATGTCTCGCCATAACGTTCGAACGGAGGCTCGGATCGAGTTGAAATTTTGACCATCCGCAAGCTTTGTTCTCGATTGAATGCCATTAGTTTTGTGGCAAAATCGTTCAAAAGAAAAAGTTACATTAAAGTTAATCAGAAGTTTTTTTTTTCAAACTAATCGGCGACAAAATCTGAGATAGCCAAATCATTTAGAATGTCCGTCCGGTCACGAATATGTTAATTTTAGTTTGATCCGATAAGTAGTGTAGATGGAAATTACATTATAACAAAAGTAACGTTGCCATGGCAACGAAAAGACGCGCGAAGTTTCTAATGCACTGCCACCTAGAAGTAATCAAAATACTTTCGAGGAAGCAGTCTATTATTTGTCACCAAAGAGTTTAAATATTTTTCCCAATGAGTCAAGGTCCTCTAGATGGCGGTGGATTTTATCCATAAATTAAAGATTTACATACGGGTTTACCCAAATACCTTGGCAATAGTAAATAATATTGGAAACATGGCCCTGTGGACAGCAAACGTCGCAAATTTTTAAATTTAAACAAATTTGCAATGTGGGTCTAGCTATAGCACGTGCTCGCTTATCAACGCGTCCAACTGAGCGTTTCCTAGTATCAAAAAATATAACAACACATTGGCAAAGTTTTCTTCGGCGCCGCCAGCTTTACGGAAATTTTGTTGATAGTTGTTATCATTAATTTCATACTGTTATATATTTTCTTTTACTAGGAAACGCTCAGTTGGACGCGTTGATAAGCGAGCACGTGCTATAGCTAGACCCACATTGCACATAAAATTTATGGCGTTTGCGTTTCCAATATTATTAAGCGAGCGAAGCGAGCGTTTCCATTTTACTCTGCCGGAAAAATTTGTCACTTGTTTTGTTTGTTTTTGTTTGTTTGTATGTCTCGCCATAACGTTCGAACGGAGGCTCGTATCGAGTTGAAATTTTGACCATCCGCAAGCTTTGTTCTCGATTGAATGCCATTAGGTTTGTGGCAAAATCGTTCAAAAAGTTAAAAAGTTACATTAAAGTTAATCGAAAGTTTTTTTTTTCAAACTAACCGGCGACAAAATCTGAGATAGCCAAATCATTTAGAATGTCCGTCCGGTCACGAATATGTTAATTTTAGTTTGATCCGATAAGTAGTGTAGATGGAAGTTACATTATAACAAAAGTAACGTTGCCATGGCAACGAAAAGACGCGCGAAGTTTCTAATGCACTGCCACCTAGAAGTAATCAAAATACTTTCGAGGAAGCAGTCTATTATTTGTCACCAAAGAGTTTAAATATTTTTCCCAATGAGTCAAGGTCCTCTAGATGGCGGTGGATTTTCTCCACAAAGTAAAGATTTACATACGGGTTTACCCAAATAACTTGGCAATAATAATAATATCGGAAACATGGCCCTGTGGACAGCGAACGTCGCAAATTTTAAAATTTAAAAAAATGTGCATTGTGGGTCTAGCTATAGCACGTGCTCGCTTATCAACGCGTCCAACTGAGCGTTTCCTAGTATAAGGTATAAATGATAGGGTTTTGAGTTTAGTTGTTTTTTAAGCGCGTCAACTGTAAGACCATAATGCACCACACCACTCTAACCTTTGATAGGCTAGGGAGGAAAGACCCATGCTGGATCCAGCCTTAGGTAGGGGGAGGAAATGTAATGTTACCGGGCATTTAACACATGACTCGCTCACTCGTCTATTAACGACTTTAGTTATTATATATATGACGTTTATGCTATTTTATATGCGATTGGTGGAAGTGCCGGGTAGAGCGAGAAAAGTTTTAACTCCATTAGAATAGCATTGTTGGTGGAGGTGCCGGGTAGAGTGAGAAAAGTTTTAGCTCCATAAGAATAGCATTGTTGGTGGAGGTGCCGGGTCCTCACTTCTTGATTTTGATATTTCATCGTTATATATCCAGTTTAATTACGGGGGGTGGTTTTATTGTTGTGGTATTTTTTTTTTTAATAGCACACGTGACGGTGAATTTATTAAGTGTGTTCAAATTTGTAGATCAGTGTACTAATGCAACAAATCATATCTCTGTACTTGCTCTCCAAAAAAATATACTTTTTTGGCTTAAATAAAATAAAAAATGTAACTTCTTTTTGTAGAAACGGTAAGATGAAAGTTTTGCTAAGTCAGTTTTATTACTTACCAAATAAACTGTTTCAATAAACTTTTTTGGCGCTTTAGCTGATATGCCAAACTTTGTGTCAAAATTTTAACCCATCTGAATTCACTTTCACTACTCTACTATTAAAAATAAACTAGGGAAACGCCAAAGTCGTTGTAAGACGAGTGAGTGAACCATGTGTTGAGTACCCGGAAACATTACTTTTTCCCCTACCTTAAACCTATCTAGCATATCTTGGGCTACAGTGGCGCATTATGGCCTTACAGTTGACGCGTCCTTATACCAACAACTTAAAAACCCTATTATATATACGAATATAATTGGATGAGCGAAGAGAAGACTTCAATTTCACTGACCCCCAAAAAATTTAGCTCGGGTGCTTTTTTGTGAGTTTTTTTTTTTTTTTTTTTTGTTTTGTTTTTTTTTTTTGTTTTTTTGTCTGTTTGTTAACTCTCTACCAGGCAAACGGCATATCCGATCTTGATGAAAATTTGACAGGACCTTCGAAATCTCTGAACTTAGAGGTGTATTGTTTTGGGTACAATCGAAGGAATATTTCTCATGAATATCGTACTTTTACGATTTTTTTCATTTTTAGTGCGATATTTTCGTGACATTTGGGCCAATTCTGACCAAACGGGTGGGGCTACAACGTTCATATTACACATGGACATTAAGGTTATGGTGATGTAGTACCTTTTGAAAGAAAATTTTGAAAAAGTTAGCCAGAATCCTTAGAAATAAAGCTTTTAATATAAGTTTTTGATTTTTGTGTGATATTTTCGTGCCATTTGGGCCAATTCTGACCAAACGGGTGGGGCTACAACGTTCATATTATACATGGACATTAAGGTGATGGTGATGTAATACCTTTTGTAAGAAAAAGTTGAAAAAACTAGCCAGAATCCATAGAAATAAAGCTTTTAATATAAGTTTTTTACGGTAAATAATACCAATTGACAGGTTAACTTGACAACAATCACCTACAATGCCTAGGCAGCAAAACAAAGCACTTGCAAAAGTAAAGATATCCCACGCAAACTAAAAATGTTAAAAAGCTCATCCATCAACGCGGCGGGACTTTAGCGTTTTCCTAGTTGTAAAACTTGAATATGCAAATGTTCCCGGATACTCAACACATGACTCGCTCACTCGTCTAACAACGACTTTTCCGTTTCCCTAGTCTTGTTGGCTAAGGCGCCCTTATAACAGAAATGTGGGAGACGTGGGTTCAATCCCCTGGTCGGGAAAGATTTTGTAATTATTTCTAGATTGTTGGATGATCGAAGCCAAGACTTCAATTTCACTGACCCCCAAAACATTTAGCTCGGGTGTTTTTTTTTTTTTTTTTCTGTCTGTTTGTTAACTCTCTACCAGGCAAACAGCATATCCGATCTTGATGAAAATTGGAGGGGACCATCGAAATCTCTGAACTTAGAGGTGTATTGTTTTCGGGTACAATCGAAGAAATATTTCTCATGAATATCGTACTTTTACGATTTTTTCCAATTTTAGTGCGATATTTTCGTGACATTTGGGCCGATTCTGACCAAACAGGTGGGGCTTCAACGTTCAGATTTCACATGGACATTGAGGTTATGGTGATGTAGTACCTTTTGAAAGAAAAAGTTGTAAAAGATTGACAGAATCCATAGAAATTAAGCTTTTAATATAAGTTTTTTGAAAAGCTTTTTTTAAGTTTTTTTAAAAACGCCAAAGTCGTTGATAAACGAGTGAGCGAGTCATGTGTTGATCACCTGGGAACATTTGCATTTATGTTGATTGACGTAATATAAGGTATAAATGAAAAAGTTTTGAGTTAAGTTGTTTTTTTAGCGCGTCAACTGTAAGACCATAATGCACCACTCTAACCTTTGATAGGCTAGGGAGGAAAGACCCATGCTGGATCCAGCCTTAGGTAGGGGGAGGAAATGGAATGTTACCGGGCATTCAACACATGACTCGCTCGCTCGTCTATTAACGAATTTAGCTATTATATATATTACGTTAATGCTATTTTATATGCGATTGGTGGAAGTGCCGGGTAGAGCGAGAAAAGTTTTAACTCCATAAGAATAGCATTGTTGGTGGAGGTGCCGGGTCCTCACTTCTTGATTTTGTTGTTTCATCGTTATATATCCAGTTTAATTACGGGGGGTGGTATTATTGTTGTGGTAGTTTTTTTTAAATAGCACACGTGACGGCGAATTTATTAAGTGTGTTCAAATATGTAGATCAGTGTACTAATGCAACAAATCACATCTCTGTACTTGCTCTACAAAAAAATATACTAATTTGGCTTAAATAAAATAAATAATGTAGCTTCTTTTTGTAGAAACGGTAAGATGAAAGTTACGTAACGTAACGTAACGTAACGTAACGTAACGCAACGTAACGCAACGCAACGCAACGCAACGCAACGCAACGCAACGCAACGCAACGCAACGCAACGCAACGCAACGCAACGTATCGTATCGTATCTTATCGTATCGTGTCGTGTCGTGTCGTGTCGTGTCGTGTCGTGTCGTGTCGTGTCGTGTCGTGTCGTGTCGTGTCGTGTCGTGTCGTGTCGTGTCGTGTCGTGTCGTGTCGTGTCGTGTCGTAACGAAACATAACACAGAACAAATCTTTTACTCATTGATACGTTTTCATGATAAAAAACTGATTTTGTGCTAATATTTTTTAAAAAATTGATAGTGGAAATTTTTAAAACGGTCTCCGTTGCCCCATATAACCGATGATGCAGACCAAAGATGCCTCCAAGGGCTTCTTTATGTTAGCTAGTTGACCTAGTTAGGAGATGGAAGGTGCAAATTTCTCGAGATGACAGCTGAATCATGATGGAGGCTTACGCTCTGAATCTAGAGTGTAGGTTATGACGTTAAGATGATCCTCACCCACACCGTAGTCGTAGAATGTTCATCGAGAATAGATCACTTTAGTCTTATCTAGAATACGATCATGTGATCTACTTTTCTAGCTTTATGTTAACAAAATCGATATTCTTTCCTTTCAGAATCAATATCCTAGAATATACACTAGGTGTGTATTTTATAGTCTTGATTATCCCATAGATAAAATATATTAAATGGAAATAATTCCACAAATAAAACAAATATCTTAGTCGGGAATAGAAACCTGGTCTCCCAAATGACGGTGAGATGCTTTAACCCCTAAGCTACCGAGACGGTTTTATCCAGAAGTTATTAGGTTAACCGCCTTATCTATATGTTTAACTGATTGGCGTCATATGGGGTATTATCCAATATAAATCAATGAGACGGTATTGAGAGAATAGGCTCAGTTGAGTAAGTTGGCTTTATAATTTACTTATTTACTCACGGCCGGGCTCAAGAAGAAAATTGGAAGAAGATCGGTGAATAAGATTTGGGGTTAAATGATGTTGGTGAATCAATTATTTATAATATTTTTTTTTTACTGCTGTTCTGAGTTATCTGGATTCTGACAAGTACTTCATTTTATCTGCTTTCTTTTTTTTACTGCTTTGTCTTCTTTTAATAATACTAGTTTTTCTATACAATTTATTCCAAACTCGGTAATTCCATTTAGAAAAATGTTATTACACATTAATTGCAATGCACATTTTAAATGTGTAATCATAGAATATTAATGTCTTGTTGTACTTTGTTGTTGCAAACAGTGATTATTTTGGAATATAGTTAAGCTTTTAGTTCTGGCTTTGTGGCTTTGTTTATTTAATCATAATAACATTTTGTTTTGTACATGTTATGCTTCTAAAAAGTTTATTTTGCCGTATTAATAAGAGTATATTTATTTATTTTGAAATGCTTAAATTATTATTTTATTATTTTGTGATCATTTAATGAAATGTTTGGTTCCATATATTATTGTAATACATTTTAAATAAGTGTTTAAGTAATAGGATAGTGACTAAATAATAAAAAATAAAACAAATTGCGTTGAGATTACATGACGTTGACGCCGTCTCCGCCATCATAGAAATGTTCAACCATCCATTACAACGGTGAGTGTTGTAATACAAGCCAGAATCCGACACCGTATAATGACCTTGGAGTAACCTCCACCCCTTAACTTGACTTCTAGTCCTATAATAACACACAATTAAAACTTAAATCCTGAGTCAACTGTATAGCTACCTAAGCTTGCTCAGTTTTGCTTTCATGTACGGTGCAGCCATTAACTTGCTTAGCAACTTACAACATACAACAGAGATGGTACAACTTGCAAAGGTTCAAACTTGCGGAAATAAATTGCAGGGAATTAACCAGTGCTGGTTACAATGACATTATATTACCGTATTTACGTAAGATTTGTCTCGTAAAATATATAATTTTTCTTTTTTATTCGTGTTCAGCTACGTCTGTGTTAAGTAGAGCGCTGTAAAAACAAGGTAATCAAGGTTTTAAAAGCGGGATTAAAATGGACACACTGCATCGTCCACAAGCTAAAATAAGTAATAAACAAGATTATAAAAATAACATGTTTTGAATGAACATTTGCTCAGAACAATTTTGTGGTTATTCAGGTAACTACTTTGACCCCTATTTTAAAGATTAAGTGTATGTATAAATACATTTTTTTTAAACTGATAAATTGAAATTTGTCGCATATTGTCATTGTTTGTGTATTTTAAGAGGTTTTTATTTTCTTGTTGGTCCTGTGATAAAGAACGGGGCTCGTGATTATTAATTATATAGCCAATCATTTGCATGGCATATTTTTTTATATATTGCATGAACTAAACACATTTGAAGGCAATGTTTTGGTGAAGAATTTGCCCTACATTGTTATTTTTATCATTCAACCTTATAATTTGTCTTATTTATTCAGGAGAACAAGCGATACTTACTTCATTAATGTTTGCGGTGGCTTGAAAATCGACTATGAAAGAGAATTCGAAAGAATTGTACCAAAACACCTTTTACCACTCAACGAGTTTAACACTATGCATTGCAAAATCACAGACGCGTAATTGGCAAAGATTAAATACACTATGATAAAGTACGGGTGATAATTTTAGCGTGGCTATTGGCAAACGAACATAATCCTGACAGTCAACCTGATTGACTAATATAAGGCGTTATGCAATATTTTACACTTGATGTTATAGACAGCAAATATGTATAGTCCTTTTCCATGGCATTGCCTGCAAAGGTGTTAGACCTTGCATATTTTGCTTAATACATTGACAATAATTCTGCCATGAAAAGTAAAATATTTCTTAATCTCGGGACCTGCAAGAAAATAAAAAAACTCCAATACACGAACAACAATAATTTGTAAAACATTTTAATAGGTTTCGAAAAAGATGCAATAAATAATATGCACACTCTAGAGGGCTCAAAGTTTTTGTGTTTTAATGTTTTATGACTAAACGGTTGACGCACCCTTATTAATGTTGTAAGAAACGGTGATAATATTTTACATGATGATAGACAGAATATTTTGTCATTTATGACATTGTACAAGGTGTTGAGATATCTAAAATTCATAATTCTGTGAAAATAATAATTTTTCTTAAATAAAAAACTAAACACGCAAATTGGAATTTTTGTTCGAAATTTTAAATATGAATTTGGGTATTTTTTTTTTGGTGCAAATTCACCTTATAATGTTGTAAGAAACGGTGATAATATTTCGGTACGATACCGATACATGGAAGTATTTTTGATATTGATATTTTTACTCGATGTTGAAATATCAAAATCAAACCCATTGTTATAAAATTCCCAAAATTTCTTTGAACGTGAAAAACTAAAACGAGGATGTGAATTTTGTGCAATTAAATGATAATTGGATTATTTTGCTGCAAATTCCTATAATTTTTTTTTCTTCAAATTTTGGATTGTGTGTGTTGCATATTTGGCGATACCTGATTAATCCTGAAAATCATCACATTGTAAATACTAGTAGGCCCACTCGTATGGTACAATTTTTGTCATTGTAAATTAAAGTTTTGATTTTTTTTTCGCAAAATATTTTTATTTATTTATCGATATACATATTTTCTTGTGACATAATTTAATGCTTATTCATAGCCCAGCCTTACTTAATCAACGGAATAGTAACAGAAAAAGCCAAAAACTTTTTGTACACGACATGATATTGAATAACGAATGAATATTATCCTGACGTATTTTTTTTTCTAGATCAGGCGACGTTAAATAATCCCGACTAATTTCTTTCTTTTACATATTTTATTGTTAAATTTCAATTTTTATTTTATACCTTACAATTATTTTGTGCTTATTTCGATTGCGATCCATTGTAATTAAAACATAAATTAATGCAAACGAAACTAGTTAAAATATATAAGAAATAGATGACGATTACGAATCATATATCTCCGATCTATGAAACATTTGCCAAGTCGAAAATAATACTCTTAAATAAGCTCTTGCGTTATTTTTTATAATTGCCACGTTTCTTTATTGTTCAAGTTAACACATTGTCAGTTCATGAATAAATTCAACAAGGTTGATACCAAAATAGAATCTCATTGAAACTTGAAGACGATAATCCTACCTCTCTGTACACCTTAAGGGCAAACGTTCCTCGTAAATATTGATACATTAAACACAAAACTCGCAGCAAAACTTCACGCGCGCGAATCTAATGAACAGGCAAAGAAACCAGATCGCTTTTATGGAACTTCACTCTAAATTATTAACTGTTCATGGTCTGGATAGAACATTTTGCGCCGTCGGCCATGTTGAAAACCACTTTGAACTCGCTTGGAAATTGGAAGTGACGCTAGAACGTACAAAGGAATATAGGACTGGATTACGCTCTCACTATATAAACGGGAACTTTGTTTTAAAATGATAAACCTTAAAAACTAAGTACTGAAGGCAAAAGCGATTTTCATACATCCAATGGGTTTAGCATCATTACGTTAAGTGAACTTTTAGACGTAACTGACTCAACGCCGTTTTGTATCAGCTTAAAGGATTAGGAGATTTAACGTGGTAACTTAAAAAATACAAGGGTTGGTATTCTTTCCGAGGGTTTTATCAGAAGAGTAAATATTTGTTTGATTAACAATGACTATGAGACGTTTGGTTGTGATAGTGTTAATTAAATCTGATGCATGCAGAAGCGTTAGCTTAAATCGAAAAAATCAATCGATCAGATAATCATCAAAACTAGAGACAGTGTTCAAAGACAAAATATATATATAAAGATAAAGATACAATATGTGTACATATTACTTTTTAATGCCTAAATTGTATCAAATTCAATTAAATACATGTGACTATTTAGCCTAGGCTTAATAAGCAATTCTACGATTCTATTTCAATCATGGGACAAAATTCATGATTGAATAGTAAGTTAGTCTGAAAGAAGGTAAGATAGTTTGTTGGCAGATAGATAATTTGAACAAAGAACAAAGTGAATTGGGTACAAAAGAGCCAGTGTTTCTCAATCTCAATAATTGGGAAACACTTCAGTAGGTGTGAATGATCAAATTGGAATCAATTCATTATAACACATCCATCCCAGACGGGTATTGAACCCGGGTCTTCTAATTTAAAGCGTCCTACCTTCAATCGAGAGACCCGGTTTGATACCCGTCGGAGATGGATTTGTTAAATTTCTCAATTAATTTCCATTCAAGTCTAATATACATTTTAGAACATCTGAACAATCCCTACTCGAAGTTTAGTTGGTAGGTAGAGGAAAGTTGAGTTGACGGATCATTATAATTATATATGTTGTTCATAGAATTTTATTATTTTAATGCATATTAAAACGGTTGTCTCTACAACTAAAATACACTACGCTCGTGGAAATCCAAAACAAATTGTCCATCGTTCTATATTTTATGAATAAACATTGAAAATACTATACTGTAGTTTTTCTATGTGATGATGATGTATTTTTAAACATTCTGGACAAAATGCATTCATTATTTTAGTTAACTGGTATGTTTAGCTACCTTATATCAGCAAACAAATACATTCTCACGGCAACGGATATGGCAGCTGATGTAATTAAATGTATATTCCAAAATAAATTGTGGTAAATCAACTACTGGTGAAAATGATACATCGTTTTGGAAATGGAAACATGTGGAAGAATTATTAATTTGGGCGTTATCAATCGTAAAGTTAGTATGACATCACGTTTTTAAGAACCACATTCTAATTATAAAATTGTAAGTAATCAGGTGAATTCGTCGCAGTGTTGTTTTTTAAAGTAAGTTTACACCGACAGTGTTGGCTCGATCGCTAGGCGCTTGACTTTGATTCGTCAGGTCCCGCGTTCGAATCCCGTCGTGACTGGCAATACTGACTGAAAATTTTTCCGAGGGTTTCCTCAGACGTAATGCGAATGCAAGGGCTTGAGTCCTCTTGAACAACCCTCGGACATCCCTTCACAATAATTGTCCTATATACATTGCACCCTATAACAGGTTAAGTTTCCATGGTAAAATAATTAAGTCAAGGCTTTAAGACTGTCGGCTAAGCTCGAGAAAACCAGACTTTGACGCAGAACGCAGAGGTGAAGTCAGGATCACTTGGAAGCTCTATCGTTTGTTCTATCGGTTTGTGGTTTGCAACGAAATGTTAAGTAAGAATGTGAAATCGTTGGTATTAAGGGACATTTCCAAAACTGCTCACTTTTTTATTTAACTGACCTTAAATCTGACACTAAACAGTTAAATTGTAGTAATTTCCCAATTTTGTGTAAGAGACAATTATTTGAAATTTCAAAATCGGCTTTAATAGAGACACGCGGCATCCTTTGCGAACAGATTCCCAAAAATGCAGATTATTGGATGAAAATTAAAGGTAAAAAAGCGGTACGTTCTGTATATGAAATTAGCTGGATTTGACTATCGAGCGTTTTTTAAAATGGACATTAAACATTGTAAAAAAAGTTGGCCCGAGCTTGGCAAACACTCTTAAAGATGGCAATATGTTTTTCGTCAAGACTGTGAAGATCGTATTTATGTTTGTTTTTTATTACAAATGTTATCTACCGGTCTCAAGACACCATAACGTATTACTACGTATTTGCAGAAGTGTTTGTAACTGGTAATATATTTTCAGTCATTGGTTTTTAGTGTATTAAGTTGTGCAGTTCATGTTTTTTTTATTTTATTTTGCACAATTCTCGCCTTGAAAAACACTAAATGGTGAAATAATGAATGAAACGATTCGTTAATACTTGAAGAACAATTACAAACGGCATGAACAATGCTGATGTAATACACAAGTCGTTTGTTTTAATCTAGCATCTACCACGTTGTAAACGCTACTGTAGCTCTAGGTTGAAAACAGGACGTAATACCTTGACAAACTTTAGTAAAAGAAGAGAATATGAAATGATTAATGTGTTTCTTTGTTACAGCAAGTAGTTCATTAATTTAAAAGTAAAGTTATTTGCAAGCTAGAGTTTAGAGTCTTTGAAAAGTGGATAAAGTGTTATTATTAATTTAATTTAAAAATGTGTTATTTTTTGTCATTATCTCATGTAGTTTGTTCTATGCGCTTCTAACCACCATAATTATCTTGACCAATTTATTTTGTATGCATACAAACGTCCAAAATATCACACTAAGATGCAAAAATAAATGGAAAAGCTAAATCCATTATTTAGTATTTGTGATGTATTGTATCAAGTATCATTGAAAATTACATTTTAAATTCAACATGAAAATGAAAATAAAATTTTAGATCAGCAAAAATAATAAATAGCTGCTACATTTAAAAATTAGTGAAGTACAGAAATATTTATATGATTAAGAATACATCTGCTTAACCCTTGATGTATGTCTCGGTGACTGTACAAACGATTAAACGTGCAATAACAATATACGTCCAGCCTCCCTTCTACATTTACCTGTTTTACTACAACAGTTACACTCACTAATTTGTACTGTTAACTATTTTAACTAATCCAGAGTGAAAAAAACAAAACAATATTCACTATTTATTTTTATGTGGCCACAATATGTCAGCACATGTCCCACTGAGTGCAATTTACCAAACCATATAAAACAATATAAAATTAGTTAGTAAAAGATGACAATAAAAATAATATATTATACAGTACATACATTAGTGTGGTGTTTTATGTTTGATCTTATGATGATGTGTGTAGTGTGTAAAGTGTAAATATACATTTAATGTGCATGCATGATTGACATTAGACATTTTAGTAATTATTTGTTTAAGATGAATTCTAAAGTGATAAATATCACTATCATGCAAATCTAAATATTATCATACAAGTAACCAAACAGATTAAGTCACGTGTAAGTAAATTGTCTTCTAGCCAAGATCAGAATGTGTTGACTCCCATTCCCATATAATATCTCGAGGTTTTCCGTGACGTCATCGCAACAATAACTCGTGTTTACCGCTGTACTCTACTAGCGCCCCGACCGCACCTAGTAGTGTCAGTGTCTCCGTAGGGCCGTGCCAGGCGACAGAGGGGCTACGTGCATAGCACCCCCAAAGGAAATCACACGCGCTTTTCTATATACATACACCTGCCCCCATTGCAGTGAGACGTGGGGTGTATTATTGAAAGATGTATTATTGTGAAGTCAGAGATGGAGTTGATTAAGACGTTTCAATGTTTCGTTCATGATTCCTCGAATCAACGGACAAAATATAATCTATGTGGAGATGGAATTGTTGCACTTTATTATCTTTGCACATTATAATTATTTATGACTAGGAAAACGCTTAAGTCCCGCCGCGTTGTTGGATGAGCGTAATTGGTGCATGAGCTGCCATGTGTTATGCGAATTTTCTGTGTTCTGTGGAAAAATCATTACTAAGTTGAATTTTTTTTAAATTTAATTAAATTAAATTAAATAAAATTAAAAATAACTTAAATTTTTTAATTTATTAATCGTAATTGTTAAAAAAATCGTAAAATTGCGATTTTTATAAAAAATATTTTCTCTATTAAGCTCAATTTAACACTAACATATAAATTCATAAAATTAAGGTTCTGCGAAAAAATCATTACAATCAGATAAAGCATGTAGGTGTTATAAGTCAAAGAATTGTTTAAAAAAAGAAAAAAACTGTAAAATTTCGATTTTTATGATAAATATTTTTTTAATTGCGCTCAAATTTCACAAGAATATCTAAATTTATAAAATAAAGGTTCTGTGCAAAAATCATTAAAATCGGATAAAGCATGTAGGTGTTTTTAGTTGATATAAGTCAAAGAAATTTTTAAAAAATCGTAAAATTACGATTTTCATGAGAAATAATTTTTCGATTGCGCTAAAAAACGTGGCAGTTCTAAGTTCAAAAATTTCGAAGGCCTCCATAAAATGTCATCTCAATCGGAGTATCGGTTTAGCCGGAATCGTGCGGACAAACAGACAAAAATACAAAAAGAAAAAAAAGAAAAGAAAAAAAAAACATTCCGGATTTTTTTCTCCAGTGTAGTAGAATGGAATCTTCGCTTCGCTCGCTACGCTCGCTACGCTCATCCAATGAACGAAGCGAAGACTTCAATTTTACTGACCTCCCAAAACAATTTTGCTCGGATGTTTGTTTTTTTGTATTTTTGTCGGTTCGCGCTCTACCGGGCAAACCACATGCGTTCTTGATGAAAATTTGAGAAGACTTTCGAAATCTCTGAACTTAGACTTGCCACATTTTTGGGTAATAATTGATCAAATATTTTTTTATGATTATCGTACTTTTACGATTACTTCGATTTTTTGTGAGATATTTTTGTGATATTTGGGAAACGGCTACTCCGATCTTGATAAAACTTTATGGTTACGTTTAAAATCACTGAAATTAGATGTGTTATGAATTTAGAGACATTCGAAGAAATATTTCTCATAGAAATCGTACTTTTACGATTTTTCCTTGGTTTTTAATACGATATTTTTGTGACATTTTGGCCTATTCTGACCAAATGGGTGGGGCTACAACGTTTATATTTGACATTGTCATAAAGATTATGGTGATGTAGTGCCTTTTGAAAGAAAACGATGAAAAAGTTGGGGGAAATTGATAGAAATGAAGGTTTTAATACAAACCTTTTACAGGTGTATAATTAACAAGTAATATCAAGTTACTATAGAAAAAGTAATGAGATCCCACTTACAAACGTAATCATTGGACAGATATATTTAAAAAAGCTCATCCATCAACGCGACTGGAAAAAGCGTTTGCGAAGCGGCCTAGTTGTAATTGAATTCAAGGAATCTTGAACGAAACATAGAATCGTCTAAGTAGTGCTTTATAGTCACATATTTATTGTTTCATGGTATTACATTATTTGTTATAAATGCCCCATTACACCTATTCAATTAAATTCAATTTATTCATTCGATCTATACATGGTAACAGATATTACCCCTCTTGGAAGAGAGGGAATGAATAATCCTTAATAACTTTGATGTTCATAAATATGATTCACATGATAATGATGGAAATTATAAATACTAATAAGTAAAATTGGAATTTAAAAATAAGCGAGTTACTAATGATAATGATATTGATATATTATATTATGCCCGTTCTTGAACAAACAACCTTTTCAAACTCACTTATAATGTAACACTTGTTTTAGAGTCTAATGTGTCGACCCTTTCTTCTCAAAATCTGTGTTGATGTATATAAAGAGATGATTTCCATGCCTTACTCATTGGCGTCAAAAAGTGGGCTCTTATGCTCTTTCTCAACCGCTTATTCAGTTGGCCTATGATCTCATAATCAACTAACTTTGAGTCAATGCTAAACTGTAATGATAAATATATGACCATGTCCTGTTTCTAAATGTGTTTTTATTCCACTAAACGATGAAATTGTCATCTTCTCTATTTCCTTGGTTCTTAATAAATAATTTTAATATACCCTTTTTTACATGTGATTTTCTTATTACCTTCCGGTATAATTTTGAAAATTGTGTTTGTTTTGAATACGTCAAAACATTAATTCTTACATTAATTTTAACAAAAATATCAACTACAAATATAACTACTGTCTTGGAGTACATTATACTTAAAAGAAGGATATATAATCATGAATATCGTGTCTTCCCTCATAAGTTATCTGGCATCTGGCTAGTATGAGCTACTATATCAGTTTGGGTTTAAACACCTTGCTGAAAGCTGAAAGGTTTCTTGCATCTCATATAAGATAAGACCATCAGTTTCTCATCTCTGTACTCTCTGTACACCACCCTTGCCCCTTAACAGCATCAGCTATAATCTTGAAATGAAGACCCACTTCTTGGTGTCACAAGGGAAATGTCTTCTAAAGTAAAATAAGAAGCTCAATTTTAGTGATAGTTTTTCTTAGAAAAATCACAAAGACAAGTTCAGTCAGTACCATCGATTTCTGGTAGATCTGGTGCATTGAAGTAACTTTGTGAGGATTATGTAATAACCTCCCTCAAAGACGCTGGTAAAAGCTTGTTTCTTTGAAAGTAAATTGATATTAAGTGTTGCCAAAAGAGTATATGAAAGGGTGATGTGGTTTTGAAGTTTCTCGAAACCGTTATTTTTTTAGTTTTGTTTTGCTGAAAAGTGGCACTTTTGCCGTCAGTTGCAGTCACGGATTAACAAAGAGATATCACTTCCAGTGATGTGACGCCATAACATTATTGTGTGCTTCCATTTCGCCTTAAAACCGTTAAATTCAATAACTAATATAGTGAGTATACAACACATTTCGTAACATTTTAAAAACCTATTTAATGTTTGCCTACCTACTCCATACTTTTTTTTCATATCGATGCTAAAGCAATTACATATATTTGACAAAAATATAATAACTTATTAGCTACCATCAACTTTTAAATGAAACTTTTAAAATATATTTGAAATTACAATTAAGACATTGATTAGTATGGTTAGCAGTGAGAATAATTATTGTGGTATTATTATATTACTAATATTTTCTCCACGGAATGTCAAAATAAAAATTTGTGTTTGCATAAAAGAGGAACGATTGTGGAGTATGGCGTTGATAAGTTTTATATTGGATTATTATTGGTTAAACAACAACTCGTGTTTTTAATGTTTCGTTTTTAATTTAAGAACCTACAATAAATAAACAAAATTAAATTGAGTAAATTCGTATTTAGAGTCTACCCACTCAAGTCATACAACTTATTTTCAGTGGGGTTAAACCAAAAGCGACCAAGCCAACCCTGTAGGTCCCAACAAAGAGCCTGGGAAGATTTTTTTTTCCTAAAACAAAGTTCTTCACATGAATAATCGATGTAATTAATATAGTATATTGAATAATATATAATTATTATTTATATAATAGGATTGAGGGTAAAACTGTGAATGGAATAATTGTGGTGGTGAGGTAAATGCAGGATAAAGGACACTTTACGCCGACACTTTACGCCAGCATTGTTAAAACACGCATCCTAATGTCGTTGGAAGTGAGAAAATTATTATTTTTGGTTCATAGCAATTGCCGTAAAAGTTTACGCCGGCTAGGATTCAAGCCCAGAACCTCCAGATTACGTGCCATAGCTCTAAGCAGTTGAGATACCGGGACTACATTGATTAAATTGATATAAAACCATTGTAATCAATCTGATTATTGAAGAGAAATTAAAACATTGACGGGATGTTTCGTCGAATGGTGAATATTTTTCATTATTCTTTATTTCCCGACGTAGCGTCGTCACTTTGGATGACATTTTCAGGTAAGTGCTGTTTTGTTGTTTTTTTTCCTCTGTTGTAATCTTTTACTTCTTCTTGAAACTGCTAGAATAACAGGCAAATTAACTGAAGAACATCAGTCCCTTGAATTTGTCATACACAGTGACGACGATACGTCGTGGGAAAAATACTAATAATTATTTAATTGTATTTATTTATATAACGTCTATCCTTTTTAATAAACTGATTTACAAATCAGGACAACTTCGTGAATCTCATTACATAGATGCAGACACACACAATAATGAACTACAGTTAAGTAAATATTTGAAATAGTAATATTACAACAACAATGCATTAAAATAATAATTTTGGTAACAAAAACAAAAGGGATATTAATGGCAATTATTAATAAATGAATTAAATATAAAAATGTGGTGAAAAAAAGAAAAAAGAAAATAAAATTCAGTAAAAAAAAGTATTCAACACTATGACGTGACGAAACATACCATCAATGTTATAATGATGCTTCAATTACATCGGGTCGTGAAAGTATAACTTGTGAACTAATATGATTATTATAATTTAATTTAAATGATATTTCGAGTGTGATAAACGGCCTCTGTACTAGTACAGCAAACATCACTAAGCAAGGTGCGCGTGACACGCGCTCTGAAGTTGGCCCCCGTGAGAGAGTCGAACAGCGAACTTCCTCGAAACTCTCTCACACAAGTCAACTTTCCTCGGGGCGTCCTGATCGCATTTGGAACGAGAAGTTAAAATGAGTCATTGAGTTTCCACCCCGGGGACACCAACGACTCTTGACTTCAGCTGATAAAGTATCTGCGAAAACATCGTCACTATCTAGAACAGTTCCACATTAACAAACGTCTCTCGAAACGATTTATACTCGACGAACAGGCGTTTATTTTGGAGTTCTAGTCTGTAATTCGCAATTTTTAGTGTGTTTCTTCAATATTAGATTTCTAGAGCTGTATTCAATTGATTCCAAGAACATGTGTAGCACGTGATTCGGAATCGTCGACGTTTGAATAAATACAATCAATGTGATTATATTCGAGAGGATGAGTAGTCGCTATTCTCCATTTTGTCGACAGCTTTACCATTCTATTTGTATATCTTAAATAGGCCTAACGTATATACATGGCTTTGCTGTATGGTCTGCCCGGGAAGAGAATGTCCAATTTGAGAGTCGTCCTTTTTAAACTTGCCATTAGGGTCTATGCTTTAACTCTTTTTGGTCATGTGTCGGCGAAGTCCCGACATGGGTGTTTCTGCACACTTTACTACAACTCCCACAAAAAAGGAAAAAAATTGTTTAGTTTTTATATTTTTTTGCTTGGGGGGGGGGGGGTGGTATTTTGGAAATTTTGTATGATTCCCACTCATACAGGTCTTTTAACGCAGTTACTATTATAGTAAAAGATTCCACTGCCTTCTAAATAAGATTTAAAACATGACCGAAAACGCTTAATATGTCTTATCTTATATGTTTTATGTTTTTATTTATTTTTTAAAAGTACTTTTAGGGGGGTGACGATGAGTGCCAAAGTTTTCTCCGATAGAAAATGACCCTTGTTTGTTGTCCTCCTTAGCCGCTTGCTGAGAATAATATTTTAAATCTAGTTCTCGTGTTATTTAAAAGAAAAATGTACTGCAAGAATCCAAACAAATTTACGTACAACACTATGCATTCCCTCCATTATATTACACAGTACTTTGCACCACTATCGAATTATTCTGGATAAGGGCGTTTTTATATTATAAACTTGTGTGAGTAATCTAAACATGGTAATATTATGCCCTACTAAAGATTTTCAAAAGTGGAAAACCTTGTTCTCACCACTATTTTTGCTATTTTTGTTTTTCTATTCCCTCAGCGCATTTTCCTCGAGTATGAATATTCTCTCAAGTCAGTATGCTAATATTTTCACTGTGTTTTCTTCAAAAATATTGTAAGAAAACACAACGAGTACCAACGTACGTACCAACCTTCCTGTTTATCTTTTCATTGAGTTAGCTCCTCTCTCGCGCGCGCCCTGGCGAAGCGGAGTGGAATCTACTTAGCGAGCGTCACGTAGATAAGAGAGTTGAAGTAGAGCGACTCCCCTGTGATCCACGCTCAGTACGGTTAACTCGATGACTTCGTGATCGGGCGTGAGCGATGAAGGCTAGGTGGGTAAATCACATTCCAGGTAGACGATGGCAGGCCAGGGTGAGCTGTTTCAAGACGCAAGGCGGAAGAGAGGGTTAGCCGTTCGGGAGGAAGTGTAAACTAGATAGCATTTAATATTCTTGAAAAAGCATTTTTATAGAACCATTTTTAGAATAATTAAAACCAAGACTCTTAGACCGGGAGGATATAAATAAACAGAAATACACGAACAATAACCATGGTCAGAAAAGTATTTTTATTTCTGACCGTGGTTGTTGTTCGTGTGTTTGTGTTTATTCATTTTTAGAATGTCAGGCGGTGATTAAGGTGTGCCGAATCTTGCACGCTGAAGGTTCCCCAACATTCCATTGAGTAAACCTTGCAATCTTTGCAAGTATTTCGTATTTCGTACGTTCCATTGAACTATATACGCAATTCAAAACATGTTCTTGAATTTTTTAATACAATCCGGTAATTACAAAAATCTATCCCGACCGTTGTTTGAACCCGGGTCTCCCATATTGTGGGTAAACAGGCGCCTTATAGCCAACTACAGACTATAGGAAAACGACAAAGTCGTTGTTAAACGAATGAGCGAGTCAGGTGTTGAGTACCCGGTAACATTTGCATTTATAAGTTGATTGATATTATATAAGGTATAAACGATAGGGTTTTGAGTTAAGTTGGTGTCAAAAATTAAATTAAGAAGGAATCGTCAATTCATAGTTGAAGTAGTAGTAATAGTTTATTGGGTATTAAATACAATGTGCTACATAGTATGTGTATCGTGAATGAGCCCAAAGGTAATCAAACTTAATATATATACATTTAAATAACAACGATACCAATCTCCAGCACGAAATTAATACTAAAAATTGGATGAGCGTAGCAAGCGTAGCGAGCGAAGCGAAGATTCCATCTCACTACACTGAAGAAAAAACCCGGAATGTTTTTTTTTCTGTATTTTTGTGTGTTTGTTAACACGATTCCGGCTAAACCGATACTCCGATTGCGATGAAATTTGATGGAGACCTTCGAAATCTCTGAACTTAGAACTGCCACGTTTTTGAGCGCAATCGAGAAATTTTTTCTCATAAAAAACGCATTTTTACGATTTTTTTAAAAATTCTTTGACTTATAACACCTACATGCTTTATCCTATTGTAATGATTTTTCACAGAACCTTAATTTTATGAATTAATATATTCGTGTTAAATTTGAGCGCAATCGAATAATTATTTCTTATGCAAATTGCAATTTTACGATTTTTTTCTTTAAAAAAAATTACGATAAATTAAAACAATTAAGTTAATTTTTAATTTTATTTAATTTAATTATAAAAATTAAGTTAATTTTTTATTTAATTTAATTTAATTAAAAAAAATCTTCGACTAAGTAATGATTTTTTCACAGAACAACAGAAAATCCGCGTAACACTGGCATCTCATGCACCATATACGCTCATCCAACAACGCGGCGGGACTTAAAGCGTTTTCCTAGTCTAAAATAATATCATCCTCATTATTTAAGTCCTAATGAAGAAGACAACACGGTCTTTGAAAGTTAGGTTGAAACATCAAGCAGCAAATATATATCAGTGGCAGAAATGCCCGATTAAAAACAAAAAAGGTTAGTGGCCAATATGTTTTATTTTTTGTCAAAATAAGATTATACAATTGAGAAAGCTTTGAAATTATGTGTAGACCATCTTAAAAACGAGATTGTATTTACAAACAAATACACGCAGTCTAGATTAACATCTTGCCGTGTTTGGAAGGATAATCTAAAGAAATTTATTTATGTGTACCGCATATAGACATTTTAAATTGTCGTCAACCATTGTAAATCAGTTTGGTTTATAATTGCATAGGATAGACGATAAATAAATAAGTAATTAAAAACAAAACATAATCGGTAGAAATTAAAACGTTCAATGTAAACGAGTTTAATATTAGATACACAGAACTTGTGAGGCTATACTCTAATACCAAATAAAATATGACTTAAATATATATACTTTTAATTATTACAATGTAAATTATCTTTGCAGCTAATTATTGTAGTTAATGAACATATTTTTTATTTGAAAATAATATTAATAATACTTCGATGATATTTCTGAAGCGATAAGAACCAGTCTTGTAATAAAAAATATTGATAAATAATTTATACGAAAAATTTACTTTAACACTAAGTTTATGTAGAATCACTTTGTTAGATCCACGTGGATTATTGTTGACAGAAAGTTTATAATATAATCTATAGAAAACATAATTAAATTAACCTTCTATCGTGAGATACACATTTATCTTTGTTGAAATAACAGACATAATTAGTTACCGTTTAAATATTCAACTTTTCCAATTACGAATAAAGGAACAAAAAGACGAATGTATAATAATAAAAGATCAATGCAATTACTTCACACACACACAGACTAGTAATGTAATTTTAATTAGCTTATTTGATGGAATAATAATGCAGCTGAGTGATGCTTTGCCGACCTGGTTTACATCGCACGCCGTCAGCTCATTAACACGCCATTAGCATGCATTGTTTAACTCCATCCCCTGATTGTTTTCATGTGCATTGGAGTTTGGAGGTGTGCTTTTCAGTGAGGTCGCGATCAATGTTTGCTAGTTGTAAGAAGAAGGAAGTTTAATTTAAACCGCATGGCAGACATGCACCGTTAGGCGCTCACATTGACATGCCCCCCCCCCCCCCATTCCAACACCAACAAACGTTCGAAAACAAATTTAATTAACTCGAAATCGAGGCAATTTGCGTTTACCGTGACAGCCGAATTTAATTAATGCCTAGTTGATAATAATTGATAGGGAAACTTGCATGACTCCACGCCATTTAAACCGGGTATTTAGAACAAGGAAAACAAAACCGGCATTTCTTAGTTCTAAGTAACTAGTTTTAAATTTAGTTTCTAGAAACTGCAAACGTTTGATAAAATGTAAAATGCACATATTTTAATGTCCATCACTTTTAGAAGATCAAAATTTTCTTGAGTTATCCCAAGGTAAAAGTTTTACTTTTTATATATATTATAGTAATGACTAATGAGTATGGATTGAGTTATTAATTAACCGATTTTCGTTATTGCCAGCTAGTTTTGTTTGAAACTAAGCACCAGTTCCATGATTCAACTTATGGTTATGTGATCAGTGATAACTCAACAGTTTTGCAACGTGTGAGTTATTTTGAATTTTATTCAATGTCTGCCGTATACATAATCTAAACAATTTTTATTTTACAATAAAAATTTCATATTTCGAAAATAAAAGCTTATTTTATTTCTCTCTCTTTGTCAGTAATTGAATATCATTTGATACAAGTTTTATAAAAATTAAATAAAAACAAATTGACGTATTGATTATATTATTAAGTGACATTTTTTATTTATCGGGTTGTTTCGTAGCGGCGGTAGTGATATCTTTCTGTCGACGTTTCGAAGACCATGTTATCTTCTTCTTCAGGACATGAAAATTATGATATGAAGTTTGTGAAATTCCTCTTGTTTCTTGTTATTGTTTTTTCTATTGTTATTATTAAAGTTTTTTGATTGGTTAACCTAAATAAGCTTCCTAAATTCACTGTCAGATTATCATTTGCTAGACAACTTTCCTATTTCGTAGTCTTCCACCCCAGACATCTTCCTCTTGAACCGGCACAATCCCTTGGACTGGATCTATGATAACTTCCTCAATAGGGTTGATTTCTTTACACTGTATTGTTTCTCGTTTAGTGACTGACTTTAGAACAGGATCCAGATGGTGCAGGAAAAACAGACCCTTTTAGTTTGTGTAATAGTTTTAATTTTATTGCCTCCAAACTACTACGTCTGATGAATCAACTTTGAACAATTAGTTATTTCAAATTGAATTTCAAATCTAATTTAATTATCAGCTAAAACAGTCTTATTTTTGAAATCATTTACTCAAATCAATCATCGGATTCATTATGACCTTCGTTTAGCCAGCTGTATTGTTTCGACTAAGACCAGTTCCAATTGTTTCACTTTTTAGTGACGAGCATAACTCAAACAGTTCGCTGAAACAAGAGGATTTAATTTTAATTTTCAATGTCTGCTATAATAAATAACAATTGTTTTTACAATGAAATTATTTCGACAGAAAAGTTATTACCCCTATGTCGAACTAAAATAAATGACAAGTTTATAATGTAGGAAACAATTAAGTTTGATTATATTATTAAGTATTTATAATGAGTCGCATTATCAATTCTCAAAAAGGAAAACGAAAAAAAATTAAAATTGTTACATTTTGAAAGTAGAAATTATAACCTGAATAATTTAATTTTTTAGAATGAATCAGAAATAAAATACCATTTTTGTAAAATTGAATTTCCTGTGAATTTAAATAATTTGTTTATTTTATATAACGATTTGTCCTTGGTAGTAATAATTCAATATTTGCGAATCACTTATGAAAAGCTTTAGATATCATATTAGATGCCTGTATTTCATGGAGGGCAAGGGCAGACTAACAAAATTAACCTGCTCGTGAACATTGCTGATCACTTTGAATAAAATTACCAAGTTTACAAAAAATGTGTTAATTACGGAAATTTCACGAACTGTTATTTAAATGATGAATATGAGAATACGAGCATGAATACGCGCACTGAATTCATAGAATGATTTATTCAATTTGGAAATATGCTAAATGTAAAAACCGTCTACCCGTAGAAAATATTAACGCACCTAACCACCAACCTATCACAACCAAAGCTAGGATCCAACTAGTCAGTCCTCGTCAGTACGAGCACTTCGTCAAGACTTTAACTGTTAGATTTCCGATTAGGCTCTTCAAACATCATAAACAGTACAAATAAAATTGTTTGTTTGTTGGAGTTAAAACATGCAAACATGTAATGGAACATGAACGTAACACTCAATGTTATAGAAATGTGGCTAAAAGTGGAATTGAAAAGTTTTAGGTGGAAATATTCTGTAAAATTTAAATATGCATGCACAAAAAATAATAATAAAAAAATACAATAAGATAGTGTTGCGGATGAGAAAATTCTTGAAATATATTTCGGGAGGGAATCCCCTAGCCCTACAGCCACGTGTACCGTGGCATAACCTGCGCACACCTCTCTGCGCAGTGCGAGGTGCGTCTCTGGCTTCCCATGTGACTCTCCATCATAATTATTACCAGTATAATAAAGAGAAGGCCCGGCATATCGTGCACTAATACGGCACATAGGCTAAGATGTGGCAATTGTGCGGGATGTTGTTTAAGGATGCAGTTAGCAGAATGAGAATGAACGATTTTATACGCAATGTATTAATCGTAACATAATTAAATAATTAAATGTTTAATGTTTTTTAATTGATTTTTTAGATTTTTTAGTATTCATAATGTTCTTACATTTTTTGAGCCAACTTAAATTGATTTCTTTCTAAGATCTGGTTAAATGAAACATTGCAACGCCATCAATAATGCATAATGAGATATTACAAATTGGTACGTGAGCAATATGAATTTGCAAAAATTGGTCAGTTTCTATATTTTTTACTACATTTGTGGTTGTGGTGCAATTGCGGTGACTAGAGATGTCCTGATAAAAAAGAGAATGAAACTTGTGTTATAAGTTGTATGACTTAAAAGGAAGAAATCATTGACTTTAAAACAACATCCCATCTTTTCAAACATTTATCATTTTAAATGCTTAAAAAACAAACATCAAATTTTTTCCTCGATTTGGATGGTCGTGAAACACTACCGTAGGTGGAATTGTTAATATTTAATACAACTAAGAAATTAAAAAATCCATCCCGATCGGGGATCGAACCCGAGTCTCCGACATTCCGGGCAGTAATATACTTTGTGTAGTTTTAGATGTAGATCTTTTAACATATGTTTTTCAACGCAACCTATTGAATAATCAGATATATTATATCATATGTGAATTGCAACAAATGTATATGAAACGAAATATTTGCATTTTCAAATGTTTTATAAAAAAATTTGGTACAAATGTATTGTATTTTAATCATCATGAACTGTTAATCTACTCATGTACTGCATGATTGCATATATAAACCTGAACCTACAAAAGAAACCGACAACATAAGTTTATGTAAGTCTCGCGAGGAAATCGTATTGCGGGCGCCGCCAAGAGAGAGAAATGTCTCCTCTTGCACGACACAACCCCCGGTACACCAGCGCTGCTCTGCCATGCGGTCGTGGCTGGAATCACAATTAGCTGGGGTTAATGCAATTAGCTGTTTAGAGAAGACGAAAGAAATTACCGGATGGTAAAATGGAAGTGTATTATCAGATAAGTACGGAAACAAAGAGATGAGGGGAGTGCACAAGACACATGCAATTCACGGTGAATGTAAGAGTCACTTGAATGTTATCTGTTCATAGCGTATTTTTCGAGAAATCTCCCTACAGTTTTGAAGTTCACGTTTTACTCATTACTAGCAGTGTAGTTATAATTCTTACCCAAGAATTAAATTAAAGCATAAAATATTCTTATAGTTAATATAGTTGTATTGGAATCAAGATTTACGTTTTAAAATTGCAGTAGGGCTACAATATAGTAGTTTGGAAAGCATCATTTGATGCAATAGCGGCCAAATAGAATACAAATATTTCCTTATTGTTCTTATGTGTAAAGGCAGAGATTTTTGTATAACGAAAGTAACAAGATGTTAATAAATGATTTACCCCAAAATAAATAAACTCGCGCAACCCAAAACATATTCATAAAAAACACAAATATTAGAATTTGCCAACATACAATATAGTAGGTTACCCAAACGTTTCCCGCTCGATTTTTGTGATGGAGCAACAACACTACCAAATTGTTAATTATACATTTAGATTGATAAAAATTTTAGGTGTCACCCCCCCACCCCCTGCAGGGGGTGGGGGTGGAGGGTTTTGTGATTATTACCATAGACACAAAACTAAACCATGAATTTCTTTAAAAATTCGTAGATTTACTAACAACACAATGCTGAGTTTAAAAAAAAATACTAGAAGTTCGAAAAAAGACGCCATCTTGGAAAAAATCTCACATTTTCGACATTATTTACCAGTGTAAACTGCAGTAAAATTTTAAAATTTTAAAATAAATTTAATTACGTTCTTTAATGTTTGTTTAAATAAAAAATAAAAAAATTTAAAAATCGGTTGATATTTACACTTTTTATGTTTGATATTTACATGTTATTATGACATCCCTGTTTTGAGTATTTTCACTTATAAAATCACAAACGAATATTTTCAGATGGTAGTGGCATAATTTACACAACTATTCAACTGGGAAATACTGAAACATTCATGTGTAGAAGGCAGTGGTTTTCTTGGCATCAAACCATATTTAAAATCATGGTTAAACCATAGTCAAACCATGGATTTTTTATAGTAATCACATGCTGAAACGAACACGAGCGCCGTTTTGTCCTACATTGTAAATTAGTTATTAATAGGATAGACGTTGTATATAAAAATCCATATCCATATTAATTGGATGAGAGAAGCGAAGACTTCAATTTCACTGACCCCCAAAAAATTTGGCTCGGGTGTTTTTTTTGTTGTTTTTTTTGTCTGGTTTTTCGCTCTCTACCGTACAAACGGCATATCCGATCTTGATGAAAATTAGAGGGGACCTTCGAAATCTCTGAACTTAGAACTGTATTTTTTTTGGGTAAAATAGAAGAAATATTTCTCATGAATATCGTACTTTTGCGATTTTTTTCGATTTTTTGTGCGATATTTTCGTGCCATTTGGGCCAATTCTGACCAAACGGGTGCGACAACAACGTTCATATTATACATGGACATTAAGGTTTTGATGATGTAGTACCTTTTGAAAGAAAAAGATGAAAAAGTTAGCCAGAATCCATAGAATAATGGTTTTAATATGAGTTTTTTTTTTTGTTTATTATAACAATTAACAAGTAACAATAGAAACTTGACAACAATCACCTATAATGCTTTCACAAAGCACTTGCAAAGGAAAAGTGGTCCTACGCAAACTAAAACTTACAAAAAAGCTCATCCATCAACGCGGCGGGACTTAAGCGTTTTCCTAGTTAAGTTATTGCTTCCAATTGGAAGTAAGTAACAATAGGCTACCTTTACGCGCTTTTTATTAAATACGCGGGAAAATATCAATAAATATATAATGTATGTAATACAACAGTGAATCAATGGCTTGAAGCCGCCTGCGGTAACTATAATACGATTGGGGCGCTGGCCCACAGCGTATATCACTTGAAGAACGTGAGTTTGAATCCCGCAGAAGGCATTGGTTTTAAATTTGTAAAATTGTTCACCCCCATACACCATCCATCGCCCTCGAATAGTAATATTGAAATAGTAAATATATATATATATATATATATATATATATTTCTTACCACCTGCTTCCAACATAACCCGGGGTCAGGGGATGGCTAACACACCAGATTTTCCAGGGCAAAAAGGGGTTTATTATCACCTGCTTGCCAGGCCTTTCATGTTCTCTTCTCCTTCAATTTCTTCATCTTCCATTTCATCTTCTCCTTCAATATCGTCCTCTTCTTTCTTGCTTCTTACCACCATCTCACGCCTTTTCCTTCTGTCCTTCAACAGGCGTTCTGCTGCTATTTCTTCCCAACACTCACATTTCTCTTCAACATTATTTATTATTTGGTCCTTCCACTTCTTTCTTGGTGTACCGGTCTTCTTATGTACATATATCCACTTTCAAATTCTGCTCACGGTATTCTCTTTTTGTCCAATTCTCTCATACGTCCATACCATCTCAATCTTTCTCTTCCTATTTTGAACAAAAACTTGTCAACTCCAACTCTCTTCCTAATTTCTTTGCTCCTGATTTTGTCAAGCCTAACTACACCTCTATACTCCTCCTACTAATTTCATTTCTGCAATAATTATATTAACACATCTGGGGCTGTAAAGATATTATAAAACTTTGTTTGTCGAGCTTTTTACCAGTCACTCAAAAGTGCAACCGGTAATGTCATTCGATGGTGTATGTTTAATAGCAAGGGTGTCACACAGAAAAATTATCACCAACAAGAGCTGCATTGTACCCTTTTTATTTTTACAACTTCAGTGCAGCGTATGGGCTAGCGATAGCGACAAATACAACCAGGAATTCCCCCCCCCCTCGCCATGAATATTGCTGTTGGAAATTAGAAAGTAATTACTAGGTGCCAGTAACAAATCTTCTACGGGCACTTGAAGGGGTGATGGAACTAGTAAAATGTGCGTGTGCAATTGCCATTGAACCGTTATCATATATGTATCTAATAAAGATCTATAAGAGTATTAATGGTTTATTTGGGTAAGGGGGCGCCAAACTAAGATCATAATGCACCACTCTAGCCTAGGGGATATGGGGAGGAGAGGCACATGCTGGTCAGAACCAGCCACGGGTACTGGTAGGAAAGGGGGGTTCTCACGTCGCGGTCGTCGTCTTTGTCATCGTCATCGTTCGTTGTGTATTGTCATCGTCGTCGGAGAGGTCGTCAAGGAAAGGGGAGGTGCCCCCGACGACGATTGCCAGAGCTCGCCTCTAGTTTCGGAGAGTATTATACTCCGCTCTTACTAGCTACTACTTTTTCTTCTCTAGGCCAATTCTACCCCGGGCCCAGACGGATTACTTATATAAGTATGAAAAAGGACCATCTTGAAAATTAACTAGTATTATACAATTTTTAACATTCTACATTTAAATGTATATTTAGAAATTCGCTTGATCGGCAAATTCAGCTAATTTTACATACAGTTTGGATCACTTTACGACCTCCAATTTTCACGCAATCAATTTGAATTTTTGGGATGTTGTTTATAAAGGATGATCGCATGGCGCGATCAGAGCACATTTCAACATTTAAAAAAATCCCTTTGCAAGCTTGGGACATAACTACAAATTACCTATTTAGTGAGATGATTACGGTTAGTTACTAAAAAAAAGTAAGCAATGTGCTCCGATCGCGCCATACACACATTCTTACTTAACATTTAAATGCAAACCACAACCCCATAGGGCAAACGATAGAGCTTCAATGCAAGTGATCCTGTCTAAACCTCTGCATTCTGCGTCAAAGTCTCGTTTGCTCGAGTGCATCCAACAGTCTTGAATATGGATCAACTAATAAACGAAATTGGCTCATCCGTCAACGCAACTAAACACGCGGTAGAAAACCCTACATTAAAAAAGCAGTTCAAAGTTTTATTTAAAAAATGCTACCTACATAGCTTTTGATTTTTTTATTTTGAGAAAACACCAAATTTGGAAAAAAAACGAAAATTCCGGGTAAACTAGAAAACTTAGTTTTACCTGTGAAAAAAAAATGGTTTGGATAATACTGCAGGTTTATTTTAGTATATCAACAAATGTTTGGTCTATAGGAATTAATTTGCAAACTCTCCAATCCGAAATCGGTATGTGGCAGGTGACTTTTAACAATAACCTAATTGGCTAAGCAACAGGTGCCTTCAATAAAATGTCTGTGGAACGAGCATTTATCAACCGATTTGTAAAATTTTTAATGTTTTACTTTAAGGAAACTTACATTTCATGTTATTTGATTAAATATTTTCATCAGCATTATGAATTTCTCACTATTTGATAACATGTCAAAAAAGTGATTATTTTTCCAAGATGGCGGCACAAATTTTACTTTTTGTATTTTTTTTCAAACTCGGCAATGTGTTTTTAGTAAAATAATAAAGTTTCAATCATTTCCAAAAAAATCAAATTTTAATTAAAGTAGTCACAACCCCCTCCACCCTCACCCTCTGCAAGGGGTAGAAAAGTGACACCTAAAAAAATTATCAATCTAAAATTGTATTTTACTATTTGGAATATGCGGCGTTGCTTCCATCACGAAATCGAGCGGGGAACCCTAAATCATACATTTGGGTAACCCACTAATATATTTATATTTTCATTACCCACAAGTGTATCACATGTTTATTGAAATGTTTTGTTTCTGTTATTTAAAACCTGGTTTGAGGGGTTGCATACAGTTTTGTTCTAAACTTGAATCAGAATCTGTGATCAAGTTGTTTATATTGTGTTAATCTGATACAAAACTGTTGATTTACTTGTAGCTGCAGGTCTATATGAAATAAGTATGTCGGTATTGTCTTGTTTTGTTTTGTTAACGTTGTTTAAAAGTATAATGTTAATAATTTATAAAAATATGTACGACCATTCATCCGGTTACCTGGGTTCAATATCTGGCTGAGGTGGACTTTTTAATTCCTGAATTGATTTTCATATCACAACTAACTTATAAAATAGTGAAGATTACACAAAATATTACTAGAGTTTCTAACCAAGTCTTCTTTTTGTTGTATAAACGTTTACCAACATGACTGAAATATGAATATTTTATGAACATGTTTAAAAGCGAACATCATCTGCGTTCGGTTGTGTATAGATCGACTAAATTCTCCTATCATCCTTGTCAACTTAGAGGAAAACGAATGGTCGCCAAAGTTGCGCAGTTGTTTTAAACGAAATCTTTCTCCCTATAGAGTAATTTGGGGGACAGGCAGGCGACCCTCTTCCAGTGTTGCTCTCCTCCGGGAGGCAACTCACAAGCCGGGAAAATGAAGAAAAACGATCCTGGCATGACATTCCTCCCTCTTTCTCCCCCCCCCCCCAGCAACCCTTTGAGGCGTCGCTGTCGCCGTGGACATGCGGGCTTGTGTATCAATTTGACGTTGCTACCCTAATACTGTGCACACATTTATTCATGTCGTGTAACGAACGATCTACATGTTATTGAGTTTAGAATTACCAACTTTTGAGTATTTATTATTTATTAAAACAAATACAAAATAAAAAATACCGTATTTAGAGTCTATCCACTCAGTCATATAACGGATTTTCACTGGGGTACAGTTAACCAAAGCGACCAAGCCAACACTGAAGGCCCCGACGCAATCGACGAGTGAGCGATAACCAACAAAAGATCGATATTTTTATATAAAGTAACTTTGAAATTTGTAACAAAAAAGTATTATAAAAATTTACCATCTCAACAACTACAGTTATTTAGTGTTACTTTTCTTTATATGTATGTTGTTATTAAAGTAGATATAAGCTCAGGTGTAATCTTGCTTATTATGTTTTGGCAATGATGCCCAGTAATAATAACTCTAATAGATTCAATTGATTTGTTTTAATATAATCTTAAAAATAGTTTCCTTTAATTGGTATACTTATTTTAAATGGTTTCATTTATTTTTCAATAAACATAATCCTTTGTAAGCTTACTAGACGGAAATAAATTCTAAGAAAAGTCAACAATGTAAAATGTATAATAAATGCAAAACATCTTAAAATCGTGCTCACACTTTAGGGACTTCGTATCTGTTAAATAGAAATATTTCTTCTAAAGCTCTCTTAACAAATTTCCATAATGTACTTCCAGAAATTGTATTCAAATCAAAAAATCTATAATGCAAATGGACGGCAGTTTCTATCGTTTGAACAAAACTTGTCTATCAATTTATTTTAGTTTGTTTATTAATATTTTATTTTTGATGTCACAATAGTTTTGTTATTATCACCACATGTGAAGTACAGAATTAATTAAACCCTCACAATAGATTAGAATTTAATTAAAATTTGAAATGTATAAATCACAATAATGATTGATGATATTGACTAACTTACTACTAAATCATATTAATCATGGTTTAATGGAGAGAACAAAATAACCACAGGGTCATAATCAATAGTTGATTGGTATTTTTCCTGTCGCAAACTCGCAAACATGTCTTACGGATCATAGGCCACACCATCACATCATTGAATACTATCTCAATGATAATAATATTTTACTCTGGAGTGAAGGTGAATTTCCATGAGATGCATAATATGACGAAGACAACCTTTGCGTTCTACGCGAACGAACAGTGAATAAACTGATTTCGACTTTTTCCCCTTCGTTGTGAATCAGTTTTTTTAACTTTGAACAATATTAGTTATAAGAAAAAGTATTAAGTTCAATTAAGCCTACTAGAAATCTTTATTATATAAAGCTTATCCGCAAACGTCTCGGTCACTGAGTTGAATTATTTATGATTCAGTTTTGTTTTTCTATTGTCAACAGAATACATTTTAGAAAAATAACTTAAAGTCGATTTACAAAATCCCGGAACCCGCCCTAAACTGTAACTGTAACGGGAACGGGAAGCTTTTGCCGGGCTAATGTAGATCGGGCCTTCGTATTAATCACTCTGGAAAGATCAATCAATAATACAAGTACAAATAATATCAGTGACGAATTTTACAACAATTTGTTTATGAGAGACATTGTTTAAAATTGCATAGGAACAGACAATTTGGTGGAGGCGCCGGGTCGTTCAAAGAGAGAGAGAGAACGTACATATCTTTATTTATTTTTGGCGATACCAAACCAGCCCTTTTTGTCACATTCGTAATTTATATTTTTCAATGCATCTTTTTACACTTCTTTAATGTTTTTTAACTAAGAAATTGATTTAGTACAAAATAATAAAATGATGATTTACAGACATCGAAAATTTAGTGTGATATAGATAATGTAATCATGGAGTTTAAATATTACTAATTATATATCATGGCCCAGCCCTAGTTTTATACTGGTTTATTTCGATAATTTAAGATTGCTTTAATGTTTATTAAGCGAGCGAAGCGAGCGTTTCCATTTGACTCTGCCGGAAAAATAGTCACTGGTTTTGTTCTGTTTTGTTTGTTTGTTTGTTTGTTTGTTTTTGTTTTTTTTTGTATGTCTCGCGATAACGTTTGAACGGAGGCTCGGATCGAGTTGAAATTTCACCATCCGCAAGCTTTGTTCTCGATTGAATGCCATTAGTTTTGTGGCAAAATCGTTCAAAAAGTTAAAAAGTTACATTAAAGTTAATCGAAAGTTTTTTTTTTCAAACTTCACAAATAGTTTATTCGGTGAGCGGGTTGACTACGGTGCGTTATTTTATCAAGGAAATAAACATAAATGTTGTTTCATAATTTGTTTTTACTTTGTTCATTGTGATTTGCTAACAAATTTTGAAAATTGTTTTAAATATATAATCTGAGTCAAAGCTGACGTAATAAATGGGCCACAGTCCAACAGACATACGTGTTTATGGCATTTTTATTTTCATTTTATAGAGATTTCATTTTTATTTAGAACATTTTTTTAATTTACCCAAGTTCAAAAACTTAAGTATGACGATTTCTTACAATTTAATATTCTAGTAATGTCATATTGTCATTAATTCGAATTTGGGTGTGGGTAATTTATTAAAATTAAAATGAAGAAACTGAAATTCAAACCAAATAATAGCGATAAGTCACATTTTCTCGCAAAATCTTGACTGGCGTAGCATTACTATAAACACTTTTTTCCTCATCTCTACTCCTAGGTCATATTATATTTATTCAGCTTAGTTTGAAACAATAGACGATGTGCAACGAATACTCTTCACAAAGTTTAAAGGAAAATCGTCTGCGAGCTCTGTTCGATTCCAATTAGTGTTGGTAATACGATATTTGAAAGATAAAAACATCTTTGATATGTTGTACATTTCCTTCGATCTTCAATGTTTCTATATAATGATATCAATTTACTGAAAGAAAGAATTTGTTTGAAATATAATACTTAAAACGTATTCAAATATATGTGCTTGGCTTTTGTTGAACTCATATTGAGTAATAAATAATTTAATCCGTTTCTCCATCTTAAAACAATACAGAAATGTATATCAATTTAAATCATTTTCTATTTAATTTAAACCAATAATTGGTCCATTAACCATAAACACTCTTTCTGTGTTTGCATTTACTACTTTCAATTTTTTTTCCTTTGGAAAATGACTAAAGTTATTTATAAAGTGAGTATGTAAATTCAAATATTCACATTAATGCAACCAAAATTATTATTGTATATGAATTAATCCGATTGATTTATAATGACAACGTAAACTTAATATTCTCAATCCGTTCTCAAGTCACATTTACTAAAGCAGTACAATGAAAGCACAAGTGCTATTAAAATAATATTTAGGCTTTCATTTCGTTCTCCTTCCTTTTCTTATTACGACGTTCCAATTCAATTTCTCCCAACAAGAGTTTCATTAAAACGTGATAGAACCAACAGGGAAACATAACATTGCTCAAGGATTATTGCAACTTGCGTTTCTCTGCAAATCTCTCGAGTTTCCAAACTGAAGAGGCCGAAAAAGTTCATATTTTATCCCCATGAGGGGGTTAATAACCTCGACCAATCACTTGGCCTGATTGTCCAACTTTTATGTACTCTCAGTCCTGAAGTTGTTCGTAGTTTTTAATAAGATTTGCCTCTCTTGGGGCCCGTGCGTAGTCGTGAGGTTCACTCTTCATGTGCGTTCGGACGAATTTATCGTCTTGCCGGAGTAGAGATGATAGTGGTAGGAATAGTACGGTAGGGGGATAGGAAACATTTTGTTAAGCAAGCGAAGCGAGCGTTTCCTTTTGACTGCCGGAAAAAAATAGTCAATGGTTTTGTTTTGTACTTGTTTTTTTGTTGTTATTTTGTTTGTATGTCTCGCCATAACGGCGACATATCAACGGAGGTTCGGCTCAAGTTGAAATTTGGACCATCTGCAAGCTTCGATTTGGATTGAATGGCATTAGTTTCGTGGCAAAACCGTTCAAAAAGTTACTAAGTTACATTTTTTTTAACTAAACGGCGACAAAATATGAGGTAACCAAATCATTAAGAATGTCCGTCTAGTCACGAATATGTTAATTATATTTTGATCTAATAAGTAGTGTAGATGGAAATTACATTTTAACAAAAGTAACGTTATCATGTCAACGAAAAGTCGCACGAGGTTTCTGGCCACTATGCACTGCCACCTAGAAGTAATCAAAATACCACTGCCTCCTAGATGTTCGTCGTGGCTCCTCGTTCCCTGCCTGTCCATGCGCACAGTGTTAATCTGGTGTAAATTGTTGTCCAAAGCGCTAGTTACCGTCCCCAAGAGCTTTCTTTTGTTTTGATGTTGTCATCACATTAAATGTCATCTACCATGTATTTTACTGTTAAATCCAACTAAATTGAATGTTTAAGATCGTATTTTGTACACGTACATCAATAATCATGGTTTGCAGAATAGTAATATACAAATTTGTCTAGTTATATTATGCTGGTAATTAAACAAAAAGTAGATATTTATAACATTGTTGTTGTATAATATAAGGCAAGGGCTAATTGGCATGTTAATTTTATCTATAGGGCCTATGCGTCCTATTCCTAATCATATTAAAAATCAATAGGCTTAGGTAGCCTACTCGGGCCCTAGTCTTTACTAGGCCACGAGCTAAGCAATATTACTTTCCATCAAGCAGTGGCGCGTGATAAGGGGGAGTCTGGGGCCCCCCTATTGCCACCGGGCCTGGGTGGCACAATTTCTTTATTTCCCTGTAGTTCATGCAAAGAAAGGCCTACTTGTTTTAGATGATGGCATCCCGGTTTACAACTTCTTGCACGCACCATTGCCTATTATGAAGAAAAACACAGCTCAACTCTGGCATTATGACATTTTAATCGTATGCAGATCGTATGTAAACAACGAAACAAAAGAAAGCTCTTGGGGACGGTAACTAGCGCTGTGGACAACAATTATTGACACTGTGCGCATGGACAGGCAGGGAACGAGGAGCCACGACGAACATCTAGGAGGCAGTGCAAAATACTATCGAGAAAGCAGTGTATTATTTGTTACCTAAGAGTTAAAATAGTTTTTCCAAGGAAATGGTGTCAAGGTCCTCTAGATGACGGTGGATTTTATCCACAAAGTAAAGGTTTACCCACGGGTTTACCCAAATACCTTGGCAATAAAATAATATTGAAAACATTGCCCCGTGGACAGCGAAAGTCGCAAATTTTTAAATTAAAAAAAATGTGCAATGTGGGTCTAGCACGTGCTCGCAATTATCAACGCGTCCAACTGAGCTTTTTCTAGTCAGTTGGCAAATAGATATTCACTGGGCCAGGATGAATCCAATATTAAAAAATAACTTTGCATACAAGCATACATGTACAGCCCTAATAATAATTATCAATTTTTATGGAAATCAGCCAGGATCAATCCACGAATATGGTCATTTTTTTAAAAACAAAATCCAACATCCAACAAAAAAAAATTTTAAGTGTTTCTTTTTTTTTGTCTGTGTTTTTTTTTTAACTTTTAGCTTCTGTGACAACTACCCAAAAATTTAAACCGGCATGGTGTCAGTATGGCCGAGCGAACGGGAAAAGGAAAAAAAGGGAAAAAAACTCAAATGTTATATCATCGTAAATATAAAAACACCAACTATAAGTCAAGATATTATAATATATAGTACAACAATGAGTTCTTTCCACAAAGACATGCGTCAGTCTTGCACAAAGAAACACGGTATGGGCCTCCAGAATAAGCCAAATTGGGCTTAATACACCACTTTAAGAATCAAGAATACCATGTTAAAATAAACATCCGACTTCTAAAACATTGAAACTGAAAAATAATATCGACTATTATTGACGCAACCTTCTCTGTAAATCTTCTATATTTTGTTTTGTAATTTGGGCAAGTGATTCGGTCAAAATATGCACATTACCAAGAAGAGGTGTAATTTTGGAAGGCATATTTTAGCTTGTTTGAGTGAATGTGTTTGCACGGATTCAAGACACGATGTTATAAAGGGCCATTTTAGATTGGTACGATGCTCATGTATCTATGTGGAACAAAAGAAAAGCAGGTTAAAGCCGATTTAAGAAATTTCCCAAAACGTGAATTTTTACCAATTTCAGGATAAAAAAACTTAAAAAAAAATCGTGTAAAATCACAGCTACAAGATATAATTTTTTTAAACGGTCATTTAAGTGTAGTGATATGGTATTTTTTTTATTTAATTATTGGATGAGCGTAGCGAGCGTAGCGAGCGAAGCGAAGATTCCATTTCACTACACTGGAGAAAAAAATCCGGAATGTTTTTTTTTTTTTCTTTCTTTCTTTCTTTTCTTTCTTTCTTTCTTTCTTTCTTTCTTTCTGTATTTTTGTCTGTTTGTCCGCACGATTCCGGCTAAACCGATACTCCGATTGCGATGAAATTTTATGGAGGCCTCCAAAATCTCTGAACTTAGAACTGCCACGTTTTTTGAGCGCAATCGGAAAATTTATTTCTCATGAAAATCGCAATTTTACGATTTTTTTTGATTTTTTTAAAAATTTCTTTGAATTATAACCCCTACATACTATATCCGATTTTAATGATTTTGGCACAGAACCTTTATTTTATGAATTAAGATATTCTTGTGGAATTTGAGCGCAATTGAAAAAATATTTATCATAAAAATCGAAATTTTACGGGTTTTTTCTTTTTTTAAACAATTCTTAGACTTATAACACCTACATGCTTTATCCGATTGTAATGATTTTTTCGCAGAACCTTAATTTTATGAATTAATATGTAAGTGTTAAATTTTAACGCAATCGAGAAATTATTTCTTATAAAAATCCCAATTTTTCGATTTTTTTTCTTTTTTAAAAATTAAGATTAATTAAAAAATTTAAAATTTAAGTTTATTTTTTATTGAATTGAATTTAATTTAAAAAAATTTGAACTAAGTAATAATTTTTTCACAGAACAACAGAAAATCCGCATAACACATGGCAGCTCAATGCACCAATACGCTCATCCAACAACGCGGCGGGACTTAAGCGTTTTCCTAGTTTAATTATTGGATGAGCGTAGCGATCGAAGCGAAGATTCCATTTCACTACACTGGAGAAAAAAATCCGGAATGTTTTTTTTCTTTTTTTGTATTTTTGTCTGTTTGTCCACACGATTCCGGCTAAACCGATACTCCGATTGCGATGAAATTTTATGGAGGCCTTCGAAATCTTTAAACTTAGAACTGCCACGTTTTTGAGCGCAATCGGAAAAAAATTTCTTATGAAAATCGCAATTTTACGATTTTTTTCGATTTTTAAAACATTTCTTCGACTTATAACACCTACATGCTTTATCCGATTTTAATTGATTTTTGCACAAAACCTTTATTTTATGAATTAAGATATTCTTGTGAAATTTGAGTGCAATTAAAAAAACATTTATCATAAAACTCGAAATTTTACGTTTTTTTTTAAAACAATTCTTTGACTTATATCACCTACATGCTTTATCCGATTGAATTGATTTTTTCGCAGAACCTTAATTTTATGAATTTATATATTATTGTTAAATTTGAGCGCAATCGAGAAATTATTTCTTATAAAAATTTCAATTTTGCGATATTTTTGTAACAGTTACGATTAATTAAAAAAAATATATATATATATATGAAGTTATTTTTATTTTATTTTATTTAATTTAAAAAATTTTAATTTAATAATGATTTTTCCACAGAACAACAGGAAATTCGCATAACACATGGCAGCTCAATGCACCAATTACGCTCATCCAACAACGCGGCGGGACTTATGCGTTTTCCTAGTTTAACGTCTATAAGTGTATAATATGCGGTAAAAATATGGAGGTAAAATCCCCGGTGATACAACATAGGCTGACGGTCTGAGAGAGATGTAATGCATAGGGGAGTTTTGCTCTCTAAAGTACAGCACATCTTCCTTCACTCATCTAAGAATTAATTCCAGTTTCATCTGAGAAAACGTCAAATATTTACTTATCCATAGAGGTTTTATGATTAGAAGGTATACCTTATAGCAGAGCTTAATTAACAAATGGTGCATCAAAGGTACAGATGGCTACATGACCACCGTAGTATTTACCTAAGATTCTCTACATGTTCTTGTTAGTTATCTCATCTCAAAGCACTGGCATACTATTCCCAAAGCTCTTGAAATGAAACATGCTACTGCGTCTCGACTCTTGAGACGATGTTTTGTTGACTTTCGGCCTAGGAAGTGTTTCGACTTTAGAGTGCGGTCGGTAGGGTTGACAGAAGTTAGGAAGCCCATACAAGTTCCTTAATTAAACCTCCACCCTCGACGCAACAATTGCGGTCCCCGACTTAAACAAGTCGAGATACCAAGACATTCCTATGCGCGACAGTTTCGCGTAGCTTGACGACGTACTGACAAAAATCATTGGAGCTACGTAATCAACGTAACATGGCTGTGGGCTGACGCAGGAAGTTGTAAGGGTCGGTTGGTCTCGCGTACTCCAGAGAAAACCAGCGCTGATAAACTAACTGAGAAACAGACCATCTTGTTCTCAATACTTTCACAACGACAAAGACTGACTAATGAAACGAGGATGTGTAAAGCTAGGATCATCTAAAGACGGCGTGATTTAATGATCGACGAGTTCCTTTTCCTGCAGCTTTAAATCATTACACATTGAGACAACTTGGCATTCTTGATAATGAAGGACATCATCTTATTTTAATATTTGTCGTTGATCAATCTGAAAATGGGTAGTTAACTTATTTGGGTCTTTTTGACTATTTTGACAGATGCTAAATTCTAGAAATTTAAATTTATGTTTTGTTTATTTTCTATAATCAATTATAGTTGAATTGTATTATGATAGATGCGTTCTTGATTAATATTTACACAATTATATAAAATCACAAATAGACGCGACTAAAATTGTCTGGGAATTTTGAAATGCGTAAAATGAGCATGTCGCCCTCCTCTTAAGTCAATACATCACAATGTTTAAATTAAGTAACTCCAACGAAAGATTTGTGTTTTCAGAAACCTTAAAATACGTTTTATTTGTTTTGTTTTGTCTAATTATATTCATTATAATTATGATTATAGTTATACGCCTTGTTAAATATTTGAACAGAAAAATTAAGAGTCGAATTGTATTTCTCTTCCGCGTAAACTTGACATCCCGAATGCTGTTTCTGATTTTTGGCAACCCTCATATTTGTTTGAGTAGAATCGTTTAATAAGCAAATACTTTTTTTCTCTTTCTTGTATTAATATTCAACGTTTTTCATTACTTCCTTCTATATTATTTATTCCAACTGTTGTGTGCATTTTATGTTATTTTCGTTACGGTATATTTAATGTTCTTAATCGCAAAATTCGTCAGGCAAAAGGCAAACTATTCAATTGGGATAAAATAGTCGTTGCACACCACTAACACACACAAAATCAGTTATATAACTGAGTGGGTAGACTCTAAATACAATTTATTTATTTATTTACATACCACGAAAAGTTCCTGAAGTTGTTTGTTAAACACTAGGATCATAACTATTTAATTTTAATATGAACGCGAAAACTTGTCTTTTATTCACTTTAAAATTAATCCACTATTTGTATAATATTTAGTATTTTAATTTGGAATTTACGTATGCATTCGTTTTTGTGTTGAATGTAATAATTTAGTGAGTTTTATTTACGCACGATTTTATTTTTACAATTTCACGCACACGCACACACGACACACAGTACACAAGCTTGTATCTACACTTATTGTTTAGTATATTTTGTTCAAATGTATTGTTTATTGTTTATTAAAACGATATAGTTTAGACGTTGTTAGACACCAATGTGATTGGTGCTATGCCCTTTTCTAACAGCCTATAATTCATGTTTGTGTTATAAATAATAAAATAAAACATATTATAATAAGAAGAAAAATGTGTAGGCCTACATATATTTTCAACTGCAGGATACGTTATTGGCTACTAAAGTAATATCCTTGTTCTGAAGTTTTTTGGCGATATATTTTCTGCATGCATATTTTCTACAAATATTATTCGTCTCTTGGGTCAACATGAACATTAAACGGTCGTGCCATTGTACGCATGGGTGTCGCATTTCTGTGCTCTGCATTGCTGAGTTTACTCCTCTGAAGGATTAACACTGACTCTCTCTCTCTCTCTCTTTCTCTCTCTCTCTCTCTCTCTCGCTCTCTCTCTCTCTCTCTCTCTCTCTCTCTCTTCACTTATTCAAAACATCATATGTACGCAGACGATTTTCAAATGTATTTACACTTCCAACCTAAAGACGGTGAACGCACTATCAACCATGCAAACCACGATATACGTAAGCTTAATGAGTATGCTGTCAACCATAACCTATCGCTCAACGTTCAAAAAACTCAACTGATGCTAGTCGGATATCGTAAACTATTAGCTAACGTAGACACAGCTGTACTTCCCCCAGTCACAATAAATAATACGGTCATACCTTACCAGAAAAATGTCAAAAACCTCGGTCTTATAGTAGATGAAACCTTGTCGTGGACACCCCACATTAATAATACAACTAAAAAAGTCATTTCGTGCATGCATCAACTAAAACGTAACTGTCCTTTCCTTCCCCAATCCATTCGGAAGATATTAATTCAAGCTCTTATATTTCCCATAATTGATTATGCCTCAATAGTTTATAACGATTTAACGGAGACACTTAACGTTAAAATACAAAGAGTGCAAAATGCTTGTGTTCGATTTATTCTAAATGTGAGACGTGATGAACATATAACCCCATCTTATATTCATTTAAAATGGCTAAAACTGAAAGAACGACGAATGCTATCCTTAATTATGCTTACAATGAAAATTATGAAGACAAAATCTCCCCCCTATATTTATAATAAGTTCACAAGAATGGATAGAATACATAACCGCACAAACAGGCACACGCGAAACATGTTACAGATACCAAAGCATCGCACAACAAATGTAATAAATCATTCATTATCACGGCAAGTCGGCTATGGAATGAATTTGGACTTGAATTGTATACTAGCAGGTCGAATATAACTCTCCGAAATCAAATACACAATACACTGCTTTCTAGGTATACTGGGAGTATAAGTAAATAATTAATATTATGTGTACAATATATTAGTCTCGCTATTGGGAATAGAGCATCATCATTATAATTGCTTGCAGAATTTACTATAGTATACGTTTATATTATTGTCAATCAATTTTCAACATCAATTGTATGAATTTGTATCCACAGTTATTAGTATGTATCTAATATTAGTTTAGTAGAAATAGTAGTAGTAGTAGAGTAGAAGTAGTAGTAGTAGAGTTAATAAAGTTTAATTAGCATAATTAATTAGTATGATTAGTATATTACTTACATATCTATTATAAAATACTTATGTATTACATGTTGTAGAGGTTGGCTATGGTCAAAGGGGCTTTATAGCCCTATGTAGCCCACCTTTAAGTCAATAAATATCAAATATCAAATATCTCTCTCTCTCTCTCTCTCTCTCTCTCTCTCTCTCTCTCTCTCTGCATACACACATAGGGGAAAAAATCAAATCTATGTTACAAGCAATGTGGGTTAACCAAAGTATCGGTCCAATTTAAAATATACTCATTACATTTGTTGAAGATAAGATGGTCTAATGATTTTTCAAAAAATTATTATGTTGCCATTAAAACAACGATTGTTAAAAAGGGGCCTACTTGTTACTATATAATGCTTGAATTTTACAAAAACTAGAAAGTTAGTGAGCATCCACTCACTTATCTCTATAAGATTATTTTTGTAGAAAAATAATAAAAATGATCTTTCCAAATAATTCAATTGTCTGATTCTGCAATGTTTCTTATCTAAACTAGGTAGGTTTTTATTGGTTGTAGTACTTTGCCAAAATTGACCAACATATCAAACTACCTAAGCTGTGAATTGTGTAATAGAATTTACTTGAATTATGTGTCAGATTCCATCATCGTAGAAACAATACATTCACTTTTCGTTATAAATTTAAAATATTAATCGATGGATTAAGCATTTTGTTAACTTTAGTTCAGTGACAAAAATACATTACACAATTCCTTCATATCACATTTTCAAGCAAAATGAGTTTTTCAAGCTATAGTCTCTTTTTAAATAAGAATAATTCTGAAGGATAATCAAGAATTACGTTCATAATATGTATAAGCATTGCTTCATCATTCACATTAAACCATCGATAAGCTGTTTTCTTTGAATATATCGAAGCTTTTTGTAAAATTTCAGCAAATTTTTTTGTTTACATTCACGAAGAATGTTTTCATGTTTTCAGAATGTTTTCATTCAAAAGAGATCATCGAGTCAAGATTTTTCAACCGGGGTTCGATCCCCGCTGGGATTGATTTTTTAATTTCTGGATTGATTTCTAGATTTTTAAAGTTTTTAATTTTGAAAGTAATTTTCCTCGATCCATTAAAAAAACTTGAAATTATAAACTGTGATAGATACTGAGAATTCTCCTGCAGCATTTCATCTAGAATTGAATTCTTTCGTATTTACCACACAAATAAAAAGACACAACTACATTTTTTATTTCGATACGTCCCAACGACTGCATGACGTCTCCCGAGATGCAGTCCTCTGGCGTTTTCCGTTCTCCCGGAAAATGCATTTCAGTAAACTCGCCAAAGCGCACGATGACAAATAATATTTCTTAATATCAGAAGTAGTCTGGTGTCAGCTGGGTGCAAGGGGCGTCCTCAGGGGAAATAACAATGGAGTCGCGGTGGAGGGACGCCGTGAAACATTCTTCTTCGGCTAGGCTCGGCTCTAACAGTAATTCACCGATGAAAACACCCGTTGATGTGTTGTATTATACCGATGTATCAGCAGGGGTTCATACGGTTGGAGAGCATACCCAAAGGGAGTGACTACAATGAACGGGGGTTCGAATCCAGGACAAGGCCATTTTTCATTGGTTTTTTATTAAGACGGTTAAATGAGCTCTTAACAGTTTTTTTTTATATTGTTAAATTTCCATTTAAAAAATTGTTTTATCTCAAAGTACAGACAATTTCGCTTACACTCTTGACTACATTTTACTAAAGCTTTAGTCTTAATCAAAAAGACGTGTTTAAAACTATGTAAAATTGTTACAGCAGCAAGGCATTAATAAATAAATTATTAATTAAATAATTATAAATTCATTTAAATAAGCCTCTTACCTCAGCCCAAAAAATGACATCTTTGGAGGTTGTTAATTTTAGGTACATCCCTGATCGTCTGGCTGTGACACCACAAATATGTGAAACTTTGCACAGTTATCATGAAAGTGAAAATTAAAGGCGCTTTAGTCAAATTTTCCTAGATATTACTTTCAAAATTGATTTTTGAATTTAGATTTTGTTGAAAAGTCGAAAATTGACCATTTCCGTGATTTTTTTCTGGCTGATTTCAAAAAAAAATATGCGACCCTCAAGACAGACAACTATGTAAATTTTGATATGCGTCGGATGTTTCCGGGACGAGCGAGTAGATTATTTTGCCAACTGTCAAGTGTGTCCTTTGGCTTTGTGCATGTCGCGATCAGATAACATTCCTTAAAAATTGTCTCCTATACAAACTTTATAAATAACTTAAAAATAACTCTCTGGAAGTCTATATTTACGGTCAGCTAATAAAAAACTAAACAACATTTTGGAAATGTGCTCTGATAGAGATAGGATATGTTTGACACACTAATGCAAAACGCAATTCCGTTGGACAATCGAAAGAGCTTCTAAGAGTTTAGAAGTGTAGTGTATTCGTTCATTTTAGAAATATTGAAAGCAAACATATAATTGCGAAACGTGCATGTATAGGGCCATTATATGATATTGATATTAAAATTGTTGGACATAATGTTTAAAATCTCTTATTTTTCACATTGGTAAATTGTAAAATATTTCAACATTCAATTTAAAGACAGTTAATAATTGTTATTCTGAACCTTCTATGTACGGTTTTTAGCAATATAACCACAAATACAACTCTTCGTAAAGGCTTACTATTGAATAATCGACATTAACAATCCGTCGAATTTCCATTGTCTTAACAGAAATTAACAATTAATAAGTGCATTACGAGCGACTTATTGTGTGAAGTTATGACATGAAATATGTAAGACTATCGAGAATTCATTGAGTCGCGCTCGAACAAAACACCAATTCTATTTGGAAGTTATGTGAAGTTTAGTCAGCTATTATACTCAAACCGTATTACCAAAGTAAATTAGCTGGGGAAACAAAGTTGGACAATAGTTAATTATGAAACCAATTGTCGAGAATTTCCTTATGTAAGCGGCCTTTTCAACGATTTCAAGGATAATTAATTATACAATGGTAGTATTCATGGCAGACTAAACTGGTTCCAGCTATCAACGTTTATGTTTAAGTAAGTTTCATATTAAGTGATTTTCAGTGGGAAAATGAATGATATAATTCACTAGCACCTCGTTGCTAGGACAGCTATCATTTGAATGCACCAGAAAAACGCGGCAGGTCTTGTAGTTAACTGGGGTCGCGCCAACTCGAATGCCCGCGCTTAGGTGTTGACGATTGCAGCTGAACGGTTGGATATATCGTTACCAAAATATGTTGCATGAATGTTAATAGAATTCCTCTTTATTGATATCCACACTTAATTGACAAGAATAAGCCTTAAAATTCATTGCTAGAGGTAAGTCCAAAACGTAAAAAAATTTTAAAATAAAAAAAAACATGGATTTCATTTCTGGAAATTCCCACCAAACTATTATTTTATTTTATTTTATTATAGAATTAAATTAACCTGCGCGTTCACATCAATTTAAACGTTGATATCAAGTATGACAATTTTCGTTAAAAAAATCTGTTCAATTGGAATAAATTCTCGATGTTCTCCAAAATTGGGTAAATTATGGAGATTTTACGATTTTTTAATTCAAAACCGATGAATAATATAAAAATACGCGTACTGGATTTTATAGATTTGTCCTTTATTATCGTTATTGTGAAATATTATACCGATGTTGTAAACTGTTTACTTGGAAAACCCGGAAAGCTGAGCGTCTAAACTCGTCTCCGTGCCAGCCTCGGCTATTCCAGAGTACTCTTACCGATATTTTGAAAGTCAAAAGAAAATGGCTGAAAGTTGGTTGAATGAAAGGAAAACTTGATTAAAAAATTGTTTTAACTTTTTTTCGACTGGACCAATCTAGTATCTATGTAGAACAAAAATAAGAAGGTTAAAGTCGATTAAAGAACATCCCTAAAATGCCTATTTTCTCTAATTTCAGGATCAAAATTAAATGATAGAATTTTTAAAACGGCAATTTTTACTATTATTCTGTTATAGATTATGTGGTCAAAAATAATTTTTACGGGTAATATCCCCTTAAACAAGATTAATTTTTCAAATCATTTTGTCTCGTGGTTGTACAATTAAAGTTAACTATACACTCATACAAGATGGTACGTTCAATTTCTAGGTGCCCGTTAGGGCGCCGCAGCCAAGCCGCGGTGCGCTACACACTCAAGCACCTTATACACCCAAGCAGAGTTGGGGTGATTTCGAGGTGTTACCCAGCCGTCATGTAACGTGATGTGAACTTGAAAACTATCACAATCGGGGGTTTTTAGGTACCTGACAACACATCCAAATTTTATTGGGTACGATTATTCCTTCTGGTGAAAAATGGCTTGAACATCCTCAAATCACTTTAAGATCTAGGTGCCCTTAGGGCGCCGCAGCCAAGCCGCGGTGGCTACAACACTCAAGCCCTTTTACACCAAGCAGGTTGGGTGATTTCTGAGGTGTTACCCAGCGTCATGAACGTGATGGAACTTGAAACTATCACAATCGAGGGGATTTAGGTACCTGACAACACTGCCAAAATTTATTGGGGTACGACCATTCCTTTCTTGGTGAAAAAAATGTCTTAAACATGTCAAATCACTTTAAGGATTTAGCTACTCCCTCTACTCCTACTACTGCCTACACTGCTAACATCTAATACTCGGCCCGCGATTCTGACAGAGGGGTGGGGCTACAATGTTCATATTTCATGGCATTAAGGTTTAGAAATATAGCTCTTTTGAAAAAAAAAGTTGAAAAAGTTTGTTGGAAGGCTTCCAAATAAAGGTTTAAAATAAGCCTTTAAACACTGGATATAATCAACAAGTAACAAGTTACTTGGACACTTGTGAGGGTATAAGCAAAAGTTAGGCGGAAAGTGCGATACGTAAACAATGCGGACAATTAAAATTTTTTCTTTGTGTGGAAACGAGAAAAGGTGTCATTATACTCTCATAAAACAAATCAAAACCGTCCCTGGCCTAGGCCCAGATGTAGAAATTATTTATAATACAACAGTGTAGGTCTAAATTTTCCATTAGGCTATAGGACTAGATAAATAAATACTTACACTACAATGTTTGACAAGCCCTAGGCCTTCTTAGCCAACCCTGGGCCAGCACAACCTTGTTTTGACACTTCCCGCACAAATAACTAGTTTTTGATTACTACAAGCCTAATGCAGATAACAATGGTATGATAGTCTAGGCTATTCCAAAATTTACGGCAATAATAAGCTCTTCTTTACTTTTAATAAACTCACGCAATCTCCGTAAATTTTTAATAAAAATGTAAAACAAAAGATGGTGAAAATTTTCAATATTCTTCTGATTATCTGATGATTTACATGGCTGGGGGTTCAAGGCCGTCTAGATATATCGTTTTCCCTCGTGTTGGTGCAGTGAAATAGGTGTAAAAATTAACATTAGTTGTGCGTTTGTTGTTACATGGAAAGTTTTAATAGGATGTGAGTTGCCTAGACTTAACCAGTCCTTATACCGTCGTTATACCAGGGTTATACCCCCTATACCCAGGATGTAACATGAACCCGGGGCCCTAGATTTTTTTACATCCTATTGTTATTGCTAATACCATAAAATTAAATCAACTTTGATAAAAATATTATATTTTAACAAATAATTTTGTAATGGAACTTGAAAAGTATAAGATCACCACATAACAAAAAACTTGTAGAAATACAGCCAAACCTTACACACTCAAAGGAATGAGATCTAAAAAAAGGGCCAAGCTCATCTACCCTTTCCACATTTGCGCATTCTTAATTCTAAACGTACAGTGTCCCATAAACAGCATCCTCAAAAAGCTTGGAAAAATAGAATTTGCATGTTTACGTTTAAATAATTACAAAAAAGAACTTGGAAAAAACTACTACGTTAAATAATAATCGCAAATTCTATTTTCCCCAAGCTTTTCGAGGATGCTGTTATGGGACCTGTACGTTTATGAATTAAGAATGCGCAAATGTGGAAGGGTAGATGAGCTTGGCCCTTTTTTTAGATCCCCATTCCTTTTGAGTGTGAAAGGGTTTTTTGGCTGTATTTCTAAAAGTTTTTGTTATGTGTTTTGTTAGCTACTCCCTACTGCCTACTACTGCCTACTACTGCTAACATCTAATACGTCGGCCCGCGATTCTGACCAGACGGGTGGGGCTACAATGTTCCATATTTTACATGGACATTAAGGTTATAGAAATATAGTCTCTTTTGAAAAAAAAAGTTGAAAAAGTTTGTTGGAAGGCTTTCAAATAAAGGTTTTAAAATAAGCCTTAAACACTTGGCATACAATCAACAAGTAACCATAGTTACTTGACACTTGTTGACGGTATAAGCAGAGTTAGGCGGGAAGGGGGCGATACGTAAACAAATAGCGGACATTTAAAAATTTCTTCTTTGTGTGGAACGGAAAAGGTGTCATTATACTCTCATAAAACAAATCAGAAACCGTCCCTGGCCTAGGCCCAGATGTGGAAAATTATTTATAATGAAAAAGTGTAGGTCTAAAGTTCCATTGGCTATAGGACTAGTAAAATTCATACTTACATTACATGTTTTGACAAGCCTAGCCAACCCTATGCCAGCACAACATTGTTCTGATATGAACTTGCTCAACTGTTTGGTTTACATAATTGCAACAATCAAATCATTTCATACAACTTGTCTTTCGATTGGCCCGCGTTTATGAAGGCACTGCCATCTAAAATAAATATAGAACTTTTTTCGAGCTCTTTGCTATACGCAAATCTTTTTAAAGTGTTTGGATTTCGTGATACTCTTTCAACCATAACATCTATATAATTGGCTAGACCAGTAGTCGGTGGTCCACTTCCGGTACATTAAAGCCATCTTAAAATGACAGTTTAAAATGTTAATCAAAGGGGAGCGATTTGTGGCCAAATAGTTCTCAAGATTCCCCGCCAGGTTGACAGGTAAGCATACTAGCCTTTAACACCAAATGAATTCTAAATTCCCCCTTATGCAATCACTTCGTATTTTTTTCTTTTGTTTAATACCATGCTGCACAAGCTAAAACCATATCAAACAATCCAGTAAAATACTTTATTGCATTAAAAAAGCATAAATTAAAACACCAAATCCCCCATCTTGAAATGGGCCGGTTGAGTCTTCAATTTGCTACGCTCGCGCCTGTGCGGAGGTATAGGAGACTGCTAATCTAGCCTACTATAGGGGTTAATATCATGTTTTCAACTCACAACCCATGACGTTTTCCACGATACCGTTCAAGAATACCAATTCCTTCAAAAAACGAAAACGACTTCGTTTTCAAATTGGGGTTTTCAACTCATCTCCCACGAACTCCAAGATTGGGGTCCATCCTTATACCGTCGTTATACCATGGTTATCCACCTATACCCAGGATGTACATGAATCCGGTCTAGATATTTTCATCCTATATTGTTACTGCTAATACCATAGAATTTAAAATCAACTTTGTTTAAAATATTATATTTAGCAAATAATTTTGTAATGGAACTTGAAAAAGTAATGAATCACACACATAACAAAACTTGTAGAAATACACCCAAAACCTTACACACTAAAAAGGGGAATGAGATCTAAAAAAGGGCCCAAGCTCCATCTACCCTTCCACATAAACGTACAGTGTCCCATAACAGCATCCTCGAAAAGCTTGGCAAATAGAATTTGCATGTTATTACGTTTTAAATTAATTAGAAAAAAAGAACTTGGATAAACTATTACGTTAAATTAATAATCGCAAATTCTATTTTGCCAAGCTTTTCGAGGATGCTGTTATGGGACACTGTACGTTTATGTGGAAGGGTAGATGAGCTTGGCCCTTTTTTTTAGATCTCATTCCTTTTGAGTGTGTAAGGTTTGGCTGTATTTCTACAAGTTTTTGTTATGTGTGTGATAGATGATGACCCGTAAAGTTATTGAGATTTCCAACACGATCTCTGGCAATATAGCATTGAGTATATTGCCCAGGAATATAAGGAAAAATAGCGGAAAAAAATGAAACACAGCCTAAATTTTTTCTCAAGATACTAAGTTGGGTATGTTGTTTAACATACTCAAAGTCCCCACCTGAAACCGCGTGAGCTTCCTTATAATATGACCTTGAAATGACCCCCGATAAACGTTTGTTTAGGTTTATCTCGTAAAGGGTGGAAATTAGAAAAAACAATATTTCAAAACAAATAATTTCTTACTAAATTTCAACAAAAAAGTTCCCATCCATTTTTTCACCAGAATCAACTCCTTCCCTTTAAAATCAGGATTTAAAATCAACTTTAAGGGAAATATTGAATTGTAAGTTCTTATGAAAATGATTTTTAAAATGCATATTGTATTTACATAAAACAGCTCTCACTTTGACAAGGTAAAATAAGGTGTCACAGTTGATGGAAGCTGGTGTGGTTTTAAATTTAGGTGACGAGAGGGCGGGAGGGTTAGCTTCAGCTCAATAAAAGAAATTATAAACAACCAGGAATGTTTTATTGCATTAAAAATCGTGTTTATTGAATACATTCTCGTAGATAGTTCCACACCACCCTAGACGTTATAGAATTAGGCACGTTTCTGTATTTGAATTATCCCCAGTATAGGCCAGTAGGGTAGTTTGTTAGAATTTAATCTCTTGCGCTCCAGTGTCTCTTCATCGGCTTCCTCGATTCCATTTTCATCATCTGACGTTTTTTGACTTGAAAGTATCGACGGTACTGGGTTTCTATCATGCCGTCATCATCTCGCCCCATTTCCCTGTCGGTGTTGCGACTTGATCTTCTCCATCTTCTATCGCCTCAAGTGATTGCGGTAAAACAGTTAAAATATCCTCTCCTGAACGTCATCGACATCTTTCGTCCCCCCTATCTAAGCCTTCCTGCGTTTTTTCAACAAAACCCTCCACTCATGCACGCCCCCGTCGGGGCCCGGGTAGATTGGGCGAGCATGGCTCTGCTAATCGTACAGGCGATTCAAGAGAAAAGTCCACCTGAAACATCAGCTATACGAGGGTGTAATTACACCTCGAACTAGAGCGATCTATGCCAATCGTTGCGGGGACACCTCCCTTTCCCTTTGACGACCTCCCGACGACTTTTTGACATGACACAAGAACGTGACAAAGACGAGACGACCGCGACGTGAGAAACCCCCCCTTCCTCCCCTTACTCATGGCTGGCGGCAAAACAGATAAACGTTTTTCCCGACTGCAACACCTTTCTTGAAACATTTAAAACAGTGTTTGTTCAGCGATTCTGTGATCGTGCACCGTATAGACCAAGGAATAGTTTTGTTCCGGCTTCGGCTATTTCCTCTTGTGAACCCCGTTTCAGATTAAAAAAGTTTGAGCTGCTTCCTTCCACAAGGTCTTCTCTTTTTTCCAGCATTTTGCATAATGATATTTTTCCCTTGTTGAAAATACAGAGGTACAATCACATCCTGAGAAAGCGTGTAGGAAGAAAATGTTTCCTTAATTAAGAAGAGGTTTATTCCCTATGTACAAATACAGCAAAAGTTGCCACCTTGCTTCTTCCCGGTTTTATGAAAAATATTTCTTATTCTACAGGTGCAGTTGCTGTTAACAGCACAAGAGGTCTATGTACTCTCCAACTATAGCACAGTTTTCTTCAGACATCAAACAGTCAATAGCGGTTTGAAAAATCAAGTATCCCGCGTCTCCATCAGCATGCTTGACTTCAAAGTCATTTTCAACGAACTTTTTCATAATGAAGGAAATCAGCTTGTTCTTATTATGACTATTGGTCAAGAAGTTCTCTTTATCCGCAAACAAGTTCATTTCCTCGTGAAATTCTATATCCGGAGAAAAATTTTTGGAATATCTACGAGATCTTTCGGATACTTTTGTATCATAAGTTTTTTTCTGAATATCCATAAAACAAACAATACCTGTTTTTCCCTAGTGTCTTTGAAAGTAAAAAACGTATACTTCAAACGGATCCTGTAAGTTCCCCCAGCGGGCCCCCACACAACGATGGAAGAGCAAACTTCCATATATTACGTAGAAACTGCCAGTTGGGACTGTATTTCCCTGATTCTTTTCAAATATTGAATTTATAAAGGTGCCTTTTTAGTTTTTCTCATTCCATTTTTATTCAAAAAGAGAGAATGGATAAGGTAATAATTCATACTCAAAATTACTTTCTAAATCTTCTTGCGATTTCACGGAAACTGATGTTGCGCTGAAAAAGTTGCCAGAGGATCAGCGGGTACGACATTGACCTTGAATTTTTGAAGGAATTTTTACCTTTGCTAAAGTCTGCACTCGATCTTTAGTTTGACATCGCCAATTTCTTTTCCATTTTGTTTCTTTAAAACTCTGCAGCCGACATGTAAGCACATGGCAGTTGATTTTTCATCCCCATACAATCTCACTTGAAATTAACATACACCCCGCCAATGATAGCCTCGCCTTATTCAATACGTCACCAACTACAACCAAGAACAACAGTCAATCTTGATCTGAGAAAACACCCTGAAATCACTCTGGACCACAACCAAGTTTGTAACACATTTTTTTTAACTTGTTCTTTCCCAAGCGTTGTTGCCAGATTTCTGAAATTATCTAAAACGTGGATTAACGTTTCCTTGATTTTGGAGAGGAAGGAGTGAACTAGCGATAAAATAGGTAAGAACCTTTTTTGTAGACATTAAATATACAACAATATTTTTCTTGAAGTAGTTTTTTCTAATTTCCACCATTTGCGAGATAGAACTAAACAACGTTTCTCGGGGTCATTTCAAGGTCATATTATAAAGGGAAACTCACGCGGTACAGGTGGGGACTTTGAGTATGTTTTAAACTACATTCCCAACTAGCATATTGGAAAAAATTCAGCTGTGTTTCATTTTTTTTTCCGCTATTGCCCAAATTTAAATTTCCCTAATTCCTGGGGAAATAGAAGCTAGCGAAACTTGAGTGGCGCCCGTAGTGTCATTGAAATGAACTTGATGTGAGGGAGAGAAATTTAGGGCGTCGGTCTCTGACTTATGTTCTATACTCAATGGTACCAGTGTCATATAGACACTTAGTAGTAACTTAATATGTTTGAGTTGTGTCACGCATTTAGATAATATAATATGTCGTCAAGATTTAAGAGGTTTATACAGAATATCGTACGGCATTGCCGTGTAAGTATAATTATGTTGTGTTAGGACGTTGTAACAGCAGTTACACGAATTGAATCTGTATAAATTTATGCTAAAATGTATTGGAAATTGTTCAAACAAAAATATTGAAATAACATTTTGAAATTCGTGAAAATAATTTGTTGGAAAATGTGTTTATATTTCCATGAGAACCTCTCAATGATGAGAGTTGATTTTACAATTGGTTAAATTATAACGATAGTAAATATTGTTTTACATTCGGATATTATTTTAAATTATCGCTTTGTCCTGTTGAATAAATTTTAAAGTTAATAGGAATGTTTAGTGACATTCTACTGAATGCATAAATACACCGTGATGTTTTAAAACAATATTACTGCATGGAATGACAATAATCGCGTTTTAAATAATCAGTCTTCATCGATTAAAGTTTTTCAAGTGTAGTTTACTGGGAATTGTAACACATTTTGTTCAGTCAACCGTGTCTGAACTTTGGAAAAGAGAGTCGGGAATAATAAATCAAATGCACATCGTATGATTTCAACGATATAAAAGAACTAATTGTGCTTTACTAAATTATGCAAAGATTTTGATGGATGATCTAAACTCCACGTTTAGGTTGGAATTAATAAAATAAAACGTGTTTTAACTTTTAGCGTGACAACAATGAAATGTACATAAAATTCAATACATAGTTTATAGAGTATCACGATATAGAAATGCGCTTCAAACTCAGCATGGAATACATTGTAATCGCATGCACGATGTACTTTCAACTAGGTCTGAGCAATGAAATCAATATTTCGAAACGATATTACAATAATATGTCTTTCTCTATGTCTTTCTTCTATCTTTAATATAGAAATAAAAAAATAAAATCACAAGTAAAATCAAAATTTTGTTAAAAACGTGAAAAACTGGAATGAGGATAAGAAATGTTGGCAATGAAAAACCTGAGTAAAAATAATATATTTCTTCGATTCGGATTTCGTGGTTAATACGGTGGAGGTGCCGGGTAGCCTTTTATAGTAAATTTAGTCCAGACTTCTACGTAATGGCAGGATCTTTAAACGCTATTGTGAGAACGTAAACGTATTTTTAATAGCAGGCCTACTCTTTGGATCAATTATTTTAATTTGTCTTAATTTGGTAATAAATTTTGATATTTAGGCACAAATAAACCAATTTCGACATATCGACAATTGAATATGTCATAGAGCATCTCTACTTTCAGTCCGCATACGAATGGAAATCGAAAGCGACCATACGAATCCTTTAACCTTCCTCCCCCCATCTTGGATGTCTCACTGGGACGCCCTTCATCGGCTCCGCTCAAAGTGCGACTGGGCGGTCGCCCCTTGGGGCCGCACATTTCTTCGGGCCCCCCCCCTTGAATTTGGCCCTGGTGACTTTCCCGCACATGATGCGCATACAATCGGTGGAAAACCCTTCATCGGTCAAAGGCGAGATCAGGTGGCATGTCATTTTATAATGTAATATTTTATAACTAATTTTCTGGTCAGAATTGGTTACAAAAATGCGAATATGAATTACTAATTTTGAGTAAGGTCATCTTTTTTTCTTAACATTTTAGTTTCTCTTCACTATTCGTGAATATGTTGTACGTTAACTTAATATCCAGGACATTAAAAAAAAATTATGTTTTTGAGTTTATATATACAATTTGTTTTTTAATGTCTTCTGGAAACTTTCATAATTAAAAATGGGGGGGGGGGGGCAAGTGTGTTCAAGGTTTGTAAAACCAACATATATGGACATTTCTTTGAATAATTGTGGAAAATATATTTCAAACTGTCACTTTTACTGACGCCAATCTCGTTCGCAGAAAGTGAGTGATGGATGTGTTTTCAACACAGTGGATAGAGTTGAATAGTGATTGCGACTCGTGACCATTAGGACAGGCTGGTACCTTATATTTCAAACGATAAATTTATAACACATAGTATTGACTTTATCTGAAAATAATAGTTTATCGAGGGGTTTGTTACATTTCGGAGGTGGTGGTAGCCTATTCTAAATTTGGTGGAGGTGCCGGGTCATTAAACGCACGTGTGAGAATGTAATAAATAAACTTTTTTAACTTTTTCATTTTCATAGCATGCAATTAAAATCTTAATATCAATTATTTTAATTTGTTTTAATTTTCGAAATGAATTTAATATTTTTGCACAAATAATCACATTTTGATATACCGATAATTGAATGACATGCCCACGCAGCTGTACTATAAATAATATTATATATTTTTGTGAAATGTGATATTAATTAATACATTTTACAATTCCATCACCGATTGAAAATGGAAACCTGATACTCTATCCATAATATCCTATGGTAGTGGTCAGATATCACATCGTATTTCGCTCCATTGTTTTCTAAGCCGCTTATGAAAAGTCAACACTGGTGCGGTGTGCCACAAGAGAGTTCGTTGTTACCGGCCCGGCCGCCGGCGATCGCAGCGCGCTATAAGTGCTGCCTCCTAGCAGCGTAACTTGGAACTTTGAGGACTATTTTATGTTCAAGTCTCCGTTCAAAAGATTCGTCACATATGTTTTCCTGAACTTACGGGGGCATTTTTTCCATTTTTCCTGTTGTTTTAAAATTAATTAGGATATCCTACATTTAAGGTCTTCTGCATAAACATTTTAAAGCCGAAAGTTAGGGGGGCGTGTTCCCAGGTATTACTTGTTTAATTTATTTTTGTGTGATGTTTACAACAATAAAATAAAATGTGTTTGTTAAAAAAAAAAAAAAACGGGAACACTCACCGTTTTACTTTTCACCCATCGTACTAGTGTGTAAACATGCCTTAATTCAGTGTCGTAACTGCGGGGAGCGGGGGTGGGGGGGGGGGGGGGGGGGGGCGGGAGAAGGCACAATTTTGTGACAACATTTAAAAACCTAACAATATTCACACTTTTATAAATTATCGACGAAACCACATTAAAACCTAGTAAAATATCACCATTAGCAATGTTAAAAATCAAATGAAACATTTTCTGGGGCAGTGCGCCCCGGACCCGCACTAGCTGTGGTCTTGAATTCCCAGACCCCCCACTGTACCAGGATACTCGCTCTTGGTGGCAGTGTTGGCGAGCGTCAATATCAAGCCATCAGTAGAGCTCGTTTTCTTAGTTTCCTCGTGACACATTTAGGTGTCAATTTTACAGTCGTTTTTATGTCAGAGTAGGGTCAGTTTCGGGATCAGTACTGACTGGTGTCTGGATGTTTTTTTTTCTTTGGAAAGTAAATCGTATCGATACATGTTTTTTTGTTTAAATAGTTGGCAAATTGCATTTTGGCATGTAGCTATTTACTCCATTATCATTATCAGTTAATTAATTAATACAGGCAATGATTAAAGTGGTTTAGTTTTGGTGTAGTGTGTTTAAATAACATAGTGTTACTCTTTATTTCTCTCTTTTCCAGTGATGTGGCTCGTAGAACGATCACCACCTAGAACCACTAAAAGGAAACTTTTGTCTTCGAGGCACTTTGGTAAGTTCTTCAACTTATTAACGCAAAACTTTAAGATAATATCGATCTCATAGTTTGAATTGTAGTATTGAATACCAACGCATACTAAAACACTTGTAAAAATACAGCTGAAACCTTACACACTCAAAAGTAATGAGATCTAAATAAAGTACAAAGCTTATATACCCTTCTACATTTTCGCACTCTAAATAGATAATTCACTTTGCCCCTTGACTGCATCCTTGCAAACGGATGGCAAAATTTGATTTGCTGCTATTATTTTAAATGTAAAAGTTCGTGCAAATACATTTTGTTAAGCTTTGCAAGGTAAGGATGCAGTCACGTGGCACGTGGTAGTGAATTTATGTTTTATAGTGCTAAAATGTAAAAGGGTGCATAAACTTAGCACGTTTTTAATAACTTCACTTTTGAGTGTGAAAGGTTTGGCGGTGTTTTAAAAGTTTGGTGCGTTCGAGCCGCCTGTACAGTTCGTCTATTGTACCGACGCCCTCTCTCCAGGACATGCTGCTTCCTGCCGGCAGAGCTCTGTACGTCGTTCATAAAGCTGGTTTCCCGCACAATGTTCAAATACCACAGTATGTCGTCTGGCCACCAGAAAGTGCTGAATATATCGAGCTGTATCAGTGCCACAGGCCCACAAGCAGACGGATGGACGAAAATAAAACTAAAAAAGATAAAAGATTCTTAACTAATAATTAACATTACCATTCTACCGACAATTACGCACACATAGACGAGGATTGTTCCAAGAAGAGATTTCGTCAGACGGTACCAAATTTGAAATTGTGCATGCAGGCGAAACAATATAGTGCAACAATATCCAAAAAATCACTGCTCAAAATTTAATTTTAAACAAGATTACTTGATTCGCGCAATTTGAAGATCATAAAATTGTTGATTTTGGGCTTATGTAACGCGCACATTTTATTTTTAATTGGCCCCCTTTCATTCTGACAACTTTTCAGAATTCTTAAGTGCATTATTTAGAAACCATATTATTTTATTTATATACGTAAATATAAAAATAATGCAAGTTCTCAGTTTATACTGCAATCAGGTATAATACATTTTAATAGTTCGTTTCAATTTCGCGGGCCTGTGAACCACCTAATGTGTTGCCAAACTTTTGTTTTCAACATATTATACGAAAAATGATATGACATCCATGATAGCCTACACACGACAGAACAACGGTGATTTTTGTAATATTTTGCTTTGTTCATCCATGGATCTACAGATTTAAGTCCATGGTTCATCAAAACAATGCATACCTTTATGATCTTATTCAGTAGTAATTATAATACAAGGTCAAAATAAACTTCAAATAATTTGCATGAACGATGCGATTTCCTGTATCAAGAAAAGTTATAACTTTTACAGGATTTGTACCTTGGTGTTAGTTTTATTATTAACTTTATACCCTGTATTTAGCCATTGTCTAATAGAGGTCTTCATTCAATACGTGATTCTGAAAACGAGGCTTATACATTATCATTCATTATTAGTTCATTCATTATCAAATTCAAAGAATGATAACAGTGTACCAAATACATTTAATAGTATTTTACAATTTTTGTATACAATGTTGTTTAATTCCAGTGTTGTAGTTAAACAGAGTTCATATTTGTATTAAAACATTTTAGTGGATAAAACATTTTATTTAATGAATGAAACAACTGAATTATGTAATAACAGAAGTAAAAATAATTATCATGAACATAAGTATACAAACAAAATACAATATTGTTAATAGAACGAAGATAATAATTATACATTATTATGGTTAAGTAACAATATAACAAATATATTAATAACTTTATTTAAACTAAACCTATTATATTTTACTAAAGAATTGATATTGTTTGGTTTATGAAAATTTAAGATAATGCCATCAAAGCCGCAAGCATCGATTTTCTTTTTTTTTCAACATGGTTCCAAGTAAACTTTTTGATTCCTTGAAATCAAATTCTTGAATCTAGTCCTAAAAATATTTACCAGAATAACTGACTCACGTTTTTCTTTGTTCAAAACGAACATAAAATAAGTTTTAAGTTTTTAAAGAATATATTACTAGATGGCTGAGGCAATTCTGGATTCATAATGTGAAAAAAAATCCACAAAATCGAACTAGTTTGAATTATTTGTCTTGTAAACAATTGTGAAATAGGGAACAATTCTGTTAGGAACTGTAAAATACTTGAAGCGTCCCTCTGAATTATGAGAGAGAATTAATATTGCTTCCGTCCAAAATACTAATAATATGTACTTGCACAGGACTTGCAGAACCTATATTATTGAGTTAGTGTACTATTAATGACTGGCAAATAAAAAAATAAAAAATTAAGATTCGTCGTCATTTAGGGTGTGTCTGAATAATGTTATAAGTCTAGGTCCAGGTCTAGGGCCAGATTCAAGTCCAGCCTAGCAACGTAAAATTTACTCATCATAGATATTAAACAACTATTGTAGGCTAGATACGCAGTCTCCAATACCTCCGCACAGGCGCGAGCGTAGCAAATTGAAGAGTCTGCCATCAACAAAATGGCGATTTTGCGTTTTAATTTATGCTTTTTTAATGAATTTAAGTATTTTACTGGATTGTTTGATATGGTTTTAGCTTGTGCAGCATGGGATTGAACAAACAGTTACTGCAAGAAGTTATTGTATAAGGAAATTTAGTAATCATTTGATGTTAAAGGCTAGTATGCTGACCTGTAGCCAGGCGGCGATCTTGAGAACTATTTGGGCTACAAATCGCTCCCATTTAATTAACATGCTAACAGGTCTTTTAAGATGGCTTCAAATTGTCACGGAAGTGGACCAATGACTGCTGATCTAGCCTACAATAGGTGTTTTATATCTATGGTACTCATTCTCTGTGAATGACGTTTGAAGTAGTCATCAGTCTAGGTCCATTCTTGGTCCAATTCGGCAAATGGACCGAGCAATCAAAAGTGTACACTTCATTTTGGTCCGGTTCAAAATGGCTGACGGTGACAATGAGCGAAACAACAAACGAATGCATATTTAAGTGTAGGTTGATTATTTTAGTTTTGTTTGTTATTCAAGTATTTAATTGTTTTTAATTGTTTAAGTTTTTATCACGCAAAATACTTTGCAAAGGACTCACACTTAACCCAACTTAAAGTAGTGTTGACTTTGCCGGCAGGTAAAGCTAATATAGGACGACCTAACATTGAGTTGGACTTGGACCTAGACCTTAGAGTCTATTTACTACGTGACAGCGACAGTGAGAAGAATGGCAATTTTAGCGAGAATCTATACAAGCTTTTTAGCTGTGTATTGGCAACAATTACACATTTAACATTTTTAATGCCGTCTGCCAATGTTTCCTTCGTAATACACAACTATACAGCTAAATATGATGTAAGTAATTACTATTTAATTTTGTATGGTGAAAATTCAAGGTGGCAGTTCCCACTTATTCTTCTCACTAAAGTGTCGTAGTTGATCGACTATTGTCACTAACGTTGTAGCCGTCGCTGTCACTTTTAGTAAATATACTCCATGGACCTGCACCATTATTCAGACTCACCCTTAGCATGAGAACAAATTGATGGACCTAATGTAAATAGTAAACATCATATGTTATGGCTGTTATACAGATAACATTTTTTAAAAATATTTAAGTGTGCATTTCGCGTAGTATTACAGCAAATGAATCACCACCATTTTTCAAAATTAAAATACAGTACACTTTGACTGAAAACCATGGCATTATTTGTAACTGTAACGTATTGTTGTAATATGTGACAGTTTCTTATACCCCAAAAATACTTTTAAGGGTAGGCTCCGAATAAAAATGCGTGGTACATGTACATGGTGGTACATGGTAGCAAAGTAGTGTACCGGTACCGGTACATCAAAACGTCAAAAAATTAGAAACACACATTGATATGAGATACCTTGGACAAAAAAGACGATTGTCCCATTTAGGTCCCAATCCTTTTGGATAGCACTAATACGCAATATACGTAAATAAAATTAATATGTCTAGCATTATGAGGGTGAAACCTATAGTGACTGCGTTAAATTTTTTATTTGTCCTACTCAACCAACATTAATTTTACACTCGCACACAAAATAGCAGAACAACGAACATGTTCCAAGATTACTATTAACCCTTCCCTACATTACCGAATTATTTATTACTACGTCTAGTACCAACTCATAATCTCAAAAATAAAAATCATAGTAGCGAAGCTTTCATTTGGATTTCATAAGTTTGATTCTATTATAATTTGCGTACATAAATAAATATGATATATTACTATGAAATGTTACTTACAAATGTTAATGTTACAGTTGAAAAGGTGGTTTCACACAAAAGAATGGGGTGTTCTTCAACTCAGCCTGTTTACCAATAATACCTGCCCAGTATTACTCAAACAGCTATCTCTATGTGTTCAATAAAATTATTTATTAAAAACATGTTTGAAGATAAATTATTAACGACAAATTTATAGATACAACGATCATTTTCTTCATCGCAATCTGCAAATTTTCCCCGAGCACAAATTTTGAACACGTCCTCATAAACGTGTTGTTTCTGACGCTGAGTAATTGTATGAGTTTTGGTGAAAACTGTTTTCAAATGTGAAATTCTTGTTTATGATATATGCGATCTTCTTTACACGTTCACCCTCGATGATTTGCCGGTGGGTCCCTTCCATGTGGTGTATTTCAACTTGCTGTTTGCACATCTGCAGGCATACGCAAATAACTATTTTAAACAATATGCAAAAACAAGTTTGAGCAAAAGTTTGGTTATTTCAATTAACAATGAATTTTTGTATAATAGTAACACACTAAAATCGAAAGAAAGAAAGTGTGTCTGGTTTGACGTAGGAATCTATGTAATTAGATTTATTTAGTTGTCCTCCTTTGTAAATCAGTTTTCATAACTGAAAAGGATAGACGTTAAATAAATATTAAAATAATAAATAATAACTTGTCCCGGTGTTCGGCAAAATAAATGGAAACGTGTATTGTACACGTTATATCATAATGCAACGCTTTGTGGTTTGTCAATATTCATTTGTTGATAAAATAAGTTAATGAAAAAATATGTTAATATTCTTACGAAATATTATGACATTGAACAGAACACAACATTGGTGTATTAGATATTAAATAAAAAGTTGATTGTAACCAGTCATTAATAGAGGAAACTAAAATATTATTTTATTTTTATCTTAGCTTTATACAGGTTTACAACAACCTAATACTAGTTCTTTATATTAGCCAATGGCGTTTAATGCAAATTTTATTGAAACGACACAGCAATAAGCCAAAAGCAGCCAGTATTGTGCAGATATGATGCTACTGAGTCTACCCATCCAAGAACTATCGCAATGATACTTACCGACGAAAGGCCGTAGTCGTCAGCAATTGTAAGGCTCTCATTGCCTTGAGCCCGTATGAACGTCACTTCCCCTGCTAACTTAGCCTTGGGATGATACTGGTCTGCGGCCTTGAGCTTCCGGTACATCGACTCGGCCGCTGCTGACAGCTGCTCCACAGGACGTGACGTGGATGCAGACAGCAGCTCAGAGCAGCGAGCTAGTCTGGACTTGTAGTCTTTTAGTGAGACGAGTTCCTGTTGTACCTGTTGATGGAGCAAGTCCACGGAAATGTAAAATTGAGTGACACACATATTTAACCCTGTCCAGGAAACCAAATATAATTTTTTTTAGAATAAATAAATTATATACACTAGTGATACGAAATGTTGAATTTTCTAAGTGTGTGAGATTATGAATTTTTGTCTTAAACTTGTTCAGTCCCAAAAATAAGTGTATGACACGTAAAATAAATAAGTTTTACTTTAAAAGTGTTACGCCTAGATACGGACAGAAAATATTGGACGAATTCGTTTTCGTAGGAAATATTTTGAAATTTTAAGAAATGGACTCAAGATGTCTACATTAGTCGTATCGTCTCAACTGTATTCGAAACCAAGATGATCGGCTATGAGAAGTGATATCAGATAGTAAAGAGGAAGGAGATATTTGCATAAGAGTATCCTCACATTATTCCTAATTAATAAATTAATCTTTCATGTAATATTAAGGAAGTATTAAAGGATTTTGTACCTTCCTGTAGTCCAAATTCATAAAGAAGGTCATAAAGAGAACAAGCCCGTTGGCTTCATGTTCAGATTCGGAAAATTGTTTATGCCCCGCCCAGTAGTCCCTGGCGTATATTGCGGCAACTGAAGGGGCTCCATCGATCAAGGTCAAGGACACAGCGTCACCCCTATCTTCCAACTGCAGAGCCATCTCGAACGCTACACACGCTCCGTACGAGTAGCCGCTCAGAAAATAGGGTCCTTGATTTTGTACTTTTTTCATGTGCTGCAAACAAGTAGAAATTCGTTTCAGTCTTAAAACTATTAAACCATTTTTTTTAAATACAACTGTTATTATTTAATCCAAAACTAAAAATCCAAAACGAAACTCAAAATTATTCAAGAATTAACAAGAAATTTAGTCGCAACCATTATGTCACCCTTTTTGTGTACTGTACATCATTATCTTTTTTATAAAAGAGCTCATTAGAATTTATAATTGTTTTAATGATAAAAATAACTCGGAATGCAGCAATAGTATTGGCAAATATTAGCAAGACATGGACACCAAGAAAAACATCAAGCAGTCATACCGCACAATACAGATATCTGACCTTTTTAATCATGAATACCTATCCTGGATGCGGAGTTGTATCCATTGAATATAATCACACCGTGCAGGCTATAACCCAAGGGCAATGAGATCTCAGCAAGGTCTACTCGTACCTTGATGTAGAACGCCGCAAGGTCCGGTATCGATGTGAGCGGTGCTACAGTTGCGCATTGGAGGCCCCAGACAGGGCAGTTGCTCTCGGCAGCGAGAGGTTTCAAAGAGGCTATGTGCCCCTCGAGTGGGTGGACGATGAAGAGAGGGATGGCTGGTGAGTCGCTTGGAGCCTTGGATGGAATCCTCACTAGAACCTCTCTTGGAACAAGGTCTTCATTCGGGTCAAAGTTAACCTACAAACAAACCATTTGATATGATCTCAATCATTTTGTTTCATTACTTTATCAATGATAGTGCAGCTAAATACTAATGTTTGAGTCACCGAGTAAGAAAATGCTAAATCCTGAGATTAGCTTCCGACTACCGTATGTTTGGATGCGTACGACAAGCAGATAATTCTATGCTGGTACACCGAAATAGCAAAGGGCCGTGATAATGCTCAAACAGGTACAGAAACTCACCATCTTTACTTCACGTGGATGCTTAATATCAAATTCTTGTCTTTTGGTCCCGTCTGAAGCCGAAAGTTCCCGGAGATTCCCGAAGGTGAGTTTCCGGATCTCCTCCGCACTCAGCACCAGGTCGTAGTTCCGCTCCAATGTCTGCTTGATCTCGACCACCATCAGGGAGTCCATCCCAAGAGCGGCCAAGGTCGCGTTGGCTGGGACTCTCTTTACATCAGCAAACCCTTGATCATAAAAAAAGAAGAAGAAAGATCATATATAACATTCCTCTCACATTGAATGATTTCAATACGGTACAGGCAATGCCACGGTCATTACAATTAAGATGGCTTTAAAAGTGAATATTCTTACTTAATTCATAATACACTTCTGATTTTATTCGTAACAATTAAATTTAGATACTAATAATTGATTTTTACAATTGCCATAAAAGGACAGTTAAGTCGTTAAAGTAGACGTAGGCCTATGCTTTTAGAAAAAATATAAAAACGTACCTATGTATACAGTTTGGGCACTGGAAGTTAATCGGCATTAAAACAGCAGAATTTTAAGAACAAAACGCAGGTAGGATATGGTTATGACTTTTTTTCTTAATTACAACATTTTACGTATTTGAATTGATTGAAATATTCAAGTTACTAAATACCTACTGACCTAGTATGTTGGCAACAGCGTTGATGAGTCCGGCCTGCGTCCCTGCCTCAGAGTTGCCACGTCGCTTCTCCGCCAGAACAGTGCTGGCAACTACGGGGTGCGGCTGCTGTAGGAAGGTGTCCATGGCAACAAGGCATGAGCTGATTCTCTGGGGGATCGTGCCCCCCACTTCCACGAGATTCTTGCCCATTGTCTCCGCCACCAGGCCCACGTCGGCCACGGCACCCCACTGGATCGCCAGACCGGGGAGACCTAGGAATTGTACATTATTACGCTTCAGATAAGAAATTATGTCTCTTGAGGAGGCAATACAAAGACACGTGAAAAGTGGATGCGATGATCTCCGAATTGACGAAAATTCCACACATATAAAATAAAAAACAAGCAAATTGGATTTTAAGAGAATAAAAAAACAGTTTAATAACATGTTTTATTTATCGGGTTGTTTCGTAGCGGTGGTAGTGATATCTTTCTGTCGACGTTTCGAAGACCATGTTATCTTCTTCTTCAGGACTTGAAATATGATATATGAAGTTTGTGAAATTCCTCTTGTTTCTTTGTTACTATTAAGTTTTTTGATTGGTTAACCTAAATAAGCTTCCTAAATTCACTGTCAGATTATCATTTGCTAGACAACTTTCCTATTTCGTAGTCTTCCACCCCAGACATCTTCCTCTTGAGATAACTTCCTCAATAGGTTAGAAAAGGATCCCATGCATGGCTGAGGACAAAACAGTGATCCCTGTTGAAGTTGTTGGGATGTTTTTTAATTTCTATTGCTCTCCCTAACTACTCGTGGCACTGCTGAATCTACATTGAACAAAACTGACGTTTGATCAAATAGAACTTTATGATCCAATTCTAATGCGTGATCAGCTACAGCAGACAGGCGTTGATGTCTTTGCAAATCATTTACTCCTCTATCATCTCGAATTGCCTTTGCTGCTAAACCCAGTCGTATGTGTCGTTCATGCTCCTTTAATCTGGTTGATATTTTTCTCCCGGTCTCTCCAATATACACATCTCCACATTCACATGGTACCTTGTAAATTCCACGACTGTCAAATTTATTAGAATCCTTAACGGGTCGAATGAAAGAGCTTATTTTCCTATCTGTACAGAAACTTGTCTTGATGTTCTTTTTTCTCAGTAACCTACTTATTCTGTCGGTGGTCTTGTGAACAAACACAAACAAACGTCTAACAGATGAAAACCACATTCACGGGGAACTAAAGGTCTTGGAAAATGCATTCCTCCAGAATGGATATTCACCAAAAACCATTAAACAAGCATTTTCAAGGAAAGCCAAGATGAGGGAAGAAATGGAAGACTCAGCTGAAACAGTGGCTATAGCAGTGCTGCCATTTGTTCACAAGACCACCGACAGAATAAGTAGGTTACTGAGAAAAAAGAACATCAAGACAAGTTTCTGTACAGATAGGAAAATAAGCTCTTTCATTCGACCCGTTAAGGATTCTAATAAATTTGACAGTCGTGGAATTTACAAGGTACCATGTGAATGTGGAGATGTGTATATTGGAGAGACCGGGAGAAAAATATCAACCAGATTAAAGGAGCATGAACGACACATACGACTGGGTTTAGCAGCAAAGGCAATTCGAGATGATAGAGGAGTAAATGATTTGCAAAGACATCAACGCCTGTCTGCTGTAGCTGATCACGCATTAGAATTGGATCATAAAGTTCTATTTGATCAAACGTCAGTTTTGTTCAAGGTAGATTCAGCAGTGCCACGAGTAGTTAGGGAGGCAATAGAAATTAAAAAACATCCCAACAACTTCAACAGGGATCACTGTTTTGTCCTCAGCCATGCATGGATCCTGTTCTAACCTATTGAGGAAGTTATCTCAAGAGGAAGATGTCTGGGGTGGAAGACTACGAAATAGGAAAGTTGTCTAGCAAATGATAATCTGACAGTGAATTTAGGAAGCTTATTTAGGTTAACTAATCAAAAAACTTTAATAGTAACAATAGAAACAAGGGGAATTTCACAAATTTCATATATCATATTTCAAGTCCTGAAGAAGAAGATAACATGGTCTTCGAAACGTCGACAGAAAGATATCACTACCACCGCTACGAAACAACCCGATAAATAAAACATGTCATCAACGGGTAGCGAGACATTTAAAAGTTTTATAGTTTAATAACAACTTACTTACGTAGTTAAATGGACGTCACACAAAATACTTTAAGAATATATATAGAAATGCCAATCTTTGGCAAGTAACCTTTATTGGAGGGATATTCAGAGATGAAAGGTATTCTCTCACCAAATCTTTGTCTCTCTTCGCATATCCTCTCCATGGCCGAATTGGCGAGGCCGTAGTTTGCCTGTCCAGCATTTCCTCTGCCACAAGAGACGCTGGAGAAGACGACGAAGTAGTCTAGCTCTGGGCATTGCTGGCGTGAGACCGAGTCTAGGTTGCGGGTGCCTTGGATCTTGGGACGGCATACCTGAGCACAACACATTGTTTTATTATTTCTTGCTTTGGATTTTAAGCTGATTGTCCTTTCCAAATAAAATTCTCATTCCAACATTGAACTCTCCACAAAGTTAGTAAATGTACTGAGGTTCACTGTTCAGAAATTCATTGATGATCTATCTTCCTTTGCAAATCATGTTGCACCGTCATACATCCATATTATTGAACACCAATACTTTTTGACCAAATGTAATAGGGAATTTCACATGACAGGTACATCAGTACGGATTCTTCTAAATGTATTGTCCCTTTTGGTATAAAAATTTACATATTTGCCTCCAGTTGGCTCGTACTTAGCTACACCAAACTACTTTCATCAGGCCATCATCAGAAGGTGAATCTCGCATGTCAGATACATAGCGCTTGGAAATGTTATAAGAAAAATATATCAGACCTTTCACAATACTATTCAAAAGTGATTTTTTTATTTAAATAAAACACTTTAAAGTTAATCTAATTTCCTTCGTACACATCCAAGTTTTTATAGTAACTGCGACACTATTCGCCAATGAAGTATCGTATCCTCACTAACCGTCTCGAAGTCCTCGGCCGCTTGGTTCTCCATGAGAGCGTCCCTGAGCACGGCAGCCAGGTTGAAGATGCCCCCGACCGGGCCGAGCTCTGTCGCCTCTCTCATCAACTGCTTGGCCTCCTTGAGCTCGGTGACGTCAGCGGTGGACAAGAGAACGCTGACGCCCTTCTCCCTCCAGCGACGGACGCTGAGTGCTTGGTAGCCGGTGCTGACTCCTCGGCGTGACGTCAGCACCAGCTTGGTGGCGCCGCGAGAAACCAACCAATCGGCTACTTCCAATCCGAGACCACCCAAACCTCCTGGAAACGTAATGACACAAGTTCATGACATGGTGTCTTGTAATTGGTTCAAGCAAATATCATCGTGCTTCTTTCCCAGTGGAAATTTATAATATTGTTTAAAAGCTTTTTGATTTCTGAACGAGATAATGTTGTAACATAATATTGCATTATCAAATCAAATGATGACATAACAAAAATATGTAATAATATATATCTAAACCTATACTTTTTAACATACCATTACTAAATAGATGTATTAAAAATTAGTATAAATAAATACATTTTGTTTTTGACACTTGATTTGCATCTCTATTTAAATAGTTGGTACGGTAAGTTTACGGTAAGTTGGTACGGTGGTAAGTTTTCCTGATAATCGGAAAAATATGTGTTTCCTAACAAATATCTCACCTACGATGATGTACACCTTGTAAGGGTTCATGTAGGTCCTCGGAATGGCAGCGACCAGCTTCACTTCTGGCTTATGTACGGCCTTGGGCTCTTCCGATCGAAACTTGATCAGGACTTTGCCGATGTGGTTTCCTGACGCCATAAATCTGAAGGCTTGTTCTACTTGGTCACCCATGAACACGGTTGTGGGTAGCGGTCTCACTGCTCCGTTCGCAATTCCTTCCGTTAAGAGTCTGATCACCTAAACGCAATGGAGTAATTAATTAAAATTAACTAACTGTACCTTATGGCACTAAGAATTGTTCTTAAGCACACTGACATGCACGATTCTCTACAACGAACAACATTCTAATGATGATTCCAAATCTGGCTTTGACAGTGTTGATTTACGCTTTAGATTGATGTCATAACTTTTTTCAAAATGTTTGCAATATTTCATATTCTTATGTCAGATGATCAAATTAAACCATTTTTAACATGTATTTGCACTTGTATAGGGTTTGACAGAACTATAACTTTTGTGCATAGTTAAAACACGGTATTTTTGGGTTAATGGAAAGTTTGATCTTGAGCAAACTGCACGAAAAGAAAAATTACCTCGTGTTTATCTTCAATGTCAGTATAACACATAGCATCAAGCAGGATTCCATGGAACGCGGTATTTTTCAAGAAGAAAGCCATTCCTAGCTGACTGTTCTTGGAGAAATCCAGTTTACCAATCTCCAGGAAGCGTCCATGCTGGGCAAGACACCGCACGGATGCTAACAACTTGTCGTCGGAGAGAGAGTTCAGTACCAGGTCGACTCCTTTACCACCGGTCATCTTTGAACATGAAAAATTAGTCATTTACAGAATTACATTCATGAAGCCATTAGTATATAATAGTGTGCCTTAAAGAACTGATAACAAAGAATATGAAGTATACTTCAATAGGTCACAGATCCAACGTCGAAAGTAGGTTAGAGCAAAAGTTAGAAGGATGTCAGTCCTACTACTCAAACCTGTAAGCAGGCCCATAGGTACGAAGTGAGGTACAATTGACATTTCAGATTATATCACTTGATTTGGAATTGCTATCAATTGGCTTCATTCACATCCATTGATGGTTTGTTAATAGTTCATTTGACCAAAATTGTGATAAATTTTTTATTGACATCACTTGACATCAACTTATCTCAAATTTTAACATTTGTCGATCAAGTGATGTTCACTAATTGTTAATTAATTGATGATTCCAACTATGAGGTTGATATCAGTTGGAAATCAATTACGGGTAAACTTGAATTTTGACTTCCCATCATTACCTCAAGAACGTGTTGCTCGAAGCTCGTGGAGCGAGAGTCAGCAATGTGTCTGTCCGTCAGCTGAGGAAACCTCTGCTTGATGAAGTTCTTCTTGTCAGCACTACCCACAGTGGTGTACACGGTGCATCCCATGTGGAGGGCGATGGAGATCGCTGCCTGGCCCACTCCGCCACTGCCGGCGTGGATCAGCACTGAATCGCCTGGGCGCATGCGCCCTCGCACGATCAGCGCGTAGTACGCCTGAAGGAAACATAGCTGATATTCGTGGCTGCCGATTCCGGGATTACATTGACTTAATTTTAGTGCATGGAGTGAAAATACCAAAAAGATACGCCGTATAGCAACACCTGGAAGCGTGACGACACTTTCTAGTCGCTCATCCCTTTCGGTTTGTATTTTTTTTAAATAAGTAGTCTGCATCAAACTGCATTCCTATTATTAAAGTATAACTATTGAACTACTTAAAAGGCGATAAATTATGGCACTTTAATTAAGTAAACGTTGTTAACTTTAAGCACCAGTCATAAGTTAAGTAAAATGATGTACCGTAGGTCGCCATTGACAATTGTACCGAGGTGGAAAGTTTTCAATTGAAATAAAAGCCATGGAAATTTCACCAGTGTATCAGTTACGTAATATATGAATTATGAATGCCTTGAATCAGAAACAGTGGAATTTGTTTATGGTACTTCGACTTTGTCAGTGCCGGAAATGAAGAAATTGGTCAATTAAGGACGGATGCAGTGAAGCATTCGACTCACCGTTCCGTACACAATGGGTATCGTCGCCGCCTCTTCCAACGTCCACTTGTCTGGAACCTCCCATATCGCTGACGCTTGGGGGTCGGCAAGTAGTGACGTGGCCAAGCTGCGAGCGGAAATCATCCCCATGACGCGACGACCGGCAGAGTTTCTGCCCGAGAATTCCATGCCCAGTAGGAACTCCTGCCCAGCCAATTTCCCGGGCAGAGCGTCGGGAGGAAGTTTACCACTGGCCAACATGATGTCCCGGAAGTTAAGGGGGGCGTAGTAAACCGTACACATCTCCAGATCGGGGTGTTCTTCGGGTCTGTGAGGAATAAATATAAGATTATCTTTTATTAACCACTATGATGGAATTTGTTGAATATATTTTGAAAAGTGGAAGAACTAGTTTCTGAAAACTGTTGCCAGAGTAAGCGTAAATAATTAATTTTAAACCATACTTGTTTAGGAGAGTATTATTTATATTCCCAAGTTTTTAGATTTTAAATGATATTATCTACAATGGTTTGACCATTTTGGAAAAGGGTGTAGGTAAAAGCCTTTGCAACAATGATTCAGTAAATGAGTTGAGGATAAACTTTGAGCTAGAGAATGAGGGAAATCTTCTTGTCATAGGGCAAGAACTCAGTGGTTCTCGATAAGAGGAGATGTACACTAATGTATAATAAAGATTGTGAAGTCGATTTAATTTGATAAGATAATTACATTCAACGGGTTATAGGATTGACATACTAGCTCGAACCATAGACTTTTCGTGCTTTCTTGCTGGCTCAACACACCCTTACCTCGTCACCGTTGTCTATGAGCCTTTTTCCATCTCTACCCATGGCTCTCTTTTAGGAAGTTTTCGAGGTACGTATTGACGGTCGACTTATTTCACTAACGTTATAAGTTAGTTATAATGAGTAGGGTAACTCCAGTAAGGCTGATATATTGTCGACGAAGTAGCCTCACCTGTGGAATGCCAGTGGTCCCTCGATCCATCGCAGACTGGCGAGGTCGCCACGCGTCAGAGTGTTGATGTACGCATGCTCCACCTGTAGCTGAGCCGTATCCGACCGGAAGTCGAGACGCAAGTGTCGGTAGCTACCCCAGGTCCCGTCGAGGAACACGTTCATCACCAGACCCTTCTTCAGCTGACTCGTGAAGTCCCGGGTAGCGCACAGGTCGGGCCCGAGGATGTCTTGCACAGACACACACCTGGAGGGTACACAAGATGATAATAGCACAAAATTATAAGCGTACCTCGATTGTAGTCACTTACTTCAACAGAGAAATACAGACTGAGCCTCAAGGACTTCATTTATCAGATTGGGCTAAATATGCCGAAATTGAATCACGACAAAATATACCAAAATTGACGAATAATATAACCAAAATTCATGAAGTGAAGGTGTACTAAAAACTGTTGAAAATAAGTAAAGTCTCTAATTATGCATATTTGATGTAGGCCCTAACTAAAATGTTCACGACTTTGTCAACAAAAATGGCCTAAAATTTGATATCACCGCCAGAAACAACTTTTTTTTTTATAAAACGGAAATACAATTTTTTTAAATAAGTAATTCGTAAGATAAACAGCTTAACGTAGCCTACCTGACGTTGTTTCCCCCCGGCTCCTGCCGCACACAGTTCATTAGTCCCACGATGCCGCACATACTCTCTCCTTGGGAGATCAGAAGGATGTTCTTCCCTTCAGTCTCCGAGAGCTTCAGTTCGGCCTTGAGATGATCCACCCATCCAAAGCTGTAGTTGGATATTTCAATCACAGAAGGGGACACATCGTCCATAACCTTGTGAAACACAATAACGATGCTTTAACACAGTCTTAAGTAATCTGTTCTAAGTTCCCGATAATGACCATAAGAAAAGGTCCGTCTGGTTATGGTGATAATTTACGCACATTCTTACATCAATATTATCACTTGGTCGTGAACTTGGAATTGACGATAAAGAATAGAGTAGACTTGATAATGTTTGGTTTGGAATTCGGAATGGCTTCCCAAGAAGTGTACAGAATGTTTGTCAGAGGAAGATTCAATTGTGTGCAAAATGGGATGATTATGATGAAATGTGGTTGTAAAAAATGGGGAAAACAGTATGTCGTTCTGTTGGAGTGTCTCGTCTACAAAGCATTAACATGAATTAGTTTTGAGTATCTAAACATGGTTAAGAAACTACAAAGGAAGTGTCTTACAAACAGTTTTGACAGGGAAATTTTATGACTTAGAATTGCATAATGTATTTTTATAATGGACAGGAACATTCATTGTGAGGGAAATTTATTTATTTATTTATTATTTGTCTCTGTAATTTGTACACATTATACAAAAATTACAGAATGAAACAGGAAAGCAGGCCTATTGTGGCCCATTCACCGCAGTGATCCTGTTCCATTCTACACATTAATAAAATAATAAAATAACATAAATTCTGTTATAAAAGGATGATGGTGATAATGGTGAAATAGATGATACAGTTTATTAATATGATAGTTAAAAATGAAATGAACTAATGTTTATAGCCGGTATCAAAGATCCATTTTTCTTAGCGGTGGTCGTCAACTATAGGTCAATCAGGCAACCATTTGTCATGTAAAGTGATCTTGAATGGCCCTTTTAAACGCCTTTTCAGAGATCCGTGACTCACGAATGTCCAAAGGCAGGGAGTTCCAAACACTGGCAGCTCTCTGGTAGAATGACCTTTGATAAGCCAGTGTTCGCGCAAAATGAGGGCGCAGCAGCACTCCACTCTTGGCACCCCTACCCAAGAAAACATACCGGTTGTCCAGCTGAAGGCGCTTCAAAGGGTCAACATCAGCTTGTTTGCATAATCCCTTTGCCAGTAGTAGAATATCCATCTGTTTAATAACATTACTGATAAAAGGAAAATCACATTTTCCGCGACGTTCTTCAGCATTGAGAGACATCAAAACCCAGTATCAATTTTGTACCCCGGTTTCGAATACGTTCCAGAGTGCATATATTTATTTCCGTCGACGGATGCCATGCTGGAATTGCATATAGTAGTGTAGGACGAACTACAGTCAGGTATAATGTCCTTAGAACTTTTGGCTTGCATTCTTTAAGGTTACTGTACAGAAAACCTAGTAATTTAGACGTTTTTGATCTTATGGTTTGCACATGGAAGTTCCATTTGAGATCAGCAGTGATGTTTAGTCCCAGCAGCTTCAGTCTGTCTGTGTTGTCAATTGGATTCCCCTGTACATGGTACCTAGAGTTCGCAGTTAAAGCGGATTTAGACATTCTAAAGCAAACGCTTTTCTTTACGTTCAAATTCATGCTGTTCTGGCGGCACCAAAGTGATATATTATCCAGGTCCTGTTGTATTATTTCAATATCTTCAGCAGTCATAATCGATCTGTACAGTGTAAAGTCATCTGCATATTGGTAGCAACTAGACTGTACGCATGCTGGAAGGTCAAGCATAAATATTACAAAGAATAAGGGACCGACAACTGATCCCTGTGGAACCCCAGATGTCACTGCCACTGGCCTCGATGTTGCCCCGCTATGAAGTACACTCTGCGTCCTTCCAGTTAGGAAGGAATCGCACCACTGTAGAAGGTTTCCAACAATGCCGTAGTGTTCAAGCTTCTTAAGTAATCTTGCATGTGGGACAGAATCAAACGCCTTGCTCCAGTCTAATGATATTACATCTATTTGTTTAGTCGAAATTTTGTCCATCATGTGCTGCCAGTCCTCAATCAATTCTGTTAGCATGGTTACGCAAGACCTTCTGGGAAGAAATCCATGCTGTTGGTTGTTGATTAGTCCGTGTTCATAGAAGTGCTTAAGGATGTAAAACGAAGTAACCTGTTCTAGCATTTTACACAGAACCGATGTTAAAGCAATAGTTCCATAGTTGTTTACGTCCTCCTTCGTCCCGGCCTTGTATATAGGAACAACGTTAGCACGCTTCCAGTCAGCCGAGATCTGCCCTGTGGAAAGTGACAGGTTGTAGAGACAAGCTAACGACGGTGCGACAGAAGCTGCACATTCCTTTAAAATTCTTGTGGGTATGCCGTCCGGCCCAGACGCAGCTCCTGCACGAAGTTTCCTAATCTTAAGAAGAACAATGTCCTCAGTGACCATAATATCTCCGAGGGTCAGGGGAGGTGATGGGGCGTTGATGCCGCACGATTCAGATGAGGGTGGAGGCGTAAAATTAGATTTAAATTTTGCACTTAAAGCTTCTGCTATGTCCTTAGGGTCACGAAGCAATTTGTCTCCTGCCCTGAAAAATTCCGGAGCCGTACTTCCACTTTTCCCACGAATAAATTTCCAGACATTCTTGGGATTATTTGATGTGCCTAGTTTCCACATGTAACTGCGATGAGATTGACGTGTTAGACGCTTTACATTCTTCTTAGCTTTGCAATATTTCTCTAAATTGCTATCACTTGGGCTCTCTTTCCAACGCTTGTATAGTTTGTCACGTTTCTTGATGAGGTTAACAATCGAATTTGTGATCCAGGCTGGTCGCTGCTTACCACTGATAGTGACTTTGGGAATAGCTCTGTCGACATTTAGCCAGAAGGTTGTCTTCCATTGATGCCAAAACCGTTCGATGTCATTGTTAACCGCTAACACTGGTAGGTTGTTAAATAATAGTCCTCGTAGTTGATCCCAATTAGCCCTAGTGTAGTTGTATGCTTTCTGTAATGATAAAATATTGTAATGCGTACCGTTCTCAGAAGCAGATATGTTTTGAGGTCCGACAGCTGCCTGGATATGAGTTCAATACAGGATCCCTCGAGGATCTTTAAGTCAACGTCTCGATTCTCCTCCAGCAAAACAAATCCACCGATCTTGACCAGCGCAGCAATTCTCGTCAGATCACTTACAGTACAGCCATTACCTGCAAACAGACATGCGAGATTAAGAACCAAAGCTTGGTTGATTTATCTTAAAAGGACACTGGCTGCTCGAATCCTTTTCATTCGTAGCCCAACGGTCAATGGCAACCCACATTACTAAAGAAAATAAAAGGGATTTTGAAAGTGATTTGTGTATTTAGTGTTACAGTTTAGACAAATCACCATTGGGTAGAGTATGAGGGCCCGATTAATTCTAATGTATGCTTATGCTAAATGGTTGTACACTAGAAAATAATAACCTTCTTACTCAGCGGTCCTTATCTTCCTGGGAGCTAAGAATGTCAGCTGACACTACCCATCCGCAGTGGCCAAAAAGGGAAGAAAAGGGCGTATCATAACAAAAGCCCAAATGATCGGTATGTAACTTTAGAACGCGTGAAAATGGCATAAAAGTCGCACAAAGATCATTACAGTTCACATCACAACTTACAACCAAGGCTTACCTATGACGTCAGATCCCACCACCAGGTGCATCGTCGGTTCTGATCCTCCGGCAGCTACGTCATTACTGACAATATTCACCCCAAGGTCAACCAGGTCTGAGGCCGTGGCTAAAATCTCTGGCGATGAAGTAGCTACAGTCATGTTCACCTGAATGCAATGCAACAAACAGCTCACATCAAATTTTATACACCTTTTCTGATGTAACTTTACATAAAACTTTATTTATTCTTACAAACATTTCAAAACTATCAAATGTTCACAGTATATATAATCGAATCACAGGTACTTACCGAAATCTTAGGTTCTGACTCCAAGATGTCAACTATGACCGGTGCTAGCAATGCTTCTGCAGTCTTGTCCTCTGCCAATTCTATGACATTCATTTTAAGAACACCACCGGAGTTTTCTACAGCCAACTGAAATCAACAAACCACGTGTATGGAACATTGGTGACTAGATCTTTTAAGAAAAAGCGGGAATCAAGTGTTGCAAGTGGAAATTTTCTTTAGAAGTTTTATTTGAGAGTTTAACCAATAGTATACGACACCAAAATTGACTTCACGGAAGGTGGAAATACCAGTCCGCCAGTCAATATTTGTACAAGGTTATCGTGTAGAAAATTACTTTATAGATGGCACAGCACATTTATGGTTTACATTTTAATTAAGTACTTTCTTATCCAACCATAAAGTCACTACTTTTTTACTTCTACTTGACACTATCCATATCTGTTTATGAAAATGTTAAATGTAAAATTATGTAAATGTCTATGTAAATGCATTCCAAAGTATAGAGATAAGTAGTGTGTAGAAGTGAATATGGCGATAGAAAACTGATGCTATATGGGATTGGGAAAGACAAATAAATTTGTACCAGAGTTGATGAAATCATACAAGGTTATAAATGCTGATGCAAGGAGTGAATTAAAAAGTTTGAAAAGAAAATAATTAAGAAAGTCAATACCGTACTGTCAGTAAGTTGAGGATCGGAATTAATTTTATGTCTACTCTTTTCAGTTATTAAAAAATATTAATGAAGGAGGACAATAAAAAAGGCTTAATGAAAAAATATATTAGATAACAGAATGTTAAAAACAGAAGTTAACGTGTGGAGAGAAATAAGTTACCAGCTGATGCACGTTAGATGTTGAGCATTGAGTATAATGAATAGGTCTGAAAGGAAATAAATTTGATTAAGTTATATGCCAATTTGGAGGAGTCTCTCCATATTAAATAACGTGCTGCACAATATGCAGTTACTTTTCATCTAAGATACGAAATATTCTTCTTACCATGAGATTGATAGTGAGAGCCTCGGCCTTGGATAGTACTTTAGGATTGTCGTATGGGATAAACGCATAACTCTCCAGTTTCGGTGGCGACTGGGTGTGCTGTCTTCGGGAAGCCAGGTTGGCTTTCAGACCCCTAACCTCCACACCTCCACACGTCACGAAGTTGCAATGGCGATTCATCTTGATTGGAACACCTGTAGATAGTACCGATGACAGTCACGTTTACAACTCCCGTGTTAAGATTTTGGTTATATTTTGCAATTTCTACAAATTATGGAAAATCTTTTGATATTTCATACTATCCTACTTATCACAAAACAATCAATTATTTATTCGAAATCAACTTGGTCAATGAAAAGTGATCATAAATAACTCATGCTTCACATTCATGCTTTTGTCACTTTTTGTTGCCTAATATTAAAGGACACAACAATATCTAAAGCAATAATATTTTTAATGATAGCAATTTTCCCATCTTGTTTAATCCTTAGCAGCCACTGTGCTATTTTTTAATGGTGGTAATGGTTTTATCTCCTTACCTTCCCCCTCTCCCAGCCCCGCAATGATCAGCGCGTGTTTCTTGGGGTCAATGACCGCTCTCTGCACCCGAGCTGGAAGGTACAACTCCCTTGTATTTATCCCCAAAATCGTAAACTGCAACATTGTGTCAATGAAACTGATCCAATTATTGTTCCACTGGAGTTTCCCCTCTTTGCCGCGACTGTCCGAGGATATGATCCCTTTGAAGACCCCGTCGTAGTCGTATCCGCGGAGACGGAGGTCTTTGTAGATGTCTGAGGCTTCAAGGGTAAACTCATCTTCGCAACTACCACGTTTATCTTCGGTTATAAGACATGTTTCATCTTCTTTGTTCCGGAGTAAGGATATTCGACCGGAAACAGCCAAGGACCCTCCTTCTGTTATCTCGAATGTTCCTGATCCTTCCAGAATGTGGACAAGGAATTTAACTGACCCTCGTTTGGGCAGAAATGTTGCAAGGTGGAACTGAACGTCTTCAAATACAACCCCGACATCTTCATACGTTGCCCCAATGTGTTTGGCAAACGTTCTCCACACCAGAGTCTGAAAAAAAAAATTAAATTTAACCTAAGGTATTCCTAAGGTTCAGTATTCGTAACTTCCCTTGAGCCCAGGCGTTCTTATTATTAATCGAGTGGGTTTATTTGCTTTTGCTCTATGGCGAGTGAATGTGAAAAGGAGTATGAAATCTCCTGCGTGAGGTTGTTGATGACTTTCTTTGTGTTTCGTTTTGTTTAATCCAGATAGTGCTTATGAGTAATATGCGTATAATTACAATCAACAGATCCAATATATTGTTCGTTAAACTCAATCAAATGCACATTATTTAGAATCAACTAATGATCTAGTTGGTAACATTTAATTAAACAAGGTTATCAAAAAACGAGCTAGCCAATGTTAGCCTTTCTCTAAATGAGATTAGTAGTAGGTGAAGACTGCCTAGCAATATCATACAAATATTGGGAATTGAGAATTATTGTTCTTGGCAATTATCAACACTGGCATTGGCATTGATTAATGTAGGTGAAGAATTTAAATGATTTAACAATAAGTATTGAATTTAAAATGATTGTGTGAATGTTTTACTAGCCATATATCCCGTGGCGGGAAAAATGAGCCTCCCGTCGATGGCGTGTCCCGTCAGAAACTCGTCCTGTTCCCTGGTGACGTCAACCTGGATCACGGAATCTGCAGATCTGGGCGACTCCCTGTCCACGAACGAGGGAACGTTCCACTCGGTGGAGTGATCCCACTGGATCATTGGGGCGACCATGGGTGTCCCTCGGGGAACTGGGAACGAGACCTTCGGGTGCAGACTGAATACTCTCGGTTGTAGGCCCGAGTTGAAGAGCCTGTAATGGTGAACAAAATTATAAATTTCATTTCACAATATTATTTAGTTGCTGAAGGTCGAAAAAGATTTCGTTAGCAGCCCCATGATGATTTGCAGTGACTTATTTCGTACTACAAACATTTCAACATCTTCAGCAGGATTTTTTGAAATTTGTACAGGAATAAAGCTACTTTTGATTTCGTTTTTCAAGGACCGCACTTTTGACCATATTATAGAGATTGAATGTTTAGGGCCAAAATGAAAGTTTTTTTTGAAAAAAGTTTTGGGAGGCCAAAGATGGCGGCAGGTGCGGGTGGTGTGAATGTGTCGCTCCGTATTTTTATTCTGTTTATAGTGGTTAGAGTGATAATAGCAAGTAGCAAAGTGAAACCGTGTGCCGAGTATGTCTTAAGATCGAAGTTGTGTTACGGATCTCCGGTTGAAGACTTACTCGTGTCGAGTAATTGCGATTTGTTGGCGTCTACTCTGTGCTGCAATACTCTACTAGAAAATACCCAGCGATCTTTCACATCACTCCCCCTGCCGCGATATTTGGGTCGGCCCAAACCTCGGACTTGGAGGCGCCAACGTCTGGCAAACATGCGTGGGGTGAGTGTGAGGGGGCCGTCTTCAGTGCTAGGTTCGGTCATGATGCTGCTGGCTTTAGCAGGGGACGTTCACGTCAACCCGGGGCCGCGGTGTCAAAGTGCGTCTAGCAACCCCTCTCACTCCACTCCTCGAGGGGGCGGGCCGCCTAGCCTACCACCAGGAGCGCAGAACCACCCGGAGCGCCCCTGCTGTCAAGTGTGCCTTCACCCCGGCCGGAGAAATCAGCTGACCACCACGTGCGCGCAGTGCAACCTGTCATCCCACAACACGTGCGCCAAGATATCGCAGGCCAAGCACAGACGATTCGTGAGAGGGCTTGAACTCTGGTCATGCTGGAAGTGTTCACTGCCTTCATTCAACGATTCGTTTTTCGATGATTCGCAACACGTCATGGATATGTCAACCTCATCTCTTGGGAACATTAATCAAAAGAACGAGAACATTACAATACTATCTTTTAATGCTCGTAGTCTTAAATGCCTAAAGCGAAAGGGTGATTTAGACGCGTGGATTGAGCAGAAAAACGCTGCAATCGTGTGTGTATGCGAAACTTGGCTAGATCCTACCATCAACAGCAGTGAGATTCTCCCTAGTAGCTACAGGGTGTTCCGAAAAGATCGATGCGGTACTCGCGGTGGTGGCACGCTGATAGCAATAAAACCGGAACTCTACCCAGTCAGGAGACCGGACCTGGAGCGTCCAGAAGCTGAGGCAGTATGGGTGGAAATTACAATCGGTGGTGACAAATGTCTAGTTTGTTCTGCATACCGGGCCCCTAATGCAAGTGATTCGGTGAACGGGGATTTACTAGCCTCTCTTGAATCCGCTCAGGACGTCCAAACTGCAGCCAAAGCCACTATTATCTGTGGAGACTTTAATATTCAAGTGGATTGGCAGCACTACCCCATCCCTCTTAATTCAATCTCAAATCACTACGTCACTGCATTTCTTAACCTATTTTTACAGCAGTTGGTTCCCGAAGCGACTCGAGTAACACCCACAAACAGCTCATTGCTGGACTTGTTCCTGTGCAACGACCCATCAATAATAAAGTCGATAACAGTAATTCCGGGTATAAGTGACCACCTAGCGATCAGCGCCACCCTCCAAATAACAATGCCGAAAATTAAGAAACTAAACGTCGAGGTGCTGAACTACAAACATGCAGACTGGGAACTTCTAAATACATTATTTAAAGACCACATGCCAACCCTCTCTTGGGGTGCGTCAATAGATGAAGCCTGGAACACATGGGTGGAGTGTTTCTGGTGGTGCGTTCACAAGGCTATCCCAACTACAAAAATAAAAGGTCAGCGTCGCCCACCCTGGATGACTGACACTATTTTAAAACAAATACGCCTTCGCGATCACTTGTACAGAAAATGGAAATCGTCCCCGAGTGACGCAAACTGGGAACAATACAGATTAAATAGAAACAAAACCAAGGACACTGTTAGAAATGCTCACTCAAATTATATATGGCGGTTAGGTAGTGAAAAGAACTCGAAAGGGCTGTGGAAATACGTTCACTCTAAAAAAGGCAGCGCTGCCCCTTTTTTCTTCAATATCAATGGGGTTAAGGTAACCGATGCTACTGACATTGCAACTGCGTTCAGTAAAAAGTTCAAGAGCAACTTTTCTCCTCCTGCAACTAAAGTAGATCTGGGCTCCACCATTAACCCAACCAACAAAAAACCAGGCATCCCCTTATCAAATATATATATGTATCGAATGAGGAAGTTCTCTGGGTACTTCAGCGTCTACGGGACGGATCCGCAAGTGGTCCCGACAAGATTCCTTGCCGCATTCTCCGGATGTGCGCCAGTCCATTGCTCCCTCATTAGCTTGCATATATAACACATTTCTCGCTACCGGAACTGTACCACAACAATGGAAATCAGCCAACGTCGTACCGACCTTCAAGTCAGGTGAGAGGGAAGACATTAATAACTATAGACCGATCTCCCTTACATCAGTGGTCTGCAAATCGTTAGAAAGAATAGTAGCTCATCACCTTGTTCGCCATTTTGAACTGTCAAAATACATTAATAGTAACCAACATGGGTTCATCCGCCAACGGTCCTGTGTTACGATGCTAACTCAAGCAATTGACATGTGGCAGTTCTCACTGGACAGTGGTAAGTGTAAACAGGTAGATGTTGTCACGTTGGACTTCAGTAAAGCGTTTGACCGAGTCCCACACAAGCGATTACTCTTGAAGTTAGCCAACTTGTATAACGTAAAGGGAAATCTCCTGTCATGGGTCTCGTCTTTCTTGCTCAACAGAAACCAAAGTGTAGTGTATGACGGCGTCTCTTCTCCATATGTTAATGTTAGCTCTGGTGTGCCTCAAGGCTCGGTACTTGGTCCGTTTTTATTTGTTATGTACATGCTAGATCTCCCACAATGTGTAGAATCTGACATATTACAATACGCAGATGACTGTACCTTGTTCAGGGGGATAACGAGCACTGAGGACGCTGCGATACTACAAACTGACCTTGCTAACATTCAACTGTGGTGTGAAGTGAATGAGATGAGCCTCAACCCTCTCAAAAGCTCTGTTATATCACTAACACGCTCAAAATCACCATATGACAGTAAATATATTATTCAAAAGAAAGAGTTAATTAGTTGCAAAAAAATCAAGCTCCTGGGTCTGACAGTCACAGCAGACTTGAAGTGGAATACGCACGTGGAAGCTGTCCGTGCAAAAGCTTCAAGAGTGCTTGGCTTCGTTTCCAGGAGCCTACAAGGATGTCGGCCAAGTGTAGCTCGTTCCATGTACCTGACGTTGGTAAGGCCAATTTTCACATGGGCAGCTCCAGCGTGGCATCCAACAACAGGTACCAACTTGGCTAAGTTAGAATCTCTGCAGAATCGGTCTACAAAATTTATTCAGAAAGGTCGTTGTGATGGGCAGAAGACAGGCTACACAAAAGTCGTATTGACAGCATTGGAAATCTACTTAAACAAATAGACGTTATACTTTTTCAAAAATCTTTAAGGGGGCTAGTTGACATCAATCCATTTCACCGCGTTCAACTGTCTTACAGATCTGTTTTCCGAAAACACTTTGTTTATGTAACTCCTCCCCATGCACGTACGGCAGCATACCAAATGGGATATTTTAATCGGGCTGTAAAGCTCTGGAACTCTCTGCCACCTCATTTCAAGTCAAACTGTAACACTAATCAATTTCATAAGTGGGTCAAAACAATTTTTAGTAAGCCTGAACCGATCAATGAATCTGCATGTAAATCAGAGTATTGTCCGCCTAAAAAACCATCGAACTATGATAGTTTAATCTCGCTTCTCTCTTAATTGGTATTTTTTTTACTTGTTTCAACAGTTGTTAGTACTATTTTTTTTTTTTTTTTTTTTTTTTCACTGAAAATGCTCTCATTAATAACATCAAAGACAATAATTTAACAATCTTGTATCAATTTGCATCTATTAAATGTATTTCAACTTATATTCCAGCACTCTCAGTGTTGTTTTGATTGTACAATTTGGTAAATCATAGTTATAAAATAGACAATACGAGTAATATAATACAATATCACGTTAAAAAATGTATAATAATAAAATGATATCATAATAACATATACATGTAATTCAAAATATTATTAGTTAATAGTTATTTGTAATACGTATTTGTGTATTTTCTAATATCTATCTATAATAGTTATAGCTTATCAATGGACGGGTCCTGTGTTGTGTTGATATCATCATGTATGGTATAGTTGTTATGCATGATGTTGATTATGGGATGTAGGACTGGTCTATGGATAAGACTATAATATAGTGTTGCGTTTGTGGCAAGATGTACAGATATAATAGTTATATAGTTATCGTGTCATGTAAATAGTCTAGAAACTAGAAAGTACTATTAAGAATTAATTGTAAATCTAGCTATACAATGGTGGTAGGGCACATTTGTGTAATGGGGCTCTGCCCTTTTCCCTTCCACCATCAAATTGTCATATATGTCTGTATTTGGCTATTTGAAAATAAAATAATAATAATAATAATAATAAATGTTTTTATTTTAATTTAAACTTAATAATATATATAGCCTGTCTCACAACGATAATATCTCAAAATATTGTTCATTCCAAGACAATTACCCATTCTCGGGAGTGTGTCAATAAAATCACCGCTATAACAAACTTTAATTTAGGGAGAATATTTAGTTACTGATTAGTTAAAAAATATTCAATTCAGCATTAGATAGCAATAATTTGCAAAGATATCAACAGCAAAAGTACTAACTTTCCCACGTTTGCGTAAAGGAACTCGTGGTTGTTGGGATGCCCTCTCTTCAGCGTCCCCAACACCACGCACGTGGTTGGCAGCGATCTCCTGAGCGTGGCTTGCAACAGAGAGTGAGGAGCGATCTCCACAACCACCGCGTTAGACGGTATGTGCGGCATCATCTCTTGGAACAGCACTGGTGAGAGCAGGTTGTTCACCATGTACTCGGCGGACGAGAGCCGGGCAGAGGGGGTGGACCAGTCGTACTCCGGGACAGAAGTGCTCAACCACTTGGGGGAGCGGCTCTTGGGGTGAGGAATCAGCCTGATGAAGACGATACATGTTAACAGTTTCGTAGAGAAAACTAGATTTCAATTGTAGAACAAGTGTTTTTAAAGCATTTTCACCTAGAACTGACCAAAAGAAAGAAAAGTGATGCTATTACGTATAAATCTGTAGCATCAGAAATAATACTATCGTCGTAAAATCATTCCTTTTTGGGATTTATTCATGCAGGAAGGACCCAACATTTTAAACGGAGAGCTGATAAAATTAAAAACAAAAAAATATTGATAGCTTACACATTTATGTAAGACGTACGCAAATGGTACATGGCAGACCAATAAGATACGATAGTCAAGAAGCTTTGCTTTTCACTCGCGTTTAACAAGGAGTTGTTTAAAAATATCTTTAGTAAAGTCTATCATAGTAAACATGGGTCAACTATCAGCCCCATACTTCTCAAGGTAGCGGCGCAGACTGGGCGCTGCACCAGCAACGTATTTGCTGTGGAAGGCCACCCCAGAGCTGTTGACCTCCTTGGCGAAGACGCCCTCAGACTTCAGAGTCTCCACGAAGCGGGCGACATCTTGGGCCGGACCAGACACTGTTACGCTGTCCACGCTGTTGTGACAGGCGGCGACCACGTTCGGAGGACAGCGAGACTTCGTCTCCTCCCAGCTCAAGCCAACCTGTAAGAATCAGTCTTACATACACCAAAAGTACTTACAGGAATCTATTTTTAGCAGATCGAATAGATCGAATCCGAGGCCACATTCGAAAATGTTTCACTAAGTGAGACAAAATTGAAATGTTTAATGCATTTTGAAGCTTACTTTTGAACTATTCAAATGGGAGGTTAGAGTTGGTCTGCATAAAATGGTTCAAGTCATATTTGAGCCTATTAGCTTTTAGTAAGTAGCCTTGACTTCAGGTTTGTACACTGGACTACAACTTACAAATAAGTTATATACCTGCTGGCAGAAAAAGTATGCTATTCAACAAGACTGGTTACCTTTCATTGAGCTGTCATTGTATTGTTTATCACGTGGAAGAGATTACCGATATTGTAATTATCACACTGGACGTCCTTATATTCTGTTCTTGTAAATAAATGGTTAAATGTGATGCGACTTACAGCTGCCATTCCCCCGAGTGGCAGGTTTGAGTCCAGGAGACAACGTCCCCTGTAGAATGCTGTAAGGATGGTTTGTTCTGCGGTAAGAGCACCGTCAGCATAGGCACAGGCCATCTCCCCGGCCGAGTGTCCAACAATCCCATCTGGGTGGATCCCGACCAGGGCCAACACGTCGACCAAGGCCACTTGCACGGCGGCGATGGCGACGACGAATTGAGGACGTTGTCGAAGGTGGCGTCTGTTCCGTTTAGGATGAGGTCGTAGAGGTCAATGCCCTCGTGTTTCAGGGCGTTGCTGCACTTTCTGATTCCCTGATCGAAGACCTCCAACTGCATCAGATCCCTGCCCATCCCGGCCCACTGGGTGCCCATACCGGAGAACACGAACCACACCGGACGCTTCTCGCCGTCCACGTGCTGCAACATTTAATACTTTCTTCATGTTATGCATGTCACACAGTGATTTTTGAGGATTTGTTCACAAAACTACTTGAACTTTTCTACAAGATGATTAAGCCCGAGACTACCAATGACGTTACTCTGCAAATATTAGAAATCGTTTTGCCATTTTTAATGTCGAACTAATAGTAAATTGGAGATATTGGTGCTCGAAATGATTATTTAAGTTGACTTTATATCAATTAATTTGATATCTGATCAAAATGTATCAAGCAACCACGAGAGTATTTTTGGTTAGATATATTAAAACATCATTAAGAAATTCATCCTACCCCTAACCATAACGATTCAGACAAGCCCAAGATATGTAGGTCCACCTTCCATAATGGGTAACTGAAGGAAATGGCTCCGAATAAACAAATATATTAATTGATGTGTATTTAGAATCGACACATTCAATTAAAAAGATTTTCAGTAGTGTACTTGATTTAAAGTGGTCCGAACCAATCTTGTTGACTTCAATTTCACCGAAGATTGAAAAATGCCCAACAAGCGATCGGTATTTCGATCGAAGCTTGCTGGTTGGCTAAATTTCCTGACGCCTCCAGCATACACAATCCTAGTTCAGAACAGTTTTATTCAATCTAAGAGGTGCTTTGTTATTGCTTCCAAGACGGCTGCAAAGTCATCGTTTACATTTTACTCTTTGATCGTATGGATGGATTAAAGTCCATATCAGAATCTATAACAGATCTGCCTGAAGCAAGATTGTCTTGAAACAGGCAGACCTAGATAAAGAACAGTATCAGTGGCCTGACCTTGATCTCCCGTGTCGCCTCCTCTCCGTTGATCACAGCATAAGCTCGGTACGCGTGCCCTCTTATGTTGGACCCATGCAGCTCGTTCACAAGACCTATGAGATGGTCGTCTTGAGGTGATTGCTCTATCTGGTCGAGGAAATGTGAAACTGCTCCTTCAGTTCGACCGGACACGCACACGAGTCTGAAATTGGTTTCGAAATTGATTCGAATTATCACATTGTTCATTAAAATTTGTACTTCATTAATGTGTCATTGCTTAGTTGGTGTTTGTGTTGATACTTGGGTGATTTTCAATTATGTTGGGATTGGATACCAAAATCTTAGGAATCTAGAAACAAGATGGTGTAGAAGTTTAATGTCAAGGACGTGAACATCAAGCAATTTAGAATTTGACGGTAACCAGGTCTAGGTTAGCACGAACGTTGTTGAAAGAAAATGTATCTTTATTAAACATTTCTCCAGTAAAATGTGATACTCTTAATGTCTGAAATGAAAGTAGGCCTAATTAACATCATATTGAATATGGAACTGCAATTATTCATTGCACTTATAACGAGAATCTAATCAAACGAAACGTGTATGATATAAAACAATTTTGGTATCAAAATAATGTGTATTTGCTTTGTGCGATTGTTATAAATAAATAAATAAATAAATAAATTTTATTTAGAGTCTACCCACTCAGTTATAGAACTGATTTTCAGTGGGGGACTTTAAATCAAAGCGACCAAGCCAACCCTGCAGGCCCCAACGCAATCGACGAGTGAGCGATTGTAACACAAATGTAAATACCTTGGCGTCTGGTCTTGAACTCGAAGAGTTTTGGGCTTTGGGTTTGAACGAAGTACAACATGTGCGTTGGCACCGCCGAAGCCAAACGAGTTAATGGCGATCAGACCACCGTTCCAGGGCATCGGTTTATCCACCACCTACATGAGAAAACACAGTCATATATTATTGTCATAAAGTAGAATCACTGGATCTCAATGTCGGTAATACTGAAATTAAAATAACTTTTGATTGGGACAAAGCATAACGCGATTATACAGTTTTTAACAAATTGACTTATGTAGATAAGGGTATGTTATTATATACTCAGCATTCTGAATTATTTATTATAATTCGTAATGTTGAATTGTTTGCTCGTGTCATTGACATTTGTGTGAGAGATATAACAATACACAAATAAATTGTAATCAATTATGTTTAATTTTAAACAACAAAACTTATATTCCAGAAAAACTGACATAGAATAAAAATCCCAGAATTATGCATAGTAACAATGAGAATCAGATTATTATGCATTTAAAACTTTATTTGATGGTCCTTACGAAAGGATTGTGAACTAGTTCTCTATTCGTATGTGTTTGTACAGATAATGGCACTCTCACTCTACACAGAAGAGCAGTTCTCACCTGAAGTCTTCCGTCCACAAGTCCCGGAATGTCTGGGTTCGGGTTGCGGTAGTGGAGGTTGGGAGGAATGACTCCCGTCTCCATGGCAATCAGGACCTTGGCGATGGAACAGAGACCGCTGGCAGGTTCAGCGTGGCCCATGTTGGACTTGACAGAACCAATCAAGAGGGGAGAAAATCGATCCTTGCAGAACACCTCGGCTATTGCGTTCACCTCTTGGGGGTCTCCAGCCTGGGGAGGAAGATAAGGGTTTAGTTACAACAATCTAATATTTTGTATATTTTCTAAGCAACCCACCAACTCCCATCAATTCTGATTGAAGGTACAGTTAATCTGGAACTTCTTAGTATTCGAATGGCATTGCCAATGCCATTCTAATTATCCTCACATTTAATTAATGTCTACTTCATCTGAGGTACCTTTAATGTACATCTGGTCACTGCCACCAAAAAAGGGAACTGGAGTCAACTTCGAGGGCAATCTATGGCTTTCCTTCAGCTCAGATTCTAGGGGCTGCCATTTTCCAGACTGTTCATTCGTATGTGGAGACTACATTTTGAGACGAGATTGATTGCGTATACCCAGACAATTCTTAACCAATACTATCAATAACAATATGTGATAAAACACTTGCTGTACTTAAATCGTTATTAATTACATTTCAATTTTAATAACGCAATCAAAGCCAGATAAGTATTAAGATGAATCCCAAAAATGAATACGCCCAGTAACCTGTAGTCAATGGAGATTGACATTGGTATTCAGTCTACTAAAATGAGGTGGAACGCCAAGTCTGGTACAGCATCCACTCACATCTCCACTACTGCCACCCACTTGTGACTTCATTTTCGTTTAGTGTATCTGCGTCAGTTGTCTAGGTTCAAGAGGGAGTTTTTAGTTCGCCCTTAGTATGCTTGGAGAACGAATTTAACAACGGAGATAAATTATAACTTCCTTTTAACCCGGGTTAAACTGGTACGGAAAATGGGCCACCTGAACAGCAGGCAAGTGCTAAGTTTTATACAAACCATTAACTGCTACCCCCAGATTGTCTTACCGGTGTACCTGTCCCGTGGGCTTCGACATAGTGCACGTCAGCCGGGCTCATATTCAATTCCTCGTACACCTTCTTAATCAGTTGTTTCTGCATCTCCCCAGAAGGAAACGTGACTCCCTGTTCTTTGTGACCGTCGGCGTTCGTTCCAATGTTCACAACAGTTGCATACACTCGCTTGGCGAGGGAAGCTTTCTGGAGGTAAATCACCACTGCTGCCTCACTGCGCACATAGCCGTTACCTGCGGAAACGATATTATCATCATTCTTCAATACCTCACTAAATTGAGGGTTGAAGTAAAATTTTGAACTCAGTTAACCATAAACATGCTTTGTTGAAACAATAATAATTGATAAAAAGTGATTCACCTTTTTCTGTCATTCTCACCTGATGCGTCGAATGCTTTGCACATCCCTTCTGGGCTGGCCATGTTTAAACGTACGAACTGTAGTGATGTCCCAGGATCTAAGAGGATGTTCACTCCTCCAACAATTGCCGAATCACACTGGCCGTTCCTCATGGCGTCCACTGCCTGATGGAGTGCATAAATACTGGAGGAGCAGGCCGTGTCGATAGCGTAGCTCGGGCCTGTTGAGGATATAACATGGCATTGTACATACAGTAGTAACTAGCCTTGTAAATCCATTGTATGTGTGTCTTACGAGGGGTATAAATGTGAGCTTAGATCGCCGCAGACTACAAAATCAAGGTCATTTCAATAGACTAGATTTTACACCCCAAAGAGGCACCCATCGTTATTATAAAACGGGTTAGAAGGAGACACTTCAAATGGAGACTTTGCACGCTTGTTTTAAGTGTGGTTTCTTACTTGGAGTTAACGTCCAAGTGGATAAAAATGGGAATTCAGCAGTTGGGGTAAGATATTTTTGTATTTTGGTCTACAACCGTGAATATGGATAAGTACAATGTTACAAAGCCTTGAATTCTGTAAAGAGAATATAAAAACTATTATATTTAAACTGTTTGATATCCGGAAGCAGTGCCATAATAATTATCTTGCAGACAGAATTCGAAGTAAATAAAATATATTGCAAAATTTAATGAATTCCACTCTGGTTTGACAACCTAAGAATCAATATATTATGAGATAAATGCAAAAATGTTTCAAATTTATTACTGAACTACATGTCTATAATTTTTGGGGAATGAAAAATATAGTAGTGCTTTAATATGCTTATTATATATTAAAGTAACCAACATATTATATTTTGAGTGGAATATTGGTGCATATGGCCTACAAAACGAACGTCTTTAGATTATGTGTGTCGATAAAATCTAGTCAAAACACTTCACTTGTAACAAAAGCCATATTACTCCTTATTTCTTTTGTAATATACGAAATATTCATTGTAAAAAGCGCCTTGAGAAACAAAATGATAAATGCATCCATCAATAATTCATGGCCATACATTTGTCCGCATTTTTTGTACTTACTAATTATATCATGTAAAGTCAATATTGCTAATTTCAATCAATTGTTTAAGCTCAACGTGAATATCGTTAATGACTTAATTGCGTCAAACTTGTATAATTTGAAAGTGAAGAGTAAACTCTTGCTTCGAAACTAGTCTAGTCTGGACTTGATCTGCTGAGGTAGCCAGAGATTCATCGTTCTAAAAGAAAAGAAACTGATCCAAAAGTTATTATACCCGTGATCTGAAAATTTTGCTTTTATATCCAAATTAGTGATTAATGCAGTGGAAACAAAAGTATTGGTCCTTGTTGTCTGCTTCCAAGGGCCCCGGAGTAGATCCTAGGGGGACCCCGGCCTTCTCTGACCAACCATACAGTGTCGCTACTTTAAGGACCCAGGATAAAGGTCCTTACAACTAGCATTTTTATTTTAAATACAAGTTGTATTATTTTATTTGCCGACTGGACTTCTGCGTACATGGTATACGTCATCGCACTGTACACATACTGCAGTGAATTGTCGTGTATATTCAATCTACGTCACTCACTTGACCATTACTTGCACAAATACCCGTCAGGCAATCTTTTTGGGCCGGAGTTGTCGTTGAGTCCATTTTAACTAATAACTACATCAAAACTTTCAGACCAAAGATCCTAGTTGTAACTCATATTTGACATCTGTGCAACATCCCTCATTGCTACAGGCCACTACTCCCCTTATCTCACACTAACCTCCTACCCCCCTCCATCGCGCATAGTCACAATAGCAACGGATAAAAGCAGTTTAAGATCACCTCTTCCACCTTTAAAGTTCGTTTTGATTCTGCACGTATGATGACAAGCTTTTACAAGAACAGGCATCCTTGACAATATTCCTTGATAGTCCACCGATGAAGTTTCTGGCCGACCGCTGGTCAAAATTAACATGTCGTGACTGATTTTACTAGCCTATAGGCCTACGACAGTTCATATAAATGATAATTATTGTTGAAATTACCAATATCCCTAATTGGTATAGAGGGGGGCGTACAGGATACATCAGGCATGTGAAAGAAGAAATTGATCTACCTCGAATAAGTTTTTACTTTCGAGCAGGTGGGGTAAGGTTATTTCTAGTCTTGGGGAGGAACGCGTTGAAGTTACTATTTCGTGGGAGCTTAGAATGAATTTAACGTCCCTACATAAATTCCATTCGTCGTCGTTATTGCGTCGAGACCCGATATCGTTATTTACAGTATAAAAAATCTCATGACTTAAACGTGTTTTCGAAAATGGCTATACCTCTTTTGTCTCGAGTGGTGAAAGCGGACGGAATCTTTGAGAAAAATTTCGGCAAAGGTATTTTTTTTATTTATTACTTAATTAAAATTATAGTTATTATAATTAACTCTTATTAAGTACATGTTTTGTTATTTAAATGGTTGATTTTTTATAGGACAGTGAAAGGAATTAAGTTCCCTTTTTGGCAGAAGTAACTAAACTTTGGAAAGTTCCTTTTATGGGTGAACGTGCCCAAGACTGGTTATTCCTAGGCCTACCGATGGGAAGACTTTCCTACTAACCTTGGAAGTTGTACGTGTAGGACAACCTATTGGCGAACATTGCTCTCGCACACCCCGTCAGTCCGTACCCGTCACACTTGTCCGGGATACTCCGCCAGATGTCGAGCGCCTCGCTCTCCGAGACGGCGATGAAGACCCCGGTGCGGCTACCCCAGACCTCGGCGGGGTTCGTCCCCGAGTCGACCAGAGCCTCCTGGGTCAACTCCAGCAACATGCGCAGCTGGGGATCCATCGCGTTCGCCTGTTTGGCGTGGACGCCGAAGAACTGGGCGTCGAAGTGGGAGAGGTTCTTGAGTTTGCCCGTGCGTTTCGGGACGCCGTAGATTCCTGCGGAGAGAGGTCACGCCTTAGAAAGTTCAATTAGTAAAATTCAAATTACAGGATATTCTGTCAGTATGTTAAGAAACAACGTAACAATATAAATATATTTATTTTATCTTTTGACTAAAATAACAATTAATTTATTTTGCAATTTGTTTTCATTAATTACATACCCATCTTACTCATCCAAATTATAGTTGAACTAATGATATTATACTGCCTTATCACAACCTGATGACGTTCACAACATATGAGTTCATATTGTTGATCAACTCAATTGATATTAACACAATTGATTTGTGTTAAATACTCAAACGAATTAAGTAGGTATAATTATAAAACGTTCCTGTTTAATCGACATGTTTCCTGCCAATTTGAAGAAGGGATAATGTATATCTAGCTATAAATAAACTATACATGTGGTACCGACAGTGTTGGCTCGAGCGCTAAGCGCTCGACTCTGATTCGGGTGGTCCCGGGTTCGAATTCCGTCGAGACCGGCAATCCTGACTGTAGGTTTTTCCAAGGTTTTCCTCGGTCGTTAATGCGAATACAAGGGATTGAGTCCTCTTAAATAGCCTTCGATCATCCTTTCACAATTGTCCTATCCGTAACATACCTAGTGAGTCACCTGAAGGGGGGCACTCCGGTTAAATCTGATGTGTATATCCTACAGCGGGCATCCTACAATTTTTTTATTTTTTATAAAGCTGGTATTGTTGTGATCATATCCTCACCTGCCGGCCATCGTCTTTCGTCATCAGTGACCAGGTCCACTCCTGCCAACAGCTGCTCCTTGAATTCCTCCATGTTGTCTGACTCAGGCAGACGCCCCGAGATGCCTGATATGACTATGTCCTCAGTCATGGCGCGACTGGAGTTCAAACCTGGGTCTGCGGGCCAGTTGGACAGGTCTTCTCCATCTACGAGGTTGGTAACATTCGTCGCGGGTTGTGAGGTTGGCATTCTTGTCGTCAGCTAACTGGGGACAAATAATTATACTGAGGGTTGCATCCACTCAATAAATTTAATCTTAACTTTATAGCTAACTGCCAGAGTTGTAAGTATGATATGATCATTGCAACCTGAAATGTTCCATTTATAACTGTATGCACAGTCCAGTTGGTGGAACACCTCATTTACTTATCTGGCAGATAACTAAAATATAACTGGGACTTATTATTTGGTGGAATCGGCGCCAAGTCAAACAAACTTGACTAAATAATTGGAAGATGTTTTGCTCTTCGACCATTTCGCCCATCATAATTAAAATTTAGTAGAAGTAGCAATATCATTCTCAAAATTTGTATCATCCATGTAACGAAAAATTAATATCATTCCGTATGAAAAGTAAACTAATCAATCAACATCTAACACATTAATACCAGCCTTGAAGTCGGCAGGGGGTGGGACGGTCCCGCCATATGTTTGGCACGCCGGGTTTATCGACGCGGTCTGACGCTTCCCCAACATCGTCTTTTTATTCCTCTATAAATTATGATCTTCTTCACTTTCTTCTTCATCTGGGACCTCCATCAGTTTTTTTTTCATATTCTTACCTATTTCCACCATCTTTCCTGGTGTATCCTTTCCCAAGTTCTGTTTTTTTTTTTATATATATCCATCACTATCACGTCTTTTCCCACCTCACTCTGGGCCTCCCTCGTTTTCCTGCTTCTTGTTCATAACGCATCTTCGAAATCCTGTCCTCATGCATCCTCTCCATGTCCAAACCATCGCAGTGTATCTCTCCCTAGCTTAAACTTCAAACAATTAAAGTTTAAAATAGTAATGATAATAATTATTATTATTGCATTTTACTTTATGTATTTATAACAATTTTTCATGTACAATTTTTTTCTGGGGGCTTTACTCCAGAATAACCCATCCCTTGAAAGTTGTAATTAGATGACTTTTCATTGTTGTAACCAGCTCAGGAGTTGCTTTCCCAGGCTCTATTCTTTCATCACTCAACATCTTTTTCTGTAACTCTGGAACCGCCGATTGTGCCTCAAATTGGAGTTTTATGCGTCGCAAACGATGTTCGATCATGGCGAAGAGTATGCCACACCGGCTTGTGCAGACATTCAGCAATAATCTTTTAAAATAGACATCCCACTTCTAGGGATATTAATTATTTCACATTGCCTAGGTCGTAATAACTTTTTATCTTACAACTATAGTTTAGTCAATCTTTGTCTCTCTTAGTAATTGGGATAGACGGGGTCGATAATTGGTAGTTGATTGGAACGTTGATCTTAAGATTACTGTTGAATAGAATAATAATTAGTGAAGGTGAAAGGCCAAGTCCTTTTAAAGATGTGCTAAATAGCCCAGCAACTACACCTACACGCAACGCGCTCTGCGAACCTTCTCAGCGACTCCAACCGCGTCTCGCTCCGTGTGACGTCATTCGATTTTGAATCACGTTTTCGACAAAACGTTGTTTTTCTAGAAACAGGTGTGAATTTCAAAAGGAAAAAACCAGGCATTTCAATATGATTTTTTTAATCCACTTGAAATTAATAAAATATATGTCATTAGAGAATAGTTAATATTCTGAATCGTAGTGTAGAGTCAAGTTAGATCTATGCTTGTTTGCTTGTTGTTATTAAATTTGCATTATCTGTCAATACGTTTTTATTACGGATTTTTACCAAAAAATGATATATTTAAATGCATATTTGATAATATTTTGGGTAAATTTGGTGAAACTTTTAATTACTTAAATAGTTCATACCTCATTCTATAAAGTACACATACGTTAAGGGCCCTTATATGATATAAAATTAGTACACACTAATGTGTAAAATATAGTGCATAATTTATTTCTCATGTGTCATATTGTAGATAACACATGCAATTAGTACGGAAGTGATGCTGGTTGTGGCTTCTTAAGGGTAATTTACTCAGAGATTATTCCAGAGTGTCCAGGGTTATTGACCCTAAACTTGTTAAAAGTATTATTTTCATAACAAAAAAGACTTGAATCTTCGTGGACCAACTTACTTTAAAAATCTCAAACTCTACATCTCATATTTTATTTACAAATCTTAAATTAATATTATTTAACATACCTAAAAACAGTCCCAAATAACACATGAACTAAGCGTAGCACAACATTCGATGTTCGGTTCTCAAAGACAACTGCCAAGATTTAAAATTCATGGTTCCAACTATAGGGTTGGCCCCCTTCACGTAAGGAATTATTCATTTTCATTTAGTTATGTTAATCGTAAACATCCTCTCGGAAACTTCTACCAGGAAGTAATATTGTTCACGAATCAAGTACAATGGGTCACTGTAAACAATGTACCAGTGTAGCATAATATCGTCTCTTCCTCAATGTGTCTATTACGAGTCATCATAGCCAGGCATTCTTGACCTGTGCTACAGTCATCTACATAAAATAATTAACACTATTGTGACCCAATAACTTGGCCGGTGCTCTACAACCAAACACATTGACTATTCAACATGTTTTATTTCTTGTTCTGGAGCCTTCTACGGCTAAGCCAGTACTACTGTTTCTTGCGTTAAATATCGAATTATATATTTATAATTTCCCTTGTAAAAGACTCTAGGGTATTATTGTACAAAGTTATTGGATGAGCGAAGCGAAGACTTCAATTTCACTGACCACCAAAAAATTTAGCTCGGTTGTTTTTTTTTTGTTTGTTTGTTTTTTTTGTTTGTTTTTTTGTTTTTCTTTCTGTTTGTTAACTCTCTACCAGGCAAACGGCATATCCGATCTTGATGAAAATTGGAGGGGACCTTCGAAATCTCTAAACTTAGAGGTGTATTGTTTTTGGGTACAATCGAAGAAATATTTCTCATGAATATCGTACTTTTACGATTTTTTTCGATTTTTAGTGCGATATTTTCGTAACATTTGGGCCAATTCTGACCAAACGGGTGGGGCTACAACGTTCATATTATACATGGACATTAAGGTTATGGTGATGTAGTACCTTTTAAAAGAAAAAGTTGAAAAAGTTAGCCAGAATCCATAGAAATAAAGCTTTTAATATAAGTTTTTTGATTTTTTGTGCGATATTTTCGTGCCATTTGGGCCAATTCTGACGAAACGGGTGGGGCTACAACGTTCATATTATACATGGACATTAAGGTTATGGTGATGTAGTACCTTTTGAAAGAAAAAGTTCAAAAAGTTAGCCAGAATCTATAGAAATAAAGCTTTTAATATAAGTTTTTTACGGTAAATAATACCAATTGACAAGAAACAAAAGAAACTTGACAACATTCATCTACAATGCAGCACAATGGCAGCAAAACAAAGCACTTGCAAAAGTAAAGATATCCCACGCAAACTAAAATTTTAAAAAAGCTCATCCATCAACGCGGCGGGACTTTAGCGTTTTCCTAGTCAGATAAATGTTAACCTCCTGATAATCCTGACTGAAAAGGGGAAACTGTGTCATAGGTTATCTTTAGTCAACAAGTGAATGTTCCGATAATTTATACAAAATATAACTTTTGAAAATTCCCTCCAAATAACCCTTACAATTAGTTCTAAAGCTAGTTATCCCAAATTGCAAGCTTTCCCATGAACAAAATATTGAACAAACGTGATAATGTCATATCTTGTGCAGTCACTTGGCAATTGCGGTGGAAGGGGATTGGGGGAGTGCTTTACTAGGACAGGGAGTGAAATTCTTATGCGTATTTCTCGATTTGGTTAGTCGGGAAACACTCCCGTAGGTGTAATTGTTATATTCAGATGTATAATGCAACCAGAAATTTAGAGATTAAAATGTACCCATCCTGATGGTTTAGTGGTTAAGACGTCCACCTGGAATGTGGGAGACCCGTGGTTCGAATCCCGGTTGGGGCAGACTTTTTTAATTTCTGAAATATAATAACAATCTCATGCGTGTAATATAAAGCGGGACTGACGAAAATGGGAAAACTAAAAATAAGCGAATTATGAAACAAAGTGTGATTGTGGAGAGTCTAAAGTTTAGAATGGGAGGGATGGATTGAGGTGGTATGGGCATATGAAGAGAATAACAAAAACAGAATCCAAAGAGAGGGATATGGTATGAAAACGAGACAAAAAGAGTGGTCGTACGTTGAGAAAGATGTTGGGAGAATATAAAATAAATTATTAACACACGAAATTGAAATGAAAACGGGAAAGACGATTTAGAATGTGAGCAATATATACTGAGCTTGGCAGGTCAGTACTAGTTCGAATGCATTGATCTTATCTTTTATAACTTAGACCTGGTCGAAACACTTACGTATCCAACTAATATCGGGGTGTAATATGTAGATTATATAATTTCAGTTAGTCCTACAATCATCAACTTCACTGTGGATACAGTCACCTATATAAGAACTTGAAACCCCTACCTTGACGCTATTTACTAGCGAAATTATAAGTTTATATCAATTCTTGATGCAAATCATTTCTAGACCTTGGTCATGAATAAGTCAAGAATGTTCTACTAATTGACAAACACAAGTGAACAAGTATTACGAGCCATGTTCCCGCGTTTTTATTGAGAAAAGACTGATGATGTCATACCACCTTATGTCAACAACCTTGTTATGACCTACCGCCTTCTAGATAGTGCAATAAAACAACTACTCTGCCTTGCATCAGCTCGCGCTAAAACAATGACCCAAAGTTATACATATTTATAGTCAGTAAACCATCCGTTGCAATTATAATTACGTTATGGGTTGACCCATTGAAATCGGGTGCGAAATTATGCAATTATCGATGACTGTGCCGAACAATATTTGTAACTTATCATACTACCAAGTATGAATTCATTCTCAGTAAAAGATCCCAGAGCAAAGTTTTGGAGACGACACATTGGCTGGTCTGCATACTTGTTGCATACCTGTTGCTCAAGAAACTATTCTTCTTATCTTCTTATATTTACAAGAATTCCTCAAAAGTTACAATATACTGTCAAGTAGTTAAGTACATATTTGAAAAACAGTGTGAATAGACTGAATACACTACCAAATTCTCTCACGCGTGCCATATCGTTGGACTAACTGCAAATCCACGTAAGTGCATTGCATTTTACCAATTTTTTTAGGTGAGACAAACAACCATTTTGACTCTACACAGTCATGAACAACAAATGACGTGATTTAAAAAAAATAATTTGTATAAAAGCAACTAACAACAATGAGGTTAAAAGAAAACAATAGTATATGAAGATATTTTTGTAGAATTGAAATGGTTATTTGTCTCTCCTAAACAGTGTTGTGACTAGATAATTTATATTTTATCTAGATAAAGATAAAGATAATTCTCCAAAAAGTTATCTAGATAAGATAAATGATAAAGTGTAGAAAATTATCTGGATAAAAATAAAAGATAATAATTATTGAGATTGACGTGTTTTTTATATTATTTTTTCCACAACAACAGTTTTCTTGTCAATCGTAATATTTGTCAGACTTGACAAGTTGACATGCCTATCTGCAAGAATTTTCAAATATGCAGAACTAATATTAATTTAACCTAGTTAACTAAAAAAAACTCGAAGAATTTTTCATTAAAAAAGTGATTAATTTATTATATTTTTGCCTACATTATTGTTTATTATTTTATCTAAAAAATTTTATCTAAAAGCTTAAAAAGTTTAGATAAGATAAACTTTATTTTATCTAGATAATAGAAAAAGATAACACAAAAAACTTATCTAGATAAGATAATAGATAACGGGTTTTATCAAGATAGATAATCTAGATCATTTTATCTAGATAAGTCACAACACTGCTTCTAAACGATTTGGTAAAAGGCACTGAGGCCTACGAGGTTTTGCAGTGAGTACAACGATATGTAAAATATTTTATCAGTTGCATGTTTCACATTATGACCTGTAGTAATACTTGCTCGTAGTTTGTGAGCCGAAGCACAGAGAGATCAATACCAATATTGACTCGTGCGTTTGATACCTAATCTTCAATAAGTACCGGATTCAAGACACCTACAACAAATCATTAACCGTTGACAGAAATTAGTATCAATCATAATATGAAACTCTACTCAATTAAAAAAAGGTGTTTATGCCAATATAATTTGACTATCTTATAACTCGGACCATCTTTTCAATAGGTTTTGTATTTTATATAACAACAGATTTATTTAACTTTTAACTTTTAGCTTTTATCTTGCAGTTTGCTCGTTGTTTAATATTTACATATTTATGGTATCTTTTTTAATTGTATTTTGTTATGTTATTGTACGTGTATACGTGTTTTATGATTTTTATAAGTAAGTTATTTCATTAAAATGCTTTAAATTGTGCTTAATGTGTATTTTTAAGTATTTCGGTTTAGTTACGTGGCACATGTTGGTTGACACCAGTTCTCAAATAAAAATAAATACAAGGTCTCAGAATGAGCGGAGTGAACGAAGTGAAGATCCAATTTAACTCCCCATTGAGATAATATCTGGAGTTTAATTTTTGTAATTTTATAGTGTAATAATTCCGGTCAAACCAAACAGCTATCTTTATAAACTTTTCAGGAAACATCGAAATCTTTAAATTTTGACCACCAACGATTTTTAATGTTTCAGAAAACATTATTTTATATCGCACATGATTTTTTTTAAAGTGGCGTTTCAATACTTTATTTTTTTAAATATACCTACCAAACGGTTACTCAGGCATGTATGACATTTCCCGGGAAACTTCGAAATCTTCTGCCTATTAAAACCCATTAAGTTGAAAAACATAAATTTCGGAGAGTTAATAAAGAATGTACAATAGCTGTTTTACGTATACCTATAGTGTTGGCTCGAGCGCTAAGCGCTTGACTCTGATTCGGGAGGTCCCAAATTCGAATCCCGTCGAGACCGGCAATCCTGACTGAAGTTTTTTTAAAGAATTTGAGTCCTCTTAAACAGCTTCCGCATATCCCTTCACAATTGTCCTATCTGCAACATCCTAGTTCGCAAAATAAGTTTTTAATTCCCACGATACAAATTCAAAATTTATTAGCTGTGTTATGACGACCATGACTTAGAATTGACGAAAAAGAAAGTGGTTTGCTTAATATTTGAACGGAACGCGTTTCATGGCAGACGAAAACATATGATTTGTATAAGAGCTAAATAAATATAGTCACACACCTATCTATTCACACAATACTTACACATAAAATGTTATTAGAAATCGCTTATTCATTGTAAAATATTTGTTTGTCAAATATGTTGGCCGATTATGTGATCGTTACGCTAATTTAGCTTTCTAAAAGCATAAGCATAAAACTAACTTTAGTATGAATCGTATTTGTCATTTGAAATGGGATTTAAACCTCAACAAGGAAACGCTTATAATATTTTTTTGTATGCCTAAAAGGTTCCCATAGTTTAATTTAATTATCAATATAACCTTCTCTGTTACGTCACGACTAGAAGTCATTGACCCTACGCGATGGACACCACGTGTGTAACAAAACGAATAAGACATAGTTTAGAGGCCTTGACGAGTCAACATTGTTCGTATAATAGTATGTCACCCACATTTTATGGGAACACTTCACTGAAAATACTCAAAAGTTAGTCTTCAGTAACTTTTAATTTTTTTAGTATTATACTTTTGAATTATACTAACATGAAAGGGTCCACGAACTTCCATTAAATTGAAATTTTTTTAAAGGCAAAGCGCTAAAAAAAACTTATCAGACGCGTTCTAAACCAACGCCAGTAAATAAATAAATGTATTTTGTGTATTTAGAAACAGAATGTATCAATTCAGTTACAGGAATGATTTTCGACGATTTTTCGTCTGTTTTTGGCATGCCTAGATACGTTGAGAGATATATTAACTTTGCTACGATCCTTCCAATTCAATGGAAGAATCTGAACATTTGTAGCCGCAATGAAAGAGAAAATAATATGTTACCTTTCTGTTTACATTATTTTTACATTTACAAGTTTTATAACAATAAAACAATCAAAATCTCTCGCTTAGACATGCTTCTTGATTTTAGTGTAATCAAATAAATATTTATCATCAACATACCAATAAATTTCAAAATATCAAAACTAAGACAATATATTCTTCATTCAAGCATAACCACTTGATTGATTGATTAATAACATAAACATCACACGTGCATTCATTTTGGTCCCATTTAACCCACTTTTGTTAAGGCTATTCCAAAGCACTCTTACCGATATTTTGAAAGTCAAAGGAAAATTGCTAAAAGTTGGTTGGATGAAAGATGAACTTTAATAAAAAAAGAAGAAAAAAATAACTTTTGTTTTGGACGGGACAAAAGCTCCATTTTGGCCAAAAAATGAAACTTTTTGGTCAATAAGAAAACAACAGTTCTAGGTGCAATACTTAATTTTAAGCTTGATTTTTTTTTGTTTTTTTCAACACACCTTTGTCTTTGCCTTGAGCATAAGGTAAAATAATTTTCTGAAATAACGTTTGATGTACGATTCGTTCTCCGGTTCAAAACTCTTATTTGTGCCATGTGACAAAAATAATCGTGCATCAAACGTTATTCCAGAAAATTATTTTCCATTATGCTCAAAGCATAGACAAAGGTGTGATGAAAAAAACAAAATAAATCAAAGCTTAAAATTAAGTATTGCACCTAGAACTGTAGTTTTCTTATTGACCCAAAATTTGCATATAATGGCCAAAATGTAGCTTTTGTCCCGTCCAAAAAAAAAGTTTTTTTCTTCTTTTTTATTAGTTCATCTTTCATCCAACCAACTTAAAGCCATTTTCCTATGACTTTCAAAATATTGGTGAGAGAGCTCTGGAATAGCCTTAAGTTGAAAGAGATGGCTCAATAAACCCTTTCGCTCATCCATCATCGCGTCTTGGAATCGCTCTTGTGTATTATTTGTATTTTAACCGAGCTGCTCCCTCCAGAAATAAGTGTTTATTTAACTTGCTCGTGGTTATATCAAGTGCTGCGTCCCAATCAAATTAAAAGTGATGTCATTCAAAACAAACAGAAAACGAGTATTGAAGGTCATTCATCAATTACGTGTAGATTGTTTACCCATATTCAAACTGCGACTCAAACCAAACATGATTGATCCTATCGGTTTAAGATCAAACTAGAGAAACGGTTTTCACCTTAGAAAATTTGTATTCTCGACTCTTTTAGTTTATTTAAATTTATCGGTGAAAAATGACAGCAGTGCAAATTGATATTGTGAGTCTTGAATATGGCATCGGTGACACATATTTTGTTTGAACTGAAAATTACATCATTCTTAAAGTAGTTAAATTAGAATAAATATGAATTCAAGCTCAAAGTACTTTGAATCAATAACAATGGTAAGATAATTGTTTTTGTACATAAACAACGCTTTTGACGGTTCCGAGTCAACAATGGAACTTGTTTTATTGAGAAATTCATTGCACTCTTGGCACTGAATATTACTAAGATTGTTCACTAGGGATTTCACACATATTTGAGTACACTTTGACAAAATAACCTTGTTTTACTACTTAAAAAATATGCGAAATGTTATATGGTGTTGATTTTAAAATGAACTATACAATATATAATTTTTTACTTTAATAGGAACCCTTTGAAAATCTAATCTGCTCATGGATAGTACTATTTATAACTCCAAGATCTAATCATTACGCCTTTCGTTCTAACTTTATGAAATCTTACGTTGAACTAGTCTGATATTGTGGTCTAGTTTATGAAACGTCAATTTCTCCTAAAAATTCTTCTTGAACAGTGAAGCCAAAAGATTTTTCAATAAGTTTTTTTAACTGAAAAGACATAGACGTTTAATAAATCAATAAAATAAATATATATAGCTCCGGTTTTTCCCATGACTCAAGCTGCATTTGAACTTTGAAGGGTTCTTAAGCTTAACGCTCAAGGATGTTTGCGCATTATGCATGAACTTCTTGAATGTTTTTCTGATAAAATATTTTTTATAAAAAGATATCCTCAATGTTTCTATCTTCAGCAATTCGTCTTGCATAACCCTATCAGTACCGAATCAAATTTGCCAAAATTAAGTTATTTTTACCAAATAATTCAAATCACTAATTTTTTTAAAGATTTTTTTGTGTTTTTTTTTAATATTTCTTATCGTGTTATTAAGGAATTTTGGGAAAATTTGGATTTTGAATAGGTTAATATGTGAATTTGATGTACATTCCTAAAACAAGATTTTCAAATGAAGTTTAACATATTTTACATTTTTTGTGTATCAAATAGTATCAATACTAGAAATATATTACTTTTCCGGGACAAACCAATTTTTTTAGCCTTTTTTGCAGATGTGTATTTTCAATCTTCTCTAAAAAGTCACTTTCCATCCAATCGGGATGGGCAAATATGTATTTATTTTTATGCACGAAAAAACATTGAGTCAAATTGAAAAAAATATATATTTTACCCGGATATAAATTTAGAAAGTTAATGTCCATGATCATGGACAACGGGTTCTGAAAGGGGTTTTTTCATTTTTTGTATCGGTAATTTTTTTTTATTGAACTATATAGATATATACTATGTATAAACGTATCTTAGCTCCTAACTAAATATATAATTTATTGAACATTATTTGTTTAGGGTTATTGATAATTCCGTGACATTTCACTGATGCTTGACAAAGAAGTTTTAGAGGTTCTTATATAAAATTATGTTGAATACAAAATGCAATGATCCCTTTTGTTATTTTCATATTTTTTACATCGAAATTAAGTGCCTTAATGCTTTTAATTTATACGCGTATTCGTGTAAGCTTATTCGTCAATTGAACAAACCTATATTGGGCATAGAACATAATAAGTTTGCATTACCTCCGATAACAAATCTAAATTAAACTGAACTGAAATGTTCATTACCTGCTCAAAACAATTAGGCGTATGTTAATTCCAAACAGCTGGTCTTTTACAATATGCTTTATGGTTTGTGTTCACAAATCAACCATAAAAGCGATGATCTGTACAAATCATGCCGTCACCATACTAAGAACTATGCCGCGAATGGTCCTACGTCAGAATCCTAGGTTTACGTCTTTCGTACAGCTGCGTCCACTGTTGTGTCAACGCCTTCCACTAAAACCACGTATTCTTGAATTCTACTGTATAGACAATCAACAGAAATATGTTTACCGTAACAATTATGTTACGAATATATTATATTCTTAGGTAACGAAGCTGTTTTATTTTGACACTCTAAGTAGTAATTACTTATGTATATATGATTGTCATGGATGGTGTGTGATAATACCGGACTTTTGAAGCAAGGTAATAATTATTGTTTTAACAGGTACCTGTAGCTTGATGGAGAGTGAGAGAATAGTTGGGATGGATTGACTAATATGAGCAAACGCTCGAGTGCTCCCTGATTTGCTGTTCCTGATTTTTGGCAAACCTCATATTCGTTTGAGTGGGATCCTCTAATAAATCATTTTTGTTAGTTTTTCTTTTTAACGATTTTTTTCTTTTTTCCTATCTTTCTTTCTTTTTCTTTTCTCTTTCTTTTTTACTTTCCTTTTGTTTCTTTTTCTTTCTTTTTCTTCTTTCTTTTCTTTTCATTCCCCATCATTTTTTATGTTAATTGATTCATTCATTAATTGCATTTAATATCCTTTTTATTTGTTACCAAAATTGTTGAGTTTTAATGCATTGTTGTAATATTAGTATTTCAAATATTTACTTAACTGTAGTTCATTGTTGTGTCTGCATCTATGTAATTAGATTTATTTAGTTGTCCTCCTTTGTATATCAGTGTTTAACTGAATGGGATAGACGTTAAATAAAAAAATAAAAAAATGAAAAGTTTTTTTTTAAACCAAAATCTTTTCTTTCTTTTTTCACTTACATCAGGTATTAACTTACAAAAATTAGGTAACTAAAACTCAACAATTAAGAATACAATTAAAAAACAAATAAGTTATACAATACATTAAATACATGGACAAGTACTATAAAATTTAAAATTTCACAACAAATACGACAGGAAAAACTTGAATAACAAAACTATAATTATTTTAAAACGCCTGAAAGCCCAAGATGAATGCATTTTAAATAATGAGGTTATAAAAAACTGGTGAAAAGGTGATAAGGTGACAAAGAGTGATAATGACTATGAGTCATGTTGGTAAACCGGCATTAACAGCAATTTCAAATTAATGAAATTTCATGTGGTTGATGTATATTTCTGTAGGCTATTAAATGACTAACAATTTAGGTGCCTTGTATTCGGTTGACGGGGGAAAATTTAAAAACATTAATACGAGCACTTGGAATTTTGAAGGGGATGTAATTTCTTGTAAATCTTGTAGGGATGTAAAAGTTTACATCTTGAAAGGTCCGTGTCGATGAAGTTATGGAGAAGTTTGTAGAGGAAAATTACGTCGGTTTCACTACGACGACTTGCTAGTGTTGAATGAAAATCGCAATTTTACTCGTGATTTACACTGTTCTACTCATAATAAGTAGAAAATAATAATATAATTAGAAACCTTTGTCAACAATGTAGTTCAATACTTCATTCGGTATTCTCAAATGTTTTTTTTTTGTATGTGTGTTGGTTTTGTAGGAATTTTATACCTTTCTACTAAAAAGCAAACCAAAATAGGGCTGAAAACAAAAAAAACATGCATTCATTACTAGATTATGAATAACGTTAACAAAAAATGTGAAATAATTCATACATCATCTTACAATGCTTCGTTTATCCTTGAGTGGTGGTATATTATAGCGTGAGTTTTAATACCAATGAATTTGTGATTCTTTTAAACATCAATAAAAAACACAAATCCAGAAATAACAGAATATATTCCGACCAGTTTGCATTTATTTTGAATTACTTGTCGATGTGGATTTTTTTAGATACACATTATTCATGTTACACGTATATCTGAGAAAAAACACTTACTTCAAATTTAAGTTGATTTACACCAAGGCTTATCGAAAGAACTAAACTTTTAGGTTAAAAAATTAGTGAATTCTCATCACATTTTTCTTTTTTGTAATATGTTAAGTGAGGCAACTAATTATTGCAACTTCACAGTATATTTACGCACGTCATCTGAGGTGTTCATTGATGTAAATTCACACAATACCCCCTGATTCATTTACGAAAGCTGCTAAGCACCTGACGATATGTACCAAGAATCGGCAACACGCTTCAATACACAAAAAAAGGAAACGGAAAAATAAACAAATCGTTACAAGTCACAAAGAATTTTTAATGTGCGCACAATATATTTCAGTTCAAGGTTTTTCATCTCTAGACAGAGATTATATATGTGGTGTGTGAGTTGTTTGTCATTGACCAACAGAGGACTTGAACGTCCAGGCTGCGTTCGGTTAGTGAAGAGCTCGACCAGGCAGTAGTCAATAATCGATATCGGAAGAGAGAGCACCTAAAAAGGTTTGTCTGTTTGTTGGTACTCGTGGTGGAAATTTTTCTGCATTCTCGCTTTGAGAAGATTATACTTTTAATTTATTTTAAACATATTTTTGCAGGATCAGAGAGTAAATATTACGCAGGAAATTGGATTATCATATTTTTTAATATTTCTCAAAGAATATAGTTTTTTAAATGTGTAAATAATATATTTGACATTGTTCTCCTACAATACAAAATTTGCAATTTTAAAATTAGTTGCTTCAATTTTTTTTTATTAAATATATATTTAACTCAAAACACTTTGGAAAATCTCCTGAATGTGTTCTGTTGAAAGTGAAGTAGATCTTCTGTTTTCTAATGTAACAACACTTGGTTGCCCCTTCGTAAAGTTGTATGGTTCTCTTCTTGAATTTTTTTATATTTATTATTAATTGTCCCCTGACAAAAAATTTATTTTGTGTCAAGGAGTTTGACAGAATATAGCAGCACAGCTCCAAACACGATTGATGACTGCTAAGTTGATAATAAATGCAACACACATTTATATTGTTAACTAAAATTAAGAAAACATTTCAATGAAAATTATATTGTATAAAAAAGGTATGCCTTCTTGGAAGAAAATTAATCGTTAAATACAAATAATAATTTTATACAAATTACTATCATACGGTTACAACAACATCAATAAACGATAAAAAATACGCGTGGTTGAATATAATATTTGATTTATGCCGTTAAATATTTTATATTTCCTCAGATGTATTTGAATTAGCGAAGCGAAGACTTCAATTTCACTTATCTTGGGAAAAATAGCTCGGGTGATCTTTTTTATGTCTCTTTTTTCGCTCTCTACCGGGCAAACGGCATGTGATCTTGATACAAATAAGGACGAGACGTTCGAAAACTCTGAACTTAGATCTGACAAATGTTTGGGTCAATCGAAGAAATATTTCACATGAATATGCTTTTACGATTTTTTTCGATTTTTAATGCGATATTTTCGTGATATTTGTCGCGCGGTCGGGCAAACGGCTACTCCGATCTTGATGTAACTTTAAGGGGAAGTTTTAAATCACTGAACTTATATATGTTTGATTTTAGGGACAATCGAAGAAATATTTCTCATTAATGTCGTACGTTTACAATTTTTTTTCGATTTCGAATGCGTTTGAATGTTTGATTTAAGGGACAATCGAATAAATATTTCACATGAATATCGTACTTTTACCATTTTTTCGATTTTTAATGCGATATTTTCGTAATATTTGTCGCGCGGTCGGGCAAACGGCTACTCCGATCTTGATGTAACTTAATGGGGACGTTTCAAATCACTGAACTTAGATATGTTTGATTTTAGGGACAATCGAATAAATATTTCTCATGAATATCATACTTTTACGATTTTTTTCGATTTTTAATGCGATATTTTCGTGATATTTGTCCCACGACCGGGCAAACGGCTACTCCGATCTTGATGTAACTTTATGGGGACGTTTTAAATCACTGAACTTAGATGTGTTTGATTTTAGGGACAATCGAATAAATATTTCACATGCATTTCGTACTTTTACGATTTTTTTTCCGATTTTGAGTGCGATTTTTTCGTGATATTTGTCTTGCGGCCGGGCAAACGACTACTCCGATCTTTATGTTTCTTTATGGGGACGTTTTAAATCACTGAACTTAGATATGTTTGATTTTAGGGACAATCGAAGAAATATTTCTCGTGAATATCGTACTTTTACGATTTTTTTCGATTTTTAATGCGATATTTTCGTGATTTGTCCCGCGGCCGAGCAAACGGCTACTCCGATATTGATGTAACTTTATGGGGACGTTTTAAATCACTGAACTTAGATATGTTTGATTTTAGGGACAATCAAAGAAATATTTCTCATAGAAATCGTACTTTTAGAGCGACGATAATTAACCATCGAAGCTCATCTATCAACGCGAACCGAAATAAGAAAAACGTCCTAGTGTTAGAAATTTTTTTGGCAAGCAAGATCACATGACATGACATTGTGTTTGGAGCAGCCTCAAAAGTGCCTAGCTAATCTTGACTCTATATTCACGAGTATACCATTTATTTGACGTGTAAGAACAAAATTCTACATTTACGAAGAAAATACGGAAATATGAACTAAATGTAAATAGTATTTTAAGAAGGTGTTATTTTGCCCATGTTTGAACATTCATTGTATATTCTGCTCGTGGCTCTACCATTGATTTTTTTTGTATAATTTCCCTCTGGATTAAACTCGCATTCTGAACGTATGAGATATCCATCTTGAACACTGCGTTATTAAAAGAGTGAGCGCAGCGAACGAAGTGGTCTCCATTCAACTCAAACGGCGCTCATTCTGTGAGTCTGTGGGTCTGTACGTCGAAAATCAGCCGAATCGCTGAACAGATTGCGCTGAAATTTTAAACAGACATCCGGTACGAGTTTACTGAGAACTGCTAATACAATCAGCTAGATCCATTGCGATTTAAACCTACAAGAAATAATAAATTTAAAAATACGCTGCCAATGTGTAGGATTTATTTAAACGACAATGGTTTTGGTGTTAAAAAATATTTTTCGTGTATTATATTCTGTCTGGCGGTGAAATGCCGTGCCCACGGTGGATCGAATTTTGCACGCCCAAAGTATCCCCAAATTCTGCTCGTAGATTGAGTAAACCTTGCAATATTTACACGTATTTCGCGGCTATGTTTTCCATAGTATTGTCACAGATGATGGACTGCACTGCGTTAAATGCATTTCAAAACATGTTTAATTATTTTTAAAATACAATCCAGAAATTACAAAATCTTTCCCGACCAAGGGATTGAACCCACGTCTCCCACATTTCGGCTAAAAGGGCGCTTTAGCCAACTAGACTAGATAAACGCCAAAGTCGTTGTAAGACGAGTGAGCGACTCATGTGTTGAGTACCCGGGAACATTTGCATTTAAGTTTGACAATTATATTGGTATAAATAATAGTTTTTAAATTTAGTTGGTATAAGGGCGCGTCAACTGTAAGGCCATAATGCGCCACTCTAGCCTATGATAGGCTAGGTAGGCCTTATGTAGGGGGAAGTAAAGTAATGTTACCGCGGGTACTCAACACATGGCTCACTCACTCGTTTTACAACGACTTTGGCGTTTCCCAAGTGTGCAGATAAATCAACGCGTAAAAACAGAGACCACAAAACGTCGGTGTATTGCGTTACTAAGAAAGTTTTGTATATTATACAAACACTTTTAAATGTAAAGAAATTTCTTCGTTGGATTTTGCGTTACTCAACGTCGGACGGGGGACCCAAGCTAACATTGTGAGAGTAGTTTTCATCGAAATGCTTTTCGTTCCTCGATTTAAGAGAGTAGTTAAGCTTCTATAGTGTTTCTTAAAACGTATTTGTCATAGGCCAACAACATATTTTGCCTATGAGATAGAAAGTGCAAATATAAGAAATATTATAATAATGGATATACTTCTTCAAATTACAATACAATGCATACGTGTGTAAAAAAAATGCATGTAAAATTAATTACTTTTCCAGGCAATAACTATTTTTGTTTAGTAAATATTATGTTTTATTTCCTTGCATATTTTATTACACAAAATGGGTTATAAGTTTCTAGAAAAGGGCATAAACTCAATCACAATATAACTGTTCAGCAACCTAATAATCAGAATAGCATTACATCACAATAAATGCATTAAAAACAAATTGTATACAATAATAAAGACAACAATAGATTGTTATTTATTATGTATTTATTATTTAACACCAGAACACATACAGCAGATTATACCATTTTGTGTACCACAAACATAAACGATTGATTGATTTTTGTTGCTAAACGCCTCTATTATTGCATTATTGATATTATATATATATATATATATATATATATATATATATATATTGTTTTACCTTGGCTTTATAGTAGGCGACTATGACGCTGTTATGTTAGTACTTTAGATAGAAATTAAAAAAGTGACTACACCGGGGTTTGAACCCGGGACCTTAGAGCATAGCCCGGTAAGCTAAGGTCCCGGGTTCAAACCCCGGTGTAGTCACTTTTTAATTTCTATCTAAAGTACTAATATATATATATATATATTATATGTTATATATTATTTATTATATATTGATGAGGGTGAAGGACAATCTCAAAACCCGTGCCTAATGCGGGACTCGAACCCACGTCCTTGTAGTGATATTCGCTTCGGACCAGCGCCCCAGCGGATGGCCAATGTTTTGTTTTGTTCCTAATTAACATTGTTATATTTTAATCTTCCTATTAAGCTGTTTTTAAACTATTATGTGACCCAACTGACAAACTTTCGTTCGCAGACAACCTAAACCTGAACCCCGCGTATCTTCCCCCGCGCCAGAATGCCGGCCCAGTTCCCGGACGGCGAGGTCCTGGAGCCCGTGGTTTCCAACCAGAGGGACGAGGAGGTGCAGACCAACGGTGTCCTGGGTTCGAGCCTGGGTCGCGCCATGACTGAGGACATAGTCATATCAGGCATCTCAGGGCGTCTGCCTGAGTCAGACAATATGGACGAGTTCAAGGAGCAGCTGTTGGCAGGAGTGGACCTGGTCACTGATGACGAGAGACGGTGGCCGGCAGGTGAGAATAAAATATTATGTATTTATTTAATTTATCACTACCGCCACTACGAAACAACCCGATAAATAAAAAATGTTATTATGTATTTATTTAATTAATTAATGTCTATACCTACTTTTCAGTAGAAAAAACTGATTTAAAAACTGATCACAACATTCTCAATACTTTGTTGTTTGTTTATATCAATACATTTATACACTCAGAGAAATCAAATAGTAGGCCTTCCTTCTTGCACTATCGACAGGAACTATTGCGGTTAGATAGGAAAGTGTTTTTTTTTTCGGTTAGATAGGAAAGTGTTATTTATTTTATTTATTTATTTATTTTTTTATTTTTTATTTATTTAACGTCTATCCTATTCAGTTATTTATACTTTATGTATTATTTTTTATTAAAAAGTTAACAAAAAAATAATGTTTTCGTAATTTCAATAATCCTTTGGCAAATTTTATTTTTAGTAAACAATGCATTTTGAAGTGAATTCAGTAAAGCATGTGTATTGATTTACCATCTGTATTACTTTGTACTATTGAATATATAACGTTCATGAATGCTTTATGCAATCCATTTATTTATTAATTTTTGACAATGTAACCAAAATTTACTCAAAAACTTGGTACGCCATGTATATATTGTACACCAACGACCGAAAGTAAATCAATGGGTCAAGTTGTTTCTACAACACCTAGTCGTTGATTAATTTCTGATCGAGAGTAAATACAGTACTGTTGTTATTTTAGATACACAAATTCTAAAATATGCAAACAAAATCATTAAAAAAACTAATTTTAGAAATGCACTTTAAATTTAAGTTATAAACAAAATGATGATTTTATTCAAAATCCAAAATTTTCCGAAAATTGCTTAAAAATAACGATAAAAATCCGACAAAATAAAAAAATTCTTAAGAAAAAAAAATCAGAATTTTAATTGGTACAATAACCTAATTTTGACTAATTTAATTAATTAAAAATTAATGTGAGTTTTTTAAAATCAACTGGGGATTGAACCCTTTCTTGGATCAGATCATACGTCCGCCTGAAAAGCTCAAGCTGTATTTTGTAATTATATCTAGATTAAAGATTTTGATCTTCTGTTTTTTTTTATGGCGAGTCTTTCCCAACTAATTATACAGAGAAACAAGGCATAAATTGCCATCAGTACAGTTTGTTCAACCTTGCAATGTAAATGAAACCAACACAAGTCTCCGAGTAGGCACTAAGTGGAAATGTTTGGATAAACCCTAACCCCTCCCCCACCCTCCGTCGAACCCTCTTTGCCTGGCCGATCCCGGACTTAAGCCCTAAGACAACACGACCAACGAGTCCGCGTTCTTAAATATCGTGACAAGTCATATAAAGCAGGTGACCTTGGATATTCAATACTAGTTTTATTTATACGGCGTGATTGTGGTATTTCTAATTCAAAACATTAGTTTCAAGGACAAGTCGTGTTGCATATGGTGCGATGGTGTTTGGAAGCAAGTTCCATTATACACCGTGACCAGCAATACTATAGTGTTAGAGTTGGCTACGACTTTGTTCTTTCGCTCACGCATTTACTCTCTTTGTTATAAACTCAAGCACATAATAACGAGTCAGTGTGGCTGTCGTGAATTTTATCTTCATATTTTGTCAGATTCTAGCAAATATGCAAGAATTTTTTTTTGTGAAAAAGCACGCCAAAATGACGGGAATCCCAAAACAGATAGCTATTGTCTCTTTGAACCAACAGAATTCCACAAAATTCAGATGTCAAGGGAAATTAAAATTAATTAAATTTTATATTTTTGCAGTTAAAAAAATGTAAAACAAATCAAATAAAAAAATCAAAAAAATCAAAGTAAACGATATAATAATGTTAATATTAGTGCTTGCTAATCGACAAGCCCCTGATAATCTACTAGTTTTGTCACATTTGGTTGTCGGACACCAAGGTCCAAGCTTAGTTACGCCATTTTGAAAACTAGCTATTATTTTTATTATACCGTTTTAAAAAAGTCAACCTGACCACCAAATTGTGATTATTTCAGTGTTTGTACATGGTAATACTTTACATCTCAAAATGCTTGGTTTATTTAATTGGATTAATCCCTACCACAACGTTTGGTATAAATTTATAACAAAAGTTTTTAAATCGTATGAAACCTACGAGAACAACCAACCTGCCTACCATAGGTAATTAACTATACTTAGTCAAAACTATAATAGGTTGTCTACACTACCTTATATAGTTGTTCCAAAGCAAGTAAGCAGATGCTGACGTCACCGGCGGGTGAATTACAGCCAATCAGCGGTCCCGATTTAAAATACTGATCGCTCATTGGCCCGCCGAACCGGTGCGCATCTAGCTGCTTACTTGCTTCGGAGCAGCTATAGTCTTTTATCTTATCGACGTAAGGGTCGAAAATCAGAGGGATTCGAGCAGGTAGTCTCGACAACCTAAAGTCTGTCCATCCTTGAGGTACAAAGCGACCATCGACGGACGAGACAGGTATCGGTCGCCCCTGTTCATTGTCTACCAACCGCTAGGCCCGAGAGGGTTGCGAATGAAAAGTCTAGCAGCTGGCAGACAATGGACGGGGCGACCAATACATGTCTTTGCAGTCACTGATCACTTTGCAACTCAAGGATGTGAGATTGTTTAGGAGGGAATGTAAAAAGATTATTACCATTGAGGTTATGTGTCGCCAGAGATCAAAAACCAGTAGCCGCCTGTCTACCGTTCTAAACTACTGAAAATTATGTTTAATCAAAAGAAAATTTGATTTGTAACGTCGATCTATCAACCTGGCTTTCAATCACGAATTTTCTGCAGAAGCAATAATATACAGAAAGATCAAGGAGGATGGCTACTTTGTAATTGTAGCTAGTTGGAGTTTGTATCTTAAAACTATACAATACGTAAAACACAAAATCTCTTAAACTCTCTCTTATGCAACACTTTCATCTACGCAGGAATCTACGGCACACCGAAACGCACGGGCAAACTCAAGAACCTCTCTCACTTCGACGCCCAGTTCTTCGGCGTCCACGCCAAACAGGCGAACGCGATGGATCCGCAGCTGCGCATGTTGCTGGAGTTGACCCAGGAGGCTCTGGTCGACTCTGGGACGAACCCCGCCGAGGTCTGGGGTAGCCGCACCGGCGTCTTCATCGGGGTCTCTGAGAGCGAGACTCAAGGAATCTGGAACAGTGACGTGGACAGATGTGACGGCTACGGGCTGTCGGGGTGCGCGCGAGCCATGTTCGCTAATAGGATATCGTACACGTTCAACTTCAGGGGTAAGAACCTTGCAATATGTTGTTATGTATCTAGGGTTTGTTACAATATGGTATAGTGGTCCCAACGACAGAATGCAGGTGTCTCGAAATTGTTTTCCCAACATAACAACTTTGTCAATTCTATTCACGCTAGCTCAGCGTGGATCTTGCACACGGAGGAACTCTGTGATCTAGCACAGATAATTTTTGCTTGCGTTGGTATTCGGTGGTATATTTCTCTTTCATACACATAGGCGAAATTCCATTTTCCGCGCATTCATTCCACTCCCACCACTACCAAGCAGCTTCATTCTTTCGTTGGAGCAAGTATAGAGACCTTGCAGCAGCCACATGTGTGACTTTGAGTCACCCTCGACTCCCTGTGGTCAGAGCTTCCGGCCGAAGACGGGCGATGCTTGGGGATGAGAGGAGGTGGGGGTGTAAGAAGTCAGTAGTCTACGGACGCTCGGGGTGTGCATAAGCTTTATTCTCAAGTGCGTGGTTCACCCTCTACATCATAATTAATATTAATTAATAAATAGTATAAGTACTTTGCAAACTCGTCAGGTGTTTGTGTCCAGATCTATCCAACTGTCCGTATAGGAATTGTATAATGAAGGGAATAATATCATCGAGTGTAATAGTGTGAGTAGAAAACCAAGGTATCTGGAGAAGTGGTAAAATCCCAGGTATTTTGAGCCTCTCATGTCACAAACAAAACGACAAACGAGCTAAGTCTAATCTTCTTTATACAACACTTTGCTAGTATATCTCCTAATAAATATGTTTCTTTCGCCAGGTCCCAGTTACCCGGTCGACACTGCCTGCTCTTCTAGCCTCTATGCTCTGCACCATGCAGTGGATGCCATGAGGAACGGCCAGTGCGATGCAGCGATCGTAGGAGGAGTGAACATCCTTCTAGATCCTGCTGTATCCCTACAGTTTGTACGACTCAACATGGCCAGTCAGGAGGGCATGTGCAAAGCATTCGATGCTGCAGGTGCGTCAAATATATATGCAAAAAGCAATTTCTTAGACTACGAACCCATCGGGGCCCGGGGTAGAATTTGGCCCAGAGCATGGCTATGCTAATCGTAAAAGGAGAAAAGACAGAAAAAGTCAATCTCGCAAACATCAGCTTGTAGGTGAGTATTTTACTTAAAAAAAAACATGAAGGTGAGCTTTGACCGGTGACGTGAGAAACTTCCCCCTTGTCATCACTCCATAATATTCAACAATCAAATAAAGAAATCACTACCAACCAAAGTAGAAACAATAGACAGAACAATTTAGGCTATGGTCAGCTTAAGTTTAGGAGATGTCCACAATAATAAGAGATCTAATGAAATAATAAAAAATTTGCGCTTTCTGGTCGTAACCCGAAGGCAGCTCGATGAAGACTGGTCTTTCCATTCCAACTTGTGCTCTTCTCCTCTGGTGACAAAATCCCCCCCTCTGGTCTTAACTCTTGTGCCAACCGAGGTATCACCAAACATCCGGCATAGGACGTTTGCCCGCAAACCTTGGTCGATGATTCGTACATCATTGCAAAACTTCTATACACACACGAATTGTCAAATAACCTTGTACTTAAAAAGGTGTGAAACTGGTCATTTCGACGCGTCGCGTGTTTACACTTACTAGCGTGTGAGTTTTCGATGTTTCGGAACCACCGAGGACGACTGATTGCTGAAAATGCGTTTGCTCGTTGCCTCTCTCGTTCGGGATCGTGTTTGAATGCCTTGACCAATGGCAATGGGGCTGGTCACGTGTGCGTCCGCTGAAACCTGGCTGGCAGTTGTAACGTCCCCTTGTTGTGCCGCCTGTGGGTGTGGTGTGATAGTTTTTAATAAATTCGGGCCACGAAAGTCCTAAATGTTATGATTATAACCTTGTACTTGTTTTAAATGTATTTACAAAACACAATTTCACCATCCCTCAAATAACCGAAAAACCGCGATGTATTTCTCCAGGCAACGGCTACGTGCGTAGCGAAGCAGCAGTGGTGGTCTACCTGCAGAAGACGTCCCTCGCCAAGCGAATCTACGCCACAGTTGTCGGGACAAGGACAAACGCAGACGGTCACAAGGAGGAAGGAGTAACTTTCCCCTCTGGAGATGCCCAGAGAAGACTTATCGAAGAGATGTTTGAGGAGAAGGGGATCAACCCGTCGGATGTGACCTACGTCGAGGCTCATGGGACGGGAACAAAGGTACATTTGATGAGAATTAATTAAACCTGAAACTTCAGGCCAGATGCCCAATTTTAATACAAAGTTTATGTTTCGTAAAAATAAAATCGGGAATCCCTCTGAAAGTCCAATTAAAAAATTAATTAATTTGTTTTAGCATATCGAAAATAATATTCCTAATCAAGGCATTGGTGATTCGATATGATTCAAGAATTGAAACATAGAAATTGCATAATCCGACTCTTGTCCGTCTGAAACACGATGAATAGTAAATAAAAACGATATTTTGGTATACAATAGTTTATCCCAGTTGTTATGGTACAGCTGTTGCCAAGAATTTGTTGTTTTTGAACTTGCACTCATTGAATCATAAATGTAAAACTTGTGAAAATTAAAGTGAAACCCATTCAAACCACATAAGTAGAGGTACACTTAATTTGGGTTGATAATATTGAATGAATTATCTACAGAAATATGTTCTGGATGCAATAGATCAGTGGATTTCATCTTTAAACTATTGATGGCCAATACAAAAAACAGTTTCATGATGTTTTTACCAAACACATTTTGATTCATATACTGTGATATGCTGTTCCCATGGTAAACAAATATTTATGTTCTTGTCTTGTCTCAGGCTGGAGACCCCCAAGAAGTGAACGCCATAGCCGAGGTGTTCTGCAAGGATCGATCCTCTCCCCTCCTGATTGGTTCTGTCAAGTCCAACATGGGCCACGCTGAACCCGCCAGCGGTCTCTGCTCCATCGCCAAGGTTCTGATTGCCATGGAGACGGGAGTCATTCCTCCCAACCTCCACTACCGCAACCCGAACCCAGACATTCCGGGACTTGTTGACGGAAGATTAAAGGTACTACATTAAACGGTCACTGCCGGTACATTTGCAATTTAAGAGCGTTTATTGTTTTAACTTATGAGATATATCCAATTTATTATTATTTACTACAATTCAGAAATTAAAAAAAACCGCCCCAACCCGGGATTCGAACCACTAAATTTCTAATTTGTAGTAAATAATAACAATTACACCTACGGGGGTGTTTCTCGACCAACTAAATCGAGAAAAAAATCCAATTTATTGTTGTAGTTAGTTGGTATCGCTAGTCCAGAATTTGGCCAAACAATAGTCAGCTAACAAAACATTGCAAGCAAACTGATGGTATTCGTGTTAATGGAAGGTTTTGTTACATCCTTAACAGTGACAAGACCAATAAGATTTTATTTTTCTCTAGGTGGTAGACACTCTGACCCCATGGAATGGAGGTTTGATCTCAATCAACTCATTCGGGTTTGGCGGTGCTAACGCTCACGTAATTCTGCGCTCAAACCCTAAACCCAAGATATATCAGCTTCAAGACAACATTTCCAGGTAGGTATCACAAATATTGGAGCTGAATGGGCTGTAAAACATTTTTTAGGTCCTAGATGTTATTGATTGGAATGCTTTATTAACCAGAAAAGTAAGACTTACCAACCCAAACCATCCAAGATCAGATTTAAAGTAAAGTTAATTATTTTTTTCAAGAATATTGTAGGTTAAACTCATCATGTTATAATGCTTTCTTTAGTAGCAATATTACAATCTTTGATGTGTATTTAATTGTCTACAAACATAACAAAAACTTAATGTTTAGGATTTTGACTTAGATTTTGGAATTGGAATCATATCCACGTTCTTGTTGAAATTCTGATTGACTATTCCCAAATTCGATATCGTAATCATTATATCTCTATTGAAATTACAGATTAGTCTGCGTGTCTGGTCGAACGGAAGAGGCAGTCTCCTTATTCCTGGACAAGATTCAACAAACTCCTCAGGACGACGGTCTCATCTATTTGTTGCACGAGGTGCACAACTCCAACATAAGGGGTCATTCGTATCGCGGCTTCTCGCTGCTCAAGGGAGATGCGGCCACTAGAGAGACAATGGTAAAGATAGATGCCTTTTTTATTTGAGCTGTGTTGATGATTAGATACATTAAGGGTCAGTCGTATGTCTGTCTAAACTGTGAGCAAGACTGGTATGGTGGACTGCTCTAGGGTCGAATATATTGGTCATATTTATTATGCTCAACCGTGTGGTGTGATCATCAAATTAAAATCTGGCTGCCATGAAAGTTAACGTCGTAAATAAGGTTAAGAAGATTTTTTCGTGAACTGTTTATTTACTGATCTTAGATCAGTAGAGGGCGTGAAGTAGGTCCAGAAGCCATTTTAGAGGATTTCATTCTCAATTGGCTTTTGGTTAAGGTGAACCTAAAAATCGTTTGATCTAGATTGAAGATGGATAAATGGACAAGCAAGCACCCAAATCAGTACTGTCTAAGTTTATATTTGTTTTCTACGTCCACAGCACGTCGACGGCGAGAAGCGTCCAGTGTGGTTCGTGTTCTCCGGTATGGGCACCCAGTGGGCCGGGATGGGCAGGGATCTAATGCAGCTGGAAGTCTTCGATCAGGCAATCAGGAGGTGCAGCAACGCCCTGAAACACGAGGGCATTGACCTCTACGACCTCATCCTCAACGGAACAGACTCCACCTTCGACAACGTCCTCAATTCGTTCGTCGCCATCGCCGCCGTGCAAGTGGCCTTGGTCGACGTGTTGGCTCTGGTCGGGATCCACCCAGATGGGATTGTTGGACACTCGGCCGGGGAGATGGCCTGTGCCTATGCTGACGGAGCTCTTACGGCAGAGCAGACTATACTCACAGCATTCTACAGGGGGAAAAGTCTTCTAGAGGCTAACCTTGCACCGGGAGGAATGGCAGCTGTAAGTTTGTTTTGATATATTTCCCTTTTTTCAAAGCCAATATTGTTTTTAAGAAGAGCATCAGAAATTGTTATATTTTGTATGTTTAACACTATGAGGACTAATTTTTTGTTAAATTCATGTTGGTAAAGGGGTGTGAGGCACCTTTTTACCACCTTTTTTACTCTGAATGATTGGGATCCAAGCATTTTTTTGTCTACTTGGCGAGGTTTGGAGAACCATGTAATAGTTCATAATCGTATCCTGGGTTTAGTAATTTGTGTATTTGTTTTATCTTATTAAATCATTCCTCGATAGTACTTTAAGGCTTTGACGATATGTGCATATCCTCTGATAGCATAGAGTTGGTTTTGTAGAAAGTCATTTGGCAGTTGTCTGACTGTTTTTCTAGTTCATTCATATTGGTTAACGTATAGGCAAGGATGACAAAATTTCACTTGTTTTCTGCAACATAAACTTAAATACGGCCAATGCAAACGACTTGCAAAAACTCTTCTCTTAAAATAGTCGATATGTTCAGGTTGGCTTGAGCTGGGAGGAGACGAAGGCTCGCTGTCCTCCGAACGTGGTCGCCGCCTGTCACAACAGCGTGGACAGCGTGACAGTGTCTGGTCCGGCCCAAGATGTCACCCGCTTCGTGGAGACTCTGAAGTCTGAGGGCGTCTTCGCCAAGGAGGTCAACAGCTCGGGGGTGGCCTTTCCACAGCCACTACATCACTAAGGCCGCCTTGAAACTGCGCAAATACCTGGACAGGTGAAACATTTGTGTCCTTTGAATGATCCTTAATTAGTACACTCAAGTTGATAAGTATTTTTTTCCGGTGATATAACATTGTTCAGTAGTTTAGCGCCAACAAAACCATTAAAAGCATATTATTGTATGCAAACTTAAAGCATATTAAAATCAATCAAAGCTAGCACATACACAAGTTTTATCTACTATAAAACTATGAAAGAATAAGAATTGTGTTGTATCTTGTATTAACTACTTGTTGACTGTAAAAATTAATGACATTTTTGCGACATTAATAAAATTATTGTCTAGTTTGAATCCTATAACTGAACGATTTAAATCACAAGAATTATTTTGGAAGCTGGTGACTATGCATTAAGTGTATTCTTTTAATACGTATTTTAGAAATTACATTTCAGTTAATCATTTCAAATGCTTAATGATGACACTTCAACCATAAAGAAAATTTTGTATTATAGAACCTGATTGAATATGAGTATGCTTGAGAAGCTTTAACGTTCCTTCTATCTAAGTTTTCAATGCCGATTTTCGTACACTTAGCCACGTCTGAAAAAGCTTTCATTCATTTATATAGTTAAATGTTGGTATTTTCTTCCAGGGTGATTCCCAACCCCAAGTCCCGGTCCCCCGGTTGGATCAGCACGTCTGTCCCCGAGGTCGCCTGGGGATCCCCGATAGCACAGAACGCCTCAGCGTCCTACATGGTGAACAATCTGCTGTCCCCAGTTCTCTTCCACGAGGCGATGTCTCACGTGCCTCACAATGCGGTGTGCATAGAGATTGCGCCTCACAGTCTAATGCAGGCCATACTCAAGAGGTCGTTACCACCAACATGCACAAACATTGGATTCATGAAGAAGCTACAGCCAGACAGTAAAGATTTTCTCATGACAAGCATAGGAAAGTAAGTCAAATTTGAAAATGTATCAGTTAATCAAGTTTCTGCACTTGTAATTTCTGATGTTTTCAGGCATTGCACATGTTAAAGATAACCGGTTTTGATCTGCGCGTAATCTTGAACTTGACTTTAAAACGTAGTTTATTGTTTAAATTTGGCATTATATACATACAACTGTTATATTGCATATGAACAACAAACTCTTGTTTCATAAAAAAAAAAAAACATAACTCAAGGAATGGCTATAGCCAGCCAGATGTTTTCTTGGTCACACAAAGTTTATTTACATCAGCTTTCCAGTCCTGTTATGTTCTCTTCTCCATCTATTCTTCTTTCTTCTATTTGTTCTACTTTCTTTCTTCTTCCCACCAGTTCACCCCTTCATCTTCTGTCTCCCACAGTCTTCTTCAGCTTCCCAACCTTCATCTCTCTCTTAAACGTAATTTATTATTTCATCTTGTCACTTCTCCCTTGACAACTTCAATAAATTACAGAATATATATGTATATCATTATCGGGCGGACAGATAACAGAAAGGTAACGTGTGGTTTATTTCTTCAGGATGTACAACGCCGGCCTCCAACCGAAGCTCAACCGCCTCCAGCGTAAAGTGGCGCTGCCCGTTGCCCGAGGGACACCGATGATCTCCCCAATGATCCAGTGGGACCACTCAGCTAAGTGGAATGTAGCCTCCTTCAAGGACAGACCCTCCTACAACTCGGGAGGGAACATCGTCGAGCTGGACATTAGGAAGGAGCACGATGAGTTTCTCAAGGGACACGCTATTGACGGACGACTCATATTTCCTGCAACCGGATACATGGTAAGATCATAACTCCAACATTCACATGTTTTAGTGTTTTAACTATTTTACTCACACAGTAGGTTCATATGAATTTAAAATACTGTATTATATTTAATTTTCCTCTGTGGGCGTCTTTTATTTTTGTCGAAAGTGCCTTTATCACAACTTCTTAGTCGTATGTATACCATCCCAATCGATTGGGATTTTGTAATTTCTGAATTGTATTAAATATTAATAATTCCACATAAGGGAGTGTTTCACGACTAACCAAATCGAGAAATAAGAAAAGTTATTGATGTCAGTAAAAAATACAATACTGAATTTTGACAGTTGGCCTAGTCACTATTATATCTTTCAATGGTACTCCAGACCCCAAGTTTATAGTTTGTCATCTTCTTTAAAGACCCAAGCTTGGCACATTAAACTAGAACAATGGTATTCATTCTTGAATTTTAGGTTGACACAATTAAAGTGCGACTTGGAGATATTGCAGTTCCTTCTTTGTAAATACGAACTGGTTAGACGCACATGTTCAGAAAACCACATAATAATCATAATATTAGAGGAAGAAAGTATTGATATATTATTACGGTGTGCATTGATCAATCTCAGATTGCTATATTCAAAGTCGGCTCTTTCACCAGAATCTCGTCTGGCGCACCTTTGCAAAACTATCAAACTCCTCTCAAGATGACTTTGGCGTCATCTTCGAAGACGTCCACTTCCATCTGGCAACGTTCTTACCAAAAGATGGTTCTGTCAAATTCTCCATCCATATACTGGAAGGTTCTGGAGAATTCGAGGTCCGCGAGGGTGAATTCGTCGCAGTTTCCGGAAAAATCCGTCACCTCAACGACATCGACCCGAAAACGAGTTCAGCGTCAAAAACTAAGAATTCAGAAAAGGATCTTGATGCGTCTGACATTTACAAGGACCTCCGTCTCCGTGGATACGACTACGACGGGGTCTTCAAAGGGATCATATCCTCGGACAGTCGCGGCCAAGAGGGGAAACTTCAGTGGAACAAGAATTGGATCAGTTTCATGGACACAATGTTGCAGTTCACGATTCTTGGGATGAATACGAGGGAGTTGTACCTTCCAGCTCGGGTACAGAGAGCGGTCATTGACCCCAAGAAGCACGCGCAGATCATTGCAGGGTTGGGAGAGGGGGAAGGTAAGGACACGTAGATATGTTAATGTAACTCGGGAACATATCGATCAAGTTTCATGTGAATTCGTTTTCTTATTCCTTTTCTATTCTTTTAGCATTTAATAAATTACATTTTCTGAAATTGCGAACTATATTATTCATCAAAATTCATCTCAAATATTATGTTGGACTTAACTTGGAACGAATTAACGTTCCTTTTAAAGTTCCTTTAGCTGTCGTAGTCCCGCGTCGATTCCAGTAAATGATTTCGTAAACAACAGTATAAAACATATCTTCGGTATTTTTTTTTCTATTTATCACTATTCCAAATAAAAGTTATGATAAATAAACTCATATCACATCTTTAATGATATAAATAAATTATTTTTAAAGGAATGTGAAATGGACAAACTTCCTTTATAGAAGAACGTCTTATTTCCTTCATTTGAAAAGGAACAGGAACCTTGATCACTACCTGTTAAGCAGAAGTACCTTGTTAACTTGTCAAAGTTCCTTGTTGGGGGGAGCTTGCCCAAAGCTGATAATTAGCCTGTGTCCCTGTAGATACGTGAGTCTTCTACAACTTCATACTTGCACTTGTGCTTCCAGGTGTATCAATCCAAATGAATCGCCACCGCAACGTCGTGATTGCTGGAGGGGTGGAGATGAAGGGGTTGAAAGCAAACCTTGCACCCCGAAGACTGAACACCCAGGCACCACCGAGGCTGGACAGCTATTCGTTCTTCCCTTACGACAATCCCCGCGTGCTGACCAAGACACAGGCCCTCACTGTCAGCCTGATGGTGAGAATTCAGCCATGTGATCACCAATAGCTTCCACACAACAGTGCATTATTAATTTGAGAATACTTGATAAATGTGCTTCAAATTGCTTGATTGAATAATTTTGATGATCTTCCAAAAAGGTTATGTAATCAAAACCCGAATGCAATTATTAAAATATAATATCCATCGGTTATACATATCTACGTCCATCGAATCCACGCCATAATGAAATTATTTGTAATTGTAATTAATATTTTGTTAAACCATAGGTGTGATTAGACAGATGTTTTGAAATATTCTGCTGTGAGGGAGTACGACCATGTTTTGTGAAAACCTAATTTCCACGGTCGCTGTATTGTTGGCTATAATTTCGAACAATTTGATAATGTATTCTTCGTTACTTGTTTAGATTGTAGCCGAGAATTCCAGCAATGCCCATAAACTGAAGATCACAGAAGTTGCTGGCAACAGAGATGTCGACAGTCTACTCGCTTCAGATATCATCACCGTGCTGGAATCAGAACCAATGATGACGGTGAGAACTAAATAAACACTTTTAGTTCTGCATAATGGTTTGTAGAATTGCAGTCCCCATAATCACTTTTCTATGTACATAACATTGCAAAGTTTCTTATTATCTAACTAATTACTGCCAGAATTTCTTTCTGTATCTACAAATTGCCACAACATTGAATGTCACAGCATATTTTGTTAATTTGTTTTATTAATTTGCATTTTACCTAAACATAACCGAAAATAATAATATGTACATTTTTATCAATATGATCACTTGAATGCCACTTTTAACAAATTTTAGAACTTTATTTTACTAACTAATAAATAATCACGGCAATAGTGCAGGTATTCCGAAGTTGGAGAAAGCTTTTCAATATTTTGCCCTTATTTGTAAATCTTATGTTTAAATTGTATTTGAAATGTCAATATGTAATATCCAATGTGTAATGTGCATGTGTATAATTCTGTATAACCTATTTTTCCAGGTGGATATGACTGTTGTCGTATCAACTACAGCGGACTCTGTAAAAGACGCGATCAACCCAGCTGATACAGGCATCAATATCATTGAGCGAGATGCCACACAAGAGCAAGTAGACCAGAACTGTCACCTTGTAGTGGGAGCAGACGTTCTAGGTAGGAAATCTATTTTATAAGTCCATGAATTTAAACGATGCACAAGTGAAACTATAAGTTATTCTTTCTCGTATGGGGTGGCATTTTTCTCACTAGCAGCATAGATCAATATTATTTATTCCTGGTATGCAATCCTACCTTCCCAAACTACCAAGACCGTGCAATATCAACTTCTTCGTGTATCTCTAATTTAAAAAGTAGTATCTTTCAATAACATGAAAATGGTGTAAATTCTTCGTGTTCTGGATGTTCTACCTCTGGCTTCCTATACTCAGACCGATGCTATCGTCTTCATTTAAATAATTGGATGAGCGTAGCGAGCGTAGCGAGTGAAGCGAAGATTCCATTTCACTACACTGGAGAAAAAAATCCGGAATGTTTTTTTTTTTTTTTTTTTTTTTTTTTTTTTTTTTGTATTTTTGTCTGTTTGTTAGCACGATTCCGGCTAAACCGATACTCCGATTGCGATGAAATTTTATGGAGGTCTTTGAAATCTCTGAACTTAGAACTGCCACGTTTTTGAGCACAATCGAAAAAAATTTCTCATGAAAATCGCAATTTTACGATTTTTTTCGATTTTTTTTTTAATTTCTTCGACTTATAACACCTACATGCTTTATCCGATTGTAATGATTTTTTTACAGAACCTTAATTTTATGAATTAATATATTCGTGTAAAATTTGTGCGCAATCGAATAATTATTTCTTATGAAAATTTCAATATTACGATTTTTTCCTTTTTTAAAATTACGAATCATTAAAAAAAATTAAAATTTAAGTTAATTTTTTATTAAATTTAATTTTAAAAATATCTTCAACTTAGTAATGATTTTTTCACAGAACAACAGTAAATCCGCATAACACATGGCAGCTCAATGCACCAATTACGCTCATCCAACAACGCGGCGGGACTTAAGCGTTTTCCTAGTTAAAGAAATTCGATCGGGTTGTGTGTGTACAAACTAGCATCGGTTTCAGTCAAGAGTTCAATGACTGTGACACGTAGGCCTACATTAAATGTTTAAACTGCGTCTATTTACTTTTCTAGGTTTGATAACATTTTTAATGGTCAATTATTAATTAAATTTAAATGTCAAGCTCACATTATTAATTGGATGAGCGAAGCGAAGATTCCATTTCACTACACTGGAGAAAAAAATCCTGAATGTTTTTTTTCTTTCTGTATTTTTGTCTGTTTGTTAGCACGATTCCGGCTAAACCGATACTCCGATTTCGATGAAATTTTATGGAGACCTACGAAATCTCTGAACTTAGAACTGCCACATTTTTGAGGGGTAATCGAAAGATTATTTCTCATGAAAATCGCAATTTTACGATTTTTTTCGATTTTTTGAAAATTTATTTTACTTATAACAACTACATGCTTTATCCGATTTTAATGATTTTTTCACAGAAACTTAATTTTATGAATTAAGATATTCGTGTGAAATTTAAGTGCAATCGAAAAATTATTTTTCATGAAAATAGAAATTTTGTGTTTTTTTTTCTTTTTTAAGACAATTGTTTTACTTATTACACCTACATGCTTGATTATATTGTAATAAGTTTTTCACAGAACCTTAATTTTATTAATTTATTTATTCGTGTGAAATTCGAGCGCAATCGAATAATTATTTCTTAAAAAATTCCAATTTTTCGATTTTTTTCTTTTTTTAAAATTACGATTAATTAAAAAAAATTAAAATTTAAGTTTATTTTTTATTTAATTTATTTTAATTTAAAAAAAATTGAACTTGGTAATAATTTTTTCACAGAACAACAGAAAATCCGCATAACACATGGCAGCTCAATGCACCAATTACGCTCATCCAACAACGCGGCGGGACTTAAGCGTTTTCCTAGTTACATTTATTTTTTCATTCATCAGGTAAGGATCCAAGCATCCTGAAGAATATGGTGGCTTCAATGAAAACGGGCGGATTTATCTTCCTGGAAGAACCTCAAGTGTTCGACATAAGATCCGTGGCTTCAACTGGACTTCTGGTTGTCTCCGTGCAAAGATCAGAAACAAGATCTTACGTCCTACTGAGGAAGGTAACAATAAACTATTTTTTAATTGTAACCCTTAGTACTACTGTCATCATTGGAGAACGTTCATTATAATAATTTTAAAATGTAAATTTGATCAAATTAGCATAAGTGGATTTATTTTAACTATAAGCTAATCAAAACGATTAATAATTTTTATTTATAATTGGTAGAAAGTCCAACTCTGTCCTTCTGTGTGGATGGACAGAATGGCCTTAGGAGCAGAGGAGCGTGAGATGTTTAAGCGCCAAGCATCAATTCTTATGGCTGGCACTAGCTTTGGGTTTAGAATGGGCACTACGAACACATTTTTTTAACAATTATTATTTATTATTATTATTATTTATTTTCCACTAAAGCTTAGTAGGAAGGTTGGCAGAAAAGGGCAGTATGCCCCAAGCACAAGGTGTCTGCCAGCCTCTACACAACAAATTGTGATAATAAACAAGCTTATAAAACATAGAATATAGAAACATAAACAACATAAACAAAAACATAAAGAAACATAGAAGAGACAAAAACAATAACAATTCAATGAATTCATAATATCAAAAAAGCAATCATAATGTAGAAGACTTAATAGCTCTCTTGAAAGGAGACATGCCAAGTCCTTGTATTTCTTCAGATAGGGAGTAGTTCCAAATTCTGGCAGTTCGGCAGTAGAACCCACTTATGTACGCGCTGGTTCGGGCAAATGGTGGCGTGATGGACTGGGCCTGGTGACGTCTTGAATCCCGAAGGTTCCAAGACACCCGATGGAATGGGTCGAGGTCCACACAGCCAGTCAACATCTTTTTGAAGAACAAAACGTCCACTTGCTTCATGAGTTGTTCAATTGTGATAAGGCGACATTGACTACGACGTGTAGAGGCACTAGGCTCTTTGTAACCCATAATATGTCTGGTGGCACGATTTTGAATTCTTTCCAACTTGCACATATTGTCCTTTGTTGTTGGATGCCACGCTGGTAGGCCATGAGTGATAATTGGCCTAACCAGCGCTAAGTATGCGGTGCGAAGGGTTCTTGGCTTGCCACCCTTTAGAGAGCGCGATACAAATCCTAAAGTTTTAGAGGCTCTGTTTCGCACATACTCACAATGTAGATTCCACCGCAGATCACAAGTAACAATTATTCCAAGTAGTTTGACCTTTTGGCAACACGGTATTATATCTCCATTTATGCTATACACGATGTTTATGTGCCCGGTTCTGATCGCGTGATTCGAAGTAACTGTGACTTGCTAACATTAAGTGACATTTGGTTGTTTTCACACCAAACTTGGATACTGTTTAGGTCATCTTGTAGAGCCTTTGCGTCTTCTGAAGTAGATATATTTCTGTACAGAGTTGTATCGTCAGCATATTGGAGAATACTGGACGTTACAACATCTGGTAGGTCTATCATAAATATGGTAAAAAACAAAGGACCAAGTACAGATCCCTGCGGAACTCCAGAAGTAACGTCAATTAATGATGATGAGGCTCCATCATGCACTACACGTTGAGACCTGCCCTTTAAAAATGATGTAATCCAATTAAGAAGCTCACTTTGAATTCCATAATTGTGTAGCTTATGTAGAAGTCTCTCGTGTGGCACACTGTCAAACGCCTTACTCCAGTCCAACGCTATGCAGTCAATTTGCCTTGTTTTTCCTTGGTCAAGCGTATGCTGCCAGTCATCAATAGCCTTAGTCAGCATAGTTGTGCATGATCGACGAGGTAAAAACCCATGCTGGTTAGGCGGTATCAGACTGTTCACTTCCAAGTGCGTATAAATGGCTGAAGTAACTAGACGCTCCATTACCTTGCAAACCGTACTGGTAAGTGATATTGGCCTGTAGTTAGATACATCTGACCTATTCTTCGATTTGTAGACAGGCACAACGTTAGCTACTTTCCAATCGTTAGGAACAACTCCGGACTCGTTTGACAAGTTAAACAGTGCAGTGAGGGATGGAGCAAGCGAAGAAGCACACTGGTGAAGAATTGTAGTAGGGATTCCATCAGGACCACTAGCCGCACCAGGACGAGTGTTGAGAAGTACTTGTCTCACCTCGTTGACTGAGAAAGAGAGTTTTGTAAGAGGCTTTTGAACTGATGGATTTCCTAGAAATAATTTCGTACAGTTTGTCGTTAATGGAGTAAAGTTTTCTTGGAACTTTGAGTTAAATGCATTGGCAATTTCCTTTGCATCAGTTAAAAACTTTACCATTTGCTGAGAAGTGAGAAGGAGCTGCACTGCCACTCTTAGAACGAATAAATTTCCAGAGTCCTTTAGAATTGCTCCCTAAGTTCCAAACATGTTGTTGCTGAGCATTTCGTATTGTTGTTTTCACTTGATTACGAAACTTTCTGTATGAGCTCCATAAATCATCAGACTGTATCCTCTTACATTTGAAGAAGAGTTTGTCACGCTTTTTAATCAATTTCAGAAGATCCGAAGTAATCCATGGTGTCCGGCGTTGACCCTTCATTATTACTTTTGGAATTGCATCTTCAACACAACTCCAAAACACCGAACACCAATCTTTCCACATCAGATTAACGTCATGCTGCTGAGTTAATATTGTAAGGCGATCTACGAAAAGAGTTCTAAGTAGCAGCCAATCAGCCCTTTTATAGTTCCATACAGATTTGTTAATGTATTTGGTCCTAGGAACAGTGAATTTTAGATTAGCGCATACTGCCAAATGGTCACTCACACCTGGAATAACACTCGTGTCTTTAATAATATTTGGGTCATTGCACAGCAATAGGTCAATGATAGATCGCGAAGTATCTGTTACTCGAGTAGGTTCGGTGACTGTTTGCGTGAAAGAGAGCTCGTGGAACGCAGATAAATAAAGATTGGCAGTAGCATCGTTAGGAATAGGAGCTACAGAATCCCAAGTTATATTCAAATTAAAATCTCCACACAGAACTATCGCGGTATACTTGGTTACTAACTTATCAACACGACTTAAAGATTCGATTAGTTCCTTGTCTAAATCTGCAGTCGAATTAGGCGGCCTGTAAGCAGACCCAAGTAAAAGTTTTTTATTTCCGCATGTTATCTCCACCCAGATGATCTCTGCATTAAGTGTAGATAGTTCAGGTACGTGCACCGGCTTAAGCTCAGGTTTTGCTGCTATGAGAACTCCACCTCCTGATCGGGCATCTCGGTCCTTCCTAAATACCATATATGACGTGGGCAATATTTCCGAATCTCGTACACTTGCATCAAGCCACGTTTCACAGACGAAAATAACTGATGGGGTAAGCGCTTCAATCCAGGTATGAATTATGGGAGAGCGTTTCGAATGTTTAAGACTACGAGCGTTAAAAGATAGTAATTGTATACCAGAATTATTGGATCCAGAATCGCTATTGGTGCTTTGGTTAAGTTGAAGCGCATCTCCAGCAATGAAAAATGAATCATTAAACTGTGGCACTGTGCACTCCCAGCACGTCCAAGTCTGTGTACCATTTACTACGCGCCTGTGCAAGGATGGCAGTATTTTGACGCATGTATTGTGGAACGGTCTCGTACATTCAGAGCACAATGTAAAAAGTTGGTTTTTACGCCCCTCAGTTTTACAATGATGGCAACGCTTGTTCTGCCCGTTGACTGGACCAGGATTTACTTCTACATCTCCACACAAAGCAAGAAGGAGGTAAATGATATCCATGTGCGATACAGGTGGTCTGCATGAGTCACTGGCAAGCGAATGATCATCAGTTTGAACACACTGCAAAGGACCGGGGTTTAGCTCCACATCCCCAGAAAGAGCAATAAGCAACAGGAAAATGCTGCCAAATGTTGAAGTCAAAATACTCTTGGCCATTGTGCTAGTTCGTCGCCTTCTTGTCCGTTGTTTACGACGTCCCAAACATCTAGTCAATGCAACCGGTCTTATTTTTCTTAGAAAAATACTTCCACACAGACTTCCGGAGGAAACCCAGCATCTTATTGAAACCAATTCACTTTCCAAAGGGATGCCATAGACCTGTCTACATTTAGTTGGATTAAGTCGTGTCACCAATTGCAATTTGCATCCATAATTGATCATTCTAAATGTCAGAAAAGAAACAATGTAAACAAGCCACCAAAAGCACGAAACCTTTCTTGCCCATTTCCGTCTTCTTCGACTAAGCCTCGCCCTAGAAATTTGGCATCTGCGATCACTAACAGCCATAGTATATGTTCTGATTAATATCGTCAATCTTACCTCTTGCCGAATCAGGTTCTTCTTATACTCAAAAAAGATAGGAATGTCAACATATCACGTTAAATGTATTGACATTCAGTAGCATGCACACATATAAAACTAATTAGTATGATTGATTTTAAATACGTGCAATATTTGTGGATGTAAATTATGCTATACTTCACTTGTTTTGTATGCGTCTGCTTCAGCCGGCAGAGCCTTCCCATCCAACTCTGATCACCGTATCCAACTACAGCTTCGGGTGGGTGGATCATCTCAAGGCCGAACTGAAGCTCTCTGAGACTGAAGGGAAGAACATCCTTCTGGTCTCCCAGGGGGACAGTATGTGCGGCATCGTGGGGCTGATGAACTGTGTGCGGCAGGAGCCGGGGGGAAACAACGTCAGGTTAGTGGTGTCCCCTTGGCTGACTGACATAAGTTGTTGTTTACTTTACACACTGGTTAGGAACCGCAGATGAAGAGCTCTATAATATTATTACATATAGTATATTTTTTAAAGATTTTACTTAAGCTCGGAAAAAATTAACAATTTTTAAGACACGTACTTAAAATTATGTAAAAATGATCAATTATTTCGTGTCTTGTTCCTAGCTGAAAAGCAATAAATATTGATTAGGTACGACTGTAGGGCTGTTCATATTATATCATTGCATGACAATGCAGTTCCATCCATCTGCTTCCTGTTGGGTTGAATAGTTATTTGTGTAACGGCAAGTGTGCCCCAGTCTCTCTCAACACAATGTGTAGAACCTCCACTAAACGACCACACATCTTCCAGGATGGTCTTCACTCGCGACCTCGTCGGCCCCGACTTCCCCGGCCCCGACGCCGTCTACTCCTCCCAGCTGGAGAAGGGCCTGGTGACCAACGTGTTCTCCGAGGGCAACTGGGGATGTTACCGCCACGTCCGGCTCGACACCGGCTCGGAGACGGTCCGGGTCGAGCACGCCTTCGTCAACACCCTCACCCGGGGGGACCTGGCCAGTCTGCGCTGGATCAAGGGCCCGCTCAACTACTATAGGTGATTCATATAGCCGTATGCTGAGTTGCGACCAACGGTGACTTCGGAATGGCATCGTACACTCATATCCATCTCCTCATTGTCCATCACCGATTCCCGTTTCTGGCAGGTTCAGCTTGGGTTTTGTAACAAATTTTTTCCTCTTCTTTCTATCCCCTCACAATCCTTTCTCTCCCGATCTTCCCAGCTCTCTCATCTTGCCTCTAAGTCTCCTGCTATAATATCCTCTCATCTCTTCCTTGGCGTCTCTCCCGTCGTCTTCTTCTTCCTTCTTCAACCCTTATTTTATGCATTCTCTTGGGCACCCTATCTTACAACCATTTGTTTCATATGTTCATACCATACCAATCATGTCCTTTCCATCATGTCACTTAACTTCTCTACTGTCTATTCAATACTAAACGTTCATCTATGACAAAATGATATTGAGCCATACAATACAAAATATGTCCGTTGTCTTATATACTGAGACATCTGAGGCTGCTACTTCGAGCCAATCGGCCTCCAGTCTTAAGACCAGTAGGCACAACCATTGTTTCTTGTTATCAATGTAGGTTGTACTAGCCTTATCTTGCAAATATTTTATCCATATAAGATTCTTGTATTTTCCAACCTCAATATATTTTCTACCATAAATACATGTTGAAAAAATAAAACCACCAAATTGTTCCTAATGGATAATGTGTATAGAGTATAGACTAGCTAGCAACACTGCATTGCTAGGCAACTATGTTAGTTAACAATATCTATATTCAAAAGGAAAAAAGCCTTCGTGTGTTAGTACGTTTAAGTGAGAAATTCAATTGATGTGATGAGCATCCAGCAAGCGTAAACACAGTTTAAGTCAGAGATGAGATATCAACCAGTAAGTTTCCACAACTATATCGTTAATTATGGAATATTTCAGGCCCGAACACTCCCCTGGCCAGGACCTGATCCACGTCTACTACGCCGCACTAAACTTCCGCGACATAATGCTTGCTAGCGGCAAGCTCCCGCCCGACGCCCTGCCTCAGTACCTCGTGGGTCAAGACTGTGTCCTGGGCACCGAGTTCTCCGGGCGAGACACCAAGGGGAGGCGGGTCATGGGCATGGTCGTTGCCAGGAGTCTCGCCACCACCGTACTGGCGGACCCGGCCATGAACTGGCAGATACCGGACAAGTGGACGATGGGGGAGGCGGCCACGGTGCCGGTGGTCTACTGCACGGTGAGCTTTTTTTTTGAATGGACGACCGCTGTAGTATAGGGTACACTTTAGATTTACCCGATGTAACCATCTTCTAACTATAGCTAATTAGGAACCTCGGAAAATATTTTCAGTCATTATAGCCAGCCGGTGGTGGTACTAAAATCCGTGACATCCCGAATCAGAGTTAAGCATGAGCCACCACTGTCAGCCAAGGTGATTTGGATTGACTTTAGTCACTCAAGCTCGGTATAATGCAATGTTTTTTGCATTTTGAATGACAGTACTGAAGACTTGTAGAGGCAGACAATCAATTAATAATACTTATAATTTAGACATATGTTAAAAAATGGACAAGAGCGTCAAATTAGATCATTAGTAAAAACAATTATTTCAGTGGATACATTTTCCTGATTTGCAGTATTCTATTGATTTGTTCTCCTGTCGAAGAACTAACGTGATAATACGTATATTTTTATTTTACGTGTTAAACTCAACAATATTAGGTTGCTAGTGCTCCAGTCACAGATGCACCAAAGTACTTGTAAAACTTAATGTTTTTGGGAATATATTATATTTTCTAAATAATGACATCATCATTCTCACCCCCAGGCGTACTACGCGTTGATCGTGCGAGGGCGCATGCGCCCAGGCGAGTCCGTGCTGATCCACGCCGGCAGTGGAGGAGTGGGCCAGGCAGCGATCTCCATCGCCCTCCACATGAAATGCACCGTGTACACCACTGTGGGTAGTGCTGACAAGAGGAACTTCATCAAACAGAGGTTTCCTCAGCTGACGGACAGAAACATCGCTGAATCTCGCTCCACGAGCTTCGAGCAACACGTTCTTGAGGTAATGCTGGGACTTAAACTCATACAAACTAATCTTTACTAAATAAACATAGGCTTAATGCATATTTCGATCACCTAGGCTACCTAAAATCAGTTACGTGACAGAGTTTGAAGACTCTAAATATGGATTGATTAATTTTAAGTGTACACCCATTGTATCCTGAGAATTTGTTCTGGTGATCTTTAAGATTTCTGGTCAAAAAAAGGCTGAGCTTTACTCCGTTAAAAGCCTCTTAAGTTGAAGGTTTAACAATTTTGTACTAGTCCACTGGTTTACAAGGTACTCAAAACAATGGTAGGTTGTCTTTTTCATCGATTTCTTTCCATTTGCTTTCTGGGAGTCAACGAACAACCTACATTACAAAAATAACAAACCAGGTTATAAAAGGGATTCAAGCATGTAGTGTTAAGTAGAAAACCTTAAGGCACCCAAAAAAGTCACCACTCAAAATAGACGGAGTATGACTTGTCAAAGTACTCCAATGGGTTAAACTTATTTTACGTATCTTGTGTTGTGTGTCCGTTTAAGTATTTTGGAAAAGAATAGCTTAAAGCTGTGTTTGGCCTACACGTATTTTCTAAAATGTTTGCTTTTTATTTTCATTTGTTCATACTAGTAGGCAGTGATTAGATTTCTGTCTTTTGACTTTAAAACATAAATTTTTGATTGTTACTTCGGTCCATGGCATCTGTTCAATACGTGCCTTTCGTTTTGTGTGGAAAATATATCATTTACTCACTTTACATCTTACATTATTCATTTCCTCTGGAATATTAACAACATTTATTGGTCCTCCGGAAAGCCGGATAATATCGTTTTATCCGGATTATTTGGTAATTGTTAACGCCCACGGGGAAAAAGTGTGAGTTAAAGTGAAGTTTGTGAAGCGGGTTTACGCCATTTTTCCTATGCTGCAATGGATCAACTCCTAGCAAGGAAACGTGTTCTCAAGTGTAATGTGACTCGTCTTGAAAACACCATCAACAACGTGCAGACCGGTGAGTTATCAATATCATCAATCAAGGTACATAAAGAACGAGTGCATCAACTTTCTACAGAAAGCGACAGCCTACTGCACGCCGTCAGTGCTGCGTCGGAAGATGATGCCGAATTCGAGCAGTATGAGACTGATATTAACGACGTTTTTGAAAGGTTGGTGGCCATTAGGATTAGATTATTGGACCTAGGAACGATCACGTCGGCGCTGTGACAACCACGTCCACCGAAGCTAGGCCTTAGACCCAGTGAAGTAAGGTTACCTAAGCTTCAGCTGCCGACGTTTGATGGCAGCCTACAGTGTTGGCTATCATTCAGAGATCTCTTCGAGGCGGCAGTAACACAACAACAGTCAATTGTCTGGAGCTGAGAAACTGCAACTATCTTAAGTGTTCCCTACAAGGTGAGGCTGCTGCTTTACTCCAGTCTATTCCTGTGACCAGCGTCAATTACAGCGAAGCGTGGGAATTGTTGACGTCACGATCCCAAAAATACGCGGGAAATCGTAGACAGAGTTCTAATGCGTATGTTCTCCCAGTCTGTCCTACAACAGGAGTCAGCTGTTGCATTACGCAAGTTGTTAGACACAACTTTGGAATGTACCAGGTCCTTGGCAGTTTTGGTCAACCTGTCGAACATTGGGACGCTGTGTCTTGTGTTCCACACCTCTGGTAAGATGGACAGTGAATCTCGGCGTGCATGGGAGCTGTCACTCACAACTAAGGAGCCGACAACTTTCAAACAGTTAACTGACTTCATTGAGCACCGTGCTCGAGCCCTCGCTGCTGCGGGTAGGCCCACCCTTAATCACAAGGGTCCTCACCCAGTAGTACAAAGTCAACTTACCCGAAGCAGACGACTTCACATCTCAGTGTGTCTCAGCAACAGGGGATTCCATCATGCGTCAAGTGCGCAGGAAGTCATTTCCTTCACAAGTGTCGTCACTTTCTTAACGACAACGTACACGACCGTCATTCATTTGTAAAGAGCAAATCATTATGTTTCAATTGTTTACGGGCAAACATACTGCTAGAGACTGTACTTCCGGTAGTTGCCGCATGTGCCAAAAAATGCACCACACATTGCTGCATTCAATGAAACAGTCTCAGGGGAAACAACAAGATGAGGTCAAGTCTACGGAGTCTACTGCCGTCTCCTCCCATTTCTCAACGGAATCGATTTCGTCAATGGTGTTGCTTTTCAACAGCCATAATCAATGTGCGGATATACATGGTGTAAGCAGACCATTACGAGCGTTGTTAGATCAGCATCTGAGGCTAGTTTTGTTACAGAAAACTGTGTTCAAAGCTTGGATTGCGAGCACAGTCTACTCAGGTGTGTGTCTCAGGTTTGGCCTCCACTAGCGTAGGCAAGTGTCGTGGCGTCCAATGACAATTGAATTTTACTTCAACAATTCAATAATGAAGAGTCCTTTCCGTCGAGGCTTTAGTTCTGCCCAAGGTTACAGGAACTCTCCCGAAAATCAATCAATATTGAGGGTAATTGGTCACATCTTAATGGCTTAAGTTTGGCAGACCCATCATTAAACATTCCAGGAAGTATCGATGTTCTTCTCGGAGCAGATGTTTACCCATTGATTTTGCGCTCTGGTCGTTGTTCGGGAAAACATTGGTTTCACCCATAGCACTGGAAACAGCACTTGGATGGGTACTATCAGGTCCCATTACTGCACCTGGTCCTAAGTCAGTGTCACCATAACAACACTGCATGTTCAGTGTGAAAATGGACAATACTTTGCGAGATTCTGGGAACTAGAGAATTACCTACTGCAAACTTACTGACTCCAGAAGAGAAGCTGTGTGAAAAGCATTTTGAAAAGTCTCACCGGAGAGACGATTCTGGTAGATTTATAGTTGAACTTTCCATTTTCGGAAAGACAGACCGAAGCTTGGGCTAATCCCGCAATCAGGCGGTCCGTCGACTCGCTTCCCTGGAGCGTCGGTTGAAATACCAACCTGATAAAAGGCAGCAATATGATGAGTTCATGTCTTGAATACTTGTCACTGGGTCACATGGAGCTTGTTCCTCAAAGTCAACTAAACCAAGCCCTTGAGTGAAGTGTTAATTCCTCATCCTCACCATCAAGAAGCATAAACCCAAAGGAGGGCATTGACCTTCAGAAGTTCTCGGTGATCTTGAATACAAACAATGGTTGACCTAAGCGAAGATCGTTCTTTCTTCGGTTCCTAAATACAAACTTCGTTGGACCTAGAGCTGCAAGCAATAATCGTTCCTTATACTCGGTTCCGAAATAAAAGTTGGAACGTGCCTCTAGTAAAACCAGACTGTAAAGTTCTATGGTCGAAGTGTATTTATCTTGCCACAATCCCAGACACTGAATTGGGATTTAAGATCAAGGTCACCAAGAGCACCTGATTATCAAGGGACTTAGTCGAGAACGAAGCCGGTGGAACCATTGCAGAGACTTCAGACTTTAACTTCAATAACAAGGGTGGGTTGCTTCCTAATGGTTTCGCCAACCAAGAATGCCTTTCGAAAACTGGCAAGTATGGAACTAAAGGTGACTTTGACAAGCAAATAAATCGTGAAAAGGGACTTCTATCGATCGCCTTGAGCTTCTTTGCTTAAATACGGCTAGCCAGTTATCCAAACAGTTCAACTAACTGACCTGCAAGGTGTTGACCCTGGATGGTTTCACGACCCTAATCAGCTATTGTTTCCATCATTGTGGAATTAGCGTTGGATGGACGATGGCTCCAAAACTCTACATGCGTGGAACATATTGCGAAGATCTTCCCTCATACAAGAATCAGATTAATCGATGCTTCAGCACCCCAGCCAACAATTCAGAACGGTATGCTTCTGTGATGCCTCTGAAGCTGCCATATTAATCTGATGTAGTCACCTGCGCACTATGTACTCAATGGTATGTCTGGTTCAACAAAGGGGTGGTAAAACAAAGGTGTCACCGATACGACAGGTCTCCATTCCCGTTTTGGAACTGTGTAGAGCATGCGATCATTGCAAATAGGGGAATGACACAACGCTACGCAAAGCTTACCTAAACTACGCAAAAGCAAGCGTAGCTACGCAACGCTACCGAACGCTACGCAATGCTACTATCGCCTACCTACGCAACGTACGCAACGCTACGCAACGCTAACGCACGCTACGCAACGCAACGCTACGTACACAACGCAAGCAACGCTACGCAATGCTACGCCACGCCACGCAAAAGCAAGTACGCTACCTACGCTACGCTACCAAAAGCAAGCCCCTACGCTACGCAAAAGCAACGCAACCACGCTACGCTACGCCCCTACGCTACGCTACGCCTAAAGCAAAAACACGCAATGCTACCTACACTACCAACGCAACGCTACGCAACAACGCAACGCGACGCTTACGCAAAGTACGCAATGCTACGCCACGCAACGCAACGTTACGCAAAGCAACGGGAATGTTACGCAACGCAACGCTGCAACGAATTAGCAGCACGAGTTCGTCCGGGTCGTCCTTTTCTACATTGTGGTGTGGACTACGCGGCCGTTCTTCTGCGGGAAAACGAAAGGGTGAAAGCCGAATAAACTACAAGGGTATGTCGCCCTTTTTCTTTGCTTCTCCACGAAGGCTATCACTTGCAGCTAGTAAGCGACCTTTCAACACCTGCTTTTATAGCAGCTGAAAAACGATTGTCTCTCGTCGTGCAAGCCTTCCCAACTGACTTGATGTCCCTCAAGTTAAATAGCGCCAATGGAAGTGCTCCAAAAGACAGCTCAGCATTCTGGGTCGTTGGTCTCGGAGTACCTTCTCGACTTCAACAACGACCCAAGTGGTGGGCTTTCGCAAGCCAATATCCAGCCGGAGCTATAGTGCTCTCAAGACGGGGCTTCCCCCCTTTCAAAGGAAATTTGGGCCGGGCTTTAATCTCACCCTGGTTCGACGGTCTGATGAGGTCCCCCACTGTGAAAAATCAGTGAGTTTTTCACCCACCTATTTCAAGCTATCCTGCTTACCCTTTTAGGGAAATTAAATCCTTTTACCTTATGTTCTTTTTTAATTTTATTTTTATTGTGTTTTTTTTAAATTTTTAGTTTTAAAGGGGGGCGGGGGTTGGGCCACACTATTTTCAAATGTTTTTCTTTTTATTTTCATTTGTTCATATAGTAGCAGTGATTAGATTTTTTGTCTTTTTACTTTTTAAAAAAAAATTTTTTTTTTTGGATTGTTTTACCCCTTTTTTTTGGGGGTTTTTTTTTTTTTTTCCCCCTTTTTTTTGGCTTTTTTCTTGGGGGTTTTTTTTTTTTTTTAAATAACGGGGGGGGGGCCCCCCCCTTTCGTTTGGGGGGGGGGGGAAACCCCCCTTTTACTGACCCAGAGAGAACGTGTGAAAAGCTTTTTGAAAAAGTTCCCCGGGGAGAACGTTTCTGGTAGATTATAGTTGAATTCCATTTGGAAAACAGACCGGGCTTGGGCTACCGCAATCAGGCGGTCCGTCGACTCGCTTCCCGGGAGCGTCGGTTGAAATACCACCTGATAAAAGCAGCAATTGAGAGTTCATGCTGAATACTGTCACTGGGTCACATGGAGCTTGTCCTCAAATTTCAAACTAAACCAAGCCCTTGAGTGAAGGTATACATTCCTCACCATCCACAAAGGAGAGCAGTACAACCACAAAGTTGAGGGTTTATTGACGCTCAGCAAAAGTCTCTTCGGGTGCACCTTGAAGAAAAAACTAATGGGGACTAAGCTGCAAGCATATGTTCCTTACGGGATTCGGTTCCGAAATTTTACATCGTTCCTCTAGTAGCGATATCGCCAAATGTATCGACAAATTCGGGTTGATCACCACAATGCGATTATCAAAAAATTAGGGGAGAAACGAAGCCGGGGGAACCAATCAAGACTTCAGACTGTTAACAGTTTCTGGTAAAGGGTTTGTTTTCTTATCTTCCCACAAAATCCTTCACACTGGCAAGATGAAAAAAGGGTTTATTTCAAAGCACACCTGTTGTGATAAGGGACTTCTACGTCGACGACTTGAGACGGGTTGCTTGATACCATTGACGAGGCTGGGTCAGCTTCAGAAGAACTTATTCAACAAAACGACAAGGGTGGTTTCGACTGCAAAGGGTTTTTCGAAACCCAAGAAGTTATCGAAGATTTCTGAACAATGCGAGAATTAACATGCCTTTGATCATCGATAAGTAATCGGTAAAAAAAAAACATTGGGACTTCAGGGCATCCAACAGCTGACATCCCATTACTGTAAATAAACCCCCCCTTAGCCGGGGTTATAAACCAAACGAAAGTAACTATCTAAACTTCCCAAGTGTGGATCCCCTGGGATGGCTTTCACCAGTGACCCTAATGCCAAGCTTTTGTTCAATCATGTGGAGAAGACTTTGGGATGGACGATGAACTTCCAGAAAACAGCTTAAATGCTTTGGCAGACAATGGAGAGAATCTCCCATAAATCAGAAAATCAGTTTAACCCGAGGAGTGATCAAGCCCCGCCAACAAGTTCAGAACTGGTTTTGGCCCTGGCCCCCCCTCTGAAGGTGCTATTATGCTGATGTATTACCTGCGCACTATGTCCTCAGAGGGAAATGCCCATGGTTCAACTAGTGGCGGGTAAAACAAAGGTGTCACCGATACGACAGTCTCCATCCTCGTTGGAACGGAAGAGCATGCGAGTCATGGCAAATAGCCAGAAGACACAAACGGACGCAAGACGCGAAGAAGCACGCACGAAAACCCCAGCTAGCAAACGCACGCGGAAAACGCTAACGCGACCACGCTACGCAACCAAACGCTACGCAAACGCTAAACGAAACGCTACGCAAGCAAGCACGCCCCAAACGCAAACCCAACGCTACGCAACTAACGCACGCACGCGCAACGCAACGCTACGCTACGCTACCCGCAACCAACGCTACGTACGCTACGCACCAACGCAACGCACGCTCGCTACGCTACGCTACGCAAGCTACGCTACGCAGCAACGCAATGTTACGCAACGCAACGCACTGCAACGAACTTCCAGCAGCACGAGTACGTCCGGCTCGTCCTTTTCTACATTGTGGTGTGGACTACGCCGGCCCGTTCCTTCTGCGGAATACGAAGGGTAGAAGCCGAATAAACTACAAGGGGTATGTCGCCCTTTTCATTTGCTTCTCCACGAAGGCTATCCACTTGCAGCTAGTAAGCGACCTTTCAACACCTGCTTTTATAGCAGCTGAAAAACGATTTGTCTCTCGTCGTGGCAAGCCGTTCCCGAACCTGACTTGATGTCCCTCAAGGTTAACTAGCGCTCAAGGTGGAAGCTGCTCCAACAGACAGCTCAGCACTTCTGGTGTCGTTGGTCCTCGGAGTACCTTTCTCGACTTCAACAACGACCCAAGTGGTGGGCTACGCAAGCCAATATCCAGCCTGGAGCTATAGTGCTCATCAAAGACGAGAGGCTTCCTCCTCTTCAAAGGAAACTTGGCCGAGTCTTGAATACTCACCCTGGTTCTGACGGTCTGATGAGGTCCGCCACTGTGAAGACATCGAGTGGAGTTTTGCACCGACCTATTGTCAAGCTATCCTGCTTACCCTTTGATGGGAATTAACTCCTTTTACCTTATGTTCTTTCTAATTTCATTGTTATTGTGTTTATTTTAAATTGTATGTTTCAAGGTGGGCGGAATGTTTGGCCTACACGTATTTTCTAAAATGTTTGCTTTTTATTTTCATTTGTTCATACTAGTAGGCAGTGATTAGATTTCTGTCTTTTGACTTTAAAACATAAATTTTTGATTGTTACTTCGGTCCATGGCATCTGTTCAATACGTGCCTTTCGTTTTGTGTGGAAAATATATCATTTACTCACTTTACATCTTACATTATTCATTTCCTCTGGAATATTAACAACAAGCTGATTTGTTTCTGTGCAGAACCTTGTGGACGATTTATTTCTTATCTTTTCACTGCAGAATCATCATATTAAGAGAAGGGTAAACCTCCATCAATATCAACACAGTGTGCTCTGTATTCCAGGACACAAAAGGAAAGGGCGTTGACGTCGTCCTCAACTCCCTCTCAGAAGACAAACTTCTGGCGTCGGTGCGTTGTCTCGCTGAACACGGGCGATTCCTGGAGATCGGGAAGCTGGACCTGTCAAACAACAAACAACTCGGAATGGCATTCTTCCTGAAAAACACCTCGTTCCATGGAATTCTTCTGGATTCTGTTTGCGAGAACAACTGTGAGGACTTGCACGAGGTTTGTCTGGCAGAATTTCTTCCAGCGCTATATAGCATGAGATAAACCAGTGCATAAATAGTATGGAAGTGTGCTTAATTAAATTTTCCAATATATATGTTTAGCACATTCAAAAATTGGTATAATAATCATGATATTAAGCTTTTCGTTATGTACAACTAAGTTCCATCATAATTTGAATTTATAGATCTTATTCGAAGCTAAAAACACATCATAATTATTTATCAATAATGATAAGGATAGCCAACACAGTTCTGAAACGTCAGAAGTATTTTAAAAAATCAACTTTACCAATTTACCAATCATGCAATGTCATGTTTTAATACTTATACACTTAAAGAACAGCGCAACAATTTGTTACTTATAACTATTGATGGAGCACTGGTACAGAAATATACCACATAAGGTAACAACACGTAATGGTCGTATCCATGCAGATCCGTCGACTTCTAACCGAAGGCATTGTGAACGGGTCCGTGCGTCCTCTACCGACGACAGTGTTTGCAGAAGATGGAGTCGAGCACGCCTTCAGGTTCATGGCGGCTGGGAATCACATCGGTAAAGTCTTGATCCGGGTTCGACCAGAGGAGCCCGAGAAAGCAATTAAACCAGCAACGAGGCTTGTCACAGCAATCCCCAAGACCTACATTGACCCCGGGAAAGTGTTCATCCTTGTTGGTAAGATCATCGTTCTGTGGTGGGTAGGCAAAAAGGCATAAGTCAGGTTTCTTAAAATGTTCAGGAGAGCTGATGCAAGATTAAAAAATTCACTACAAATCAGTATTATCTTTTGTGCATGATAACTTATATTTATTGCGTTATTTAAATTATTCTTAAATATAATATGTCAAAATATTTTAAATTTGTTAAAAACCACCAAGATTGCCTGACTTATGTCTTTTTGTCAGGCCAAATTTGGAAAATTTTTGCTGTTCATATGTGAATAAGTCTACATGTAAAGTACAATTGCTAGGTTTTTGAGCACTTTAACAGGATAAGAAATACATGTTACAGCTTTTATTGAACACAATACTTGAAAGAAAATAATTGTGTAAATATTAATGTTGGGTTTTCTGTGTTCTTAACAGCTAATCTTCAACATTGCTGAAATATCGGTCTACATCAGGATCAGTATTCCGTTGATTGTCCGTGCGAATGTTTATGTAAAACTGCCTAAAATAGGGTTAATAAGAGGAAGCATATCCATTAAGTCCTTTTTTTCTCGACACTTATGGTAAGGGGACCGTTATAGCATGGTTGGAGATCAGGTTGCGACTGCTGCCTACCCCGGCGACAGTAACTAACAACTTTAAATGGCTCCTCATTTACAAGTGTAGTTTTATATTTGACAGTTTTAAATTCCTTGGAATAGCACAACCACTTTATTTCCCGCCAGTTAAACTTCTCCCCCTCCTGATTAACTTTGCGGGCTTGAAGAGGCCCCTTAAGCAATAACGCAAAATCAAAGAAGTCGGCACACTCCATTTCTATTACCTTATATTCATGCTTTTTGCCCACACTGTGCACAAGTTGATACCAATCGTGCGGGTGATGTATAGGCAAATTGGTAGTTTTTTTTCTTGCGTTCTATAGCAGCATGGTCGACGTCGCACTCCATATGTGTATGGCCAGGAATTAGAAATTTGTGACTGATCTCTATCAGAGTTGGATGATCTTTCATTGCCAACTGAAACATGGCTGCAATGTGAGTGTTTTTATTTTGACCCCCGCATGTGTCAGAGTAGTAAGTCACATGTGTTGTTCCTGGAGGGATTGAATCTTTCAAGTGTTTGTACAAACACGATCCAATTTGATTGGCACCTCGACCGGCAACTGTTTCGTCCCACATGTAACAAATTGGTTCGTTTGTCGCACAGTCGTGGATTGTTAGATTGAATGTATACAGCTGCCGCTTGTAGAATATTACAGAGGTTTTTAAAAATGGTGTAGGTAGACACTGCTGAAGATCGAATGTATAGGTTTTATGAGTCGAGTTTAATTTGGAATATGCTTTGTCATCACTTTTTGCTAAATATGCCCTGTCGGCTTCCACATGATGTTCAGCAAGTTTACGCTGGGCGTCAGTCTTCCCCCCTCCTTCAGAAACTTTTATTTCCATATCGAGTAAATCACACGTATTACAGGTATCAAGTTTGGGCTTTTTGAATTTCAAATTCAACATGTGAAACTCTCTAGAGTAAATTTTTCTTGACACTGGCTTTTGGGAAACCATATTTTTGGTCTCACAGTAGAGACTGTACATTGTGTCAGCTGCAAGATTTGGCACTTGAATCTCGGCGAGTATAATGGCTCTCGTACGCAGGAAATGAGGTAATGTGAGCCCTTATCTCTTCTACCGATTCATTTGATACCTTGTTTATAGGCTTATGTTTTCCTCGCTGGTCCTTGGTTGTTGCTCCTGATGTTGATTTACATTTATTTTTCATTAAACTTACAATAAATTTGTCTGTTTCTGCAAAGTAGAAATAAAACACGACTTGCAAACACTTATCCTTTCTCCATTGACCTCAAGGTTGTATTCAAATGTAAACTGTCGGTTTTTCATTTTTCATTTTTTTTTATTTTTCATCATAGACATCACAAATTAGAATAGAAAATATATAGGCCTAAAACACCATTGCATAAACAAACACTTCTTCATTCAGCACTAACGTGTTCATCTTCTTCTTCTTCACAGAAACAAGTCTTGCTAGCCGTGTTAGAAAATTGACTTGTGTCCTTGTGTCTGCAAAAAGATTTAATAACTTCAAGCTATGTTAAGCCAAAAAGACATAAGTCATATATGTCTTTCTGCCTGCCCACGAACTCTACCGGCGAGACTTATAACTATTTCCATCATGATAGAAGTAACCCTCTTTATCAACGTAGACTTATATCCTTTTGCCAGAACATAAATGATTATTTTAAAAAAATATGCAATGACATACCTCTTTTCATGAAAAAAGTTGACTTATGTCCTTTTGCCTACCCACCACAGAGTTGTAACCATGTTTAACAGTTATATGAACACACTAATCAAATTTCAAACGATCTCCAAGCTTGATCTTTTTTTCTTGGTCTTTAAACGAGTAACCATAGTGAATGTAATTTTATTAATTAATTTATAACAAAAACAAATTACACCCTTTTAGACGCAAACAGATTTTTACCAGATGCTTTCAATTTATAGCGGACCGAGACAGCCATGTCGGAATAGACCCTTCTTTTGTACTTATTACCAAAAGTTTTGGCTCCAGCGTTAAGCTCAAGACTTTGATTCGTGAGGGTCCCGGGTTCAAATCCCGTGGAGACCGGCGATCCCGACCGAAAGTTTTCCCCAAGATTTCCCCAAGTGAATGCGAGGGAACGAGTCCTCTTAAATAGCCCTCGACCATTCCTTTCCCAACGACCCTAAACCTTAAAAACCAATTTGGTCACCTGAAGAGGGTCACACTGGGTAAATGTTTTGTGTACCCTACAGCGGACTTCTTTAAAACATGTTATGTCCTTATTCATTTAAAACATAGTAAATACGTTGTTCACTCATGAAACTGTTGCATTTTTAGCGGAATATTTTCATCATGTTTAATAACTAAACTCTTGGTGTTATCCAGGTGGTTTGGGAGGCCTGGGCTTGGAGTTCGCCGATTGGTTGGTTTCTCGCGGCGCCACGAAGTTGGTGCTGACGTCACGCCGAGGAGTCAGCACCGGCTACCAAGCACTCAGCGTCCGTCGCTGGAGGGAGAAGGGCGTCAGCGTTCTCTTGTCCACCGCTGACGTCACCGAGCTCAAGGAGGCCAAGCAGTTGATGAGAGAGGCGACAGAGCTCGGCCCGGTCGGGGGCATCTTCAACCTGGCTGCCGTGCTCAGGGACGCTCTCATGGAGAACCAGGCGGCCGAGGACTTCGAGACGGTAGGTTTGTTGAAATATCGTAAATAGTAGCTGGTAAAGTCTGTGCCTTTTACGGAACTACTAATCTCCTGACATTCAGGCGGAATAACTGGACACGACCACCTTTCCATTCAAAATTGTACACAGTTGCCAGAACAGCTCTTGGCATGTTCTTGACTTCTGTCGTTTATCTACTTATACTATTTTTTTTTTAAATCGCGCTCTAAAAACTTCTACACGTGCTCAGCAACAATTTGTCAACATACAAAGAATGTCGAGTCTGTGGGCAATTCAAAGGAAGACACAGCTCGGCTGACAAGTGCCTATGCCGCTTCTTTTGTCAAATAATCCATTATTTATGGGAATAGTTGGGTCGTCGGGTTTTAAATAAAGTTAAAGACAGATATAGAGGCCCATGACTCATTAAGTTCATGCCACCAACAGGACGACCAAACTATTCCACAAAGAACGTATTATACGACAAAAGGAGCTGCTTGTAAAACACTTGTAAACCGTGTTTTCCTTTGAATTCTCATAGTTCTTCGGATTTTGACCGGTATTCGGACACAAAGACGCACCCACTTATTCCGCCTGAGTGCCAGGAGATTAGATGTCCTGTAGAAGGCACAGACTTTACAAAGACGCAGTATTGGACAAAATAAGCAACCCTTGTAGTCAATTTAACGCATTTTTTCAGGAAATGAACACAACAAAATTATTTCACGATGTAGCCAAATTGCCAAACTGCAGTCGATCACTTGCTAACAACAGCTTCTAACAGGTGTTTTGGCAACTGTTTAAGACGCAGTAGGTGGGATAGGACCCCTGAAGATTGACAGCAGCCCTTTTTCCAATTGGATGAATTGGAGAAATGGAACTCAAAATCTGTCTTGGACTTTTTTACAGGCCCAAGGTGGAAAGCAATCAGTATTGACATAATATGTGTTTTGTTCAGGTATGCCGTCCCAAGATCCAAGGCACCCGCAACCTAGACTCAGTATCACGCCAGCAATGCCCAGAGCTAGACTACTTCGTTGTCTTCTCCAGCGTATCTTGCGGCAGAGGAAATGCTGGACAGGCAAACTACGGCCTCGCCAATTCAGCCATGGAGAGGATATGCGAAGAGAGACAAAGATTTGGTAAGTGAAAGATTCTCTCTCACAATATATGTGCATACACTCGACCGTATGCTTACGGCCGCAGGCCATGCACCTCGTGCTTTAATTGAGAAACTCATTGGTAATTCATAAACTCATCAGCAGGCGCGATGAAAGATGTTATTGTATATACTACATGTATTCGTGTATAACCGTGTACAAAATTAATGAAAAATTCGGACACTAAACTTATTTTCTCAAACAACTCTTTCTACACCATTTCACTTTTGAGTTTGTACCTAATTATAGGCCTAATGCTAAAATTCAAGATGAGTTTAATACCAATCAGAACTGCATTGAAAATAATGATATGTACAGAATTGGTTTAAGAGAAGAAATAATGTTTTTATCATACCTTTGATTTGTTGTAAATGTTTTTTGGAGTACATTACTCCGCATACTATTGTAATAGTAGGCCCTACATTTTTTAACATTTATTATTGTTCACAGGTTTCCCCGGGCTGGCGATCCAGTGGGGAGCCGTGGCCGACGTGGGCCTTGTGGCGGAGACAATGGGCAAGAATCTCGTGGAGGTAGGGGGCACGATCCCCCAGAGAATCAGCTCGTGCCTTGTTGCCATGGATACCTTCCTACAGCAGCCGCACCCCGTAGTTGCCAGCACTGTTCTGGCGGAGAAGCGACGTGGCAACACTGAGGCAGGGACGGAGGCCGGACTCATCAACTCTGTTGCCAACATACTAGGTAAGTAACTGTGTTGCTTCAGACACCCGTTGTCTCCTTGGCATTCGTCTTTCGACTGACGAAAACCTTGGTAGAATCGTCAGTTCTGTTAGACTTTCTTTCGGCGCCATTTTATACAAAATATTTTGACGGGAATCGTGCGGTAATATTACATACCTACAGTCTAAGAATCACTGTGGCCAAAAGGTCATGTTTCAGATTTCTACAGCTAAGCGTTAACAAAATATTAATTAATTTTCATATTTTACAGAAACATTAATTAGAAAACCGCTCTATTGATATCAACACTCGTTTCCAAAAAATTTGTCTCAAGCAATAATTACAAGATGTAAGCTGCTAAGAAAGTAAAAATGTAGAAAATCAAAAAAGCGAGTTACAATTGTGAAATTACCATCAAACCATTGAACAAAAAATTTACAAATTAGAATGCGCGTTCACGTTAATTTTAACGTTCTATCAGTTTGTAACAGTTGTGAACTTTACCCATCAACAGGTTTTAACGACCCCAAGGCTGTACCTGCAACAGCGACCTTGGCTGACCTTGGAATGGACTCTCTGATGGTGGTCGAGATCAAGCAGACATTGGAGCGTAACTACGACCTGGTGCTGAGTGCCGAGGAGATCCGGAAACTCACCTTCGGGAATCTCCGGGAACTTTCGGGTGGAGCAGCGAAGGGCAAGAAAGAAGAAATTATCCAAATAAATTATTTGGTAGGAGACACTTTATTGACCTAACAAGCTAGTATTCATGTAATATAAGAGAGCTCAATGATGTGAATATAAATTTCAATAATAATATAATTTTTTACTTGCTGACGAAAGCTTCCCAGGGAAAAATAAAATATTTAACCTGAGATGAACTAAACTAAACATTTATTGTCACACGTTGCTTCTCTCACCAATGAACCAACAAACTTAGAAATATAAAAAAATGCAATGGAATGATATTGATAACTGACAATAAAATGGAAGTGTAATATACTACTTCAAAAATAGCAAAAGGGTTTTGATAAGATTTTAAACCCCCCAAAATGAGATATTACATTCCACTCAATGTCTGGTATTTTTGTATTGGACACACATTAAAAAATTAAATTTATATGCTTATGCACATTGCGTTGAGCATAATTACAATTTCCTTTTCATAGCTTGTAACAACGCCAGCCTACCACGCTTAAGAGTTGGCCCAATGAATTTCCTAATGGACCTTTAAACTAAACGATCCGTTATTGGCCCTCAGGAAACGCCGTCGCATATCCTTTGAGACTTGTGCTATAACTTATTTCTTAAATACTTTATGAAAACTAAAACCATGTTTTGAAACTTAATGAGAACCTTTTTTGTTAATACCATTTGTATAAATTGTCTGCGATAAATTACTTCATACAATACTTCAGCAAACAATCCTTATGCTTTAATGCGAGACGCTAATTTCAATTCTCCCGTCTAGCTCAAAAACTGTGATATTTCTATGTGATTTACTTGCATACCCAGTATAGGCCGTGACGTCACTCTGAGCCGTCGCCTCTCTTCAACCGCCGTCCAGGGTCTCAGTGCTCGAGATCAGCTCCGCTAACCCCATAGAGCCTGACGTCACTCAAGCTCGGCGTACACCCTTAGAGTCTAAGTGGGAGACCCTAGACTTGGATGGCGCTTCTCGTCAAGTATCCTTTAGCTTGGTAACTGAGCTTGTTGATTGTCCACCTGAATCATAAATCCCACACATCTTTGTACAACTTGGCATAATTGATAATAGAGGACATATGTACACCCCAATCAAATCAGACTTTCAATATTTATCATAGACCAATCAGAAAATGTGTAGTTATTTGGGTGTTTTTCACCATTTTGAAAGATTAAATTTTAGCAAATTGAATTTATTGTTTGTTTATTTTCTATACGCAATTAACGAAAAAGTGCTAAGATAGATGCCTTCATAATTAATTTGTACACACTTATTTAAAATCACAAAATGATGCGACTAAAATTGTATGAAAAATTTGACAGCGCGTAAAATGAGCATGATGTATGATGTATGATGTATGATGTAAAATGAACGATTAAAACAATAAAACCACGTCCACAGAACAAATTATTCGAAAATTTCGTGAAACGATTTTTTCACAATCCAAAAAATTAAAATCATGCCAGCAAAAGAATTATATCTTACTTTTTCTTATTTAATGATTTGATTGTATATATTAAAACATGAAAATTGCAACATCATTTATGTTTATATAAAACTTGTGTGCAAAGTTCCAGAGATCTTTCAGGTCTTTCGGCTTTGTAAATAATAATTTGGCCGGATGCTTGGATAGTTGTCTCTTATCAGAAAAATTAAATTAAGTTATAATTTTCGTTTAATTAAAAATGTTTATGTTGCAGAAAGTCAAAGGCATTCAGCCTGAAGGCCCATACTCGATATGCGGCTACTCGTACGGAGCCTGCGTGGCCTTCGAGATGGCCCTGCAGATAGAGTCGAGCGGCGAGAGTGTGAACCTCACCCTGCTCGACGGCTCCCCAGCGATCCTAGCGACGCACGCCGAGAACTACGCGGCCAGGCGGACTCAAACTTCGGAAGCCAGCCACGAGAGCAACGCCATTATCATGTTCATGATGCTCTTCACACAGGTTGACTTCGCCAAGGTAAACAAGTTCAGATTGTATTAAATTTTTAAGTTTTTCAATTCATTTTATTTCATTTCATTTCAATTCATTATTCTTCATACATCATAAAATATATGACTGATTTCGTCATTTTTTCCACAATATACATTAAAATATTTTTTATCACAATTATTAATATATCAGTCCATAAAATTAGACACTTTATAGAAAGCACTATCCAATAGATATTCCTTAAAAACAGATTTAAAACGATGAAACGAGTCAATTTTCTTAATATCATTCGGAACCTTATTGTACAATCTTTCACATTTGATTTTTGGGCTTCGTTTAAAAACACCTTAAATTATATTTCAATGTGTGAACATCTTTCTGTCGTCTGGTATTATAAGAATGAATTTCATCATTCAAAGTAAAATTACTGTGGTGTTTTCTCACCCATAAAACAGAAATTGGTACGGTAAAGTGTATAATAGAGTTTCTATAATGATAACTAGCAATATTCCAACCACCATAAAATGCATATTATTTTACATCTTTACAAAGTTGCATAATATGTTCTTGCACAGTTTTGAAAACGGTACCTTTATGTTTTCAAAAAGTATCTTGCTGACTCTCCTTATTGGCCTCATCACCACATTAATGTGTTATAGGTATATTTAAATGGAAACAAACTCGACTATTGCTTTAACTACATACCCGTACCCCTCTGAATTTGTTTTATTTCAAACATATCTATCTATCCACATTTCTTGGCAGACATGCTATTCGCAAATCAGGACTGATATTACTTCATCTTGCTTCTTTTGACGAAAAGTTTTAGCATTAATTAATTATTTTGAAGTTAAATGAAGATTCCTGCATTTTAATTTCTTCAAAATGCTTCAAAACAAGAGTTTGCAATAATATTAAGTTTATATACAGTTTATAAAATCATTTCTACTATCTTGTACGTGAAATGTGCATGCATTATTATATTATGTGCATTCATGTCCCTACATCCCAGCCCTACAGATGACTGTTTTTTGTTTAGGCACACAATGAGCTTGTATCTCTGGAAAACTTCGATGCTAGACTCGTCCATTGCACAGCGCTTCTCTCCACTCGCACCCAGCAACCTGCGTCACAACTCTACCTGGCGGCCAAGTCACTGTTCTACAAACTAAAAGCAGCTGATCGTTACAAGCCGAGCTCCAAGGTAGCAGGGCATGTCACACTCGTCAGGGCACAAGACAACAGAAGTCTCACCATAAGCGACGATTATGGACTAACATTGGTAAGAATCATTTGAAAGTAGTAGTATGGATTGAAGAAGATTTGACAGTTTGGGAAAGAATAGTAGAAGTGTAAATTATGGTTTTGAAGGATTATACAATATACTCAAAATAAAACGGAAATTACGATATTTCAAATGTTAATCTTATCAGGTTTTGACATGTTTTTTCATTGTCATTAAAACCTGTTGAAGAAGGTTTAATAGGTTTATTTTTGGTTTATTATTTTATTAGAAGGTTTATTAGTACGATATTGCAATGGTTAATAAACCTTCTTCATCAGGTTTTAATGACAGTTGAAAAAAACATGTCAATAAAACCTGATTAAGATTAAGATTTGAAATATCGTAATCTATGTTTTATTTTGAGTAGTGTATAATCCTACAAATCTTTAACCTGACCTACTCTAAAATTGTTTCATTCTTTTAATAGTAGTAGTCTAGCTATTTTCTTTTAATTCTAAAGGTACGAAATAAGTTTTCCTGTTAATATTACTTGTATAAGTCAATATTTTTTTAACGTTTTCAAACAATTGAATGTATTCTTTCATGTACTGTATACACTTTTGAAAGAAACCTATATTTTTTAAACTAGAAAACGCTTAAGTCCCGTCGCGTTGATGGATGAGCTTTTTTGTAAGTTTTTAGTTTGCGTGGGATCTATTTATTTATCAAGTGCCTTTTGAACGCATTGTTAGTGATTCTTGTCAAGTTTCTATTGTTAATTGTCAATTGTTATTATAAACCTAAAAAACTCATATTAAAACCTTTATTCTATGGGTTCTGGCAAACTTTTTCAACTTTTTCTTTCAAAAAGCAATACATCACCATTACTTTAACGTCCATGTGAAATTTGAACGTTGTAGCCCCACCCGTTTGGTCAGAATCGGCCCAAATGTCACGAAAAAAATCGTAAAAGTACGATATTCATGAGAAGTATTTCTTCGATTGTACCCAAAAACGTGGCTAGGTCTCAGTTCAGTGATTTCGAAGGTCCCCTCTAATTTTCTTTAAGATCGCATATGCCGTTTTTCCCGGTAGAGAGCGAACAAACAGATTGTATAATATATTATTAAAATATTGATCATGCTAAGCCAAAAACCTCTTGATCGTAAAAATGTCATTAGATGTGATGTGTTATTCATAACACGTGGGTGAGTGTGATTCTGACTTAGGTAGCCACTTCAGCTCACGATTAATTTTGGCTACATGGTTACGTTTAGCATTACTGAAAACTTAAAATTAGAGATGTGCGAGTACCCAAAATTTCGAGTCGAGTATTGAAAACATAATGGTTTTGGTGGAGGTGCCGGGTAGCCTAGCAAATTCGTCCTGTTTCGTACAAATAGTGGAGGGGTCGGTCGTGGGCGAGTGTAAAAATATAATGTAAAAAAGTAATTCATTTTTGGAGCTAAACCGATTAACCTTAACTAGGGAAACGCCAAAGTCGTTGTTAAACGAGTGAGTGAGCCAAGTGTTGAGTATCCGGGAACATCCCCTTTCCTCCCCTATACCTAAGGATCTAGTAGGAATGATACCGGGTACTCAACACATTGCTCACTCACTCGTTTAACAACGACTTTGGCGTTTCCCTAGTTATTTAAATTGAACATTAGAAATGCGAATCGTGTTCAAAACGTATTAGCGTGAAACATTTAACAAATTTCCAAGATAAAACAAAATCACTTAGCTTTATTTCCCATTAAACACCCCTCAAATATATGTGGGTGTAAAATTATAAAAAAAGTTTGACCTAACGGGTATCGAACCCCAACCCCTAAATGCTTACCACTATGCCATGCAAGCCACGTAGATCCGATCCCACTAGCTGCTACTAAACAAATGCTATCGATATATTAAAAATCACATTTTTATTTATTGTAGGATTAAATCGCAATGGATCTAGCTGATTTTGTTAGCAGTTCTCAGTAAACTCGTACCGGATGTCTGTTTAAAATTTCAGCCCAATCTGTTCAGCGGTTCGGCTGATTTTCGACGTACAGACGTACAGACAGACAGACAGACAGAATCACAGAATGAGAGCCGTTCGAGTTGAATGGAGACACTCGGTCGCTCCGCTCCCTCGTTTAATAATAGTCCTAGTCTTTTGATACAATATTGTTATTATTTATGGAAGTTTTGAACTTCTTTTTTGTACAAATAATAAAAGGTTACCTTTATATTTATAACATTTCCAAGTAATACCAATTACTGAATTTTATTTCCTACCCTAGCCTTAAAAACAATTTATGATTCATCATTCAAATTATATGGAGGAAGTTTAAATTTTTAAATCGATTAGATGTTCCTCTGTCCACTTTTGGATCACACATAATGTTGTAAGTAAAGTCAAAGGTATACTTGAGTTATTTTTAGTGCTCAGACTCAGACTTGAATTGAACTCAAAAATCAGGACTGGCACACCCCATAAAATGTATAAGAAACAAAATATGTATGTTTTGTGCAGTACTTCGTACCTGTTTCTCTCAAGAAAGGTGTAAAACATATAATTTAGAAGCCAAAGCAGTTGCCGATTTTCATTCTTGACCAAAAAGTCTAAATGTATTGTTTACAGTTAATTTTTTGTTACAGATTTCCAAACAACCAGTTCGAATTATACCAGTCGTCGGTAACCACCGTCAAATCATTCAAGAACAAAAGAGCATCAAGAAAATTGCAGATATTCTGAACGAATCTCTAGCAAAATCGACTACACAAATGATAATATAAAACACCACACTTACTAACATTATTTGAACTACTAAACAAGAGTAGATCAATGTTGTTTAAAATATGTACCAATAAGTTACTATAAGCTATAAGCTAAGGTTGGTTGTTAACCGTTTAGTTGCGATAGCGTAACATGATACTGAGAAAAATAACAATGTTTACCAAAGTTTATAATGAAACTGCAAAAGATACGTTCAATGTATCTGAAGATTCGATTAACTAAATCTCAACTCATAACAACCGACATAGGTTTTATTAAACACAGCATAAACACGACGATATCTTGCCGGTGTAATGACATATTGTAATGACATGTCCTGACAATGTCATGTCAATGCCATCTCATGTGATGTCATTGTTTTGATGTGTGGACATTGAAGCTATTTGCGTTCATCGTTCAAATTCTAAGATTTATCACCCTTTTATCCCTGACGGGACTTCCAAGTCCATCAGTAACGTGTATTGTGGTACAGCATTATAACATGGATAGGATAATAACTCCATAAACTTGATGGGACTTTTCAGTCCCGCTGCTCCTGAGCACATAGAGCTATCGCACATTCACATAGGGTATTATTTTTTGATAATAATTAAACGATTAATTTAAATGTAAAAAATTAGTATATTTGCCATGTTGTACCGCTTTTTTTATATATATATGAATAAGGACGCTTGTTATTGAACTAAAATCTTTACAAAAATAAAAAAGGAAAAAATGGTGGTTCAAATTCAAAATCCAAAATTTTAAAAAAAACATCTAAAATACCAACAAAAAAGGTAACACACAAGATTTGTTATTAATTGGCATGATGAATAAGTAAAACAAAATCCAAATTTTAACTTTTTTTAGGTTCAGGGATGAAATGGTTAATATCGTTTCCAGTTGATTTTCGTGAACTTGACATGTACCGCACAAGTCTCATTAGTCATTATAGAACCGTTCCCTCCAGATTGAATGAAATAAGAGCAAAACAAAATCATGTAAACGATTATAATGGTAACAAGAATCACATGTGTCAAGGACCTCCCATTACCAAAAATGTGTATCTGACAAAATATGATTCCAATACAAAATGTGACTGAAATATTCCACATGGTTGTTGGCCAAAGGTTCTGGGCTTGAATCCCAGTGGGAAAAAAAACTTATACTACAATATGAATTAATAATATTATATGTGCATATGTTTTATCTTGGCATTCAAGCTTGATCCTGCTTGTAAGGATAAGGATGATGCAATCATGGCAATAGTCGAAAAGATGTGTCCCGACCGGGAATAGAACCTGGGTCTTCGCCATTACTGAACAATGCTTTACCAAGTAGCTATCGGGCCATTGGGTACATCCCTTCTCAATTGCTCAGTTTCACATGAACTAATCATCAGTTTCTGTGAGTGAAAATCTAACGCTAACTGCGTTATTATTAACTATATTTGAGAATGACTGATTTATACACAACGATCAGAATAATATTGTTTTCATAAAATTGTTAAAACTGCAAATATTATTTAATTTGTATCATCTTTTGAAGGTTTATTTAGGATACACAATACGAATACGATAATTATTTTTAATAAATAATTCAAAATAAAGTCGTTATATTACATGAATAATTTTGTATCCTGTTATTTGTATCTAATCCTATAAACAAGACTCAACTTGAAGGTATTAAAAACGAAAATTACAAATTACAATACAGGATACATACATACATTATATGATACTTATATGACATATATATTTTATACAATATATGAATACAAACAATGTACAAAAATGTTAACATTATATTGAAAATGACTGCTAAATTATTTACGAACAACTCAGTTGGTTTTGCTCTTGGTACAAAATGTCACAATTTTAATGAGATTATGTTGCTATATTTACAATTCATTTGAAATTTGTGTTATTATGTACTATTATGTATGTGTTAACGTGTACTTAGAGAATACACTTTGTTAGGACTATTGAGACAAATAAAATGTTTGTATGCTGGGATTTAAGAGTGTAAAACATTGTATTACATCGCCCTTTACAGTGTCTGTCTGTGGAATCCTCTTCGCAAATTAAAATTAAAACAGGTATCGGATTTCACAATTTTACATTGCCTATACACATCTATTTAAAAGTGACATTGTTTCACAAGAAAATCTTCCTCGGAAGGACATTGGTTCGATCCCTGCTTGAGGCAACCATGACTGAGTGTCGAAAAGTTTTCAGTCAGAGGTAAGTATACTATTTTAATTATTTAAGATCTTCTCCAGATTTTGCAGTAATACATAGGCTAACAACGTTTGAATTCTTGGAAAAAAAAAAAATTATTTAAAATTGTTTTGCATAAAATATTCCCAGTTGACGTATTGGTGTATGCAATATTAGGAGATACGTTTTTTTTTTCATTCACTCCAATCAATAAGTTATAAAAAATACTATAGAACTTTCATCAGCCCCCTCTTCCAATACGCGGCTGCGGATTCAAAGAGCAAACTACATTATACCTTATTATACTACATAAACTTACATACATTTTTATACTCTACCTGTCAAAAGGCTCTCCTGCCAAAAGGACATGTTTGATTCCTACATTGGGGGATCACTGAGGAATGGACACTCCACTGCCTGCCAAAAACTGTGAACTAGTTTTGGATATCTAGTTCCAATTAAACCAAAATTACTTGCGATTAAAGCACACACTTTGTCTTTATCACAAGCCTGTTGATAGTTGAAGATGTTTTCATTAAATAGTGCTTACATTTCCAATATTATGTCCCTTGCTTAATACCAGTGGCGTAAATCAAAATGGCGGGGCCCGTATGCAAGTTGGATTTCGGGGCCCCTACTTCCGGGACAAAGTATGGTTGCGTGGTATAGCTGGGGTCTGGGGCGGAGCCATTTTCGCCGTAGGCTAAAAAAAATTTGGCAACATTATTATATTTGATGGCCTAAAACGCATTTAAAGGCGACTTTGTATCCCAAATGTAATTCAAATGTAAAATCGAAATAGCCCATTTTTGTTAGGCCTATTAATGGTGATCGCGGGGGCCCCCTAGGTCGCGCTATAGGTGTTAAGATATCTATGCGCGGGGGCCGAAAGCACCGCTTACCTTGCACCATAGGCAGTTACGCCACTGATAAATACTGAACTGGTTAAACAAGACGACATGCGAGCTATGCCATTGAGTTTATATTAGAATATTCTAAACTCAATACCTCTCGGTGTTCCATGCTTCAAAGTCGAGAATAACTCGAATAGTGAACTCTTCTGATACTGATGTAATAGTACTTTTACTCTACTCCATTAAAGAGATGTAACATGCAGAATTGCACAAGCTCTTGCTGGGTAAATGGTGGAGTTGGTGAATCGACAAGGTTAATTCCTATTCATACGTAGTCTTCAATTGCTCAAGTTTTCAATAATGGAAAACATCCCTTACCTCCCCCCCGTGGGTGAATCTGACCATCATGGTCTTTTCCGACCAATATCCCGTAGGCAGTGGCGCATTATGATCTGACTATAGAATTGACACGACCCGAATCCAAATAATCTCAAATTTAAATGTGTAGGCCAACAAGGCATATTATTTCATTTATACCACAATCATTGTTCAGCTAAGATCTTGAAAATGGTTCGCAGTTGCACATTCCATTACGGCGCTGTTCCAAAGCGTATGGCTCTACGAGGACGTGGGTTCGAATCCCGCATAAGGCATGTTTAAAAAAAAATTAATTGAGACGTTAACCAACAAAAATCATCAACATCATCATCATCATCATCCAAAGTCAAAATGCGTCGACCATTTTTACAAGCAAAAGATTCTTGATTGATGTAAAACTTGGGACATTTTACTCCAAGCTCATACATATTTAAATTCATGCTTAGAGAAAAATCATTTTAATTTGTATGCGTCTAAAATAAATCACCGTAGTTGAGAAATTCCAATCAAAATAATGTGGTGGGTAAGAATGTCGTGTGCTGTGTCAAGGAATAAATACTTTTTAACGCGATGTTCGAAAACCTTCAGACAGGGTTGTTGTTACTTGTTAGAGAAGAGAATAAAATCAACGACTGTTTATAAATTGTTACTTAATAAGTATATATATGAATGTAGCATAAGTTTCTGGTTCAATATGAGAGAAAAAATTAAAATTTTGCTGTGGGTTAAACCGGTTATAGGGTGCAATATGCCCCTTTTTAGGTGATATAGGTATGTTGAGGATAGGACCATTGTGAAGATGTCCGAGGTCTGTTAGTTAGGAGTTGGGACTCAATCATTTGATAATCCTCGTATAAAGTCCCGGATTGCAGGTCACAACGGAATTCGAACCTGGGACCTCCATTCAAGCACTTTGCGCACGAGCCAACACTGTCGGTATTAGAATGGTATATGAGGGAGGTGCAGATGCGTGTTTTTTTTTATTTATTATTTAACGTCTATCTTATTCAGTTATAAAAATGATTTACAAAGGAGGACAACTTAATAAATCTAATTACATAGATGCAGAAACAACAATAAACATATTATTTGAAATAGTAGCATTAAAACAACAATGCATTAAATACAACAATTTTGGTAACAAAAAAATATTTTAAAAAAAGGTGGGGAATGAAAAGAAAAGAAAAAGACAAAAAAGAAATAAAAAGAAATTTAAAAAATCATTAAAAAAGAAAAACGAAAAGAAAATACCTCAGTCTGTGACTTTGTGCAAGTTTGACAAGCCTATAATATAGTCCTCGTCACGTGGGGTCCACTAGGATTCAATTCGCGCTTTCGTCGTGCTTGGCTTAGGAATTTGCAAATGGTGACTTTGGAGCCGTCCTTGCTACAAGGCACATAATAAACTCTAAGGTTCTTCCGAATACCCTTGTATTTTTCAAAAAAATTTGAATATACCTTTGGATTTATACATGGTACAAATATAGGAAATGAAACATCAAATTACTGATATATAATATACTGATATAGTTGATTCCGGCACTGTATGCGGGTGGAATCGTGTCCAGCAACATACAACCCACAATTCGAAGCTGATGCTAGGTCAAGAGTGCCGTCGAGCCGACGACACCAGTAAATTAATTGTAAAAATAAACTCAAATTTGGGATCATGCTATATTCCAATTTCCAACATATTTGGACGACACAGTGCCAGCACAGTGCCTGGCACAGCAACACTTTTATGGGGGTGCGCACTGAACGCACGCCCGCATCTTCACATGAAGATTCGACTACGGTCCACGGTCCGCTAGATACTTATGAGCAGCAAGGGGACCCTGGCCGCCGACTTGCCGCCGACGTAGCCTATATAACCTCAAAAGCCTAAACAACCGTCCAGATAGTTTCCTGCAATATTAAGGTAAGTTTATTAATGCAGATAAACTTATGTGCCGTAATATTAAGTGCTTCAAAGTACTTTATCCTTTAACTAACATTTTTCAACTGTTTTAGGTTTCTTGGAGTCTTCTAAATGCTGTTTACCAGACCGAATAGTGATCACGGCCTACGGCCACCGTGCAAGTCAATCCCCAGGACCCCAGACCTATTTCAGAACGATACTGTAAGTTGTGACGATTGTGAGCCTTCTTTCCGTCTCTTTATTTATTTATTTGGTAAATTTTGCCGAACAAAGGTTTCCGAGAAAAAAGATGAAAAAATTTACTTACCATATCCGTGTGTGTAATTAATGTTCCTTAATTCATTTTCAGGTACCGCATTATGGTTTTTAATTTTGTAAACAATGTTTTTCATCTTTTCACTATGGGGAAAATTTAGCCGTCATTTGTGCGTCCACATATACAATCGCCCCTGTTGATTTGGAAAGCGTGATCTCCTCTGACACGTCTCTACCGCTGCGTACGCAGCGTAAAAAAGTATTTTTGTTTCAAATCGCGACGTTAAGGTTAAAAAAAAGGGATTTTTGTTTAAATAGTGACGTTAAAGGTTAAAAAGGGATTTTGTTTAAAAAAGCGACGTTAAAGGTTTTGAAGGTTTGGTTTTATTAGTAAAACACAACGGAAAAAAACAGTGACAGCACAATTTCTAAAAATACCTTTTTTACCTTTAACGTCGCTATTTTAAACAAAATAAACCCTTTTTTAACCTTTAAAAGTCGCTATTTTAACAAAAATACCTTTTTTAACCCTTTAACGTCGCTATTTTAACAAAAATCTCTCTTACGCTGCGTACGCAGCGGAAGAGACGTAGCGGAGGAGATAGCGCTTTCCAAACCAGTATGGCGGCCTACGTACAGTACGTACAGTGACAGCACAATTTACACAGGTAAAAAGACGAAAAACATTAGTAACAGTGAAAAGATCGTAATGCGGTAGCTGAAAATGAATTAGGGACTATCAATTACACATACTGTGAAAAGCTGGAAACATTTTATGCATTTTTTCTCGGAAAACCGTGTTCGGCATAATTACCATTTATTTATTTATTTATTTATTCATTCAAAAGCATTTCGTACAGATTCATGTGGTAGGCCTAGCACTCAAGGCTTCCGAATATTGAAAATAAGTCAATTTTTAAAAGTTTGTTAAGAATATGTTGAAATAAAGTCAGTGGTACTATAGAAGACCTTGTCAACAAGAAAATCGTTCAGCTTTCGCTTGAAAGCATCTCGCGTCGGAGCCTGTGTGATCTCTCTTGGAAGACAGTTTGTTACTTTTACACCCAAGTGGAGTGGGGTTTTGTCCAGCTTCTATTATTATCGATTAATTATCTTAAGCATTGTAATTAGTAGGCTACCTAGGCCTAGGCCTAGACCTACGAGTGACACTTGGCCTAGACCGCCGCTGGCTCAAGCCTAGGGGCTAGGCCCTAGGCTAGGCTAGGTTAGGGCCTAGGTGTAAAAAATACGGTTTCTTTGACATTCCTAGATTTAACATCCCCAAGAGTAGGGTTACCATAAGTGTCTCAGCAAAAAAGGGAACAAGGGTAGTATGACGGAATTGCTAATTTTGCACCAATTTTTGTTGTTGTTGATCAAAACCATGCAAAATCACTAGTAAATTGAAAATAAACACGCGGAAACCCACTTTTACCGACAATTTCCAAAACAAAACATGAAAAAATGTAGCGAGGAGTGACGCGGCTTAGGCTGAGGCCTACCTACTGAGATGTTGTGCTTACTGCAAATAACCTTACAAGAACATAATAAAAAAATCCAAAATAGAATCATCACGTTTTTGCTGTTATAGTTACAAACAAAAACTTCAAAACCTTTAACGTCGCTATTTTAAACGAAAGTCCTTTTGTGGTGAAAGTAATTTATATTTCAAATAGCGACGTTAAATACTCTGTAGGTTGAGTATTTTAGTGAAAAAGGTTGGTAGCCATAGGCCTAGTAAGTAAAATCAAGACGTAAATAGCAAACATGGCGACCAAATGACAGTGAAATGAGCGAGTGTTTGTGTTTTATCTGTGTTCATTATTCTATATAATTGGTTTATTTTCAGAGTGATTAGTAAAAATAAATCGTTAATAATGAGTTCTTCATTTATTTCTCATTCGAAGTTGTTTTTTTATTGTTTTCTTTGGGGAAAAAACAGTGTTGAAAAGTTGGACCGCACCAGTACAGTGACTAGGGGCCTAGTAGGCATACCAAAACGACCGATTCAAGCAAACTAGAAATGATTAAATAAGTCCAGAAACCACTTTCCGCGGCCAAAAACCAAGTAAATTCATAATAATATTCAGTTAGAAAAAGGAAAATCATAAATTTAATACAAAATAACATTTCCGTCAAATTACCCTTATACCGCAAAAAAGAGGACATTTCGTTCACAGACATTCGCAGACTACAAGGGGTCTGGGGCGGAGCCCCAGCCGCGGGAGAGGAAATTTTTTTTGGACATTTTTACCGTCAGGATAGGGTTTAGAGCGATCTGAACAAGGGTCAAGGAAGGACAGTGGTGCCGACGCCTTTTAAATTGAGGGGTTATTTTTTAAATGAACACTACATTTTATGACAAAACTAAAACAAGTGGCCTGGGCCTACAACACTTCCTTACGTCCGCCGTACGACGTGGACACAAGGCACGAAACGTACGGAAATGGTAACTAAATCACGTGATAGTACACTGCTTGCTGCACAGCCTAGCCTGGCGTGTTGTGTGACACGCTCGGACATGATCGGCTGCTCGTATTCGGCGGTTTACGGTCGGTGGATGGTAAGTGAGGGGGCGGAAGGGTGCGCATGCGCCTCTGCATGGAATTGGGTGAAATAACCGGACATTTGCATTATTTTGAAAAAACCGCCCGGACAGACATAAAAAAAGAGGACATGTCCGGCTTTAACCGGACGTATGGTAACCCTACCCAAGAGCTGCTCGGCTAGCCCTAGCCCGACAAATAGGCCTAGGGCAAACAGGCACTCTTTTGCAGAGTTGAGTAGTAACTTTTTGAAAGTAACGCGTTATATTTTTGGTAACTTTTTCGGTAACGCGTTACTTTTTTCGCGGGAGTAACTTTTAACGTTGTAAGTTACTATTAATGAGGAACTTTAAAAAAAATCAATAGTTACTTTTGAAACAGTCTATACTTTTTAAAATTATACCAATAGCAAATCACTCTCGCAATGCGGCTGTTTCCGGTCAAAATTCCTCGAAACAACCCCACCCCACCCTTTCTTAGTTGGATTCCTAGAATTCATATTATATAACTGTGATCCGCCCGGCGCCCGCCCGCATAGTTTAGCGGGTTGAATGGTTTGTTTGGGCTGTATGGAAGAGTTGGCATGCACTCATGCCGTGAGCGACCGTCGTAGATGTTGACCATTTCAACAAAACCACCATTCATTTCTGTCACACCAGTCATCGAGCACGTACCGGTCTGCATACGCCTTCATCTTATTGTGTCTCTTGTGTTTTGCAGTTTTTCTGAGTGTTTTAATAGTGACAGTTACTTATTTGGGGAACAAGGGTAGTATGACGGAATGGCTAATTTTGCACCAATTTTTTTTGTTGTTGTTCAAAACCATGCAAAATCACTAGTAAATTAAAAATAAACACGCGGAAAACCACTTTTACCGACAATTTCCAAAGAAAAAACATGAAAAAACGAAGCGAGGAGTGACGCGACCTAGGCCTACCTGCTGAGATTTTGACTCACTGCATATAACTTTACAAGAACATAATTAAAAAAATCCAAAATAAAATCATCACGTTTTTGCTGTTATAGTAACAAAAAAAAACTTTAAAATCTTTAACGTCGCTATTTTAAACGAAAGTCCTTTTGTAGTGAAAGTCATTTATATTAAAAATAGCAACGTTAAAGGCTTTTTAGGTGGAGCATTTTAGTGAAAAAGGTTGGTAAACCTAGTAAGTAACATCAAAACGTAAATAGCAAACATGGCGACCAAATGACAGTGAAATGAGCGAGTGTTTGTGTTCAATCTGTGTTCACTATTCTATATAATTGGTATATTTTCATAGTGATTAGTAAAAATAAATCGTTAACAATGAGTTCTGAATTTATTTCTCATTTGAAGTTGTTTTTTTATTGTTTTCTTTGAAAAAAGTTGTGTTGAAAAGTTGGACCGCACCAAGTGAACTAGTACCAAAACGACCGATTCAAGCAAACTAAAAGTGATTAAATAAGTCCAGAAACTACTTTCCGCGGCCTAAAACCAAGTAAATTCATAATAATATTCAGTAAGAAGAAGGAAAATCATAAATTTAATGCAAAATAACATTTCCGTCAAATTACCCTTATACCCTTATTTGGTTCAGTGTTGTTATTTTTCTTTATGGCGGACTCTATTGTTCCGAATCTCCTACCATGGAATAATTATAAAAAGTTTTATCTCCTCGAAGAAAAAAATGTAACTGGAGACAAGTTTGTTGACGTTTCAATAATTAATCTTTTTTTTGGTAAGAAGTCGTGTTTGTCATTTCTTTTTGAACTGCCACTCTTCCCGAAAATATTTCCCAAAAGTAACTTTTAAAGTAACTTTTAAGGTAACTTTTAACTGTCAAAGTAACTTTCAGTTACTTTTTCCGACAAGGAACTTTTTACGTTTAAAAGTTACTTTTAAAGGCAAGTAACTTAACTTTTTAAACGTTACTTTTTGAAAGTAACTTACTCAAGACTGCTCTTTTGGTTGGTAGGCCTATGGCCAGTTTTTGATCACTTGTTTTTTTCAAAGGTTTTGTAGGTAGCCTAGTAGGCCCTACTTTATATTTAAAATAGCGACGTTATAGGTTTTGTAGGTACTTTAGATTTAAAATAGTGACGTAAAAGGTTTTGTAGACCTCGCCTAGGTACCGTACCTAGGCCTACTTAAGATTTAAAATAGGCCTACCTAGCGACGTTAAAGGTTTTGTAGGTACTTTGGCCATACCAACCAAAAGAGTACCATCAAACATAGGCTTACAGCAAAATCAATGACTGGGCCTACATGTAGGCCTAGGCGATATCAGGATGTTTAATTCGCTTTTTTTAAAGGCCTAAGTACGTATCTGAAAATCTTGGGAGGAAATCACTGACCCACCATGAATCACGGCTAAATCTGTACTAACTAAAATATTTATAGTAGGCCTAGGGCTAGGCTACCCTAATACAATCCAAAATTACAAAATCCAACTCTACTGGGGATAGAACCCGGGTCTCCTGCTAGCCAGGCAGACGTCTTAAACACTAGGCCTAGATCACCACTTGCCAGTAACTTAGGGCGGATAGGGACTAACAAATTCTGGATTGTTTATTATATTTATGCATTATATTTATAGATCTGGCTCGAAGGTCTAGTGGTTATGACATCCACGCAGCAAGCAGTAGGCCCGTGTTCGATCCCCGGTCGAGTTGGAATGGATTTTTTAATTTCTGTATTTGGATGAGCGTAGCGAGCGAAGCGAAGATTCCATTTCACTACACTGAAGAAAAAAATCCGGAATGTTTTTCTTTTTATGTTTGTATTATTGTGTGTTTGTTAACACGATTCCGGCTAAACCGATACTCCAATTACGATGAAATTTTATGGATGCCTTCGAAATCTCTGAACTTCGAACTGCCATGTTTTTGAGCGTACCGGTAGGCTAAACGAAAAATTATTTCTCATTAAAATCGCCATTTTAGCTACCTACGATTTTTTTTTTCGATTTTTAAAAAATTTCTTCGACAAATAACAACTACCTACATTTTTTATTCAATTGTAATGATTTTTTCACAGCTAACCTTAATTTTATATGAATAAATAGATTCGTGTGAAATTTGAGCGCAATAAAAAAATGTTTTATTAGGTGAAAATCGCAATTTTACGATTTTTAAAACATTTCTTCGACTTGTGACACCTAGGGGCCTACATGCATTATCCGATTGTAATGATTTTTTTCACAGAACCTTAATTTTATGAATTCATATATTGGGGTGAAATTTGAACGCAATTGAAATATAATTTCTCGTGAAAATCGCAATTTTACACTTTTTTGTTTTTTCATTAAAAAAAAATTCTTCAACGATAACACCTAGTAGGCCTACTTGCTTTATCCAATTGTAATGATTTTTTTACAGAAGGAACCTTAATTTTATGAATTAATATATTGGTGTGAAATTTGAGCGCAATCGAAAAATAATTTCTCATGAAAATCCCAACTTTACGCTTTTTTTTGTTTAAAAAAAATTACGTTCATCCAACAACGCGCCTGAAAAAGCGTTTGCGAAGCTTCCTAGTGTAGGCTTTCTATATAATTCACACTTTATTCGAACTAAAGTAAGTAGGCCTTAGCCCTAGGTAGGCCTACTTAATGTAAAATTAATTTAAATACAAACATGGGCTTTTAGGGTCCCAAGAACTTTGAATTAAGCAGGATGACGGTGTAGTGATTCAAAGTCCATTTTTTTTAAAAGCTTGAAATGCGGTGCATTTGGGTGACATAGGGGTCATTCCATGTCAAATCAACCAAGCCGAGCCTGAAATAAAACTTGACCATCTCCGATTTTGATGAAACTTGGCAAATCTACTCTTACTAACATGTAGATTGATCTTGGAAAATTTTGTATTCCTGACGCGCTTAGTTTTCGAGTAACGCCCCGGTCAAAAACTCAAATTTGGCGACGCCGAGCGGCGTACTGTAATTGGTAAGTTTTAAACCGTTGGACGTAAAAGGCTACTTTTTTTTTTTATTAAAGAGCATTTTATTGGCAATTTAATTTATATGTATTTGAATGCATTCCTAATTGTGAAACCATGTAAAAAATCGAAATTTGTTTTAAAACCTACCCTACGAGAAAAAGTATCTCCGAAAAAAAACAAAAAAACGGTGTTTTTGTTTAGATGTTTTTTACATGCCCAAAAAAATTTGGGATGGGATGGCATTGGGATCATGAAATATCACAGGGTCATGCACCAAATGTGTATAATGTGTCAGTTTTTACCTTCAGTTTTTATTCAAAGAAATTAAGTGCGGCAAATTTGAATTTCACTACAAATGGAAGGTAAAAACTGACACATTTTACACATTTGGTGCATGGCCCTGTGATATATTATTATACATTAACTCACAGTTCCCAAATGTGCCATTCCTAAAAACATATATAAAATCATATTTAAAAATTTACAAAAGAGTTCTTAAAAATGCAAAAAGTAACCAAATAAGAGAAACCATATCAACTTCAGACAATAAGTCAAAATCAATTTGGAAAATAATAAATGAAGAAATAAATCGTAAGCCAAAAAAGCCCTATGATAATATAACTCTTCTCAACAATAATACATTAATTAAAGATCCCAACGTAGTAGCCACAACATTGAATAAATATTTTACGAGTGAAGCATCTTACCTGACAAATAATATAAGTACCAGAAATTATCCAAATAATCCAAATCATAATTTCCAAACTTACTTATCAAAGTCAAACAAAAGCCCAATTAACTCCCTATATTTGTATGAAACAAACCCTAAAGAAATAAAAGATATTGTACTTAAATTAAAGCCAAAGCACTCTGCAGGTATTGATGATTAATTGTCGATTATAGTTATAAAAAATGTATAAATGAACTAGCTGAACCTTTATCCGACATTTTCAATACTTGCTTTGAAGATGGTGTCTTTCCCAAGGCATTAAAAATATCCAAAATTATACCAATATTTAAAAAAGGAAGTAAACTCATTGCAAGTAACTATAGACCTATATCCATCCTTCCAGCTGCCTCAAAAATATTAGAAACTTTGATATTCAATCGAATGATCGCATTCTTCGATGAAAATAATATCATAACAGAGAGACAAAATGGCTTTAGACGAGGCAAATCAACAAGTGACACAATTAGTAGATTTCTAAAAACTATTGTTGAAGCAGTCGACTCAAACATACCAACATTGGGCATATTTTGTGATCTAACAAAAGCGTTTGATTGTGTTGATCACAAAATACTGCTGGACAAGTTAGAGTACTATGGTATACGTGGGAATGCATTGAAACTCTTAACATCTTACCTGACCGACCGACTACAATGCGTAGTACTGACTGATCTTAAGAACAACAAATTTACAAACATTAAATCAAAATTTGAAAAGGTTATTTGTGGAGTTCCACAAGGATCGATCCTTGGGCCCCTATTCTTCATTATCTTTATTAACGACCTACCTGACAATATTGATGATGCCGAGTTGTTTGCTGATGACTTTACTACTAGCGTAACGGCTGCGAATACAGTTTTACTCAAAGAAAAGGGAGAAAAAGACTTACTGAGTCTATTGAATGGTTTACAATGAACAAACTATTGCTTAATTCTCTAAAAACTAACTTTATCCAGTTCCATTCAATTCAAAAAAAGAAATCACTAAACTTCATACATTGCCTAGCAAATTCAAATGACAAATCAGTTGTAAACTCAGTTGAACAAACAAACTTTCTAGGTCTAACAATAGATAAAAACTTAACATGGCATGCTCACATTAAGATACTGATAAAAAAAACTCAGCTCTGCTTGTTTTGCAATTAAAAGCATCAAACATATAAGCAATGTATCAACTGCTAAAGTATGCTACTTTTCTCTATTTGAATCACATCTAAGATATGGGATAGAATTTTGGGGAATGTCAACTCACATTGATAAAGTTTTCATTGTACAAAAACGAGCAATTAGAGCATTATATTCCCTTGGGCAAATGGAGCATTGTAAACCTTACTTTATTGCTCTGAACATTCTTACAGTTCCATGTCTTTACATTCTTAAATCAGTCTTAAGCATTAAGAAAAACATCCAAATCCTTGCAGTTAATGCGAATGTACATACTCACAACACAAGGCAAAAACATGATCTCCATCTTAGCCAATGTTCTACAAACCTTGGCCAGAAAAACTCTGATTATATAAATAAAATTCTCTACAACCTTGTTCCAAAAGAAATCAAAGATATACCTCAATATAATAAATTTAAAAATGAGCTGACAAAATTTTTATTACAAAAAGCTTACTACAGTGTAAATGACTTTATCACATCAACTGACCTACCATAATTTTAAATCAGTTGGTTGTTAAATGTTACAATATTTGAAATTTGGAAATTAATGTTCTTATTCATTTCTCTTTATCCAAGTTAATTAACAATGTAATATTGTAAACTTGCACTGTATCATTGGCTTTTGGTAGTTAGCCTATATATTACCTAATATGAGAGACAATGTAATGAAAGATGATTATTTGTTAGTGTAGTGTATTTTGTATTATTAGTAGTGTATTTTGTTATTAGTAGATGTACTGTATGTATAGTATTTATACATATACTATTGTGTAAACTTCATTAAGTTTAATAATTGTGTACAACTAAAATGGACTACACGGTGAAAACTGTTGAAACCTGTAACTATTGTTATTTGTTGTTGTCCAAAATAAATTGAAATAAAAAATAAATTGAAATCCCAATGCCAATGATACATGCCCAATTTTTTTTTTTTTTTTTCGGAGATACTTTTTCTCGTAGGGAAGGTTTTAAAACAAATTTCGATTTTTTACATGGTTTCACAGTTAGGATTGCATTCAAATACATATAAATTAAATTGCCAATAAAAAGCTCTTAAATTTAACTAGGAAACGCTCTGTTGGACGCGTTGATAAGCAAGCACGTGCTATAGCTCTAGACCCACATTGCAATTTATTAAAATTGTAAAATTTGCGACGTTCGCTGTCCACGGGGCCATGTTTCCAATATTATTTATTATTGCCAATGTAGGCCTATTTGGGTATACCTTTAATTTGTGGATAAAATCCACCGCCATCTAGAGGACCTTGACATCATTTCTTTGGGAAAACGTAACAAATAATACACTACTTCCTCGATAGTATTTTGATTACTTCTAGGTGGCAGTGCATAGTGCGAACCTCGTGCGAGTTTTCGTTGCCATGGTAACGTTACTTTTGTTATAATGAAATTTCCATCTACACTACTTATCGGATCAAGATAAAATTAACATATTCGTGACCGGACGGACATTCTAAATGATTTGGCCACCTCAGATTTTGTCGCCGTTTAGTTTGAAAAAAAAACTTTCGATTAACTTTAATGTAACTTTTTAACTTTTTGAACGATTTTGCCACAAAACTTATGGCATTCAATCCAGATCGAAGCTTGCGGATGGTCCAAATTTCAACTCGATCCGAACCTCCGTTCGACCGCTATCATGAGCCAAAAAAGCTGCGCGACTTTCCGTTGCCATGGTAACGGTAGTTTGTTATAATGTAATTTCCATCTACACTACTTATCGGATCAAAATAAAATTAACATATTCGTGACCGGACGGACATTCTAAATGATTTGGCCACCTCAGATTTTGTGTCCGTTTAGTTTGAAAAAAAAACTTTTGATTAACTTTAATGTAACTTTTTAACTTTTTGAACGATTTTGCCACAAATCTTATGGCATTCAATCGAGAACGAAGCTTGTGGATGGTCAAAATTTCAACTCGATCCGAGCCTCCGTTCGAACGTTATGGCGAGACATACAAACAAAAAAACAAAACCAGTGACTAATTTTTCCGGCAGAGTCAAATGGAAACGCTCGCTTCGCTCGCTTTAAAAAAAATTAGCCTTTTATGTCCAATGGTTCAAAAGTTACGAATTCAGGTACGCCGCTTGGCGTCGCTAAATTTGAGTTTTTGAGCGGGGCGTTACTTGAAAACTAAGCTCGTCAGAAATACAAAATTTTCCACGATCAATATACATGTTAGTAAGAGTAAATTTGCCAAGTTTCATCAAAATTGGAGATGGTCATGGAAATGGCCTGGTTGATTTGACACGGAATTACCCATAGGGCCTAGGCCCTGCTAGGCTATGTTAGAACTATAGACTTCCTATAGAACTTTCTGGAACACTACTGGTAAGCCTACCTAGGAACAAAAATGTAGGCCTAAAGGCCTAGGCCTAGGCGGTACTTTTTAAAAATATTTTACAAATACAACCTGAAGTCCAAAGTTTTTTTTTGCCTTCTGAGAGATGTAAAAAAAATTTTTATCAAGATCATCATCATTATCCATTGCCGTTCCCTACTTCTGGCAGGGTCAGTTTGGGTTTTGCAACCAAATTCTTCCACTTCTTTCTATCCTCCCACAATCATGGGAAAACAATCAAGATACTACACAGTTAAAACCAAAAATTAGAATTTTAATAGGTAGGGCTACATTAATTAGTACCGGTAGGCCTAGGTAGGCTAATTATTGTTTGTGGTTGGGGAAAGAAGAAAAGAGACCAACAGCTTAGGCCTACCTTTAAACGAGATGGGCAACTGCGTGAAACTGGCCAACTAATTAGTAATTACGGATGGTAGGCCCTTCTGCAAAATGTGTTTTTTGGACATTTGGCTGTTCTTGTAATATAGACCGAGGCCCTACACCTCAATTAACAAGGAAAAAAAATTGTACCTAATCCCAGTTTCTTAAAATCATAATTTCAGGGATTAACTAGTGCCTTCTTTATTTATAAATGTTGATTTTTGTTATAAAATATAACAATAACACAACCAAGTATGTTAGACCCTGTGACCTAATGTCAGAAATGTCATCGTTGGCATGCATGCTCTCGCTTGATCTTAGCCTACCAGGTTATCCGAGACCAATTAACCTGTGCAAACACCAGGGAGGTTTATTTGATACAACTATAGCTCTATTAGAATATTGTTAGTTACTCTGCGTTTCACTTTCAGGGTTCGACCAGCTCTCAAGTTGTCGAGGGGAGTACGAGACCCTTCACTGTCATTGCTCTGGATCGTCGTTGGCGTCACCAGTTAACGAGGAGAGAATATTCTGGACCGGTAAGTCGTTGGTCTCTACCATGCTACCGTTATTATCCCCGTTATCATCATTAGACCTATCTGTTGAGTATTGTTGTTGGGTCATCATTGAAGAGGCCTCCCTCTCTCTTCTTCTCTTCTGCCACCACTCTTCCCTTTACACCACATTCCAGTCACCTTGCTGTTCCTCATATTTTACCTCGCTATCCTGCCATCGTTGTCATGGGATGGTCTGACCCTTGGTCACATACCTGAAATTTGCAATTCCATCATTCTTCTTAGTAAGCTTTCTCTCTCGTCATTCTTTTGACTTCTCCGAACCACTTAAATCATCTCTCTCCAAGTCGCTCCATTAAATTTCTTCCGCCTACTTGATCTTGAATATCCTCATTACATGTTTGGTCCCTCCTGGTCTTATCTACAATGCTTCTTAAAAACTTGATATAAACACTAACAGCTTCAAAGCCATGCCATGTTGTAAACATCAGGAATGTTTGTTTGGAACAACTTGGCTATAGAGCTTGCCTAGCTATGTTTGAATTGTTAGTTACTCTCTGTTTTTTACTTTCAGGAGTTTGAGGAGTCGTCGATGAGAAACAAGAACATTCATTGTCGTTGCACGTCGCGGATAGCGTCACCGGTTTAGAAGAATTGTGTGGACCGGTAAGTTATTTGGCTAGAACATACCACCATTGTTGTTTCCTTCCGTTGCAAAAGAGCAAGGTACGGTACATGTTAACATTGAACATAACATTTTGAATGACCAAAGAAACAGATAGTCTAGATGTAATAATAGTTAATACAAAATATTAGTTAAAAAAATTATACGGTATTTCTGTAGGCCTATCTATTGTTATTGTTTATTTTTCCCCTAAATTTATAATTAGAGAGAAAACTTTTATTTTTAACAAAACAAAACTCTGTTGTACAAATACAACTGCCACAAGGACACAGAATAAAAATAACATTCATTGATTAATAAAAATTAAAAAGAGGTTTAAAATTTAGTAGACAGTACCGGTAGGCTACATAGTGGTGGAGTCAGTTTAGAATGCCATGGGATGCGGAAATAGAAGAGCATGCATGCGTGCCAACTTTTAGTTTTGGTGTAATAACTCTTGTAACGAACATAAATTCGGCCGGGACCCCGACATTTTTTGGTATAGTAATGGTAAATTTGTGGTGATGCCAACTATCAATTATTTTTATTTTATCATTGACAATCCTACTAGTCACTGTGTTGCACATTTCAGGAATGGGAGAAACCTGTACGATCGTCAAGGAGGCTCCTCGAGAACCTTCCACATCGTATGTCGCAGCTCACGAGTGATTCTCAACTTTGCAGTGTCTCGGACATCGTCATTTTCAGCCGCCTACGCTCGTATCGCACAATACTTGAAATGTTTGTAAGTCGGTTCTTGGAACAATTGATTTATTGATTTATTCCTAATTCCTCTATCCTCTCTTTTGAGAGGTTTATCCTGCATGTTCGGTATGGTGCTCACAACTACTTGCTCAACTATTTCATTTCTTACCATAATTTAACAATTTTATATAGGCCTAGGCTAAATTCAGTCAATTTTTTTGTTTCTTGCAGTCCCTTAGTTATCTGACATGGCTATTGTCAGAGAGTAAAATGATGATATCGTTAAGCTAGCGGTTATGAAGATGCACCAGCATGTTCCCAGCATGTTTGCATGTTCCCAGCATGTTCACTAGCTCACACCACAGTTCACCTTAGGCCCTACAGTCAAACTGTTTTCACTTTGAATTTTGAGTGGTCCGGCTCACATTTTATAATAACTGCTATTTATAATTCCCTGTTAGGCTACGTCCTCCAGTTGTACGTTGATCGCTCATCATCATCATCATCATCATTATCTGTTGCCACGTCCAACTCCGCGTTGGGTTGTGCTTATGATGCCATAATTTCGCGTTCCCTGTTGTTCTTCACTGTTTTTAGTTTTTATCAAGTTTTCGAGGCTCCGTGACATCTTCAGCCAATTACAACATCTCATCCACCCAGCCTTTTCTAAACGCGAAGTACCGGTATTTATCTTGACTGGTAACGGTATATAGGCCTAGGCCTATTGCATTTATTCAAGTTAAAATAAGCCTGGTGAAAATAAAGTAACCTAAATTTGTAAACGAAAATTTTTTATAGTTGATTGAAAAATTGCTAGCCCTACTAACCAGGCATTGGATCTTACTGATGGCAAGTTCAATGTTTTCCAATGCTTGCCAGCTTGAGCCTACTCTGGAGTAAACTGTGGAGTGAACCCTAGTGTCCCCTGGTAGTGGGTGTGATGTATGTCTGTGTCGTCCATGATACTTAATCTCAGCTGCTCTTATTGAATTCCCTTGTCCCAAGTAAAACAACATGGAAATAAAAAGGATGAAAAATAGAACAAATAACTCTAGATTTAAACGTTGACCTAGTGATCAATCTGGTTAGCAGTTGTTAGGCCAACATATTGTGGTAGGTAAGTGATTTTCTGTAAACTCTGCCGTGCTGTATAGTATAGCCTAACTAGTAGATGGGCTACATTAAGCAACATAATCGCTCACTAAAACGTAATATGTAATCCTACGTACAGCAAACACTTAACTGTCTCTTTAGAGTTTCAACACCACTTTTACATTTTGTCTTTGCATTTACACAAAATTATCACAATAACTTCATAATTATATACAGTAAATCAATAACTGTGTTCTTAAAGAAGATACGCTTAAAAACCTTGTAGACCTTAATGATGAATGATGATTGATATTATAAATAAATAATATCCGACCCTTGATCCGACAATGAAGTCGAGTAAGGGGCGAATGGGTCCCACCAAAGTCTTGGGCCCTAGGGACCATTAAATTCAGCTGGCCATGCCTCACGCCCCACAGTTCTTGTCATATTTTCCTTTCTTCCCGCCACTTTTTCTGGAACTCTTTCCCAAGCTGTGTTCCGTCTTTCCACATCCATCTCTACCTGTTACCATTACAATTACCTCTTCCCACCCCAGTCTGGGTCTCTAGTTTTCTCTTCCACCCCCTGCATCTTGTGAATCGTGAATCGTGTCCCAATCACTGTGCAGTCTTTCTTGTCTCAAACTCTATATTCCCAGTTTCTCCTGATATTTGTGCTCCGTATCTTGTCCATCACTCTATTCCTTAAAATTTTCATTTCTTCTGGTTGAACTTGTATTTCTGCTTTGCCTCCAACTGGCCACACAGCCCCCCATATGTGAGTGCAGGAACTAAATATAATTTATTTAAATAAGAAGTAGGCCTATATGGGAAGTATTCAATAGCTGCCATTGTGTTGTAATGCCCATCAGTACAGAGCACCGCAACTGTTAAAATTTCAGTTCTCTTTTTCGAATCTGTGTTGCGTTTAGGTAGGCCTATAATAATTTATCATTGTTGAATGAACCTGGCATTGCAAATATAAAGACCTTTACATTTTATACTTCGCTGCATTATTTCAAGCAATAATAAATAATGTGAACGTAATACTTAAAGTAAATATTTTTTTCTTGATCTATCAAGTGAGCAGTGAACGGAGCTCGACGCAGAACAAATTGACTAGCAAGTAGCAAGCCAATAACTAATTAGGTTATTGTCTTTTGTCTATTTCTGTTTACAATGTGAAGTTGCCAAGCTGCAATGCCTTTTACTAAAATAATGCCTACTACAGTTACTGAATTGTCATGTTACAAACATTGGATTAGGGATGTCAACGATAATCGTATATCGATAATTATCGCGATATCTGTGGTTGTATCGCGATAATCGTACGATATCGCGATAATTATTAATTCAGTAGCGTATCCGCGTAAAACACTTGGCCTAGGCCGAAACAAAACACCAGAGTAGGTACTCCACGTTATGTAAAAGTGCATTTACTGCTCGGCCTTTCACGCGTTGAGTGCGTCAATGTGTTTACTGTGTTTATTGGCTGCCGCGCCAACTGCGCAGCGTGAAACGCTCGAACAGTCATGCAGCTTTAACTCCGCCCACTCCTTCCGACCTTCCACGGACAGCGCATGCGCACATGATGACAAGGCAAGGCTGGTACGAACGTTGTATTTTGCGGCGTCGTTTCAATCAAAATATGTAGATTGAGATTCGGGAACAATCTCGTGTGCTAGAAATTGATGGAAACATATCTCACGGGCGAGCAAGATATTAAATCGGAGGCTATTATCGCGTATTCGGCGGGAAAACGTGACGTACGGGAACGTTTTGCACGGGTAATTTTAACATTTTATGGATGTACTTGTATGTAGGAACAGCATCACCGCTTGCGGTCTCTCCTGCTCTCGCTTCACCGCCCCCTCCTCCCTCTCGCACACTAGCCCGTCGTAGGTGGCGGCCAATCCACCGACCAGCGTTGAGATGGCGCGCACTTCAAATTGACTCAAATTCTAGAAAAGCGGGTTTTATGCCGATATATTGTTATATGATTTCAAATGACCATATCGGCGCGATATTTTTTGGGCACGATATTATCGCGATAAATCGCGATATTTTTCTTATTTCGGCGCGATTAACGATATGAATTTTCATATCGTTTGACATCCCTGCATTGGATAAATATTTAAGTGAGTAAAAACTGTAGATTATTATCGATAACTTTAGTTAAGGGGTCTAGGATCGCTTGGCAACGATGTAGAGTCACAGGTAGAATTTCAAGTTTACGTTTGACGAGCTGCCTCATAATGGCGATATCGGACTGTGATGGCGTCAATTGCATTCACTCTATAATAGGGTTGCCGTTCGATGTGAAAATCGTGATCGATAATCGGAGGCATCGAATCGATTATCATATCGAAATATATCGATATCATAGACCCAAATTGATTATCATATCAAATTCCAAATTGAGCCTAGGAAGCAGAAAAAACGCAAAATTGTAACACTAATACAAGAGATCATTAAGGATTAGAATGTTTAAAATAAAATTGAGGGCTGAATTTCAATTACACAGCCTATATTTTAATACGTCTTGACTTGCATCGGGTGTCACTGTTTACGTGTTCCAACAGTACGCGCATCTAGCGAGCGAGAGATAGTGGCGAGATCTCATCGCATTCGAGCTCACAGCCTTATCTCCTCCCAACCTCCTCGTCGTCGTTCTTTGAAATAAAACTGCCACACTTGACTCATCTTGTTAGGCAGCGTCAGAAGTAATGGCAAATATCTTCTTTGGGTTTGGGACGGAAGAACATCACGAATTCATATAATTGGGCAGAACTGACGCTAGAGAAGTTCACGCCACAACACGTCGGCCGTACTGAATACATCGCAAATCGCAATCGGGCCGGCGATGTTTTCGTATCGCCTGTATCGCGCTGCGAGCGCATGCGCACTGGCGGCGTGGCGTGGCATTATACTTGAGCAGCGATTGGCTACTCCGACAACCAATCGGCGCGTTGATACGACAGCGCGGCATTTTTAAGCATGGTAAACCGCTGAAAACACGATGTCACTATTTAAATCGATAATCATATCATATCATATCAAAATACTTGAATCGATTATCATCATATTACTGATATCGATAATCGTCGATATTCGATTATCGACGGCAACCTACTCTATAAAGATCCAATCTGTAGCCTGAACTCTTCAGTCCATTCATTCCACTTGACATTCTTTTCTTGCACCTCTTCTCTTGTCATTCCCCATATGTGAACACACCATCAGCATATGAAGGTCCCTAAGCCCTCTGGCCCATCTGGTTTGACATCTCATCCATCCAGGATAACATTAAAAAGCATTAATGATAATTGATAACACTTTGCCTTGACGGAGACCTGTTTTTGTTTCAAGCTAGGGCCTAATCCATGCACCCTTCCGTGCTTTATACTCAGCTCACATTCCGAACATTCATACCCTGCTCTCTTTCTACCAGTCACTCATCATACGTCACAAAAAAATCTTCAATTCAGTCGCAAAGTGCAATAGAGAGTCTTAGATTACCCTAGCAATGATTTTACTTATGACTGGCCGTTTAAAGGTGATCGGTACAGAATTTTAGTTTCCGTAGACCTTACGGTCGGGTGGGTAGGCCCTACCCAAAATTATGAAATTTTAAATTCAATTAACCTTTTCAATGCTGGGTTTTGAACGGAGCACCCAACACCCCAGTGCTGGGTTATTTTGAGCAAAAAGTCAATTTCTCTCACTTGTATTTGATAGTAATATTTAACTTATCAAAATGTTTAATCACCCTTGAAATGAAGTAAATTTCATTACACTATACATATACCTTGTTTAGATTGTCTTGCTTTTATACTGTCAAGACTATTATTTACATGTGACAATAATTGCCCTAGCATAGGCCTACGTAAGTGTGAGCTGGTTTTCGTCACCTAGGCCTACTGACAACGTCCTCTACTTCTCTATTATTTCAACCTTTACTTCAAAGTCTATGATTCCTAACCAAGTCGGAATAGTGATCATAAACCTCCTAATTACAACCTATTTTGCCTGAAAACTGTGTTCTTTCATCATCCTAACCTTTTCCAGACGCCATTATTATCTTTACTTGTTGTTTTTGCCAATTTTCACTACTGAAATAACTGACAGAGCCATCTGTGGTCAAACTACCAAACTAGAATATGGTTAAACAGCTTGCACATAGAGTGCAGCACAGTTTAAAAATCGACTTTTTACAATCGATTATATCTATCAGCAGCAACAAGCGCGCGCGTTTCGAAACAACCCCAGATCGAGTATACTCGACGGCCGCACTGAAAAGGTTAAGTAAGTGAAAAAACATTACAAAAAGTTACCCAATAGTCAATAAACTTTATTATTTTCAACACACCCCTGTTCCAATTCCTGTTCATGACAGGTCAGTGTCGATCAACACAGACGAAACTTGAGGGCTAGTTTTAATGATAAATCGCCTACTGCCGCCACTGCTCGCTGACGAATGAAAGACTTTCCGGCAACGTCGGTAATTGAGTGGATTTTGAGATGAAAAGCAGTCTTAACGAGTACCCGACGACTCATTACTATTACTTGAGTTATTTATTATCAACGGGCGGGTTTTCCGTTCATAGCCCTATCCACTTGGTAGCTTCGATCCACCATTCCTTTTGTTTTTTCTCTCCAATTCAGTCGCACAATGAAGTAGAGATCTAATGAAGTAGAGATCTTGATGTTTACTTAGGCTCCTGTTTAAAGGTACCCAACACAGTGGCGTAACTACAGCTCCAGCCCCCCCATGCAAGATATTTTATGGGTCCCCCTCACCCTCACCGGCAAAATTTTAGAAAATGAGGATTTTAGAGTGCGTTTAAAAAAGTTGTGGGCTGACAAATACCGAAATACATAATGTAGTTTTTGTAAAGTGGATACTAAAAAAACATAAAAAAGTAAAAAGCCAATTCAAACACTGACTAGATTGAAAATTCAGGGGGGCGGGGGGCCAAGCAAGTTTTCCCTCCAGCTTCTGGCAATGAATTATCACAGATAATAAGAACAAGCTTACTCAACAGTTTGTAACTTTTATGTGTTGTGCTAGACCAACAATTCTTAACATTGATTTCTAACAATCGACTCTACTTTTTATTTTCACAATCAATATGTTTGTCTGGTTTATAATAAATAACTAAATACGTCATCTAATTTTGAAATGTTGTACGGTAATTGCAATTATCATATACATACATATGTTTAAACTTTAAATATTAATTATTTTGGCAGATATTTTTATTTTGTTGCTGATTGTGATTAATTTTGGGCCCCTAGAGCCCCCCCCCCCCCCCGTGGTCCCTTAGTTACGCCACTGACCCTACAGGCTACAGACTTTAAGGTTCTGGCTTTTAACCCAAGGGTGGGCCCCCTGTTAGCCATAGTTGGAGCTGCAAGTCAACCATAGTATTTTTTCAACACAGCCATCCCCCACGAATACATTCCGTGTAGTAGTTTTGCTCCACATAGTTTTTTTATCCCCACATTAAAACCCAGTAAACAATAACAAGAGTACCAACAATATATATGACGTTACACTTTTCCAGCAATCATTTAAGTTTAAAGGATGTTTCACATTGAATCTTGGCACACCGAAGATCTAACACGTTTTCCATTGCAACTAGAATGGCTATGCTTCTTTTATTTTCATTCTCCTAAGCTTCTAGCCTTTTCCTGGCTCCACATCTAATTCTCTCTCAACAACCTTCTAATTACTCCATAAAAATAATAATATACTAATATACAAAAATCTATTAATATCAAAGCTTTTAAGCATAGGCCTAAGCCCGCGCTTTGAGGACATCATTATGAATGATGGCAATTATCGTAAAAGTTTGCCCCGACTGGGGATCAAACCCAGAACCTCCCGATAGCTCAGTTGGTAGAGCATCGTTACATAAAGCCGGAGGTTCTGGGTTCGATCCCCAGTTGGGGCAAACTTTTATGCAAATTGTTATCATTCAATAATAATTGGCTAAGGGAAGCAAAGATTTCAATTTCACTGACTCCCAAAAAAATTAGCTCGGGTGTTTTTTTTCTCTTTTTGTTTGCTCTCTACCGGGCAAATGGCATATGCGATCTTGATGAAAATTGGAGGGTAGGGCCTACCTTTGAAATCTCTGAACTTAGACCTGCCACATTTTTGGGTGCAATCGAAAAAATACTTCTCATGAATACCGTACTTTTACAAATTTTTTCGATTTTTAGTGCAATATTTTCGTTACATTTGGGCCAATTCTTACCAAACGAGTGGGGCTACAACGTTCATATTTTACATGTACGTTATGGTTAAATGTAGCACCATTTGAAAGAAAAAGTTGAAAAAGTTAGCCAGAATCCATACAAATAAAGGTTTTAATATAAGTTTTTTGAGGTATATAATAATTAACAAGTAACCATAGAAACTTGACAACAATCACCTACTATGCTTACAAAAAGCAAGTTTTCGAGTTACATTCTAATTACCATAGCAATTAGTACTACTTTATTTATAAAAATTATCCTTGCTTAACAAAAATGATTTTCCAATGGAACTTGAAGAAGTAAAGTGATCTCACGCATACTAGAAACTTAAAAAAAGCTCATCCATCAACGCGACTAAAAAAAGCGTTCGCGAAGCGGCCTAGTAATAGTCCCATATTTCTATGCTCTGGATAAGGGGACCTTGCACTTTGGAAATACAAGTTTTATAATATTGCTGGGTGTAAAATGTTATTTATTATTATTATTCAAATTGGTACTAGTACAAATTTTGATTTGTAGATGTTAGCCTAGGCCTTCCTACATTTTTCACTTTAAATAATTGTAAATTTTTCATTTATTTTGTAAATTAAAGGATGATACATCAAAACGTAAAGAATTTCCTTCTTTTATAGCATTAAAAAAGGGGGGGGGGGGGGAATCCGACCTCAAGTCCTTTTTCACAGAGATCATCACAATAACTTATTGGTTTCATTTGAAAATCTAGTTGGCCTGTATCTGTGAAAGTTCAAGCATTTTTTAAAGAATCCAAATGCAGAACAATTTTTTTTAAGTTTTTGAGTTATTCATTTAAATTATTTCTTATATATCTCTGGCCTTATGCATACCTACCATACTAATTAAGTTAATGCAGTACATAATACACACACACACACACACAGCTTGTAGATGGAGGGACTGTGGTAGGTAATCAACTACCTAGTACCAAAGTACAGGGCTGGTTGTTACTCGATTGCTCGTCTTTGTTCCATGTTGTTTTCTCGGTGTCACCCACAGCCTTCTTTTTCCCCGCTATTGGATGGATCACAAAATCCTGATATATAAAAGTAGATAAATAGATTAATAAATAGATAAATTAAATAAATAAAATAAAATAAGTCTTCATTTGTGATTAGAGTTGAGTATAGGAAATTACTGTACTACACGACTCTAGTTGTTTTAATTTACATAGTGAATTGCTTGCTTGCTTCACATTGCTAGCTGTTAAACATTTCACCAGCATTAACTCTAGTTTTGAAAGCTGCCCAAGTGGGTAGAATGGCTGACTAATGTCATACAGTGCTTTTATTTTATTGTTGGCACCAGTTGAGCAATTGATCGAGTGAAGATATCAAAAGTTATCTGCTTTATTTTGTAATCCATCCACGAAGTTGTGAGATGTTCACAATCCTTTGTGCCTGAAACTTATATTTGCATAAACAGCATCATGTTTGTAGAGCCTACACTGTACAGTATCTTCAAAAGATAGTAGACGAGGTCTATCAATCTCATACTAACGTTGAGACGTTTGTCCTTAGGCCTAAGGAATATATTTTACATATTATTCAGCTCAATCAAAAATTAAAATCATCGATCTAGGCCTATTGAGAAATTTACTCATAAGTGTTGTACTTATTAAGAACAAATTTCTAATAACGTATTCCAATCAACCATTTATTGTATGTAGCCTAGCATACTTTGGATTAGTTAAATTGTCGTAGTGGAGTTTTAAATTATTTTTTGATCCATTATATAATTATTTTTTTCATTACTAGATGGGCAGTCCCTATGGGTTTATCATGAGTTGAATTGAAATTACCTTCTTATCAAAAACTTGATTAGGCCTACTTTTTAATATACATGTTGGTCGTTGACGATGCCATCTATTAAAGTCAATTTCAGAAAACGTTAAGCAATTTTGTTTCACAAATAGAAATTAGCATGCTAAGCAAAAAGAGACCTGTATGTATATTTCGTGCCGGGCTGTATGGTTTTAGGTTAAATCTCCATGTAGGTGTACACTGTACAGTAAATCCTCTTTAATTCAAACTCGGTTAATTTAAAGTAGGCCTAGTGTCTGTATTTTGTTTCAAGCATTGCGTTTTACAACTGTATTTTATGATATATTTATTTATTATTTATACTAAGTTGGAATATTGAGATGTCTTGTGACCTTATCCCAAAAGACCTTGTCACCATACAAGATTGCTGTTTATGTCAATACTGGTTTTAAATATCTTGCATAGTGATTCCAAGGTGATAGCCCTAATCATGGTCAATTGCAAATCATAGTCTGGCTGTCAAACATTTTCTGGTTACAATAATCCTAGATTTACCTTTTCCATGACTACCGGTACCTAGTTATTACCTTCCCCTACCCCTACCTAGTTTCCTAGACACCTGAAGAAGGACATGAATTGCACCATGGGCAGGCATCCCACAAAAAAATTATAAAAGTTATTATTACTGACTCCATGATTTGCAAGTGGCTCTGGTTGTATGTGTTGTTCTCTGAGGCAGCTCTCTTGATTATGTATCATGGACGACTGGCATACTTGCAATCAACAATAGGTCTGTTCAATTTGGCTACAACAATAAACTCAATGTAGGTACCAGTAGGGCCTTTTGTAATAATATCCTTTGATGGTTCCTCAGGTAAACTGCATGAAACAGGTTTTGTTTTTGGCAAATCTGAAAGTATGACAGGACAGACATCCGGTTCGCAGTAGTTGTATTGCAATAATGTTGTGTGCAATAAGCCAATTAGTACCTAACTTCTTAATCAATGAATAATAATTTCAAATGACGAACATCAAATATAATTAAATAAACAATTGCTGACATAATAAAGTTATCATGATTGTCACTTCAAGTTAGTTAAAAAGTAAATTTACAAAATACATTGTACACGTAGGTTCATGCTTGGGTTTGTTCCTGAATGCTTGCTTGCCCACTTTTTAATGCACAAGGTCGTTCAAATCCTGGTTCCAGCAAGTTTTTCAACTGTAGAAGGTGACTTTGGAGCAAACAATAAAACACATAAGAAATCATACACAGTTATTACGTCCACACTGAAAATCAGTAGCTTGCATCTGAGGCTCTATGTACACATTTGTTTTTATTTCTTTACTGATCTTGACTTCAGCATTGCCGTGACAATAGTTTACACACTAGCATCTGTTGAAGGTTATTTCTCTGTTTTGCCAAAAACAAACCAATTTCAAGAACAAGATTCTAATTTGAAAAGAGTGTGCATTCTTTCAAAGCAGTGTTTGACAGTTTCTGTAACGGAATAGGAGCCAAATATTATATGTTCATACATTGCTTACAGACAACACTACTTTAAAGAATGTACTGTACTGCATTCATAAGCAACAATTCAATCAATAAATTCAATTATCTGTAAGCCATATTGTTATAGCCATCAACCAAATTATGGAGAACTTTGTTTGCTTTCTAACTGATGTAGGCCTACTAGAAATGAACAGACCTATTGTTGTGGCCGACAGTTGTGAGAACTCATACATTGTGACCCAGAAGAACCAGGCTTCTTAAGGTGGTAGACCCTCGCAGTTACAGTTTTTTAGTGATATTTCGAGAACGGTGCAACAACTAAAAACTGATTGCAACAGTAATATGGTTTTGTAAGAATTATATAATGCAAGAAAAAATATTCAAATATAAGAATCGGTATGGTTTGTATTTTGATTATGCGTTTACTTGATTAAATGTCCAATTAAAAACTTACTTACCGTAATATTACAATCTTTTTACGTGCAGGCTATAGTTCTCCCAAAACCACATAACACAATGTTGGCAGGGGTCTGTCACTTTAATCACGAGCAATAATTGAGCTCATTGGCAACCCTTAAACTCTTCTGTGCTTGCTTGACACTGAGGGGGGGGGGGCCCCCCGGGGCAGTTACTAGGCTATAATTGTTTTCAACTTGGCCCGTCATACGAGGATGGGGAAAATTCCATTCTGCAATAGCCGGTAGAAATCTAATTAAATTTAGCTTCAAAACCTTTGTGAAAACAACTGAATGTATTTAAATTTTAATCTTTGGCAAGTTTTGTGAGCTGTTGGAACACATTCTCAGTTTCTTGTTAACATTATTTATTATAGAAAACCTAAGTCCCGGTTGATGATGAGCTTTAAAGTTAAAGTTTGTGGATATCTTTACTTTTGCCCAAATGCTTTGTTTTGCTGCTACGCTTGTAGGTGATGTGTCAAGTATTCTTTTGTTCTATCAATTGTATTATTTATTCCGTAAAAACTTAATTAAAGCTTTATTTCTATGGATTTGGCTAACTTTTTCACTTTTCTTTGAAAAGGTACACATCACCATAACTTAAATGCCATGTATAATAGAAGTTGAAGCTCCACCGTTTGTCAGAATTTGCCAAGGCACAGAAAATATCGTAAAATCCAAAACTTATATTAAAACATTATTTCTATAGATTCTGGCTAGCTTTTTCATTTTTTTTCAAATGTACTAATCACCTAACCTTATGTCTGTATAATATGAACGTTTTAGCTTCACCGTTTGTCAGAATGCCCAAATGGCACGAAATATCGCCAAAAATGGGCGAAAGAATCGTAAAGTTACGATATTCATAATATCTTTTTTCTTCCGATTGTACTCAAAAACGTTGAAGTCTAAGTTCAGAGATTTCGAAGGTCCCTGTCAAATTGCATTCCAGATCGCATATGCGTTTGCCCGTGTGAGGTCGTACACAGACAGAAAACAAACAAAAAACAAAAACACAAAAAACACCCGAGCTAATTTTTTGGGGGCGTGATTGAGTTTGCTTTCGCTCATCCAATTTAAATGCATGTTAAGTAAAGCAAATTTGATATAATGTCCCCCCACTAATCAGTTACGTGACTTGAGTGGGGAGTGGGTAAACTCTAAATACAAATGTATTCATTTAATTTATGTACAATCCTAGTTTAATTTGTAAATCAATTTTTATATCTGAATGGGATAGACATGAAATAAATAAATGCAGTTTCCAAAGAATAGAAGTAACTGTTTTATCTTACAACACAGAATTTGAGGTTTTCAATACTTAATAAAACTAGGAGCAATGATAGCCACTTAACCCCTGGAGGAGACCTAGTGTATTTGTTCTCACGGCTGCATCGTCCTGCATAGTGGTGTTGGATATTTTCACTCTTTTGCTGCTTTGCTACGTTGCTACGCTTAAACAGAGTGTGCAATGTGACGGGGCTGATATGGAATCTTGTGAGAGGTTGCCATTTTCTAAATATCTTAGTTGCGATTGATCCCTTGTACGTTCAATCACAACTAAATGTTTGGGAAGTGAACTTCTTCGAGTTTCATCATCAGCCCTGTCTCTGCATTGGGGAGAACACTCTGTTTAAGTGAAAAGTTGTGACGTGGGGGGTGGTAGCTCTGAAGTGTAAAAAAGACTTAGGGAGTATAAAAAGCGCTTTTTTGGCGCAGTTTTTGCTTATTTTCCATAATATTTGTATAATTTGTATAATATTTCTATGTTTTATTTATAATTGTTTGTATTTTATTTAATATTGTTAATAAATTATATATTTTTCCAATGCAATTACTTTATTATTATTATTAATTATTATTATTATTATTATTATTATTATTATTGTTTATTAGTTAACCTTCAAAAAATAGACTAAGTCCATAAAGTAGGTCAACCAATATGGCCTTGAAAAAAATGGCTAAGTCCATAAACTAGGTCAACTGCTAACCTTTGTAAGGTTAGCAGCTGACCTAGTAAAATTAGCCAATAATAAGGCCTGGATGGCCTTGGAAAAAAAAGACTATCTCCATAAATTAGGTCAATGCCCAAATTGCCTTATTTGGCAACCTTGGTTGCTACCAAGATTGCTTTTATAAGGCAACTTGAGCACTGAAAGAACATGGGAGAAAGTGTTAGTTACCCTAAAGCAATGGGAATGAGAAGGTGCTAAGTACAAATGAATTATCACAACAACGGCATGGGTTAAACAATATTTATTGCACAGTGCTGTACAATTATGCAACAATGTATATAAGTTATCAACAGTTTTATGAACAGTGCAGTACAAGAAGTGGCCGTGGGAAAAGTGACTATGTCCATGGCCTTGAAATTGCAAAGTGACAAGGATTAGTGTGTGGTCATCTCACCAAATTTGTTTCAGAGGTGTGCTGTTTGTAGTATTGTCCAGTGATCGTGGCATGGTCGGAAGCAACGTAGATGATGCAGCAGAGTTGTTGAAAGTAGATGCATGGGGCAACGATCGATGCAGCGAGGAAAGGTATGCATCGGACAAGAAGATACCGTCCAATTCTGTAAAACCACAACATGGAATTAGTTTCAAAATAGCAACATTTAAAGCCAATAATAAAGAGAATAAATTTAAAAAATGGAACCTTCATAAGTGGATGGGGGGGGGACTTCAATGCTACCAACAAAAATACATCAAAATAAAAATATTATAAAACCACTCAACTGAACTTTAAACTGGGTTAATTACTTTTACTCGCGATATTTCGACAATAAATCGTGAATAAAAGTACGTAACCAAGGTTAAAGTTCAGTTAAGTGGTTTTATAATATGTTTCCGGGTTATTGAGGTTCTGTGATAATTTTTAAACATCAAAATGTTGAACTAGGAGAGTGTGAAGAAAACCAAAAGCCTCACCAGATGTGCAACTGAAAGCAATTTGGAACTTGGCTGTCTAATTAATTATTGGGTTATTCAAGTATAGAACAATCTAAAGGTTTCTTACAGTCTAAGGTAAGCTGCTGGGTTTTCTCTACACATCATTACAAAGTAGTATTTAACCCTCCTCCTATAATGCAATATTTTCTACTTGTTTTTTACATTTCCATCACAGATCTTGCTGTCAAAACGTTTAAAAGTTGATTTTTCACAAAGAAGATGTTCACTCTTGGCAAGACGTTGTATGATGTTGGGAAAGTAGGCTAACGAGCAGAAGACGAGAAAGCTTTGAAACCACAATAGAAATGCAAACATTTTAAAGTGATTTTAATTTATTTTCTATCAACAAATTTTATGAACTCGTATGAAAAAACTAAATAGGCCCAACTATACCCTTAGCTTTCATCAGTTTGATTACTTAAACTCGACCCGGGATCGAGCCAAGGTCTCCCGCTTGGTTGCTTGGGGATCTTGTGGTTGACACGACCGCCAGGCAAGCAGGGGACCTGGGTTCAATCCCTAGTCGAGCTGTTTTTGTTAAGTCTGTATTGTTTTGCAAACAATCAACTCTTCCACCACTAATTCCTCTACTAACTTTATCATGAAATAAGTAGGGTTGCAGGAAAGACAATATTTTCTAATCAACTACGTATCAAAATTTCCATTCGCTTAATAATATAATAATCATTTTTATTGATAGCAATTGTTGTATACATTTGCCCCTAAATGGGGATCGAACCTAGAACTTCCAGCTTCACGTACCAATGCTTTACCAATCTAATAATCAATGTTGGTACAATATACTAATCCGTTGTAATAGATAGGTAATGAAATATTTATTTGACTGTACATTTCTTTGTCTTCAGTAGGACAAAACTTTGCTTTTTTCAACATAAAATTTATATCTTTTCCGTAGGTGTAATCTAATTGATTATATTGCAATCAATCCAGAAATTACAAAATCCATCTCAGTGGGGTATCAAACCGACCATCAGGAGTCCAGAGTTCGATACCCTACTGAGATGGATTTTTAAATTTCTTGATTGATTTACAATTTACAAAAACACAACATTATGTTCTTAAACATTTGAAAGGAAGATAAAGAATAGCAATAACTGATAAAGACTATTCACAAATCAATAATTGATGGCAACCCTAGAAATAAGTTCAGTTGAAGGCAGAGCTGCAATGGACCTGGCTTTACTAACATTTATTAATTGTTTGTTATTTTCATGGAAAGTAAGATTAAATAAATAAAATTCCAAAGCTAGCAAAACTAAGGACGTGTCTGATTGCTTGAAAAACGTGGCTCATTCTTATTCTTATTCTCATTCTTAATTTGACGTCATCAATCATCGGTGACGTCAGAAGCAAGGTACGAAGGGTCCAGATCGAGACTGAGAACGAGAATAAAGCCTAGTAATGAAAATACTACACTTGTTTTCATTGTTATTACTAAAAATATGGCGCCTCGGTGAAAAATTTTTGAGTAACCAAATAAGTTATTAAATGTAATTAGTAGTATATAGTAATTAAATAGTAGGTACAGAGTTAAATTTGGTTATGGAAACATTATGTAAAACTTTATAAATAAATCAATGATTTAGCAGTTCAACCCACCCCCATTTTTTTGATATTAAGTACATTGTGACAGTTAAACAAACCGACCTAAGCACAACCTGTACCGAGACCAATCGCGGATAGTGAGACGGATAACAATAGAATATCAGTTCAGTGCCACTGCTCAACGTCAGCACAGCAATAGAATATTGAATTATTATGTTTGTTGTTTACGCTAAGCACTATATTGCAAATCTATGAGACAAGAGTGGGTAGTTGAGTCCATCAGGAGTTGAAAACCGTCGACCTTTGGTCGAATGCACCCCGCCTGGTTTGGGGGGAGCAGTACGCAACCACAAGACAAACGAGCCACGTTTAAAGGGAGTAATGTTGCTCAGTCGCGGCGTCATGTCTCTTTGTCTAGTTCTGTATGTGATCTTTGCATCTTCAAAAGACACGGGGTTCCTCTAGACGGAAAGGGGGCAAGATGAGACGATAGAAGAGAAATCAGCACGTCTAGTTTTCGATTAGAAATGCTCTTTTTGTGTTTGCAGTAGCTATTTTCATTGCTTGATGCCTTTTGCGATTGAGAGTGAAAGACAACAAAAACCCATGTCTTGTGCGGGATTCAAACCCGCGTCTCTTGGCGCTTCAAACATGAGGTGAATCGTATGAGCTATCGTAATGACTAGCAGTATTCATTTTCGCATTCAGTTTTAAATGATAAATTTTATTCCGACTCGACGATCAAAGTGTGTTGACGACCGTGTTACAAATGGACTTCGTAGCCGGTATAGCCTATAGCATTTTGGTGTTGATGATTTAGAATTTAATTTAGAATCCTGATTATTCTTGGCACACTGTAGCACCTACTTGCAGTTCTACTAGGTCTAACTATCATTTAATATTAATTTGGTACTAAGTCATTGGTTCTAATCACTAAGGGACATGGGTTTGAATCCTGCATAATACATGCAAGTTTAATTGTTTATCATCCTCATCTATTGAATACTCATCAGTTGCTCGTACTGTATTTGACAGCATAATTGCACAATACTGACATCAATAGAATCTGTTGTTGTTTTCTTATGCCCGCAACTACTTTATAAAGTCTGTCACTTTCTTCAGTCCAGTGCATATGTGTAAGTGTCGTCTGTCTTGCACTCCGTCGTTACACAATTTGCATACATCTGATTCGATTATCCTGAATCTATGGAGATGTTTTGCCAGCAGGTCATGCCCCGTCTCCAAGCGAAACATTCCTGTTTTTATCTTCCTTTTGTATGTTAAGTTTCTCTTCTTGTTAGCATAAGCCTCCCAGCTTTTATCCTTTGACTCCTCTTTCCATCTTTCTTTTACTTCATTGTTGTGGGCTGATTTGAGATGTGATTTTATTGCACTGTAAGACACGGGTTTTGCAATTTGTTCCTTCTTACTTCCCATCTTTGCTAGGAAGTCTGCCTTTTCGTTCCCATTGATACCACAGTGGGCAGGCACCCATTGCAGAACTATTGTGTTCCCAGTCTGCATTAACCTTAGAATCTTAACTTTTCACTTCTTAATTTCATAGTCTGCTTCCACTTTGTTCACTATTGCCTTTATAGCTGCCTTACTGTCTATCAAATTAACTACTTTCCTATCTATGAACTTTTCCATTTTTTCCAAGGCTCTATCTATCGCTTTTACTTCACCATCATAGTTACTACCATTCCTTCCAGCAGGGACTGAGTCTTCAAACTCCCTGCTGTATACTCCAGCCCCTGCATTACCCTGCCGGTGTAGCCGATCCGTCCGTGTAAACGTGCAACCACACATTCTCTGGATACTCTCTAAACAGATATGAGTATGTTGTCACTTTTAGTTCAAGATCCTGGTGATTGTCCTTTCTACCGTTTATACCCTCTATATGCAATCTGTGCAAGATGTCAAGCGCTGATAGATGTATATTGGGTTTTGTAATGTCTTGTCTGTGTTCTAGGACTTTTTCTTCAACCAATCTTCTTAGAATGTTTTTTGATTCTGTAATAAATGTTCTTTGTGTTTTTAGATTCTCATGTGGCTCCCTATTCCAGTATGGTTCATCCATTCTTACAAGCTTTTCATACAGACAACCTGCAGCTACTTCCCATCTAGCTTTCAGAGGTGGCACTTTGCTTATTACTTCCATTGCCGCTATTGGTGTTGTTTTAGCTCCACCAGTTATTAGCCTTAGTGCTTTGTTCTGTACCCTCCTTAACTTATCCAGGGATGTCTTAGGTGCATTTATCATCAGACCATTTCCATACTCTAGAACCGGTCTTACATATGTTTTATATGTTGTTGCCAAGGTGTCCTCGCTTGCTCCCCATGTTACTCCAGCTACTCTCTTCATTAGATTTAGTCTTTTGTTTCCAGTATTGGTTATTTTTTCTATGTGGTTAGTCATAGACATTTTTTGGTCCATTTTCACTCCTAGGTATATAGGTTCGTCATCTTTCTTTAGCAATGCATCTTTGTATTTTAACTTAAACTCTGGTATTATTCGTCCAGTTGTGTGATAATCATACACAGTTTTTGCCTCGTTTACTTCATTCCATTTTTTTAGCCCAACATTCTAGTGCTTCTAATGCCTTATTCATTTCTGACTCCATCTCCTCCATGTCTCTTCCACTGTACCATAGCACTACGTCATCTGCAAACATCTTTATTTCAACCTTGCTTCTATCTCTGATATATTTAGATAGATCATTGATGTATACAAGAAAGAAGGTTGGACTTGTCACGGCCCCCTGTGGTACACCTGTCTTGATTTTTCTGAATCTTGATCTTTTTTTATTATATCTCACTCTTATATACCTTTGGCTTAAGAAGTTTCTTGACCATTTGTAGAGATTATCAGGTGTCTGTACGGCATTCATTTTCTTGATAAGAATTTCCCGATAAGAATTTCCCGATCTACTAGATCAAATGCTGATTTGAATACTTTGTATACTACTAGTGTAGATAGTTTCTTGTTAAATCCTTCTTTTACTTCCTGTTGTAAGTATGCTACTTGGTCTAGCTAGAGTAACTTGATCTGTTCCTCCTGAATCCTGCTTGATCTTCAGTTATGATTTGTTTGATTCTAAGTATATTGTTAGTCGGTGGTTAACCATTCTTTCCATTAATTTTGCCATCATTGATGTTAAAGAGATTGGTCTGTAACTCTCTATCTTTGTACCGTCCTTCCCTTTCTTAAGAAGAGGTATGACCTCTGCCTTTCTCCATATGTCGGGTATGTTTGTTTCCCAGACTGTATTAAAAAGTTGTAGTAAGGTCTCTCTGCCCACTGTTCCCAAATTTTTAAGGAACTCTGGGTGCACAAGGTCAACTCCTGGTGATTTTTTATTTTGTAACTTACTCAGTGCCTCTTTAAGTTCACTCATGTTAAAAGGAGCATTGTATGGGTCTTTGTTATCTTCCTTATACTTCTTCCTTGATGTCTTTGTGTGCTTTCTATTTTTAGGCTTAGCCTGGTTGCATTGGAATTTGCAAAAGGCTTCAACTTTCTCCTGGTAATTTGTTATTTCTTTTCCCTTGAAGGTTATGGGCTCATTTTTAGCTTCTTTTTTTTCCTGGTTATTCATTTTTGAAAAGTAGTTGTGGGCCTTTTTTCCATCTTTACTATAGTCAATTGTTTCTGCAAAGTCCTCCCAGGCTTTTTTTTGCTCTCTATAATCTTCTTTCGGAGTTTTGCTCCTCGTTTTCTCAGTTCTATCATATCGTCCTGGTTCTTTTATTTTTCTGCCTTTTTCCTTGCAGCATCCCTCTCCTGTCTCAGCAATTGCAATTCCTCATTCCAAAATGGTGTGTTTTGTCTTGCTTTTACCTCTCGGGATGTTTTTCTCTGCTGCTGTTTGTATTATATCTGTGATTTCTTTATTTTCTATGTCAACGTTACTGTTTTGTTCCCTTACTGTGAATGCGTTTTCAGTGTCTCTTCTAAAACCTAGCCAGTTAGCTTTTTTAAAATTCCATGTGCATCTTGGTTCCTCTTTATAAGATTTGCATCTGTCACGTTTTATTAAAATCATTTTGTGACCAGCTCCAGTTGGGGATCCCAAATTAGTTTGCTTGATGTCCCCAAATAAGTTTGTGTGGCTAAAAACCAGGTCGGGTCTTGAGACGTCTCCTCGATATGATAGGAAGGTATATGGGTCCTCTTCGGGGTTTATCAATAGCAACGGGTTGCTATCAACATATTCTTCGATAATTGATCCAACTCTTAAGGTATTCCTATAGTTCCATAACTTATTCGGTGCATTAAAATCCCCCAGTACTACTGTAGAGCTGTCTACAATGACTAGATCTAAAGCTTTGGTTTCGTTAAGTGGGGGGTTGTAAAGTACTACATATTTGGTCTTGGTGTTGGTCTTCCATACTTCAACCTGTACTATTTCTATCTTATCTTCGTTTTCCATTTTATGTAGTACTTTGAATCTACTGGTGAGCCCCTCCTTAACCCCAACCAAAATGCCTGATGAAATTTGCCTTTCTCTGGGCAGGCTGTAAATGTTGAAACCATTCATTTTTGCTCTGTCATTATCGGTAAAAGCTCCTGCTTCGACTATTGCGAATGCGTCTATATCTAAGTCAATGATTGTTTTTTGGAGTTCTAAGTACTTGTCTTGGGTGATTCCACCCGCCTTCCAATACATGAATTTAACATTGCCCTGAGAAGGACAGCTTGTGGGTTTTTGATTCCCATCTCTACTATCTGCTAGCGGTGACATTCTTGTGTTCAGTCGTTTAGCGTTACCCGGGGAGCACGAGAAAAGTGGATTTCTTTTTCGGACGCGACTGAACCTCACACGCGACTGAACCTCACTCCCCCTCACTTAGAATCTATCAATCCATACATTTATCCAAATTATAATCTATGTAATTAACTTACACTTGTAATTTTGTAATTGCAGAAGAAAAGCACCTAGCTCCGGTTATTACATTGTGGTGCGCGCCATCTAGATTCTCTTTGCACCGAAAGTGCAGTAAACACAAAAGCGAACCTATTATACAGGTTCGTGTGTATTTTCCAACAACAATGTCAGTGTGGTAGCCAGCAGTGGCAGAGGAGAGGCGTGGTATACTAGGGATGTGTAGAGTTCAGTGAACCCGGAGAATAATTCATGTGAGATATCATTACGTTACATTGTGAATTTTAACGAAAAAATCAAATGCACGAAGAAGTAATTCCATCACTGCCCACATATACTCTATTGGTAGTCGTGATGATTGACATTGACAGTTCCCAGTTTGATTCATTAAATTAGTAAGAAAATAGCACCCGAAAGTCTACCTCCGAGTCCAGGACCCTTCCGTAAATCTCTCAATTTCTATCAGATTTCACAATGAATTGGTTATTTATCAATAGAATAACTCCCTTATTAATATCCTAGAAGAAAATATTAATTTTGCATCCGACCCTAAATTGACAAATTTGCTAAGGGGTTAGCCTTAGTGAATTTTGTAACAAAAAATTCAAATACTTGATGAAGTAATTCTATCACTGCCCACATGTACTCTATAGGTAGTCATGATGATTGACAGTGACAGTTCCCGGTTCGGTTCATTAAGAAAAGTGAGTGAGAATGAGTAAGAAAATCCTGGATTTTTTATAGAATGTGGGACTATAATTTACAAAAAAATACTTAAAATTCTGCTGGTTTAATGGCAATGCCCGATACCTAGTTTCTTTATGATGTTGTTAGCTGTGTCTCATGTGTTTAGAGCATTGGTCCTAAAAGTATCACTAAGGGACATGGGTTTGAATCCTGCATAACTCAATCATGGAGTAGTGTATTGTCCATCATACTCATGTATTGATTGCTCATCAGTCAGTCGTATGATATCGAACAGCACAATTGCAAAATACTGACGTCAAGTAACAAAATCAAATTGATCCATATTTTATATCAATGTAATAAACTAAATAAATAAATTCACATAACTGATTTTCAGTGAGGAACATTAAATTTAAAGCAGATCACGCCAAACCTGTAGGTGCCGACACCATCGACAGGCGAACAATGACCAACTTGAGATCAGCGCATTTATTTAGGAAACACCGATAAATGAAGATGGGCACGATTCCACCCGCGGACAGCACCAGAATCAACAAAGCTATTTGGAACAACCTTAGAATTCATTATTTATGTGCCTTGTTACTAGGCTGGCTCCAACGTCACTTAACACATTCCAAAGCCAAGAACTGATGGACTTTGTTCACATCAGAAGTTAAAAAACTTCTGCCTTGAGTGGGAACGAACCCTGGGCATCGTACTAAAATCTTTTTTTCAGGCATGCATTTGCCAATAGGAAAAATAGGAGACGTCTGGAACATTTTTTAGCCCTAATGATTAAATTATTGATCAATACAACATCCAATCATTTAATAATTTGTTTTGACATCTCTAGTTTTAGCTAGTCTTGTTTGTTTTTTCTTGAGCACTTGAGCTCTCACTTGAGCTCGTTGCCTCTAACTCAAGCGTGGAAAGTACACGTAATCCGTTTTCATGTAACGGCTATTATCATATTTTGCAGGAACGTTCTTTGGCGTTCACCGTTGACCAAACCAATATTTACAAGTCAACTGGCAAATAAATTATATCATATTATCTGAACATGCATCAAATCCGCAAGATGTTATTATGTTACAATAAAAAACATTAATTTCAATTCGCAAATCCCATAGAATTCTTTAATTTGGAATTTAAAAATATATATTAAAAATTGATTGTAACAGTAAAATCCTGTACAAATTTGCAAGCAAATATTTGTACTGTTGGAATAAACATGCACATAAATTCAAAAAATTATGGATAGGTCACTAAACGGAAATGTTATCAATTCAAAAATGTCTGTGGCACATAGCAAAAAAATGTTTTTTAACTAGCTTGCAATATGTTAATTTGTAACAATTTCTTTGCAAAAAACAACAAATCCTAGTGCTTTAATCTGACTTTGCGTTTGCTTGAGTAAGCTTATTGTTGGTACTGATACAACTAATAAAAATATTTTTTTCTTGATTTGTCAGCTACGTATTTGGGCACACCTCAAAGTGATCCAAGTACGAAAACGAGTACTACTGTTTGTCCACATATCTGAGCCGGCGTTTAGGTTCAAAGAAACTAGGAGTCCTGCCTATTATGAAGGGTTCAACCCGTACCGAATTTGACGGAGGATGGGCTCTCGTAATAACAAAGTACAATCACTCGATGCAAGTTGGTTTGCAACTCCTGGTATCGAACCTTGTATTAGCTGGTTTAGTGGTTACTCTTCTTGCTGCGCCCATTACTAATGCCGCGCAAGATACGTTTCATTACCTCGCTCCATCAATATCATCCCATACAGATATAGGCCAAGGTCGCACTGACTTGACTTTTCTTACTGCTCTGCGAAGTTCACTCAGCTGTCAAACTGTGATACGTTACAATGGACCACCACATCCTGCCTATTTGAACCACAAAAACTCCGGCTTTAGATAGGTGGAAAAGTGTAGTCTTGCTTGTGTAAAATCAAATGACTATTAGTTCAACGGTAAAAAATTGTCTGTGGTATTATTAGAATATATATATTCTACTGACAAAGTTTCTTTAACTTTTGCTGCATTAGCTAGTTTGTAGAGATGTCAAACGATTGCCGATTGATAATGGATATTGATCGATTTACCGTATAAGAACAGGTACATATATGTACATGTTCTTCTACTTGTCACTATTAAACTTATCTCATTGTAATGCATTGGTATAGATAGATGGGCAACAATTATTGATAAATATTTAGAGCACGAACTACCTGCCAATATCGAAGTCGCATGAAATTATAAATTTTTAGCAATAATGCTTTAAAAGCTGCAGATGTAGAACAGAGTCTAATAACCAGAATCCAAAGCACATATGTTACAACAAAGAGCTGCGTTCAAACACCATTTGGTAGAACCCCGTGGTTTGAAATAAACAGTGGACTACAACAAGGTAGTGTGATGTCACCTACATTGTTTGCCATTGTTATGGAAAACATACTGCGTAAAGTTGAACCCACGGAAAGTGAAACGTCTAAAACGATGATATTTGCAGATGATATAGTGAGATGGGGAGATTCAATGGAAGAAGTCCAGAAGAGCGTAGAGAGATGGAATGAGGAAACACTGAAGTTAAACATGAGAATAAACATTGAAAAGAGCGAAACACTAATAGTAACGAAGAAAAGTAAACGAAATCAGAAGAAGATAATACTACAGGGAGAAGAGCTGGCCATCGCAGAAGCATTTAAAATAATACTACAGGGAAATTACAACAAAAGACACAAAAATAGATGCTGAAATATCAAAGAATATATCAGCAACAAATTTACCAATGTACGGAAACTATTAGGAAAGAAAATATCATCAGGTGCAAGATGCTAATAAAAAATGTATTTCTTCCCATATATCTATGCATCATGACTGCGGTCAGTAGAACCGGGGGATGGAGGGGAAATCTCCCCCACCCCCACTTGTTGCTTGACCCCCATGGGGGTAAGCAGTATGGGTGTCATTTCTAACTCCATATGTTGGGTGATTTAGGATTTTTATTAAGTCGGGTTGCAAACACAAAGGAAGTTTATGTTAACATTTTTTTAGAAAGATTCAGTAAGAGACTAATTGTGCGAGACAAAGATAACCATCTGATTAGATAATATTCTTAATTTTGTGTGCAATGTTTTCACTCCAAGCAGACTGTCGCCGATTCTAGTCAGGAAATCAATCCTTTCATGAATATAGCTTCAAAATGTACCCTATTAAATTAAAATTCGCTGAAACTGTTTTGCCACATCAAGGCACCTTTATAAAAAAATCTCGCCTACGCAAAAAGCTCCGCGGCTGGGCTTCGCCAAGACCCCAGTTTGCCCACCAGACCTCGTAGTCAAGTAAGTATGACCCCCCATAAAAATATTCCTACGCCACGTGACATGGACAATAGGGAGAAAAGGAAGACAGCAGATTACAAGCAACAGAGATGAAATTTTTTAAGAAGTTCTGTAGCCTTAACAAAAATAGACAAAGTACGGAGCAAAACAATAAGAAACAAACTAGGAGTGGAAAGTCTACGAAATAAAATAGGAAGAGAAAGACTTTGAAGGTATGGGCACGTACGAAGAATGAAACAAGATAAAATCCCAAGAGAATTTGAACGCACATGGGAGGGAGTAAGAAAAGATGGACGCCCAAGAGATAGATGGAGGGACCAAATAAAATGGAACGTTGAAGAAAGAGTGAAATCATGGGATAGAATTAATGTAGAAAGAATCTGGGAGGATAGAAAGAAATGGATAGAACTAGTAGAAATGACTGTCATAGAAGACATCGAAGTAGATGAGGTGTTGATCCTGGCTAGCAAGCACTGAAAGTCCATAGCCCGAGAAACTGGCGATACGTCACCCCCCGACCTGACTTATGTTGGAACCGGGTGTTTGATTATTATTATTATCTCAAGAACCATAAGGAAGAAACGAGGAGTTGTGGACAAAGAATGGAACTATAATATAATGGATTTTATATTTAAATACAAATCATAGACTTTTCACTATCAAACACTTCTTACTAACTAAACTTTTTAGTTTAATAAAATTTTCTTAAGAGGATTCGCTGAAGCTGACGTGGAGATGAGTTCAGGCGTTCACCTTTCACGTTTTTTCGGGTAAACTGTTCATAACATCGGTTTCAAATTTCACACTAATGACAATAAAGAATCAATCTATGAGATCTAGTATGCATATTCCTAAATTAATTCATACAGTAGTTGAATAAAAAATTCGTGAAATCTCTGCAATTTACACAATTTTTGTGAACTTCGTGAATTTATTCCAAGTGTACAGATCTGTTTGATGTAAATTTTCGTACTGCATATCAACGTTTAAATCAATGTGTACATGTAGGTTCATTTGGTAAATTCTAAGATAAATAGTTTGATGGGAATTTTCTGAATTGAAATCTATGTTTTGGATATGCCATTTTTCTATGTTTTTCTCAATTGCAATCAATGATTTTTAAGGCTAATTCTGAGTAATTCTTGGCAACCAAATGTGGATATCAATTAAAAGGCACTCTGTTAAAATTCATGAAAAATTTGATAGTGATATTTCAAACCGTTTAGCTACAATCGTCAACACTTGAGCGTGAGCATTTTTGTTGGGCCAAGCTCATCTCTTAATAACATTAAGTAACTGTTCATTACTGATTAATTTGCAGCAACTAGGTAAATGATTTGTATTTAAATATGATTTCAGTGCCTGAATTTCAAGTTGGACAAGGATCGACTGCAATTGTATGAACACACTGAATAGAATAAAGAATGAGAGGAAAAGATCTACAAGACCTCAAGACGGATGGCAGGACCAGCTACAAGCAGATGTGGAGGACAGTGCTTGGGGAGAGAGCAGGTGGGAGTGGCGAGGTGGTTTGCAAGAAGATGAGGTAGAGCTTGGCTCACACTGTGATATTCAAGATCAATAGTGGAGTGAAAACACCCTTTCTAAATGATCTGGAAATAAAGGGAAGCGATATATGTATCTCAAGAACACTACGCGGAAAACAGATCAACAAGTCTTAACGAGATTTCTGAAGAACTCTTCTTCTAATCAAAAATGAATATTGTTCTTTGTAAATCAGTTTGTTAAATGAATAGGATAGACGTTAAATTAATTAATAAATTAATAAATCAGTATAAAGTTTTTATTTTAGAATTAAAAACAACTAATTTAATTATTACCGATTCATATCAATTGTTTTCCCCTACTGGGATTCAAATCCAGAACCTCCGGCTTAACGTGCTATAGCTCTACCAATTCAACTATTTACTATTAAAATTGCTATTTGTTTTGATTGGTAGACTTCCATAATTGGATGAGCGAAGCGAAGACTTCAATTTCACTTTGTGTGTTTTTTTTGTTTTTTTTTCACTTTAGTTACCCCAAGAAAAATAGCTCGGGTGTTTTGTTTTTGTTAGTTTTTTTGTCTGTTTGTTCGCTCTCTACCGGGCAAACGGCATATGCGATCTTGATGAAAATTAGGGGGGACCTTCAAAATCTCTGAACTTAAACCTGCCCCGTTTTTGGGTATAATCGATCAAACATTTCTTATGATTATCGTACTTTTACGATTTTTTCCATTTTTCAATGAGATATTTTCGTGATAGTTGGCAAAAGGCTACTCCGATATTGATGAAACTTTATGGGAACGTTTAAAATCACTGAAATTATATGTTATGATTTTAGAGACATTTAAAAAAAAATCTTAAAATCGTACTTTTACGATTTCCCCCCCTCCCCCCCCCCCCCCCCCCCCCCGGTTTTTAATACGATATTTTTGTGATGTTTGGGACGATTCTGACCAAACGGGTGGGGCTACAACGTTCATATTTACATTGACATAAAGATTATGGTAATGCAGGCCTCTTGAAAGAAAAATTTGAAAAAGTTGGTCAAAATTAATAGAAATAAAGGTTTTAATTTAAGCCTTTTACAGGTATAATCAGGGCATCGAATTTAACGCTCGCCCGGTCGCCCGAGGCGAGTGTATTGTTGCGCGGGCGAGTAACTTTTGAAAATCGGGCGAGTGATTTTTTTGGTGAGCCGTAACATAAATTGCATACATTACGTTTCAAACTACGCAGTCAACAGAGCATGGTGCGCGAAGTCCTCAATAGAGTGCGCCATGAGTTGGCCGTTCATCCTCTTAATGTTCAGCCTTGACTTCTAACGACCTGACCTACACCAACCTTGACATCCAGTGGGAGCTTGTCACAGCGTGTTCAAGGCTCTTCTCTAGTTTGCTGCTTTGCTGTGTGTTTCGTGTGATTGTGAATGTGGAATATTTAGTGTTGTGTTAGTGTTACCGTGTAGATCTGTGCATCATTTGTTGCTTCTAAGTTCTAAATATGTGGCGGTATTTACAAGGAGTTGATAACCCAAACAAGAAACAGAAACTTAATCCTACTGCAGACAATGCAAAATATGAGAAGAATCGTGTGCGCCTTTTTCAAGAACGCTGGCTAACAGAATAGACGTGGCTACGTTTTGACCAACAGCTAAATTCGATGTTTTGTTCTGTTTGTGAGATATCTAACGTAGGTAGGAGATAAACACGGTCCATTTGTAAAGGGTAGCCAAATATTTAAGCTGGAATCTATCAAGGCCCACAGTGAATCTAAAAACCACGTACGTGCTATAGAAGTGAAGGAAGCGAATGAATTAAAAAACAAAGGACAGCCTAGTGTTGCAGAGGGAGCGTTACAAAGTCTAAACTCGGCTAACCTCGACAAAATGACAAAGTTGTTCCGAATCTCGTATGCCCTGTGCAGCCATGATAGGCCATTCTCTGACTTTGTGTGGCATTGTCAACTAGAAAAAGTTAACGGAGTCGACCTCGGGGCAAACTACCAAAATGATAAGGCGTGTCGAACGTTCACTCACTACATCGCGGAGTCAGTGAGATTAGGCATAACAAAAGACTTTGAAGCTTCGGATTTTCTGTCGGTAATGTGCGATGAAGCCACAGATAGTTCTATTTCGCAGCAACTAATCCTTTACATTAAATACTTTTCTTCTTCAAAGTGTGAGGCTGTTACACAATTTCTGTCACTTGTGAAAGTAGTGGAAAAGCCAACAGCTAGGTACCTGTATGATCTCATTTTAAGTGAATGCTCCAACGCACTTCAGTGTCCAGAGAACACATTTTTACAGAAGATGGTAGGATTTGCAAGCGACGGTGCAGCTGTTTTCACAGGAGTTAGACAAGGGGTTGCCAAACTTCTAGCAGACAAGCAACCTGAAATTATAACCGTTCATTGTATGGCGCACCGATTAGAGCTGGCCTTTAAAGACACGATTCGTGGACTCGATACACTAGATAAGGTGGAGAATACCCTAAAGGATATATACTCTATGTTTCACCGAAGCCCACAAAATCGAATTGAACTGCAAGCAGCATGCACTGAGCTAGGCGTCAAATATTACGTGCCTACACGAATAGGAGGGACTCGCTGGGTACCTCACATGAAATTAGCAATGGACAATGTCACTAACATTTACCCGGCTCTCGTACATTGCCTGAAAACGATCAGCAATGCCGAAAAAGCTAAGCCGTTGTGTAAAACAATGACTTCAAAAGCTTTTATAAAGAAATATCTTGAACTCTATGATGTGGTAACCGTACTGTCAACTGTATCGAAAAATATGCAGAAAGAACAATGCACGCTAGATTCGGCGTTTAATAGCCTAAAAAGTGCGATGACATGTTTGGATCGGTTAACATCGGAGCCTGGCTGGGCTTCAAAACAAATGAAAACTTCAACTGAGGAAGATGTCTCCAAGTCGACATTTAAAGGAGTAAAATTAACTGCCCATGGTAGCCAAGAGAGCAGCGTAATATACAAGGCGCTAATTGCAAAGAAGTGTAATGAAAACATAAAAGTGCGGTTTCCAACCAACTGCAAAGTAGGCCAAATAACTAAAGCTTTGGAAATATTAAATTTAGGAGAATGGCCAGCTCAGCTGGAGATGTACGGCGATAAACAAATACAATCTTTGTCGGAATATTTTGAAGTGCAAGGTTGCTTACTTCCAAACTTGCCGTTTGAACGGACAATGCTAAAAAATAAAGTAAAAACTATTGATGAAAATCTGCGGGAGTCAACAAATATAGATAAGTTATGTAAAACCATGGGTTTAACAAACTTACAAGGACTTGTTAGACTGTTATTAACCCTTCCATCGACGTCAGTTGAATGTGAGCGTGGGTTTTCTCATGTAAAACGGATTAAAAGTGACTGGCACAGTTCCCTCACAACAACAACAGTTTGTGACATTCTGAGAATAAAACTTCTCAGAGCAGATATTGGCGAATTCAACCCTGCAAAGGCGATTGAACTGTGGTTGGATGCTACACAACGACCAAGGAGACCCGACACCAAACGTTATAGACCACGAGGCGAGCCAGAAAGCAGTGACGCCACTTCAAACAGTTCCGACGAGACAGATGAGGATTTCTAAGGCAACCTAACACCTGTATTTGCATTAACAGTATTTATGTTGGTAAGTTGTAAAATGAAATTACGTATTTACTTAAGTGTTATAGTAGTACAAGTAGTGGTTTGGAGTTGGAATACGGACTAGTGTGTTTAATTTCGGACTAGTAAATTTACAAGAGCACTCGCCCTGCTAATTATTTTAAAATTCGAGCCCTGGGTATAATTAACAAGTAATATCAAGTTAACTACTATAGAAAAAGTAATGAGATTCCACTTAAAAACATTATCATTGGACATAAATATTCCAAAAAAGCTCATCCATCAACGCGACTGGAAAAAGCGTTCGCGAAGCGGCCTAGAATTAATACAACAGAAGACTTGATAACCAAAATAAAATCCTTATAACATCTTGAATATTTATTATTTTTTTAATCTAGGTTATGTTCTTAGGACACTACATAAGACTTTTATTTATCTACGACTTTCCCAAGTTGTGCGACGTTCTTGAGACACAAGTAAAAAACCTTACTTTGTATTAACGGGTAGTCCTTCCGCTTAATAGTGTAGCCTGCGATATTATTATCAACAGTTTCTTTTTTAAAAGTAGGCTAGCTATACTTTGTTCGGTCGATGAAAGTAAAAAGAGCTGCTCAAAATTATGTTCACTAGAGAAATCTCATTTGGATTTGGTATGCAGATTGAACAAATAAATAAATGCATACATAACTAAAACAAATACATTGTATTTTTATATATATATTATGTGTTCTTTTGAAGCCAACATACTCAAGTCACAACAAATTTTCAGCAAGGGACTTTAATTTACAGCAAAGAAACCACTAGAGTGACATCATAACATTATTTTATAATAAAATTTTACCAAATATTTAAAAACAGCATTGGTTGTTGCCATTCACCTACAATGTTAGTTATAAAATCAGTTGTAAACATTTTATTTTATTTTGCATCTACTGACAAGTAGTAACATTTATCTGACATTAACAGTGGAATAATTTGAAAAAAACAAATTGTAACCAGCAACTGTAATTTGGTAATATTTTAAATATATTTTATTAATTTAAATTAATTGGATCCATGTGGTCACCCAAGAGTAGTTGGCCAGCAGCTAAATAAATTGGATTTATCTTTTCTTAGTACCGGTACAGAATTTGTTTGTTTGTGATTAACAGTTGACTACACACACCGTTTTCTTGCCCAAATTAGGTACTATGTTAAAAACTTTCAGCTCTTATTTATATATAAAATATGCTTTTAATTATTAATAATTGGTTCATATCCGAGTATGAATAACAAACAAAACTCACTTGACCTCCCTATTGAATTTTGCTAGGGATGGACGAACGTTTGCTTTCGGTTCAAAGTTTGGTTCAGTTCATGTTCAGAATTTAATGTTCGAACGTGGTTCATTAAATTTTTTAACTTACCAGAACTTTTAATTCAAAACTATGTACGTTAAAATCAATTCCAACACCGAAATGGATTAGCATATGTTAATATGGCATTTTAATTTACAATTCAATCTTTATAAAGTAGTAACAGTTCTCCATTTACACTGAGTTATGGGCCAAGGGGCACTTTTTTCACTTTTCGAATGAATTTGAGTTCCGTTCAAGCTCGAAGTTTGGTACATTTTTGGTTCACTAGTTTGAGTTTGGTTCAAAACTCAGAAATAGTATCAAGGTTCGTCCTATTTTTTGGATTCACTTTTATAACCAAAACGTTTGGTATGCGTATGAGAATCAGTGAAGACAAGAGTGAACGGGTAACCGTGAAAAGAAATGCTGACATGGGAGATACATTCAAGTGGTGAAGAGTTATGAGACATTCATGTATTCTCACACTCTTAATTACTCACATTAATTTGTACAACGCTCTGGAGAAAATATGAAATTACATAATATGCGAATTCTAAAATACACTATACACTCACATACAGAACAACACACAAAAAACAGAATTGCTTTATGTAATAAACACTACTATACACCATGGTTATGCATAAAGTTGACGCATCAGAAGCTCCCATTGCGTGCTCCAGATGCGTCGACTTTATGCTTAAGCATGGTGTATAGTAGTGTTTATTACATGGAGCAATTCTGTTTTTTGTATGTTGTTCTGTATACAAATATCATTTGTTTTGTCCATTTTTTATTTTGCATATGTAATTTCAAATTTTCTCCAGTGTTGTACAAATTTATGCGAGTACTTGCGAGTATGAGAATACATGGATGTCTTTAAGACTCTTAATTCGGAATCCAAGGATTTTTTATGGATCACTTTGACCACTTATTTTCACATTTAAATTTGAAACTTTATGAGATCATCTAAAAAGGATATGCACTTAGCTCATCAGGGAACATTCTTGCGCATTCTTGTATTGCTTATTTTTTTTTAAATAAAACTGCCACAAGAGAATTTGTAGTTTCTCCCAAAGTTGGAAAACATAATTTCATTGTTGCTGTTGGAAAGGTGCTGTAAGTACCCTCAATATAATTACATAAATTTCATTTACTTTTTTGTGATAAAAGAACATGACGTACAGTCCAAAAATCGGTATTTCAAATAAAATAATAATCTTGCATATATAAAAGTTTTACATTTTTGGGTAAAAATTATATCCGAGTGTTTCAGCATTTATGAGAAATATTGTCAATTGTGCGATCAAGCAATTTTTTATTGTTGTTTATATTTTTAGTATCAGTCCCAACTGTAAATGCCACAAGAGACAATTTGTCAATTTGTAGCTATATCCCAAACTTGGGAGACTTTGTGAAATGTGGAAAAACTATCCGATAGTGACTGATAAGGCCTTGAGCATATCCTGCCTAATCAATCTCCTAAAAGTTTCATTTTTTGGGGGTTAAATGAGAAGTCAAAGTGATTTAGAATGTATGATAAATTTGCTCCGTTTTGTTATCAAGTGATTTTTGAATGGTACATTGTAAAAAGTTTGCCCCAGCTCATCCAACAGTCTTCCAAGCAGGGCTCGAAATTTAAAATATTTAGCACTCACCCTCCAGGCGAGTGTTCTTTTAAATTTACTAGTCCTAAATTAAAAACACTAGTCCGTATTCCTACTCCGAACCACTACTAGTACTACTCTAACCTAAATACGTAATTTCGTAATAATAATTAATTACGAAATATTTGGCTACCCTTTACAAATGTACCGTGTTTATCTCCTACGCTACGTTAGATTTCTCACAAACAGAATATAACATCAAATTGAGTTGTTGGTCAAAACATAGCCACGTGTGTTCTGTTAGCCAGCGTTCTTGAAAAAAGGCGCACACGATTCTTCTCATATTTTGCATTGTCTGCAGTAGTAGGATTAGGTTTCTGTTTCTTGTTTGGGTTATCAACTCCTTGTAAATACCGCCACATATTTGTTGACCGCGTAGTTTGAAACTTAATGTACGCAATTTATGTTACGGCCAAAAAAATCACTCGCCCGCGCAACAATACACTCTCTTCGGGCGACCGGGCGAGTATTAAATTCGAGCCCTGCTTCCAAGTGAGAAACAAGATTTCAAATACATGTAGGAAGTGGGCTCATTAAAACTTGTGAGAAGGACCACATTGGAGGAGGCTTCTATCAATCTGTGAGGAAATTACTATTGAAAGAAAAAATTAAAGGAAAAAATTTGTGTATCTATAAATAATTATCTTTAATTAATAAAGAAATATAAATTATACTTCATAGCAATATTTTAAAATGAGCAAAATTCATTGTTTATGAGGAAAAAATTGGTGGCCCAGCTAGGTAAATTTCATGACAAATTGCTGGTGAAATTGAAAAATAATTGAAAAAAATCACAAACAATTTTAATTCAAAATATTCAAAATCAATTTTTTCCAAAATATGTTTTGCTTACGTAATTGCATTTTACAGTTCATATCAAAGATTTTACTGTATGAAACTTTATGATCAGATCATAACTTTGGCTTTAAAGTCACTTTTCAATAAAGACTTCACTTATATTTTTAGCCTGGCACTAGATGGCTAATAAGCCTGGCACTTACAGGTTAATAACATGCCACAGTGACATGAACCTTGAGATTTAAGGCATAAAGTCTGGTTGATACAGCAGAAACTAAGTGAACCCTACAGGGTACGACGAGTCAGTAGTTCGCATTAATATTAATTTGATATTCACTTTTGCATTTTTGCTGTAATTTTGTGATAAAAAATTATCAATTTTGAATTTTGTGTGCTGGAATTTTAGGAATTAATATTTGAAATGGAAATTTTCATTATAAATAAAATACGTATCAAAATTATGCACAGCTATAACTTTTGGTGGGTGGGAGTCACATCAAAATAAATTCAGGATTTTTCCTTGGTCACATGCACAAAATGTTAAAACATAAAAAATTTGTAAATTTAGCCTCGAATTCAAATATAAACAAACGGTAATTTTGCGCAAATGTCAATATTTTGCTTAAATGAACAATTTAGCAAAAGTTATTTTATTTGAACGAGTGAGCGTAGCAAACGGAGTGATCTCCATTCGACTTAAACAGCCCTTATTGTTTTCCTGCGTGCGTGTGTGTGTGTACGTTGAAAATCAGCCGAATCGCTGAACAGACTGCGCTGAAATTTCAAACAGACATCCGGTACGAACTGAGAACTGCTTACAAAATCAGCGAGATCCATTGTGATTTAAACGTACAAGAAATAAAAATGTGATATTTTAAAATATGGATAGCATTTTGTTTAGATGTTTCATATGAAAAATAGGCGACAGCCTTCGATGTAAAAACAATTCAGATATTCACTATCAGTGTTAAATCTTTCAAAGTCGGTGTCTTTTCTTTTGGTTTGTTGTCAATACGTCATTCTCTAAAACTGTCATTATTCTTATTTAGATTTTTCAACTATTCAACTAATTAATATTGATGACCATCAACAAGAAGCAGTGCAAAACCACAGTATATACGCAGTATTACACCGTTTAAAGGTATAATTAAAATCGTAGACTAGACCATCCTACTTTATTCTAACTTACGATATGTGTGTGCTTAACGTAGGCCTTAGCCGTATGGTCGGGCATAAGGCACAGAGCATGGCTCTAATAATCGTAAAAGACAAGGAAAGAGTAAGTCCATCTCACAAACATCAGCTGGTTAGTATAAAAGATAAGTATATATTACTCCCCGAAAAAATGCGACCACTGGCAGTCGTCGTCGGGGACTTCTACCCCTTCCCCGACGACCTCCTTGACCAGTTCCTTGACCAGTTGAACAAGAGTATGCGACCACAAATATTTGTGCAATGATTATACTAGGGAATTGCCAAAGTCGTAGATAGATGAGTGAGTGAGCCATGTGTTGAGTACCCGGGAACATTTGCATTTAAGTTTGATGATAATAATTATATAGGTTGGCCTATTAATAGGGTTTTGAGTCGAGTTGGTTTAAGGGCGCGTCAACTGTAAGGCCATAATGCGCCACTCTAGCCAATAATAGGCTAGGGAGGTCTTAGGTAGGTGGAGGAAAGGGAACGTTACCAGGTACTCAACACATAGCTCACTCACTCGTTTATAACAACGACTTTGGCGTTTCCCTAGTACTAAATAAATAAATAATAAATAAAATAAATTTTATTTAGAGTCTGCCCACTCAGTTATATATAACTGATTTTCAGTGGGGGACTTTAAATCAAAGCGACCAAGCCAACCCTGCAGGCCCCGACGCAATCGACGAGTGAGCGATAACCAACCAAAGATCGATATTTTTTAATAGGAAATATAGCAATCAGTGGTATGGACAGTGCGAACACCCGCGAATCAACGCCAGAATCAACAAGGCCGATTCAGAACAACTCTGAAATTTATTATGTGCTTCGTTGCTAGGACGGCTCCAAAGTCACCGTTTACAAACTCCTAAGACAAGAACTAATGGACTTAAGTCCAAATCATAAGTTAAAAAACTTCTGACTTTGACGGGAATTGAACCCTGGACCTTCTGCATTGGAAGCAGATACGCTAACCACAAGACCAACGAGCCACACAACAATTTAAACAATTACTTAATTAGCTTGACATGAAACGTTAAGAGATTTGCATTCCAACTTTACTGTCTAGGTATGGACGAGTGTCAGGAGCAGTGTATCCGGGAAAGGCTAGTGAATAAATTTAGGCTTAACGTCTCATATTTTTTACAGCTAGCGCTAGCCAAGAGGAAGGGAAAGACTGAGTATAAAGGGTGCAAGCAAGGTATGAGAGCAGGAGTCTGCATCATTTTGAGCTCATGGTGGAAACACTAGAGTCTCAGAGAAGCTGTGGTGGTGCAGAATTGACAATCTTTGGGTGCTTGTTAGGAAAAAAAAACTATTTTTACATGGTTTTAATAGTCAGGCGGCATACCTGGAGAATACTTCAATTTTAGTATAAAAGCATGAAATTTGGCATGATGATCGGACATACCCTACTGATGATTTAAGGAATTGGAGCCAATCGAAAATTTACCCAGGGACCCCTCAAATCAAAGATGGCGTCCAAACATGGCCTAATTTTTTAAAAATTATGGTCCTATGTTATTCATTTTCACTTTACGCACGTACTTTCAAGTACTGAATATAAATTTGAGGTTCAAATTAACTTTTTTAATCAGAAACCTCTTAAAATTAAAGATGGCGGCCAAAAAATCAGTTTGTCATTTATTAACGGATTTGATTGAATTTCGGTTTAGAGGTAAAAAATATGTTTAGTGTCATTTATTGGTCACGTAACCTAGAAAAAGTTTGAAAAAGGACAAAACAAGATTTTGTAATGTGATTTATTTTCTTATCACTGGTAGCCAAACCTGATATAAACACAGTAGTACGTATTTAGCAAACCCTTATTAATGTTAAGTACGTATTAGTGTGTTTTTAGCAGGTTTGAGCTACCAGTGCTAAGAAAATAATCACATTGCAAAATCTTGTTTTGTCCTTTTTCAAACTTTTTCTAGGTTATGTGACCATTAAATGTCACAAAACATATATTTTACCTTAAAATGATACTCAGCAGCTCAGTATACGCGTAGAAACCGAAATTCAATCAAATCCGTTAATAAATGACAAACTGATTTTTTGGCCGCCATCTTTAATTTTAATAGGTTTCTGATTTAATAATTTAATAATTTAATAATTTGAACCTCAAATTTATATTTAGTACTTGAAAGTACGTGCGTAAAGTGAAAATGAATAACATAGGACCATAATTTAAAAAAAATAGGCCATGTTTGGACGCCATCTTTGATTTGAGGGGTCCCTGGGTAAATTTTCGATTGGCTCCAATTCCTTAAATCATCAGTAGGGTATGTCCGATCATCATGCCAAATTTCATGCTTTTATACTAAAATTGAAGTATTCCGTGAATATCTCCAGGTATGCCGCCTGACTATAATAGGTGCAAGAATGAAATCATATATTTTTCATCGCCATCACTGATTTAAAAGTTTGTATCCCACAAAAGAAGTCAATATATTGACTAGCCGAGGTTCTTCCAATTTACTTGAAATAATTTTTATTCACTTTGAAATAGTGGGCCTACAACTCAAGCGTCGAAAGTGGCCGCCTGGCATAGTCCAAAATTAGCTTTACAGTTTACAGGGTCCCAGCACTCCCAGCTTATCCTTGTTTTTGTAAATAAAATCTAAGCCTCATTCTCAACCATTTCCTTGCTAACACTATGTACTAATTTTTTTAATCCATATTTGATTCATTTGCACTGTCGAATATTAAGGCTATTTGACTGTGTTTTTATATTTTCCCAAATATGCTACCAAGTCAAAATATAGTGAATGGCTTTGAAACCTGGCTCTATTAGAAAATCAAATCTATTTTTTTATTTTTTTCTGATTGGGCACATAGCAAATATTGCCACTTCAAAATAATTTTCAACTTTAATTTGCCCAAGCACACCATTCAACGTAGGTAGTTGTGTTTTTGTGACATTAATTTTCAACTAGTTTTCTAGAGGCTTACTTGAGAGAAAAATGATTTTTTTAATTGTCTTTCCTGCGAATTTTTTTGGTTTGGCGGTACAAATCGGTACAAAATACCACCAAACAAAAACATTTGCAGGAAAGACAATAAAATTGTTTAAAAAAACTTTTTCTCTCAGTCAGCCGCTAGAAAACTAGTTGATTTGACCAGTGACCAGGTGACAAAAACACAACTACCTACGTTGAATGGTGTGCTTGCGCGAATAGAAGTTTGAAATTATTTTGAAGTGGTGATATTAGCCGTGTGCCCGATCAGAAAAATTTAAAAAAATAGTGTTGATTTTATAAAAGAGCCAGCTTTCAAAGCTTTTCACTTTATTTTGACTTGAAAGCATATTTGGGAAAATACAAAGACGCGTTGAATAGCCTTAGCAAGACTTGTTGTAATGATGTATTATTTTGCCCAACGATGGCCACATTGGCTGCCTGTGCCGCCACCTTAAACTCTTGTATTAGGCAGTGGGCATACCTAAAGTCAAAAGGAGTGAAAGGATAGATTAAAGACTGTTGATGAAGGAAGTGGAAGCAGAAAGCTGCAGGGAAAACCGCAAGTGACGGGAAGGACAATACTACGACAAGTCATACTGTCTCTGGCTTTTCAGGGGTGCAAAAAATAAAACATCTTCAAAATTGTTCAAAATTACAATTAATACCGGTATCATGTAAATTGCATATCTATTATGAATTCTGTTTATGATACATATAATTGAAAAGGGTAAGAAAAAATAAAACAAAACGGAGAAATTTAAAAAATCTATGTAATTTTAAAATAAGCTTCTCTCATTCTCAATTTTGGACCACAAAAATTTAGTATTAGTACTCTAAAAAACAGAAAACAATATCTGTCTAGTCAAGCATAGAAAATTATGGTTTTATTCCAAATTAATCAGCTACGTTAAATCCAAAATTTGCAGAAAATTTTGAAAAATTAGCCTAAGAAAAGGTGGACCAACTTTTATGGTCCTTCTTTATGTGCCAAACTCTAGTTCCATGAATCTTCAAACTTAGTTTTATGTTCGCCCCCTTGTGGGAAAATCACGGTGAAAGAATGTGCGACTAATATCTAGGTGCCCGTTAAGGCGCCGCAGCCAAGCCGCGGTGTGCTACACACTCGAGCACTTTATACAGCAAGCAGAGTTAGGGTGATTTCGAGGTGTCACCCAGAGTTGGGGAAGTTACCCAAAAATAGTAACTTTTTAAAAGTTAAGTTAGTTGACTTTAAAAGTAATTAGTTAAAGTTAAAGTTAGTTCAAAAATAAAGTAACTTGAAAGTTAAGTTACCATAAAAAGTAACTTTTAAAAGTTAGTTTTACGGCATTTGCGGCTGAAATGTTAATTTAACAGAAAATAAAAAACCTGAGGCAACTTATAATACCTATAAATTAAAAGTAAAATTTGCCCAGAGTAAAACATTTTCACTTTCACTTTCGCCTTCAGCCATAGTAAACGCGTAACGTAATTACGTACGTACGTATTCATAACACACGAAAATCCAATCTAACACAGAACACTACACTATACACTAGCAGACTGCAGACTTAACACGAACAGTAACAGTGATGAGTGAAAGGGAATAAAAATATAATTAATTAATGATAAGAACAAGAAAAACGCAGGCTAAAACACTAAAACGGGACGAAGAACACTGAATGGAACGCACAACACTTTATGACGATTTGACCCTAGAGGAAACACGGGCTGCAAATTTGCGATTGAAAGTTGAAACAAAAATGTCACCAAAGTAAGCAATCTTGCTGCCGCACGTGATGCTAGGATGACCGTAATGGAATTGGAATGCCACAAATATGCACATGCCAACCACAATACGTAGGCGGGGGGGAGAGGGTTGCCATCCCTACCTGACGGCTGATGCGAGAATTTCTCCTCGGAAACAAGGCTTTGACAAGAATTCATCTTATTTTTATAAAAAAATTTCATTATTGGGAAAACCGGATTTGAGATATATCCTCATGAAAACAATGGTCATTTCTATGAAGTACAGACAGCAAAACAAAAGTAACTTTCAACTTAACGTTTTTTGAAAGTTACTGAAAATAAATATCAGTTACTTTAAAAAGTTACCGATTTTGAAAAAATAACGCGTTACCCTAAAAGTTACTAAAAAACTAACGCGTTAGCGCTAACGCGTTACTTTCGTTAAGTTACTCCCCAACTCTGGTGTCACCCAGCCGTCATGAAACTTGATGTGAACTTGGAAACTATCAAAATTGAAGGGATTCAGGTATGGGTACCTGACAACACATACCAAATTTGGTTGGGATACGCGCATTCCTTCTTGGTGAAAAAATGGCTTGAAACATGCTCAAAATCACTTTTAAGGATGTTAGCTACTGCTACTGCTACGGTCTAATTCGTCAGTTTCAATCGGCCCGCGATTCTGACCAAACAGGTGGGGCTACAACGTTCATATTTTACATGGACATTAAGGTAATAGTGATATAGGGTCTTTAAAAAGTTGAAAAAGTTTGCTGGAAGGTTTCCAAATAAAGGTTTCAATATAAGCCTTATACAAGAATATAATAAACAAGTAACTATATTACTTGACAATGATTGCCTACATTGTTTACAAAAAGCAAGTCTTTGGACCACTAGATATTTTACAATTCCTATTGTTAATTGGTTATACCATAGAAATTAAATCAACTTTGATAAAATTATTATATTTTAACAATTAATAATTTTGCAATCCAACTTGAAAAAGTAATGAGATTACACACATAACAAAAACTTGTAAAAATACAGCCAAACCTTACACACTCAAAAGAAATGAGATCTAAAAAAGCGCCAAGCTCATCTTCATGATATTTACGTTTAAATTAATTAGAAAAAAAGAACTTGGATGAACTATTACGTTTAAAATAATATTGATATTGATTAATACTGTATGTTTATGAATGAAGAATGGGCAAATGTGGAAGGGTAGATGAGCTTGACCCTTTTATAGATCTCATTTCTTTTGAGTGTGTAAGGTTTGGCTGTACTTTTACAAGTTTTTGTTATGTGTGTGTTAGACATACAGATGCAATAAACCTTTCAAATTAATGACGTGAATGAAAATATTTATATAAATCAGACGTTGACATTGATATACCACCATGATGCAATTTAAAATTATCAGACAAAATTTGCAATTTCATAATATGTTTCATATAAAGATAAATTTCTAAAATAAATTAAAAAGTACTCCAATGGGACATAATAAGACATAATAGCAGAGCAGATGAACAAGGAAGATATGGGTGTGTCAGACTTGGCTAGCCACAGTGATATATCCAAGGGGGACAATCCCCCCCCCCCCCCCCCCTTTGCAAAAAAAGTGTGAAAGTGTACTTTAACGTTTCAATAGAAAATATAGAATAACCTTTTTTTGCAATACTTTTTGCAAATTACCATCAGATCAATAGAGAATTTATGTAAAGTTTGTTATTGTGATGACAATAGAAACAAGAGCCCGTCAACCGGGTAGGTCATATTGCGCCGCCTGTGATAATGAAAATTGATGAGATGAGCTGTTAATGGTCTGTTTGATTAGATTGTTTTCTAAGTGAAAATAAAATGATGATGAAAGTAATAGCAAAAATAAAGATGTATGTGAATGAAAATAAAGAAATTAAAGAAATGTGTATGATGTGAATTAAATTTTGTTAAATAGATTACTATTGTCAAGAAATTTAGAAAGTTTGACGCATTATCATATTATGATAGAAGTTCTTCATATGATTGGGAGAGATCAAATTGCGTTGTGATGCTTTAAAATGCTCAGATATTCAACAAAATGACCTTGAAAGAGAAAAAAAAGATTAAAAAAAGACAAAAAGTTAGTCATTGTGATGCTTTAAAACTCGCAGATTTTCACCAAAATGACGCCCAAGGAGAATTTTTCCCGGAGGGCCTTACCCCCCACTTCGCCTTCAGTACATCTATGAATTAATTAGTTGAACCCCCCCCCCCCCCCTCTACGAATTCCTGTATATGCGAATTCCTGTATATGCCACTGGCTAGTTAACAAAGAGTTTTGTCAGTCTGAGTACTAGTGATCATGTCCGTCCTGTCCCCCTTTTTAGTGCTAGATATGCAGTTAAGCCTAATTAAGATACAAAAAATTAAAAATTAACATTGCTAATGAGTGTGTGAGTTAATGTTGTTTTAGGGCACTCAACAGTAGAGTTATCAGTACCCATGTCAATTGTATTGGAATCTTCCAAATTTTCTTTTTCCGTAATTGTGGATTACCACCATGTTTTCTTCTTTCCAATGAGAGGAACGTAAGGGAAAACAAGGGGGGTTAATGGAAAGGACTGAGGATGTTGGATAGGATGGGTTAAACTGGGTGGGAACAGAGGAGTGCTCGTTGCAGAGAGGGCCGGCAAGTATGGATACTAAAAAAGTGAAAGAAGAAAATAAATATGAGTAAGGCTGTGTGAATGAAGAAAGGTGTGATAAAAAGTTGCGGGACAGCTCTCTTTGAAACACGCACCCCAACCGGCCAGAGCTCGCCCTTAGTTTTGGGGAATTCACTACTCCCCTACTTACAGGCCAAACCACGGGAAGGTAGCGAGTTGGACTTTGAGCTTCATTGATTTTCCGGATGGAGAAAACGATCAACTACCTATCAAAGATTAACCCACTGAAATACTTTGAAGAATCATACTTGTCCACTTTTAGGGTAAGTTTTAAGGGGTGAAAAAAGTACAAAAATACGAAAATTTACAATTTTGAAGGGAAAAATTACTCCTAACTTTTTTTTTTAAATTTATTGTTCAAAATATGATTTTGAAATCTTGTGAATTGCATGGCTAGTATGAATTCTATTTATGATCCAAAATTCAAGAGGGTGAAAAGGAACAAAACGGAAAGAAATTTTTAAAAAAATATGCTAATAATGCTGAATTTTTAAACCACAAAAATGTTAACACATGAATAAAATCAGAAAAAACTCTTTCCAGCAAAGCATAGAAAATAACAGTTGTTTTATTCAAAATTAATGAGACGTCAAATCCAAAATTTGCCAATTTTTTTGGATAAGCGAAGCGAAAACTTCAATTTCACTGACTCCTCAAAAAATTTATCTCCAATGTTTTTTTTGTTTTTTTTCTGTCTGTTTGTTTGCACTCTACCGCCCAAAAAATGGCATATGCGATCTTAATGAGAACTGGAGGGGACCTTCGAAGTCTCTAAACTTAGAGCTGCCACGTTTTTGGGTACAATCGAAGAAATATTTCTCGTGAATATCGTACTTTTAAGATTTTTTTCGATTTTTAGTGCAATATTTTCGTGACATTTGGGCCGATTCTGACCAAACGGGTACGTTCATATTTTACATGAACATTAAGGTAATGGTGATGTATTGCATTTTGAAAGAAAAAGTTGAAAAAATTAGCCAGAATGTATAGAATAAAGGTTTTAATATTTTTTTTTAGGTTTATAATAACAATTAACAAGTCACATTAGAAACTTGACAATAATCACCTACAATGCATTCAAAAAGCACTTGCAAAGGTAAAGTGGTCCCACCCAAACTAAAAACTTACAAAAAAGCTTATCCATCAACGCGACTAAAAAAGCGTTCGCAAAGAGGCCTAGTATAAAATAATATTGACCCAAAAAAAGTTTTAACATTATCAGAAAAAATTTCAATTTCATATTGTAGACTACCCTAAGAACCTGAATTTCTGAAATAAATTAAATGGTAGGGCCTGGGTTAATGGTTGGGCGTGGGAGGAGCTTGGCGGGTCGAAGTGGGTGGGGGAAGTCATGCAAGCATTTTTGAGACAGGCTTTGCAGGCAACTGTTGGCGGCTGGCGCTTCACAGCACAAACATTACGTAATTGACGTAGGGCGGGCAGCGACAAAGCGAGTGTATTTCACCGTAGGCCTACTCAAAATTTGCAAATATTTAGCAATAACATGGATATATCGCCAATTGTTCGCAATATTGCAGATATTTCGCTGAATCGCGAGTATTTTCACGAGTATTTTGCATTTTGTCGCATTTTCAAAAAAGCTCTATATTTCAGCTGAAAATACCTTGAAAGTTAATGAACTGAAAAATAAACTATTTTTTTTACTTTTTACATTTATCGCACATGCAAAATTTACGTGCCCCTAATAAGTTAGATATTACCATTCATCATCAAATTTTCGGTAAACTATAGTTTAGTTTCGGCTATTGCGATTAGTGAAGAATCGATAGATTAAAATTTTTGTGTCACGCGACCCATTGATCACATTATTTTATTGATCAGGCTGTTCTGTCGCTGTGTTGGATTTATCTTACAATGTTTTACATTTTGATGCCTTGATGAATACAAAATATATTTAAAATGTTGGAAGACATTTCAAATACCACCATGACAGAACAGCCCGAAGTAAATATAATGTAATCGTTTGATCTTAGGGACTTATAGTACCGTAATGTTCAAACCATTTCTTTATGCTACTTTGTAAATATGCATATTTAATTCTAGCATGACTTTCAGTTTTCACTTCAGAAAAGATGTTAAAACATAAATTTGCTTCTCTAAATTTGAAAGTTAGGTATTATATAGAATTGGTTTGAACTTAAAAAGTTAAGCTCTCCCCCTTGTAACCAAGTGAGTAACTGAAGGGAAATTAGAAAAGATATGCACTAAAGAGAATTTACTGTAAATATATGAGAAACAACGCAAGATGCTTACTTAAAGTTGATGAAACTTACCACAAGCAAGTGTTATTGGAACTGGTATTAGAGCTGCTTGCGATGCCTCAGATTGTGGTGCCGATACGTGAAGGAGCGCTCTAGGGTAGCAGGCGGCAGTGGACGGAAGACTGAGTGTGTGGTGACAATGCAGGGGGCGGCAGCTGCAAGCAAAGAAAATATTTGATTAGTACCACATTCCTAAAGCTAAGTTACACAGCAAACAGGAACACAGCGTAATTGAGCGAGCGAAGCGAGCGTCTCCACTTGACTCTTATGGCTCGAATGTCTGTTTTTTTTTTTTTTTTTCTGTTACTGCTTCGATACAGGTCGCACCGTTTCTCTGATCGACCTGAAATTTTGCACACATGTACATACCACCTAGGCGGGTTGCTGTATAGTTTTGTGGCAAAATCGTTCAAAAAGTTAAAAAGTTACATTAAAGTTAATCGAAAGTTTTTTTTTCAAACTAAGCGGCGACAAAATCTGAGGTGGCCAAATCATTTAGAATGTCCGTCCGATCACGAATATGTTATTTTTATTTTGATCCGATAAGTAGTGTAGATGGAAATTACATTATAACAAAGTCCCGTTACCATGGCAACGGAAAGTCGCACAGCTTTTTTGGTTCATGATAGCGGTCGAACGGAGGCTCGGTTCGAGTTGAAATTTTGACCATCCGCAAGTTTCGTTCCCGATTGAATGCCATTAGTTTTGTGGCAAAATCGTTCAAAAAGTTATAAAGTTACATTAAAGTTAATCTAAAGTTTTTTTAAAAAACTAAACGGCGACAAAATCTGAGGTAGCCAAATCATTTAGAATGTTCGTCCGGTCACGAATATGTTAATTTTATTTTGATCCGATAAGTAGTGTAGATAGGAATTACATTTTAACAAAAGTAACGTTACCATGGCAACGAAAAGTCGCACAAGAATTCTGGTCACTATGTACTGCCACCTAGAAGTAATCAAGAGTTAAAATAGTTTTCCCAAAGAAATAATGTCAAGGACCTCTAGATGGCGGTGGGTTTTATCCATTCTTTCCTATTTTACAAATTTTCAGCTAAATCGGTCAAGACCTTAAAGACTTATTGGTATGTAACATTATGGGAATGTCGTACTCGGGTCGTGTTGCACGTACCGGTGCTCGCTCAACAACGCGTCCAACTGAGCGTTTTCCTAGTTAGTAAATCACGCTTATCAGCAAAAATTATTTTCTTGGAAAATCAATTTAGCTGTTAATTTTTCATAATTTTGACTGTAAAACAAGAGCACATTTACATCCAAATTGGAATGATTTCCCAAAAATGGAAGGTGCCAGCCATAGAAGAGTAGTGTACCGGTAGTTTATTCATCAATCAACCTAGGTAAGGCTTATCAAATTTCAAGGTAATTGGTTGCCACTTGCCATATTCTTAAATAAAGTTGTGCTGGAAAAATTTAGTACCGGTATTGTACCTACCATGCACAGTATCATTGTCTGCATTTATATAATGAGATTATTAATATTTAGTTGTCTTTTGTAAATCATTTCATAAAATAGACGTTAAATAAATAAATAATAACTATTTACGTACGGGTAACATAGGTACAAGTTAAACAATCGATGAACATTGAACAATATAAATCGAATCATCCTCTTAACTAGAGTTCTTGTTGAAAATGTTTGTGAAAACATTGTAAGAAATCTCGTTTAAGTGCTGAGCAAGAAATCAGCATAAATGGGGAGTTTTATTGTCAAATTTAATATTGCTAATTGGAAATACAGACGAAATAAAAATTCATTTCAAATTTGTTTTACAAGAAAAAGTATGTTTGCTATAATTATAAAGTTTTTACGATTTTCATTTGAGAAACTATTTAAACGATCCATATAAAATTAAACATTTGGCCGCTACACTTGAGAAAGTCAATACACAACAGTTACTTTAGTCTGACATGGGCATTGAGGCGACTTGGGTGTTCAGTTTACTCACCACTAACGGAGCTGCGTGGCTTCAAAGGTAAGTTGAATCTCCGCTTGAAGTAGTCCGAGCTAGGCTGACGAGAATCTTCCTGACGTCTTGCAAGTGGCCGAGAAGACGGGACAACCACTGCCAGAGAGTCTCCAGTAAGGTATTCACCGACTGGCACTGCTCGTTGCATCGTAGATTGTCTGAGAACAAGGAAATAAACATAAATTAACTAGGTTACAATGGATTTGATTAGCATAGCAGTTGTGGCCACTTAACTTTATGAAGCAACAGGAGCTTTAGAGAACAACCTGTATCAGGTATTGTTTTAAGCAATTAGGTACAGTACCTAGTGCAAAGTTCTTTATTCTGTATTCATTCATTTCACATTGATCGTGTATGTCACAGATGTTACTTCTCCGTAGAGAGAGTGTGAAATAGTCTTAAAAACTATTGAAGATTCAAAATAAAGCAGAAAGCAATACATCTACATAACTTAACCTTGAAATCAAAATTAGATCAAATATTGATAGCAACAGTCGAAAAGATATGTCCAAACCAGGAATCGAACCTGGATCCTTCAAAGTTCACACATGTCAGAGCTAAGCTTTGAAGAAAACGGATGGGATGATAAGCTTACTTTAATCCTAAACTAGAAGTCCTCAAGTAAGTGACTTTTACTAATTATTGAATGTTTTAATTTTTTAAATCTAATATTGAATAAAATAAACAATCCTAATGTTGATTTTATAAGTTACAAATAACGTCCATGTCCCCACGATTTCATTAACATAATAGACCTTTACTTTGTGATTGGTATATTTTCTGGAATCGAACCAAGTACTGTCTGCACGGGAGGAAGGTATTATTTACACTTTACAGTATTGGCTATAAACAATAATTGAAAAATTACTGAAATATTCATGTTATTGTTAATCCAAAGCAAAGTCGATTGTAATTTAACTCAGTAGGTGGGGGGGGGGGGGGTCATATACACAACAACACAACTGCTCACCTGTATCGACGTCTTCATTGCATGGCTAGTTGTAGAGAGACTCCAAGGTGTACGGTGGCGTGGCGAGGGCAGTCACCTCCCCCCTCCACCCCTCCTCCACAGATAGCAGTGACGTGTTGGGTGACATATCAGCTGGAGTAAGAGACCTGCAACATACGGACACAAACATATAATTATTGCAATCTACATGACGCGTTATCACCTTGATCGTTTACATGAGCACAGGCATGACTAGTTATGATTCAATAAAATCACTAACAGCACGAAGCCCACTCCTACTGAAAGTCGAAAGCTTGCACTAAGTAGATTAGACGAAAGATACAAGCTTCAAGTATATTATCTTGAAGGTGACAATTGTTCGTTGTGTAAAATCGTACGGTCAGCCGTACGAACAATTAGAAGGCACTAGTCGTGTACGGTCATCGACGATATCCTCCTAACTCGGCCATAGCTTCTAAGTTCAAACATCACGACGATGTGAGAAACTAGGGCGCTTCAACCGGTTAGGTCATATTGCGCCGCCTGTGGTATTGAATTAGTTGATGAGTTAAATGGTTATATTGTTTTCTAAGTGCATACATAAGAAAATAAAAAGATAATGATGATAGTAATAGCAAAACAATAGTAATTTATTAATGAATGAATGATATTGAAATGATTTGCACTATTATTACCGCTGGCCGTACAAATATCCACGGCCAATATTGTTTCTTTGAGAACGCATGACCGCTTTGATTCAAACGCCATCAACACCCACCCAATGCAATGGTACAAAACACGAACCTAACTTCCCAGCAATATTGCAGCTGTACCCTACTAACTTTTAGATTGTCCATCACACACATCTGGGAGAAGTCCGGTGGTTAATTTGAGGATGGACTCGGGCGGACACCCACTAAAATGCAATATTTACAAAAACGCGATCTATATGAGTTGGAGAAATCCCATTCAGTATACATAGGCCTACCGGTACCTAAACAAAATTCAGGGTATTCGCTGTGAAAGGTGTATAAAAAATTCACAATAAGAATCGAAAAAAATTCCGGGGCTGTATGTGCGCCGGACCCACAATAATTGGGGGTTTTTTTTTTTGCCCAGACCCTACATTGTACAAAATTATATACTTTACCAAGGAAAGAGCGTATTGTTGGATGACACCACTGCTAAACCACGTTGCGTCCCCCCCCCCACACTACCACCACAGTAATAAGATCATCGACATCGAGCGACTACCCACTATTATTTTAGAAATAATTCACTGGATGTAACCTGTGAATTAAGGCTACTAAAATGGAAGCTGGTATCTTTACCCCGAACTCGGTCAACGCAACTCCTTCACGAGTTCCATACGGCTAGGACCACTCAACAAACCGTATAACTTGTAAGCTATCGCGAATATTTAAAATGCCGCATTTTGTCTATTTATTATGTACGGTACAAATAAGAATATTAATACAACATTGAATTCAAGATTGATGAAATCGTATTTTGAAAGCAGATGTGCACACATTCCATTCCACGTCGACTTGATAAGATAAGGTAGAGCGCAGGCTTGATAGCCACACGCCTGCGTGAATGCGTCACTGGACGAGCGATCCCTGGATGTGACCTTCGTGCGAATATTGTGGGTGGCCACAAAACAAACGCTTTATGATGCAAGACCGAAAACACATTTTAATTTAAAATCGTCATTCATCAACATAGCGAACTAGTAAAATACAAACATTACATGCATTACCCCACTAAGCCCCAATTCTTATCAGTGGGTCAAATTAAGGTAACATAAAATAACATGGGTAGACCTAAAATCATTTAGCAGAAAGCAGTTTGAACACAACGTAATGGCTGAATATAAAGTACACTATCAAATTACAAAATACACTCAGATCAGATGTAAAGAAATAGAATTCACATAGAATTGATTTTAAAGAAATAACATAGGAAACAAAAACTCAACCGAAACTAATCGAATTCATTCACCCAAACAAGTTCACGGTTTACCCTCTTTGAGAAACACGGGTAAAAGGCAACGCTTGAATTGAAGTGCAATACAATTTCATGAGCGGGTGCCCATCGGAAAAAAACACTATTCCATAAAATTCTGAATTAATAAGAAATGTTTTTAATTTGACACCAGTTATTAATCTGACTCGGAAACAAAAGAAATATAATTTTGAAGTTGAGGAGTTGGATGAACCTCCGGATGAATCAATCTACAGACGAAATGGCCGTTGAACACGTTTCTGAATTTTAAATCGTTCGTTTCTAACACTCAAAATATTCAAAATTAAGAATGATTCTAGGTTTTTCTGGCAGATGAATATTGCAGAACAGAACTTAAATAATATTGGATGTATTCATTAAGAAGGATACAGGGTTATAATAATTAGTTAAATGTAATGGATGCAACGGATAAAGTAAGATTTACACCGAAGCGAGGCTCACCTTGGCAACGTAGATCGGAACGATGCTGTCTGCTCGAAGAGTGGCTGCTGACTGAACCGAGCCGAGCGAGAACTGATGCGCACTGCATCGCTCACGTATGACGTAATGAATCCTAGGCGGCCAATCACTGTCGCTCTATCTAGAATGATCATGAAGTACACAATGCAATGTCATGATAATACAAGTAAAATAAATATTTATGGAAATATTGAATATTAACAATAAGGAATTATTTTACTGTGTGTATTCTTATAATTCTTACCTATGGTTATTATGGTTTTTATCTAGAGGACTTGATGAAATGTTTTATAAGGTACAAGTCTTTTGATTGGTTGGAAATGTCGTCATCTATGAAGGCGTACGTGCAGAGTGGGTTCGAACGAAGTGAGTATAGCGACGACCTCGGTTCGAGTCCTGCGTAATAATATATGACTGATATGACATTGCACAGAGAAGTGACGTAGGAACCGGGGGGAAGGGGGCAGGGGGGAGCAAAACTGATCTGTAGTTAATACGCACACACATTTATACTATTCGACAGTCACATTGATAAAGCAAATCAGCGGCGGTAACTAGGGGAGAGGGTTTAGGGGGTTACCCCACCAAAAAAAATAGTCCTCGAGACTAATAATTACCACGATTATGAAAGTTTTCAAGTTAATTTCACGTTTCATGGTGGATGGGCGACACCTCGAAAACGCCCCAACTCGGCTTGCTGTTTAATTAAGGAACCTCAGTGTGTAGCTTATTATTATAATGATCTATGGAACAGTGTGAATATTGCGAAGAAAAATAAATCGTTGAATATAACGACGACGTGAGAAGCTAGCGCGCTTCAACCGGTTAGGTCATATTGCGCCGCCTGTGATAATAACAGTTGATGAGATGAGTTAATGCAGGTGTGTTTGATGATTAGATTGTTTTCTAAGTATATAAATAACAAAACAAAAATGATGATGATGAAAGTAATAGCAAAACAGTTTTTGGTTTATTTGGATTAAGGACGCTTCAACCGTTAGGTCATAATGCATCACTCTAACCTAGGGGGGGGGGGGGGGGGAGGAGCCCATGCTGGTCAGAACCAGCCACGGGTAAGGGGAGGAAAGGGGGTTCTCACGTCGCGGTCGTCATTGTCTTCGCCATCGTTCGTGGTGTCATTGTCGTCATCATCGTCTAGCGGTCGTCAAGGGAAGGGGCAAGGTCCCCGACGACTGCCAGAGCTCGCCTCTAGATTTAGGGAATAACATACTACCCTTCTTACTAGCTGACGTTTGCGAGGTGGACTTTTTCTCTTAAATCGCCTTTTACGATTAGCAGAGCCATGCTCTGGGCCAATTCTACCCCGGGCCCAGATGTATGTGAATTGAAAATAAAGAAATTAAAGAAATGTGTATGATGTGAATTAAATTTTGTTAAATAGATTACTATGGATGAGAAATTTAGAAAGTTTGTCGCCGTTATCATATGATAGAAGTTCTTCATATAAATGGGAGAGATCAAATTGCTTACGCAAGGCATCATATTTGGTACATTCTGCTAACATATTATGTAAAAAGGTACATCCCATGATTGTGTCACATATGGGAATAACCTTTTCTCTGGTTAAAGGGGTATTTAACCGCTAAACTAAAAAAATATATTTCATTCAGGCTAACTAGTAATGAATTTAGCAACTAACAGAAAAATTATTGGGGCCACCATGACCTCCCAAAAAATTGTCAAACATGATATTTTTCGAGCTAGGTCCCATCGGCAAAAATCTTCCATAAGAAATAACATGGGGACGATCTTTATGCCCCGTGACCTTGGAGGATTTTGATAAAAAAAAATATTGGCCATTATTGACGTACTCTACAGCCTTTCCTGTAAATTCTCTTTATTTTGTTTTGTAATTTGGGCAAGTCGTTCGGTCAAAATAGGCAGATTACCAAGATGGGGTATGATTTTGGAATGCATATTTTTGCGTGTTTGAGGGTATATTTGTGCCCAGTTTCAAGACACGATGTTATAAAGTGGCATTTTAGATTGGTACTATGGTCTAGTATCTATGTGGACCAAAAAGAAGCAGGTTAAAGCCGATTTAAGAAATTTCCCAAAACACCAATTTTCGCAAATTTCTGGATCAAAAAAATTAAAAAATTCGTGTTAAATCACAGCTACAAGTTATAATTTTTTAATCGGTCATTTAAGTGTAGTATTGTGCTATAGATCACGTGGAAAAAAAATAATTTTTGGGGTTTTTTAGCCCCTTTAAGAGATATCCGTGAATCAATGAATATAAAATCATTCTGTATTTTTCCTTTTTGTAGAAAAGTAACACCTCCATACACCTATAATTAATAATATAAGGTGCAAAATGTTTACCTAAATTCAAATTTTACACAATAATGCATCTTTGATGATGCACTTTGGTGATCACTAGAGCAGCCATCCTGGCGTCTACAAATCACAAAATAATACTATACTAGTAAAAAAAATCACCTTCGGCGAAATAGCCTACGGCGGCTAGGAACTCCAGCTACACCGCGCAACCGCGCGAGTTATCCAGAACGCCCCCCGAAATAATTCCTGATTACGCCACTGCAACGAATATGTTTGCCTGTATGCATCGTCATTACATCAAAAAGTAGGTTGAAATGTACTGAAATGATGGACCACTTCACGTTCATATTTTGAGTTTGTAGATCGCAGATAGTTGCTGTAAAACATATTTCACAGAGACCGAGTGCAGTTAAAACATGACGAATTAACTATGTAGTATGGTGAATTTTTTTCCGAAGGCGGAAAGAACTCCGGCGGCTGGGGCTCAGCCCCAAATCCGCCATGAATGATTGATTAATAATGTCTCTTTAAAAAATTAAACTAACAAAAAAGTACAAAATGACCGGATTTATATTTAAAACGCCAATCCATCACATGACACGGTAAACAATATACCTAATTATTTTTAGATGAGTTTAGATTGTTCTATAAATGTACATAAAATCACTGAACTTGACGACGACGTGAGAAACTAGGGCGCTTCAACCGGTAAGGTCATATTGCGCCGCCTGTGATAATGAAAGTTGATAAGATGAGTTAATGGTGTGTTTGATGATTAAATTGTTTTCTAAGTGTATATAAATGACAAAGTAAAATGATGATGATGATGACAGTAATAGCAAAAACAAAAGTTATGTATGAGAATGAAAATAAATAAATAAAAGAAATTTGTATGATGTGAACTAAATTTTGTTAAATAGATTACTATGTATAGAAATTAAGAAAGTTTGTCGCCGTTATCATGATACAAGTTCTTCATATGATTGGGAGAGATCAAATTGCGTGCGCAAGGCATCATATTTGGTATATTCTGCTAGCATATGATGTACATGTGTCACATGGGAATAACCTTTTTAGGGGAATGTTTACATGCAACTGTTCCAGCAAACATTCGAAACCGACCCTGAAATGAGCGGATGAGATATTGAAAAACGACGACGTGAGAAACTAGGGCGCTTCAACCGGTTAGGTCATATTGCGCCGCCTGTGAATGAAAGTAAATTAGAAGAGTTAATGCAGGTATGTTTGATGATTAGATTGTTTTCTAAGTGTATAAATAACAAAATAAATTGATGATGAAGAAAGTAATAGCAAAATAAAAGTTATGTATGTAAATGAAAATAAAGAAAATAAAGAAATGTGTATGAAGTTAATTAAAGTTTGTTAAATAGATTACTTTGGATGAGAAATTTGGAAGTTTTGTCGCCGTTATCATATGATAGAAGTTCTTCATATGATTGGGAGAGATCAAATTGCATGCGCAAGGCATCATATTTGGTACATTCTGCTAGCATATGATGTACGGTTAAAGGTACATCACATGTGTCACATATGGGAATAACCTTTTCTCTGGTTTAAGAGATATCCGTTGTGTTAGGCGTGTGTGCCCTATACGAAGTCTAGACAATACCACCTCTTCTCTACGTGAGAGTCGAGACGTAGGTGGACGAATTTTGTTAGTCAATGTGGGCATCACACTACGCAATTTGTTATTTTGCAACACATCCCAAGATGCTTGTCGCAACATAGATAAGAGTTGCGTGGCACCATGGTCTTACCCATGGTGGTATATATCTTTAGGTGATTTCACTTGCGTATCCAGCAATGCTATTTTTTGGTCGCTTAATGCACGCAGTTCAGACAGAATCCGCCAGGATCGCGACGTGTCAGGTGGTAGTCACGTGACGAGAAAGTCGATATAGAAGTTTTTCCAAACTTCTTTATCGACTCTAATACCTCGAGAGATGGCGGTGTGTATGCACTTTATTGAAGGCCGTGCATTCAGATCCGTAGGCGGAACATTCGAATTTCCGAATTCGAGCCATCTGATTGGTCCCCAAGGCCGCCATCTTGTAAGATCTACGTCACGTGACTACCACCTGACACGTCGCGCATTCTGTCGGCGACCGCCTGCACTGCGTGCATTAAGCGACCACAGAATTCTGGCAGTGAAATCACCTAAAGATATATACCACCATGGTATTACCTACAACTTGTATGTACCGACGACGTGAGAAACTACGGTGCTTCGACAGGTTAGGTCATATTGTGACGCCTGTGGTTTATTTTGATTAAGGACGCGTCAACCGTTAGGTCATAATGCACCACTCTAACCTGGGGGGGAGGGGCCCATGCTGGTCAGAACCAGCCACGGGTAAGGGGAGGAAAGGGGGTTCTCACGTCGCGGTCGTCATTGTCTTCGCCATCGTTATTGTCGTTTACGTCGTCGAGGGGTTCCGGACGACGATTACCAGAGCTCGCCTCTATTTTCGGGGAGTAAAATACTACCCTTCATACTAGCTGATGTTTGCGAGGTGGACTTTTTATCGAGCTTTTTCTCTTGAATCGCCTTTTACGATTAGCAGAGCCGTGCTCTGGGCCAATTCTACCACGGGCCCAGAAAGGGAAGAGAAAAATCTCATGCTGGTCCGATCCCAGCCAACGGTTCGACGACGACGTGAGAAACTAGGGCGCTTCAACCGGTTAGGTCGTCATATTGCGCCGCCTGTGATGATGACGGTTGATGTGATGACTGTCAATGGTGTGTTTGATGATTATTGTTTTCTAGGTGTAACTTATAAATAACAAAATAAAATGATGATGATTGTAGTAATAGCAAAACAAAAGTTATGTATTTGAATGAAAATGAAGAAATTAAAGAAATGTGTATGATGGGAATTAAATTTTGTTAAGTAGATTACTTTGGATGAGAAATTTAGAAAGTTTGTCTTGTCCATCTTGTCAATTGTCCAAAGTCCATCATTGAGCAAACTTAGAGATCCGTGGATTCTCAACATGTAAGTCCTGTCCGCACCCCACGATATATTACTGAGAACTTACAATAGATTGATTTTCAACATGCATATTTTGTGTAACTCAACAACGTGGTGTTGCCAATTTAGCTTTTTGTCAAACACCATGCCAACTTGCCAGGAAGACGGACATTTGTTTTGAATTGAAGGTCAACATTGTTAAACGAGAGTTGTGGGTCATTTTGGATTCCTCGAAGACGACAAAAGTGAATGCACTGAGACTTTTCGGGAGAGAATCGTGCCCCCGGCTTTCGAGCCCATTCACTTATTTTGAGTTCAATCCCATTTGCATGTCTTGATCAACTGATAGATTTGCTGACCTGAAGAATATTCCCAGGTCGTCTACAAATAGGCACGACATTAGGCTCTTTGGAATACATTCCACACCACTGTTTATTCCAATCGCAAATAGTGATACCGACAAGACCGAGCCTAGTGGGAACGTGTCAGACAGTACATTGTTAACACGCACTTTGAAAATTCTATCTTTAACCAAAATTTTGCTTTCTACCTTTACAATTTGAAATTCGTGATTTTTTTAATGGAATTTTTGTTCTTTTAAAGATTTTTTTCCCTTGATCTTTTAGAAATAAAATGCTGATTTTGGATTCCAAATTGACATCAAATAATTTTTATTTTTTAAATTAGATTTTATTTCCCAAAATAAGATTTTTTCGCAATTTTTCCTTTTTTCCATTTTTTACACTTTCAAATTGAATCTACAACAGGCAAACAAAATATCCGGGACATCCTGGAAATTTGAGTATTTTTGTGTTTTAATACACAATTTATTTCTTGAACCATTTCACAAATTCTTCTAATCAATAGAATTAAATAAAAAAAACTATAAAAAACTTAATTCAGAACAAAACAAGGCAGCTTTTTACCCGGGTGATGGGAAACTGGCAGATTTAATTGTGTCGATTTTGAAAAGTAGTGGTAAGTATACTTACCGGTAACCTATAAATGTCTCTAACCTAACAAAGTGGTCGATGGTGCAGTGACGTTGACGAAATCCACATTGGCCGTTCGCCAATAAACCGCGTGTTTCCAGCACCTACATTATAGTCGTTTGTTGATCGTCTTCTGCTACGTCACATACATTGTGGCAGCGGCTATCTGCGATCACCTTGACGACGATGTGAGAAACTGGGGCGCTTCAACCGGTTAGGTCATATTGCGCCGCCTGTGATAATGAAAGTTGATAAGATGAGTTAAGTGTGTTTCGACGACGACGTGAGAAACTAGGGCGATTCAACCGGTTAGGTCATATTGCGCCGCCTGTGATAATGAAAGTTGATTAGATGAGTTAGGTGTGTTTGATTATTATATTGTTAAGTGTATATATAACAAAATAAAATGATGATGATAGTAATGTAGCAAAACAAAAGTTATTTATGTGAATGGAAAATAAATAAATGAAAGATGTATGATGTGAATTTAATTTTGTAAAATAGATTACTTTGGATGAGAATTTAGAAAGTTTGTCGCCGTTATCATTTGATAGAAGTTAACCTTCAAATGATTGGAAGATTTTGGTATATTTGGATTATAGACGCGTCAACCGTTAGGTCATAATGCACCACTAACCTAGGGTGGGTGGGAGGGGGGGGGGCATGCTGGTCAGAACCAGCCACGGGTAAGAGGAGGAAAGGGGGGATCTCACGTCGCGGTCGTCATTGTCTTCGTCATCGTTCGTGGTGTCATTGTCGTAATCGTCGTCGAGGGGTCGACAAGGGAAGGGGAAAAGGTCCCCGACGACGATTGCCAGAGCTCGCCTCTATTTTCAGGGAATAAAATACTACCTTTTATACTAGCTGATGTTTGCGAGGTGGACTTTTTCTCTTGAATCGCCTTTAACGATTAGCAGAGCTATGCTCTTGACCAATTCCACCTCGGACCCAGAATCTGATACTGACGACGACGTGAAAATTAGGGCTCTTCGACCGTTAGGTCATATTGCGCAGCCATGTTTGATTGAAAATTAATGAAATGAGTAAATGGCATGTTTGATGATAATATTGTTTTCTTAGTGAGTATATAATAAAATAGAATGATGGTGATGATTAGGGCTCGGATTTTTATGTGTTTAAAAACGTCAAAATATGTATTTTATATTAATTGCTTAAAAACATAAGAATATGTGCTTAAAAAATACAAAAATATTTGCTTCAAAATACAAAATAAAGTGCAAAAAATATTGTTTACGTACCATCAGTCTTCCCAGCACAATATGAGCATAAATTAATCAAATCATGTTGCAATATAATACCAGAAAGAAAAAAAATACGTTGGTACTAAAAACAATTTTATTGTTGCTGAACATATTGTAACAGTTTGTAACATTGTCACTTTTTAATACCACCTTGGACTAATTGTGTCTTTATATACCCCCGTTGCAGTGTACCACAATCCACATTTTCAAATGTTCATATTTAATTGAATGTCGGTTTTCGGCGAGCACATTTTTGTATTGCGAAAAACTTTGCTCTACGTCACAGGATGTAATGGGTGCAAACTTAAAATTCTCAATATCAGACAACGAAAAATCTTCCTCGTTGGGGCTAGGTGTCCATCACCTTTTAGAATAGCACTTATTTGAACAAGTTTTTTGTACTCAATATTTTTAAACAGCACCGAGTTTAGTTTATGCAATTTTGAAAATGGTTTGGAAAGTAAATTAACAGTGTTCTTGATTATATTAAAGTAAAGAATAGTGGATTTTTTGTGTAAAATATGTGATTATGGCAAGGATAAGAGAAATATGTATTTATTAACCAAATATAACAAAATATGCAAAAATATTTGATTAAAAAACCATATATTTGAGATCACAATGAAACAATTTGTGAGGAATTGATCATGGGCATAGGTTTAGAGAACTTTATAAAAATATTTAAATACATAAGAATCCTAGCCCTAGTGATGATAGTAAAGCAGAACAAAAATAAATTATTTGAATAAAAATAAATTCGGAAAAGTAAATAGATCCCAAGCATACAAAAAACTTGGTAGGCCTAATCATTGGTCAGATAAAGTCATCCAAAGAAGATCATCCATCAATGCGACTGGAAAAAAGCTTTCGCGAAGCGGCCTATAGTTTAGTTTATTGTATGCACGGATAGGGACTTCATTCCAACAAATACATAACAAGAGTCCTGAACAGTTTGATTGTCTAATATTATATTCATTACTAGGGCCATTATGTAGTAGCGTATGAAGCACACATCTATCAAACTATGATTGCATTCTGGGCAGGGTAGCCTCTGTGGGGCATGTGCATCACACTCTATAGAGACGGAGGTTTTGCCGTGTTGTTTTGTCGTGTGTCCATGGAGTTATAAATAGTACTGGCAACTCCATGGTGTGTCGACATTTTACTACGTTAAGATTTCTCTGTGCAGTGATTCAGCACTGACAATCTCTCAACCATACACAATCTGTCTAGCATCACAGACACATTCTCCTGAATTTATGAATAAATAGCGGCACTCGTTGTCTTTAACTATAATTTGGTTCATTTGGATAAAGGACGCGTCGACCGTTAGGTCATAATGCACCATTCTAACCTGGTGGTAGTGGAGGGGGAAGGGCCATGCTGGTAAGAACCAGCCACGGGTAAGGGAAGGCAAGGGGGTTCTCACGTCGCGGTCGTCATTGTCTTTGTCATCGTTCGTGGTGTCATTGTCGTCATCGTCGTCGAGGGTTCATCAAGGGAAGAGGGCAAGGTTCCCGAAGACGATTGCCAGAGCTCACCTCTATTTTCGGGGAGTAAAATACTACCCTTCATTCTAGCTGATGTTTGCGAGGTGGACTTTTTCCCTTGAATCGCCTTTAAAGATTCCATGTTCTGGGCCAATTCGTCCCCGGGCCCTGACGGAAAGTGCGAAAAAAATACGACGACTTGAGAGAAACTAGGGCGCTTCAACCGGTTAGGTCATATTGCGTCACCTGTAATATTGAAAGTTGAAGAGATAAGTTAATGTCGTGTTTGATAATATGATTGTTTCCTAAGAAAATAAAATGATGGAGAAAGATATAGCAAACCAAAAGTTATCAATGTGAATGGAAATAAATAATTAAAAGTAATGTGTATGATGTGAATTAAATTTTGTTAAATAAATTACTTTGGATATTTGTTTATTTGGATTAAGGACGCGACAAAAATTATTTCATAATGCACCACTCTAGCCTAGGGGATATGAAGCAGGGAAGCCCATATTGGCACTCAGAACCAGCCCCCGGTTAAAGGGGAAGAGGGACATTTCTCACGTCGTGGTCGTCATCGCCTTTGTCATCGTTCGTTGTGTCATTGTCATCGTCGTCAGGGAGGTCGTCAAGGGCGACTTCGACGACGAAGATGTGAGAAACAAGGGCGCTTCAACCGGGCAGGTCATATTGCGCCTCCAGTGATAATGAAAGTAAACTATAACGTCAAAGAACTGGGGTGTTGTCCTCGAAGATGATTGCCAGAGCTCGCCTCTAGTTTCGAGGAGTAATATACACCGATCTTACTAGCTGATCTTTGCGATTTAGACCTTCGCCTTTAACGATTAGCAGAGCCATGCTCTGGGCCAATGGGGCCCCTTGCTGGTCAGAAGCCATTTTTTTGTTTATTTGGATTAAGGACGCGTAAAAACCGTTAGGTCTAGTGCCCACTCTAGCCTAATAAGGAATACGGGGAGGAGGGGCTTATGCTAGTCGTAACCAGCCACGGTTAAGGGGAGGAAAGGGGGGTTCTCACGTCGCGGTCGTCATTGTCTTTGTCATCGTTCGTGGTGTCATTGTCATCATTTTCGTCGGGGGGTCGTCAAGGGAAGGGGGCGAGATCCCCGACGACGATTGCCAGAGCTCGCCTCTAGTTTTAGATTAGTAAATGGCCAATGGAAAACAACATGCAGAAGTCACATTAGATTCAGTTTACATTGGGCACGCGGACTCAAGGTGAACTTAAACTCTTACTTTTTGGGCACTCGTCATTAAAAATGTTTGCAAACCCTGCTTAAGTCCCTACTTTTCAGCTGATGTTTGTGAGATGACCTCTGTCTTTTTGTCGCATTTTGTTTTTTGTTTACTTGGATTTAAGGACGCGTCAACCGTTAGGTCATAATGCACCACTCTAACCTAGGGGGGGGGGGGGGGGGGCATGCTGGTCAGAACCTGCCACGGGAACGGGGAGGAAAGGGGATCTCACGTCGCGGTCGTCATTGTCTTTGTCATCGTTCATGGTGTCATTGTCGTCATCGTCGTCGAGGGGTCGTCAAGGGAAGGGGGCAAAGTCCCCGACGACAATTGACAGAGCTCGCCTCTAGATTCGGGCAGTAATATACTACCCTTCGTACTAGCTGATGTTTGCGAGGTGCTGGAAGCAGCCTATCACGAGTCACGACGACGTGAGAAACTAGGGCGCATCAACCAAGTTAGGGTATATTGCGCCGCATGTCAAATTGTAAGTTGATGACATGAGTGTTTGGGGTGTTTGATGAATATATTGTTTTAAAGGTTTAAAAAGACAATAATATAAGCGAGATGATGGTTATAATGTTTTTTCTTTGATGTGAATTAAATTTTGTTAATTGTGTAGCTTTAAAAATAATATGGTTACTTATCACATTTACATCTTATTTCTTTGTTATATCATCCAATCATATCTAATACATCTCGATTCAAATCAGATAGCCCTACAACTAGGAAAATTTGGATTCGACGACGACGTGAGAAACTAGGGCGCTTCAACGGTTAGGTCATATTGCGCCGCCTTTGATAATAAAAGTTGATGATATGAGTTAAAGGTGTTTGATGATTAGATTGTCTTTAAGTGTATAAATAACAAAATAAAATGATGATGATAGTAATAGCAAAATAAAAGTAATGTATGTGAATGAAAATTAATTTCATCAAAGATATTTGTATGATGTGAATCAAATTTGTTGAATAGATTACTAAGGATGAGTTTTTGATTTATTTGGATTAAGGACGCGTCAACCGTAAGGTCATAATGCAACACTCTAGCCTAAGGGGGGTGGGGAGGAGGAGCCCATGCTGGTCAGAACCAGCCACGGGTAAGGGGAGGAAGGGGGGTTTCTCACGTCGCGGTCGTTATCGTCTTTGTCATCGTTCGTGGTGTCATTGTCATCATTGTCGTCGGGGAATCGACAAGGGAAGGGGGCAAGGTCCCCGACGACGATTGCCAGAGCTCGCCTCTAGTTTCGGGGAGTAAGATAGTCCGCTCTTATACTACCTGATGTTTGCGAGGTGGACTTTTTCATTTGAATCGCCTTTTACGATAAGCAGAGCCATGCTCTGGGCCAATTACTTAGGATGAGAAATTTGGAATGTTTGTCGCCGTTATCATATGATAGAAGTTCTTCATTTGATTGGGGGACATCAAATTGCGTGCGCATGGATTGGGCACGCGGACTCAATGAGCTTAAGTTTGTTTATTTTTGTTTTTTTGGATTAAGGACGCGTCAACCGTTAGGTCATAATGCACCACTCCAGTCAAGGGGATATGGGTAGGAGGGGCCCATGCTGATCAGAACCAGCCACGGGTAAGGGGAGGAAGGGGGGTTTCCCACGTCACGGTCATCCTCATCATTGTCATCTCATCATTGTCATTGTCATAGTTCGTTGTGTCAATGTCATCGTCATCGGGGAGGTCGTCAAGGGAAGGGGGAGGTGTCCCTGACGACGATTGCCAGAGCTCGCCTCTATTTTCAGGGAGCACGTTATTTGTTTTTGTTATTGATTTTGGAAACTTCAGAAAGCAGCAATGAAGAAGATTTGTTATTAAAATATAATATTATGTTCAACTCAAACGAACTGAATAATAAAATACAGTCACATTTTATGATATCGTTAATTAGCAGCTATTCTGACAACAAGATATTGCAGGCTACGTATTGTTTTTGCTAGGCCTAGGGCTAGGCCAAGACTTATACTCCGTGAAGCCAAGACTCGTGATTATGCCGAAGTAAGGCCCAGGTGCTAGGTCTAATTATGTTTTATTAACGTTCTAGTTCTGAATAAACTTCTCCTTGATGGAGGGCCCCTTGATAAGGTATTTTACTGTCCCTTCTATTTACTCCGTCAGCTGATCGGCGTCTGAAAAGGACGCCATGTTTGCACTAGAATGCATGAGTGCAGCACTTGGCGAGTGCTGTGACTTCACCGTGACGTTTCAATGCAACCTAAATGCTCGCTAAGTGCATGCCAATGGAAAAATACATAAGAAAGTGCTTTGTTGAGAATGTGATACTTGAATTCATTTCTAAGACAGTCCTGTCGTATCGAAGACGACACGAGAGAAACTAGGTTGCTTGAACCATTTAGAATGAGGGGGTCTCATGGATCGTTCGCTTTGAGTTTATTATAGTGGTCCCAACAAAAGAATGCAGATGGCTCAAAATTGTTTTCCCAACATAACAACTTTGTCAACTCTATTCACGCTAGCTCAGCGTGGATCTAGCACACGGAGGAACTCTGTGATGTATAGCACCGATAATTTTTTCTTACGTTGGTAAAATATATTTCTCTTTCATACACAAAGGCGACATTCTATTTACCGCGTATTCATATTATCCCCACCACTACCAAGCATCTGCATTCTCTCGTTGGAGCAAGTATATGTTGAAATATTTGTAAATATTAAGACTAAATAAATACATTCATATTAAGAGTCTATATCCATCTCAGTCACAACTGATTTTAGTTGGGGGACATTAAATTTAAAGCGGAGCAAGTCAACCCTTTAGGCACCGACATCATCGACAAGAGAACAATTACCAACTAGAGACGGGCGTATATAGGTAGATCACCGATCAATCATGCTGGACACGATTCCACCCGTAGACAGTGCTAATACAAACAAGGTCAATTTGGAACAACCTTTGAATTTATTAGTAACTCGTAGCTATAGGACGGCTCTAGATTGCGTCAGTATGGTCTTGGGGATGATTGGAGGACAAAGCTTATATGCATCAATGGGGAGAGACGACGACGTGAGAAACTGGGGCGCTACAACCGATCAGGTCATATTGAGCCGCCTGTGATATGTACGTTAATGAAAGGAATTAATAGTAGGTTTGAAAATAATATTCTTTACTTAGTTTATTAAAAAAACAAATGTATCTCACTCTAACTTAGGGGATTTAGGGAGGAGGAGCCCATGGTCAGAACCAGAACGGGTAAGGGGAGGAAAGTGGTTTTTTACGTCACGATCGTTATCGTCATCGGGGAGGTCTTCAAATGAAGGGAGCAAAGTCCCCGACAATGACTGTGCCAGGGTTTGCTTCTAGTTTTGGGGATTGAAATACTCCCTTATAATATATACTTGATGATGTTTGCGATATGGTCTTTATTTTCTCTTTCGTCTTCTTTTATGTTTAGCAGACTAAGTCTCTCGGCTAATTCTCCCCGGGGCCCAGACGGGGTAGCACACATTTTATCAGTAGGAATTCTTAAATATATCTTTGGTTTATTTGTAATAAGGACGCGTTAACCGTTAGGTCATAATGTACCATTGGAGCCTATAGACTATAGAGGATATGGGGAGGAAAATCCAATATTGGTCTGAACCAGCCAAAAGTCCTTTTTTATATTATATGTACATATGGATTAAGGGCGGTCTACCGTTTTTGTCATAATGCACCGCTCTAGCCTAGGAATATGGGGATGTGGGGACATCTGTCAGAACCAGTCACGGGTAGGGGGTAGGAATTAGGAAAGGGGAGTTTTTACGTCGTGTTCGTCATCGTCTTGATCATCGTGCGTTGTGTTATTGTCATCGTCGTCGTTGATGTCGTCAAGGGAAAAGGGGAAAGGACCCCGACGACCATTGCCAAAGCTTGCCTCTACGTTCGGGGAATAAAATTAACTCCCCTCTTGCTAGCGGATGTTTGGGATGTGGACTTTTTCTCTTGAATCGCCTTAACGATTAGAAGAGCCTTTTTAAGTTTACATGGTAAGGGGGGAACATGGTAGAGATTGTTTTAATACCAAAAGAAATATTATTTATTTGAATAAAACAATCAAATGTGTTTAATTGTGAATTCAATTTGGGTATTTAAATTATATTTTGAATGATAAATTAAAAACTGTGTCTCCTTTCTTATCTTACTGTGATAGAAGATCTTTGTGTGATTAGGAGAGATCTTCTTGCGCTAGGCATAATATTCAGTTCTTTCTAGTAATAAAAAATAAACAAAACTGTACAGAGATGAACGTGCTGGACAGAACCTGCCAGAGGCAGGTACAGGAATATTTATGAAATTCAAACATAATAGTGATACCAGCCAAATGGATGAGATAATTAATGTAACGTAACGTGTACAGGACATGTGAATTTTGTTTCCAGTTTATTTGGGTTAAGGGCGCGTCAACCGTTAGGTCTTAACGTGCCACACTAGCCTCGTAGAGGATCAACAATCCAATGTTGGCCTGAAACAGCCACGTGTGTTTCTAAGGAGGGGTGGGAGATTCTCTCGTCGTAGTCGTCATCATCTTTGTTATCGTTCCTGAGACCATGGTCGTCGTCGTAGGAAAGTTCGTCCAGGGGTGGGAGGTACACCCGACGACGATTGCCGGTGGTCGCATCTGTTTTCAGGAAGTAAAATACTCCCTTTCATACAAGCTGATGTATTCGAGAGGAATTTATCTCTTTCCTCGCCTTGTTTTCCCGACGATTGCCAGAGCTCGGCACTAGTTTTTAGAGAGTTCTCCGATTATTGCTAGGTGATTAATGTATGAGGGATGAAAATTCCATGTTGGTCAAAAGTAGCCACAGGATGGGAGTGGAAAGGTGGCACTGATGGCTTATTATTTTGTAAAAGGGCGTGTCAACCGTTAGGTTACAATGCGTTCACTAGTCTACGGGATATGGGACAGGAGGTGCCTATAATGGTCAGACCCAGCTACGGGAAGGGACAAGTAGGTGATTCTCACGTCGATGTCCTCATTTTCATTGTCGTAGTCAATTTATTTTATTTATTTCATGATCGTCGTCATATACTAGCTGATGTTGGCGAGATGGAATTTCTTCTTTCTTCGCCTTTTACGATTCGCAGAGCCATGCTCTGGGCAAATTCTACCCCGGGCCCAGACTAGGTCAAATATTTCGAGAAAATTTTCTTTTAGTTAAGTCTATTCGGATTTTGGTCTCTTCAACCGCTAGCTCATTATGCGTCTCTAGCCATGGAATCTGGGGAAAAAAGTCCCATGCTGTTCGAACCAGCCACGGGTAATGGTCGGAAAGGGGGGGGGGTTTCTCACGTCGTGGTCGTAATAGTATTTGTCATCGTTCGTGTTGTCATGGTCGTCGTCGTCGTTGGTTAGGTCGTCAATGGAAGGGAGAGAGGTCCCAGACGACGAACAAATACTATGTTTGTGTCTTGGAACTTTCAGACACCTCGGTTGCCGGGCAGAGTGATGCTGGATATCTTCTCCTCGGTCCTAGGCTGGTTCACAGAGCCACGTCTTATGATTTTCTGAGCGACGAAACTGATAATGTATAAGACACGGGCTCTGTCGTTCACTGATTTCAATGCAAAGGTTTTTATAAATATCTTATCAGTTTAAATGGCATTGCTATTATGAACTCCCAATATTGAAGCTTTTCACAGAAACACAAGCAAACACTGCCATTTGTTTGTTGGTTCACCACCTTCCTTCACGAAGAAAACATCACGATTCTTCTGAAAGTCATGACCACATAAATCGTTTTCTTCTTTAAAAGTTTCATTTTTTAAGATATTTTGTTAGTTTATTGGATTAAGGGCACGTCAACCGTTAGGTCATAATGCGCGACTCTAGCCTATGGATTAGTGGGAAAATGGAAAAAAAATTCAACAAAAATCATGGGTCACACAAAGAAGTGAATGTGTAACATTCACACGCAATTTACCCAAACCACGCGCTGTCTTATATGAACGTCAAAACGGTGTGTTAATCTATAACACTTTTGTGTGTGAAATTAACAAATTGTAGTGTGTACATTTTTCATACTTTAAGGTATGTTATAAAAAATGACACTCTCAGGCGTGTACAAATAACACACCAAGTGGTTTTTGTGTGTGAAATTAACACATTGTAGTCTGTACAATTCACACACTTTTAGGTGTGTTATAAAAATCAACACACTGAGGTGTGTACAAATTAAACACCATACACAGTGCGGATGCTCCCATTCGAATCGTCCAAAGACGACGACGTGAGAAACTAGGGCGCTTCAACCGTTTAGGTCATATTGCGCCGCCTGTGATAATGAAAGTTGATGAGATGAGTTAATGGTGTGTTTGATGATTAGATTGTTTTCTAAGTGTATAATTAACAAAATAAAATAATGATGACAATATAAGCAAAACAACAGTTATGTATGTGAATGAAAAAAAAGTAATAAAGAAAATTGTGTGATGTGAATTAAATTTTGTTAAATAGATTACTTTGGAAGAGAAAGTTTGAAAGTTTGTCGCCGTTATGTCGACCGGATGTCACATTATTTTTTGTTAAGTTTTTGGAATTTAGGGTTCGTCAATCGTTAGGTCAAAAGCGCCATTCTACCTAGGGGATAAGGGAAGAGGCTCCAATGCTGGTCAGAACCAGCCACGGGTAGATGAAGGAAAGGAAGGGGCACGGCCGACGACGACGACCGATAGAGCTCGCTTCTAATTTCAGGCTGATGTTTGCGAGATGAACTTTTCTCTGGATCGCCTTTTACGATTATCAGAGCCAATCTCTGGCAATTCTACTCCAAAACCCATGACTAGCCAAATTTGTAACATGTTAACTTACTTAAAATAACGAAAATATAACACTTGGTATGTTTTAAATGTTCCTTCCAGTTAAGTTCACGACGTCATACTAGAGAGGAAGCACGGCTCTGCTCGATCTGATAACATCTTTTTTGTTGTTTATTTGGATAAAAGGACGAGTCAACCATTAGGTCATAATGCACCACTCTAACCTAGGGGAGGATGGGGGGGGGGAGAGGAGCGGCTCATGCTGATCAGAACCAGCCAAGGGTAAGGGGAGGAAGGGGGTTTCTCACGTAGCGTTAGTCAACGTCTTTGTCATCGTTCGTTGTGTCATTGTCATCGTCGTCGGGGACGTTTGTCAAGGGAAGGGGCAAGGTCCCCGACGACGATTGCCAGAGCTCGCCATGCCATGCTCTAGGCTAATTTTACCCCGGGCCCAGACAAGGGATGATAACATTTGTTTATAGCGGCAGCTGTAATTACAAGTTTTGTGTCCTCGTCTCATCAAAGACAACATGACGTCAACTGCAAAATATGTGACAGAATGGATCGACGACGATCGGAGAAACTAGGGCGCTCCAACCGATTAGGTAATATTGCGCCGCCTGTGATAATGAAAGTTGATGAGATGAGTTAATAGTGTGTTTGATGATGAGATTGTTTTATAATGTATAATATATAAGAAAATTAAATGATGGTGATGATTGTAATAACAATATAGTATATAATATAATATAGTTATTAATTTAAATCGAAAAAAATAAATTAAAGAAATGTGTATGATGTGAATTAAATTTTGTAAATAAATAACTTTAAATGAGAAATTTTTTAAGTTTGTCGCTGTTATCATATAATAGAAGTTCTTTATATGATTAGGAGATATCAATTTGGGTGAGGCAACGTTTATGGTACATTCTGTAAAAATGTGAAGTATGGTTAAGGAATCATCACATGTATCTGGGAACAACCTTTTCATCCCTTGTCAAGAGAGATATCCATGAGTAAGATGTGTGTGGCCTATTGAAATTTGAGACTACGACGACGACAGCGGCGACGTTACAAACAAGGGGCATTAACCAGTTAAGTGACATTGTTTTTTTTGTTAAGTCTAACGGATATAGGGTGCATCAATCGTTAGGTCAAAATGCGCCACTCTATCCTAGGGGATATTGGTAGGAGGGTCCCATGCTGGTCAGAACCAGCCACGGGTAGATGGAAGAAAGTGGGGTTCTCACGTCGGGGTCGTTTTCGTCTTTGTCATATTCTGGTTTCATTGTCGTCGTCGTCATCGTCGGGGAGGTTATCTAAGGAAGAGAGCAAGGTCGCCGACGACGACCGATAGAGCTCGCTTCTGGTTTCAGGCTGATGTTTGCGAGACGAACTTTTTCTCTTGGTTTATTTGGTTTAAGGACGCGTCAACCGTTAATTCATAATGCACCACTCTAACCTTGGGGTGGAGGGGAGGAGGGGCCCATGCTGTTCAGAACCAGCCACGGGTAAGGGGAGGAAGGGTGGTTTTTAACGTTGCGGTCGTCATTGTCTTTGTAATCGTTCGTTGTGTCATTGTCATCGTCGCCGGGGGGTCGTCAAGGGAAGGGGGCAAGGTCCACGACAAATATTGCCAGAGCTCACCTCTAGGTTTGGGGAGTAATATACTTCCCTTCTTACAAGCTGATGTTGCGAGGTGGACTTTTTCTCTTGAATCGCCTTTTACGAGTAGCAGAGCCATGCTCTGGGCCAATTCTACCCCGGGCCCAAACGGGGGAAGAAAATTATTATTATTATTATTATTATTATTATTATTATTTATTTTAATCGAAATAAACAACATGACAATACATTTTTCCAAAAATGCTGCACAAACATGGCTAGGTCTAAACAAATACAAATAGCATACAAAACGTGTTTGCATCAAAGTAATTAGATTTATTTATTTGTTCACCTTAATAAAACAGATTGTTTAACTAGGATTGACGTTAATAAATAAATACTTAAATAAATAGGGGGTTGCAAGTCAGCTTTGATGAATTTTTTCACAGACGTATTCTTCCCTTGGTTTTATTGGTTTATTTGGATTAAGGGCGTGTCAAACGTTAGGTCATAATGAGCTACTCTAGCCTAGGGGATATGGGGAGGAAAGTCCCATGCTGGTCAGAACCAGTCACGGGTAGAGGGAGGAAAGAGGGAAATCTCTCTTCGCGATCGTCATAGTCTTTGTTATTTCGTGTACCTCCCGATGTCGACAAGGTCGTCGCCAAGAGAAGTGTGAGTGTTTCCTGACAACAACTGCCAGAGCTCGCCTCTTGTTTCAGGGAGTAGTCCTCTGATTGCTTGCTGATTTATGAGAGATTGACTTTACCTATTTCCTCTCTTATTACGAAAAAACAGAGCCATGCTCAAGGACAATTCTACCCCCGTCCGAAAAAGAAATCACATCTTACAACGACGAGAGAAATTATGGCGCTGCAACCGATAAGTTCATATTCCGCCGCCTGCGATATTGCTATTTAAATATGTTTACTCTTTATATGGTGTGTTTGATGATAAGGACAGTATATTGTTTTTAGTTTAGCCTATAAAGGAAAAGAGATAAGAGAGATGATTTAATAGCAATTGAAATAATATTTATTTGAATAAAACAATCAAATGTGTTTATTTGTGAATTCAATTAGGAAAAACAAATTATATTTTGAATGATTTTTTTTTTTTTGGTTTATTTGGATTAAGGACGCGTCAACCGTTTGGTCATAATGCACCACTCTAACCTAGGGGGGGGGGGGATTTTTTTGGTTTAATTGGATTAAGGACGCGTCAACCGTTAGGTCATAATGCACCACTCTAGCCTAAGGGGGGGTGGGGAGGAGGGGCCCATGCTGGTCAGAACCAGCCACGGGTAAGGGGAGGAAGGGGGGTTTCTCACGTCGCGGTCGAGAGGCCAATGCTGGTCAGAACTAGCCACGGGTATGGGGAGGAAGGGGGGTTTCTCACGTCACGGTCGTCATCGTCTTTGTCATCGTTCGTTGTGTCATTGTCATCATCGCCGGGAGGTCGTCAAGGGAAGGGGGCAAGGTCCCCGACGACGATTGCCAGAGCTCGCCTCTAGTTTCGGGGAGTTAGATACTCCGCTCTTACTAGCTGATGTTTGCGAAGTGGACTTTTTCTCTTAAATCGCCTTTTACGATTAGCAGAGCCATGCTCTAGGCCAATTCTAACACAATTAAAAACTTTGTCTCCTTTATTATCAATCTTCGATAGAAGATCTTTGTGTGATTAGGAGAGATCTTCTTGCGCTAGGCATAATATTTAGTTCTTCCTAGTAATAACAAATAAACACAACTGTACAGAGATGAACGTGCTGGACAGAACCTGCCAGAGGCAGGTACAGGAATAATTATGAAATTCAAACATAAAAGTGATACCAGCCAAATGGATGAGATTAATTAAATGTAAACAATACACGGTAGACCATGTGAATTTTGTTTCCAGTTTATTAGGGTTAAGGGCGCGTCAACCGTTAGGTCTTAACGTGCCACACTAGCCTCGTAGAGGATCAACAATCCAATGTTGGCCTGAAACAGCAACGTGTGTTTCTAAGGAGGGGTGGGAGGATTCTCTCGTCGTGGTCGTCATCATCTTTGTCATAGTTCCTGAGACCATGGTCGTCGTCGTAGGAAAGTTCGTCCAGGGGTGGGAGGTACACCCGACGACGATTGCCGTGGTCGCATCTGTTTTCAGAAAGTATAATACTCCCTTTCAAACAAGCTGATGCTTTTGAGATGAACTTTATCTCTTTCCTCGCCTGGTTTCTCGACGATTGCCAGAGCTCGGCACTAGTTTTAGAGAGTTCTCCGATTATTGCTAGGTGATTAATGTATGGGGGATGAAAATTCCATGTTGGTCAAAAGTAGCCACAGGATGGGAGTGGAAAGGGTGGCACTGAATGGCTTATTATTTTGTAAAAGGCGTGTCAACCGTTAGGTCACAATGCGTTACACTAGTCTACGGGATATGGGACAGGAGGTGCCTATAATGGTCAGACCCAGCTACGGGGAAGGGGAAAGTAGGTGATTCTCACGTCGATGTCCTCATTTTCATTGTCATAGTCAATTTATTTTATTTATTTCATGATCGTCGTCATACTAACTGATGTTGTCGAGATGGAATTTTCTTCTTTTTTCGCCTTTTACGATTCGCAGAGCCAGCTCTGGGAAATTCTACCCCGGGCCCAGACTAGGTCAAATATTTCGAGGAAAAGTTTCTTTTAGTTTAGTCTATTCGGATTTCGGTCTCTTCAACCGCTAGCTCATTATGCGTCTCTAGCCATGGAATCTGGGGAGAAAAGTCCCATGCTGGTCAGAACCAGCCACGGGTAATGGGCGGAAAGGGGGGGGGGGTTCTCACGTCGTGGTCGTAATAGTATTTGTCATCGTTCGTGTTGTCATGGTCGTCGTCGTCGTCGTTGGTAAGGTCGTCAATGGAAGGGTGAGAGGTCCTAGACGACGAACAAATACTATGGTTGTGTCCTCGGAACTTCAGACACCTCGGTTGCCGGGCAGAGCGATGCTGGATATCTTCTCCTCGGTCCTAGGCTGGTTCACAGAGCCACGTCCAATGATTTTCTGAGCGACGAAACTTATAATGTTATAAGACACGAGCTCTGTCGTTTCACTGATTTCAATGCAAAGGTATTTTATAAATATCTTATCAGTTTAAATTGCATTGTTATTATGAACTCATAACATTGAAGCTTTTCACAGAAACACAAGCAACACTGGCATTGGTTTGTTGGTCTCACCGCCTTCCTTCACGAAGAAAACATCACGATTCTTCTGAAAGTCATGACCACATAAATCATTTTCTTCTTTATAAGTTCATTTTTTAAGATATTTCGTTAAGTTTATTTGGATTAAGGGCACGTCAACCGTTAGGTCATAATGCGCGACTCTACCCTATGGGATTTGTGGGAAAATGGAAAAAAAATACAACAAACGACGACGTGAGACGACGACGACGACGACGTGAGAAACTAGGGCGCTTCAACCGGTTAGGTCATATTGCGCCGCCTGTGAATGAAAGGAAATGAGAAGAGTGAATGCAGGTATGTTTGATGATTAGATTGTTTTCTAAGTGTATAAATAACAAAATAAATTGATGATGAAGAAAGTAATAGCAAAATAAAAGTAATGTATGTAAATGAAAATAAAGAAAAGAAACAAATGTGTAAGATGTGAATTAAATTTTGTTAAATAGATTACAATGGATGAGAAATTTAGAAAGTTTGTCGCCGTTATCATATGATAGAAGTTCTTCATATGATTGGGAGAGATCAAATTGCGTGCGCAATGCATCATATTTGGCACATTCTGCTAGCATATGATGCACGGTTAAAGGTACATCACATGTGTCACATATGGGAATAACCTTTTCTCTGGTTAAGAGATATCCGTGTGTTAGGCGTGTATGGCCTATACGAATTCTAGACAATACCACCTCTTCTCTACGTGAGAGTCGAGACGTAGGTGGACGAATTTTGTTAGTCAATGTGGGAATCACACTATGCAATTTGTTATTTTGCAACACATCCCACGATGCTTGTCGCAAATCCAACAATCTTTGCTTGTATCCACTCTTGACATCTGGAACGGGAACTAGATTGAAATCAACGTCGCGACGCTGGGAAGCTTCCTTAGCAGCCCGATCAGCGTGTTCATTTCCCTCTATGCCCACGTGTCCAGGTATCCAGCAAAACTCTATTATATAACCCTTAGAGGTTAGTTTTTCTAAATAGAATTGAATGTCTTGTACCAAATGATGACTAGAATACATGAGTTTAATAGCTTGAAGTGAACTTAAGCTATCTGAACACAAAAGGTATTCTCCACAACGACAGCGTAGAATGTATTTAAGAGCTTCACGGATGGCAAATAACTCTGCAGTGAAAACTGAACACACGTCGCTTAGCCTGAAACGTTCAGTTAAGGTGGAGCAATAAAAGGCACTTCCAACCTTGTTGTCAATTTTGGAGCCATCTGTGAATACCAAAGTAAACCTTTGATGTTCATGGCAAATCTTTCTAAAGTTAATTTTGAATACACTATCGCAAGTAGAGTTTTTATCAAAACGACAAAGGTCGAATAGAAAAATCGTCTCTGGTGTAGACCAGGGCAGGTTATTGCTAAAAACAAAATTAAAAACTGTTGGAAGATTAAATTCTATAAGATTAAACAAAAGTTTACATCTTAACCCCGTTGGAAGGGTTGCCATGGGTTTGTAATCAAAGTGTCTGACATATTTCACATTAAAACATCATGGTTTGATGGATGGTTGGGCATAGATTTAATTTTTATTACGTACGTACCCATCAAGAGGTTTCGCCGTTCTGCCAAGGAGGACACACCTGACTCGGCATACAAACTGACTACCGGGCTTGTTCGAAATGCACCAAGAGCAAGACGAAGACCACAATGGTGGACAGTGTCTAGAAGTTTAAGGGTTGTGTTACTTGCTGAAGAGTATACGAAACATCCATAGTCCATCTTGGAGCAAACTAGAGATCCGTAAATTCTCAACATGCAAGTCCTATCTGCACCCCACGATGTATTGCTTAGAACTTTCAATAGGTTGATTTTCAACATGCATCTTTTGCGTAACTCAACAACGTGGTGTTTCCAATTTAGCTTTTTGTCAAAAACCATGCCGAGAAGACGGACATTTGGTTTGAATTGAAGTTCTATATTGTTAAACCAGAGTTGTGGGTCATTTTGAATCCCTTGAAGACGACAAAAGTGAATGCACTGAGTCTTTTCGGGAGAGAATCGTGTCCCCCGCTTTCTAGCCCATTCACTTATATTGTTCAATCCAATTTGCACGTGTCTTTGAGTTTTTGTGTGTGTGGGGGGGGGGGGGCTTCTCCCGTCGTGGTCCTTATAGTATTTGTCATCGTCCGTGTTTGCACGGTCGTCGTCGTCGTTGGTTAGGTCGTCAATGGAAGGGGGAGAGGTCCCCGACGATGAACAAATACTGTGGTTGTGTCCTCGGACCTTCAGACATCTCGGTTGCCAGGCAGAGCGATGCTGGATATCTTCTCCCCGGTCCTAGGCTGGTTCACAGAGCCACGTCCAATGATTCTCTGAGCGACGAAACTTATAATGTATAAGACACAAGCTCTGTCGTTTCACTGATTTCAATGCAAAGGTATTTAATAAATATCTTAACAGTTTAAATAGCATTGCCACTATGAACTTCCATGCTTAAAGCTTTTCACAGAAACAAAAGCAACACTGGCATTGGTTTGTTGGTCTCACCGCCTTCCTTCACGGAGTTATCATCACGATTTTTCTGAAAGTCATGGCCACATGGATCGTTTTTTCGTTAAAAGTTCATTTTTAAAGATTTGTTTAGTTTATGGAGGGCACGTCAACCGTTAGATCATAATGCGCGACTCTAGCATATGGAATTTGCGGGACAATGGACGACGACGTGAGAAACTAGGGCGCTTCAACCGGTTAGTTAATATTGCGCCGCCTGTGATAATGAAAGTTGATACGATGAGTTATAATGGTGTGTTTAATGATTTTTTTGTTTCCTTAGTATATATTATGTAAAAATAAAATAATGGTGATGGAAAGAGACATTTGTTTTAAAATAAACCCGAATCCTTGCGAAATGTTAAGAAAATATAAAAAATAAATATCATCCTAACTCTTAAGAGCTTAAGAGCAGACTTTGAAAATATAAAACTTTAATTAGCGTCTTTCATTAATTTAACCTTACATTTGTAATTTTTACAAAGAGAATCTAGTTTTTTAGAAGTTATACAAATGATATATTTTCCTTCCTCTTCACCCTCAGCTCTGAAGCATCACAAAAACCTTCTAGCCTCATTAATTTAAATGTTTCAAAGCCGACGTGACACTCAACAAGGTGCGTTTGTAAAGGAACACCCTATGTTTTGATTCATAAGTTTGGCGCGTCACCCGTTAGGTCATAATCCGACACTCAAGCCTACAGATGATATGGGGGGGGGGTCCATGCTGGTCAGAACCAACCACGGGTAGGGGGAGGAAAGAGGGTTTCTCACGACGTGGTCGTTATCGCGCCATCGTTCGTGGTGTCATTGTCGTCGTCGTCGTCATCAGCTTTATCGCTAAGGAAAGGAGGAAGGTTTTAGACGACGACCGCCAGACCTTGAATCTAGTTTCGGGAAGTATTAAACTATTCTCCTTACTAGCTGATGTTTGCGAGTTGGGCATTTTCTTTGAATAGCCTTTTTACGATTTGCAGAGTTATGCTCTGGGCCAATTATACCACGGGCGCAGACGGGAAAAGATTAATTAAGCGGTGTCAAACGTTTTCGAGATTTCTAGATTTTAATGGTAGGGAAAATCCCATGCTGGTCATAAGGAGCGTTGGAGGAGGAAAGGGCACCTCATGGTCGTCATCGATTTGACATCGATCGTGTTACCATGGTCGTCGTCGTCAGGAGGTCGTCAGGGGAGAGGGAGAGTTGCCGACGACAAAGCCAGAGCTCGTCCTTAGTTTCGTGGAGTAAGATGCAATAATAACAGATGAGGACGACGTGAGAAACTAGGGCGCTTCAACCGGTCAGGACATATTGCGACGCCTGTGATAATAAAAGTTGATGATATGTGTTTAGGGAAAGTTTGATGATAAGGATACATTGGTTTCCCCGTTTATGAAAGAAAATAAAATTTGAAGAGAAAGTTTATTTTTATTTCTGAATAGTAAATAGGAATGTGTATGATTTGAATTTAATTTTGTAAAACAAATTGATGTGAATAAGAAATAAAGAAATAAAGTCACCGTTATCATATATGATAGAAGTTCTTCACATGATTGGCAGAGATCAAATTGCGTGCGCAAGTCATCATATTTGGTAGGTTTACATTCTGCTAGCATATGATGTTCGGTTAAAGGTATGTACATGTTATGTGTCACACTCACAACTAAAAACATATTTTCTATGGTTAATAATTTAATCATATCCTTGGTGAACTAGACGTGTGAGGCCTATTCGTATTCCGGACAGTATCACCTCCTCTCTACGTGAGAGTCGAGAGGCATCACGCTAAGCAATTTATTGGATGAGCGAAGCGAAGACTTCAATTTCACCGACCCCCCAAAAAATTTAGCTCGGGTGTTTTTTTTTTTTTTTTTTTTTTTTTTTTTTTTTCGTTTTTCTGTCTGTTTGTTCGCTCTCTACCGGGCAAACGGCATATGCGATCTTGATGAAAATTTGACACGACCTTCGTTTTCTCTGAACTTAGACTTGCCACGTTTTTGGGTACAATCGAAGAAATATTTCTCATGAATATCGTACTTTTACGATTTTTTTCGATTTTTAGTGCGATATTTTCGTGCCATTTGGGCCAATTCTGATCAAAGGGGTGGGGCTACATCGTTCATATTTCACATGGACATTAAGGTAATGGTGATGTATTGCTTTCTGAAAGAAAAAGTTGAAAAAGTTAGCCAGAATCTAGAGAAATAAAGCTTTTAATATACGTTTTTTGACTTTTTGTGCGATATTTTCGTGCCATTTGGGCCAATTCTGACCAAACGGGTGGGGCTACAACGTTCATATTATACATGGACATTTTGGTTATGGTTATGTAGTACCTTTTGAAAGAAAAAGAGGAAAAATTTAGCCAGAATCCATAGAAATAAAGCTTTTAATACAAGTTTTTTACGGTAAATAATACCAATTGACAAGAAACAAAAGAAACTTGACAACATTCACCTACAATGCGTAGGCAGCAAAACAAAGCACTTGCAAAAGTAAAGATATCCCACGCAAACTAAAACCTTTAAAAAGCTCATCCATCAACGCGGCGGGACTTTAGCGTTTTCCTAGTTATTTTGCAACACATCCCAAGGTACCTGTCGCAAAGCCAACAATCGTTATATGTATCCACTTATTCTCTTGACATCTGGAACAGGAACCAGTTAGAATACCCGTCGCGGCGCTGGGAAGCTTCCTTAAAATAGCGATAAGCGTGTTCATTCCTCTCTCTTCCCGCGTGTCCATTTTTGTTTTAATTTAATAAGTTTAAGAGCGCGTCAACCGTATGGTCATAATGCGCAACTCTAGCCTAGGGTATATGGGGAGGAATGAGTATAAGCCCGTGCTGGTCAGAACCAGCAACGGAAGGGGGAGGAAAGAGGGGTACTCACGTCGAGGTCGACATCGTGTTTGCCATCTTTTGAACTTCGTGGTATTAGTATTAGTATTAGTAGTTTTAGGGTGCTTTAACAGCTTAGATTATTCGCACCTCCAAGATAAAACAGTTTTTATAAGTGTGAGTTACCAACATGCATACTTCTTTCTAAGGGGTAGGACGTAAGGGGAGACGTGGGGGGACAAGGGGTGGACAGGCCTGTGCTGGTCAGAACTAGCCACAAGCATATGGGGAGGGCAGGGGTTCCCCCACGTCGTGGTCGTCTCCGTCTGTGTCATCATCCGGCATAGTTGTCATTGTCATCGCGGGAAGGTAGTCAAAGGGAAGGGGAAAGTTCTCCGTCGACGACCCAGAGCTCGCCATTAGTTTAAGTGAGTAAAACTCCCCTAATTACGGGCCAAACCACGAGAAGGTTGCGAGTTAGAATTTGATGTTATTGTCATCGTCGTCGAGGAGGTCGTCAATGGAAAAGAAAAGGGGAAGGTGTCGCCGACGGCGATTGTCAGAGCTCGCCTCTAGTTTTTGGGAGTAAAACACTACCCTCCTTACTAGCTGATATATGCGAGGAGGGCTTTTTCTCTTGAATCGCCTATAACGATTAGCAGAGCCAAGCTCTGGGCTGATTCTAACCTGGGACCAGACGGGAGAAGAAACGAGAGAAGTGCAAACTGCTGAAAATGTTGTTTTGAAAACGTGGGAGACAATTCCAGTTTGATTTTTGATGCATGAAAAACACTAACAATGGCTTTATTCACAATGTTTCTCTCGTCGTAATCATGTTAGCAACTGTTTTCAGCAATTAATTGATTAAAAAAGTGATTTATGAAATCAAAGAACTGACGCTGTCAGTTCAATGTGCTTCGCCCACCAGAAAACATGTCAATATGTACCAAGGATTGAGAACTCATAGTTTATTAAGACTAAGGACGCGTCAACCGTTAGGTCGTAATGCACCACTCTAGCTTAGGGTATATGGGCCCAGACATGCTGGTCATAACTAGCCACGGGTAGGGGAGGAAAGGGGGGGGGGAAAGATCACGTCGCGCTCGTCATTGTCTTTGTCATCGTTCGTGGTGTCATTGTCATCATTGTTGTTGGGGAGTCGTCAAGGGAAGGGGCCAAGATCCCCAACGACGATTGCCAGAGCTCGCCTCTAGTTTCGGATTGGAAAATGGCCAATGAAAAAACAACGTGCAGAAGTCACATTAGATTCAGTTAACATTGGGCACGCGGACTCAAGGTGAACTTAAACTCTTACTTTTTGGGCACTCGTCATGAAAAAGGTTTGTACAATGTACATCCTACAAAAGTCCCTTCTTATCAGCTGATGTTTGTGAGATGACCTCGGGTAGATGGAAGAAAGGGGAAGTTCTCACGTCGGGGTCGTTATCGTCTTTTTCTCGCATTTTACGATTAGCAGAGCCAGGCATGCTCTGTCTGAGCTTATTCTACCTCGGGTTCAGACGGGTTATACTCATGTAACACAGAGAAATATATAAAAAAGTGACAGTCGAATCTGAAAACAGAGTTCCAGGATTTTTTTTTTTTTTGTTTATTTGGATTAAGGACGCGTCAACCGTTAGGTCATAATGCACTACTCTATCCTAGGGGTGGGGGGAGGATGGAGGGGCTTATGCTGGTCAGAACCAGCCACGGGAAAGGGGAGGAAAGGGGGTTCTCACGTCGCGGTCGTCATTGTCTTCGTCATAGTTCGTGGTGTCATTGTCGTCATCGTTGTCGAAGGGTCGTCAAGGGAAGGGGGCAAGGTCCCCGACGACGATTGCCAGAGCTCGCCTTTATATTCGGGGAGAAGATAGATCCAGGTTTAAACGACGACGTGATAAACTAGGGCACTTCAACCGGGTAGGTCAAAATGCGCCGCATGTAAAATTTTAAGTTGATGACATGAGTTTTTGGGGTGTTCCATGGTTAGCTTAGTTAAACTGCACAGCCTTAACAGATTGTGGCATCAAGGTCTTAATGGCCTCCTGCAAGCCAATAGCTTAGTTAAACTGCACAGCCTTAACAGACTAGTGGCATCAAGGTGATTAATGGCCTCCTGCAAGCCATAAGCTTAGTTGTAAGGTGTATAAATAAAATAAGTAAATAAATTTTATTTAGAGTCTACCCACTCAGTTATATTCACTGATTTTCAGTGGGGACAGTAAATCAAAGCGACCAAGCCAACCCTGTAGGCCCCGACGCAATCGACGAGTGAGCGATTACCAACCAAAGATCGATATTTTTAATAGGAAATATAGCAATCATTGGTATGGACAGTGCGAACACCCGCGGATCAACGCCAGAATCAACAACGCCGATTCAGAACAACTCTGAATTTATTATGTGCTTCGTTGCTAGGACGGCTCCAAAGTCACCGTTTACAAACTCCTAAGACAAGAACTGATGGACCAAATCAGAAGTTAAAAAACTTCTGACTATAGCGGGATTCGAACCCCGGACCTTCTACGTTGGAAGCAGATAACCACAGGACCAACGAACCACACAAATAAATTTAAAAATAAAAGACAATAATATGATCGAGATGATGGTAATAATGTATTTGATCTTTGATGTGAATTAAATTTTGTTAGTTGTGTAGCTTTATAAATAATATGATAACTAACCACATTTTCATCTTATTTCCTTGTCATATCATCCAATCATATCTTACACATCTCGATTCAAATCAGATAGCCCTACACATATGAACATAACAATTTATTTATTTATAAATACACTGTGAAAAAAGAATATTGTTATTAAATACGCAAATAACTCAAAGACATTTAGAATTTAATAATAATAAACTTTTATCGGTATATTTTGCCACCAACGCTGTGCTGTGCTGTATTCAGCCAATTCGACGACGACGTTAGAAAAGTGGGTGCTTCAACCGGTTAGGTCATATTGCGCCGCCTGCGACAATGAATGTTGATGATATGAGTTAAAAGTGTTTTATGATTAGATTGTTTATAATTGTATAAATAAAAAAATAAAATGAAAATGATAGTAATAACAAAATAAAAGATATGTATGTGAATGCAAATAAAGAAATTAAAGAAATTTGTATGATGCAAATTAAATTTTGTTAATTTGATTGATAGATAGACAAATAAAGTTCTTCATTTGATTTTGAGACATCAAATTGCGTAAGCGTGAATGGAGTTTACATTGGGCATGCGGACTCAGTGAGATTAAATTTGTTTATTTTTGTTATTTGCATTAAGTTTTATTTAGATGAAGGACGCGTCAACCGTAAGGTCATAATGCACCACTCTTACCTAGGGGGGTGGGGGGAGGAGCCCATGCGGAAAGGAGGTTCTCACATCGCGGTCGTCATTGTCTTTGTCATCGTTTGTGGTGTTATTGTCCTAGTCGTCAGGGGGTCGTCAAGGGAAGAGGGCAAGGTCCCCGACGACGATTGCCAGAGCTCGCCTTTAGTTTCGTGGAGTAATGTAATCCACTCTTAATAGCTGATGTTTTCTAGGTGGACTTTTCCTCTTGAACCGCCTTTTACGATTAGCAGATCCAAGCACTGGGCTAAATCTACCCCGGACCCAGACGGGAGTGATAACCATGAAGGGGTGTGATTTTGGAATGCATATTTTTGCATGTTTGAGTGTATATTTGTGTAGGCCTACAGTTTCGGGGTACGATGTAATAAAGGCTGATTTTGTCATGTTCATGTTTATCATGTCATGCTCTAGTATCTAAGTATGAGGAACGTTAAAGAAGCAAGTTTAAGCCATTTAAGAAAATTCCAAAAACGCTTATTTTCGCAAAAATTTTATGATAAAAAAATCAAAAATTCGTGTTAAATCACAGTTGCAAGATATCATTTTTAAGCCGTTTTTTGAAAGTAGTTTTAAGCTATGGATTATGAGGTAAAAATATTATTTTTTGGTGTAGGCCTAATAGCCCTTTAACCCTCCGTCACTCGCATGGGGTTCTACAAACCCCAGGGTCTACATTCGACTCTGTTTCACTGCATCAGACTGTTTTATCGACTCTAGATTCTCACTATCTTCAAGTCACTCTATCTGTTAGCGAAATTTGTAACCCTCCAATCATTAGGGCTTTTAGTGTCGTTATATTGCTGGTCTAAACTTGGCTGGGGTTTCTGAAACCCCACGCGAGTGATCACGTTACAGTAACAGCATAGGGAAACTCAATGCTATTTTGGCTTAAATTTTGAAATTTTGGAATTTTGGAAAAATTCTTCTTGCAATTTACTTACTGGTTCATCTTCATTACTAAAAAGTGAAACAAAACTTAAAATTGCATTATTTGGACACCTTTTTTTAATATTTTGAAAATGTCCATTTTTTAAATCTGAAAATTACAATAAAATAATATTTCATACAAAAAGGTTCATTGGCATTTTATTTCCCTGTCCTCCCAGTAAAAACCACCTACATAGTAGTTCCACAAATCATATGAGCACAGACAGAAATATCCAAAACATACTTGTGTACAAATACAGCCCAAAATAATTTGGGGTTTGACAAACCCCACGCGAGGGATGGTGTTAAGAAATTCCGCGCGAGTGACGGAGGGTTAAGTTCACGTCATCATACTTAGAGAGAAAGCACGACTCTGCTTGATATAATACAGTTGTTCATACCGGCAGATGTTATAACAAGTTATGTGTCCTCGTCTCATCAAAGACAACATGTCATCAACCCCAAAATACTCTTCTAGAATCTGAAAATACAAAACTTTATTAAATATAGGCTATACTCTACCTAACTCAATGTCCGAGATACAATGATAACTTAATTCAAACCATGTATTCACATGCGATCTAGTCGTGTCTAATGATGTGAACAGTGTGTCTCACGATTTCGGTTTATTTGTGTTAAGGGTGCGTCAACCGTAAGGTCATAATGCTCCACTCTAGCCTAGGGGATGTGGGGATTAAGGTCCCATGCTGGTCAGGACAGCAAGGTTATGACAAGGAATCAAAAGTGGTTCTCACATATAAGTCGTCATCGTCATTGTCATCGTTCGTGTCGTGGTCTTTGACGTCAAAGGAAGAGGGAGATGTACCCGATCAATGACCGCCAGAGCTCATTTCTATTTTTGAGGTGTAATAAACTCCATTAGATACAATCAAATGTTTGCGAGAAGGACTTTGTCTGTTTCCTCGCCTTTATTGGGAGAGCCTCATGCTCTGGTCCAAATTCCACGCAGAGCCCAGAAACGTTTGCAGTCGAGTCAGCAGAAGACGGCTACGTCAGAAACTAGGGCGCTTCAACCGGTTAGGTCATATTGCGCCGCCTGTGATATTGAAAGTTGATAAGATGAGTTAATAGTGTGTTTAATGATTATATTGTTTTCTAAGAGTATATGTAAAAATAAAATAATGGTGATGATAAGAGACATTTGTTTAAAAATAAACCTCAATTCTTGCGAAATGTTAAATAAAAATACAAAAAAAAAATATCATTCTTACTCCTCAGAGCTAAAGTGCAGATTTTGAAAATTATAAAACTTTAATTAGCGTCTTTCATTAATTTAACCTTACATTTGTAATTTTTACAAAGAGAATCTAGTTTTTTAGAAGCAATTACAAATGATTAATGTTCCTTCCTCTTCACCCTCAGCTCTGAAGCATATATCTTTGTGTAGGTTCACAAAAACCTCCTAGCCTCAATAATTTAAAATGTTTCAAATCCGACGTGTGACTTAACAAGGTGCGCTGGCAAAGGAACACCCTATGTTTTGATTCATTAGGTTTAATGGCGCGTCAACCGTTAGGTCATAATCAGGCACTCTAGCCTAGAAGATATGGGGAGAGGAGCCCATGCTGGTCAGAGCCAGCCACGGGTAAGGGGAGGAAGGGGGTTTCTCACGTCGCGGTCGTCATCGTCTTTGTCATCGTCCGTTGTGTCATTGTCATCGTCGCCGGAGGGGTCGTCAAGGGAAGGGGACAAGGTCCCCGACGACGATTGCCAGAGTTCGCCTCTTGTTTCGGGAGTAAGATACTCCGCTCTTTCTAGCTGATGTTTGCGAGGTGGACTTTTTCTCTTGAATCGCCTTTTGCGATTAGCAGAGCCATGCTCTGGGAAAATTCTACCCCGGGCCCAGACGAGGTCAAATATTTCGAGGAAAAGTTTCTTTTAGTTAAGTCTATTTGGATTACGGGCTCTTCAACCGCTAGCTCATTATGCGTCTCTAGCCATGGAATCTGGGGAGAAAAGTCCCATGCTGGTCAGATTCAGCCACGGGTAATGGGTGGAAAGAAGGGGGTTCTCACGTCGTGGTCGTAATAGTATCTGTCATCGTTCGTGTTGGCATGGTCGTCGTCGTTGGTTACGTCGTCAATGGAAGGGGGAGAGGTCCCCGACGACGAACACATACTATGGTTGTGTCCTCGGACCTTCAGACATCTCGGTTGCCGGGCAGAGCGATGCTGGATATCTTGTCCCCGGTCCTAGCTGGTTCACAGAGCCACGTCCAATGATTCTCTGAGCGACGAAATTTATAATGTATAAGACACGAGCTCTGTCGATTCACTGATTTCAATGCAAAGTTATTTAATAAATATCTTATCAGTGTAGATGCCATTGCTCTTATTAACACCCAACCCAAGCATGAAGCTCTTCACAGAAACAACAGCAATTGCACTGGCATCGGTTTGTTGGTCTCACCGCCTTGCTTCACAACGTAAACAAACGATTCTTCTGAAAGTCATGGCCACATAGATCGTTGTTTTCTTCATTAAAAGTTTATTTTTCTAAGATTTTTTTATTTTGTTTGGATTACTTGCGCGTCAACCGAGATTCTAGCCTATGGGGATTAGGGGTGAAAACCCTTGCTGCTCAGAACTAGCCACGGGTAGAAAGGGGGGGTTCTCACGTCGCGGTCTTTATCGTATTTATCATCGTTCGTGTCGTCATTGTCATCGTCGTCGGGGAAATCTTCTAGGGACGGGGGAGGGTTCCCCGACGACGATTGCCAGAGCTCGCCTCCAGTTTCGGGAAGTATACTATACCCCCATTTACTAGCTGATGTTTGTGAGCTGGTCTTTTTCTCTTTAAACGCCTTGGACGATTAGCAGAACTATGCACTGGGCCAATTCTACCCCGGGCCCAGACGGGGGTGGCCCCAGATGGGAGTTGATTTTTTATGTCTCGCGCTGTGTTCGCTTACAAAGAACTTGGTGCAGAAGAGACCCCTATAGCGGCGAGGAGAATTTTAAGAGACTAGACGTTGAGACTCAATGGACCATCTACAGGAATAACACCGTGAGAAATTGAATGGGGCGCTTCAACCGATCAGGTCACATTGAGCCGCCTGTGGTATTGTAAGTTAATGAAATGATTTGATAGTGTGTTTGATAATTATTGCTTTGCTATGTTAACAATAGGAAAGAAAATGAAGCTGGTGTTTGAAATTGTAAAAGAAAAACTTTTGTTTATTTGGATTAAGAACGCGTCAACCGTTAGGTCATAATGCACCACTCTAACCTAGGGGGAGGGGGGGGGGGGAGAAGACGTCCATGCTGGTCAGAACCAGCCACGGGAAAGGGAGGAGGGGGGTTTCTCTCGTCGCGGTCGTCATTGTCTTTGTCATGGTTCGTGGTGTGATTGTCTTTGTCATGCGTCGCCGGGGGGTCGTCAGGGGAAGGGGGCAAGGTCCTCGACGATTATTGCCAGAGCTCGCCTCTATTTTCGGAGAGTAAAATACTACCCTCCATACTAGCTGATGTTTGCGAGGTGGAATTTTTCTCTTGAATCGCCTTTAACGATTAGCAGAGCCATGCTCTGGGCAAATTATACCCCGGGCCCGGACGGGGGAGACCAATATCGACTTTTTGGTTATTGTATTGGTGCCTCTTCAATATTCTATTATATACCCGATATACTCCTTTATTCTGTAGCTAGGGTGTCTTTAGGTTTAGAACTATATGTTAGAATATAACGTTTAAGGGCGCGTCAACCGTTAGGTCATAATGCACAACTCTAGCCTAGGGGATATGTGGAGTATGTTTGTTGTTTGATGTTTATTAGCTTTAAGGGCGCGTCAACCGTTAGGTCAAGTTGCGCCTCCTGTGATAATGAAGTTGTTAATTAGTTTGTTTAAAACTATATATTTTTCGAAGGGGAGGAACGTAAGGGGTGACGTGGGGAGACGCGGGGTGGACAGTCTTGTGCTGTTCAGAACCAGCCACAAGCAAGGGGAGGGCATGGGAGTAGGTGGCTAGGGGTCAGGTCAAGGGGGGCTTGTTGCCTGTGACGAAATCAGGCCGTGCTCAGGCAAAGGACAGAGTGAGAGAGAGAGTATGGGGAGAACAGGGGTTGGTGGTTCCCCCACGTCGTGGTCGTCTTCGTCTGTGCATCGTCCGTGTTGTCATTGTCGTCGTCGTCGGGGAGGTTGTCAAAGGGAAGGTGAATGTTCCTCGACACAACGACCGCCAGAGCTCGCCTCTAGATTCGGGGAGTAATACTACCTCTCTTGCTAGAGCTCTCTTCTAGCTTCGAGGAGTAATATACTCCCCTCTTTCTAGCATGATGTTTGCATGATGCAACATGACCGTGTCCAATTCTACCATAAGGCCTGATGGGGTAACATTATATGCTTGAAAATTTACGTTTTTTAAAGATTATTTTATAAAGGGTGCTTCAACAGTTAGGTTATAATGCTTTACTCTAACCTAAGGCCAGTAAGACATAAAGCCATTGTTATTGCGATAAAAGTGGAAGGAGGTTATCACATCGTGGTCGTCATCCTCGTTGCCATCGTTCGTGTTGTCATGGTCGTCGTCGTGGAGGTTATCAAACTGGGTTTGTTGTGTGTTTGATGATTATATTGTGTTAAGGCCGAAATGTTTCCGAAATTATAATGGATTGCATTTTAGAAACCTAAAAGAACAAGGAAGAACATTGTAAATAAATGCGAAAGAGACTTACATGACAGAGCAGATACTTTTCCATGACGTACTTGGGTTCTGGTGGTGTCGAACTTCTTGGTAACGTGCGCGACGCAACGTCAAGGCACATACGTCGTGACTCGTGGGGGACAGTGTGGCCAGTTTGAATAATAGAGAAGTGAGAAGTAAAGAAACAAGCTGAAGCAACTTAGTGTCACAGCACCGTGGCAAATGAGCTACACGCTTAGTGCAGAGTATAAGAGAACTGTAACTGTTTGGTTTATTTGGATAAAGGACGCGTCAATCGTTAGGTCATAATGCACCACTCTAGCCTCTGGGGGGGGGTAGAGGGGAGGAGGGGCCCATGCTAGTCAAAACCAGACACGGGTAAAAGGAGGAAGGGGGGTTTCTCACGTCGCGGTCGTCATCGTCTTTGTCATCGTTCGTTGTGTCATTGTCATCGTCGCCGGGGGGTCGTCAAGGGAAGGGGGCAAGGTCCCCGACGACAATTGCCAGCGCTCGCCTCTAGTTTGGGGAGTAAATACTACACTTCTTACTAGCTGATGTTTGCGAGGTGGACTTTTTCTCTTGAATCGCCTTTTAAGATTAGAAGAGCCATGCTCTGGGCCAATTCTACCCCGGGCCCAGACGGGCTTTGCCCTTATACTCTGCGAGAACAAGATAAGATGTGAGCGACCTACGCGAGACGACGGATAGTCGCGAACTGACTTAGGGATGATTTTTGGTTTATTTGGATTAAGGACGCGTCAACCGTTAGGTCATAATGCACCACTCTAGCCTAAGGGGGGTGGGGAGGAGGGGCTCATGCTGGTCAGAACCAGCCACGGAAAGGTGAGGAAGGGGGGTTTCTCACGTCGCGGTCGTCATCGTCTTTGTCATCGTTCGTTGTGTCATTGTCATAGTCGCCGGGGTGTCGTCAAGGGAAGGGGGCAAGGTATCCGACGACGATTGCCAGAGCTCGCCTCTAGTTTGGGGAGTAAGATACTCCGCTCTTACTAGCTGATGTTTGCGAGGTGGACTTTTTCTCTTGAATCGCCTTTTACGATTAGCAGAGCCATGCTCTGGGCCAATTCTACCCCGGGCCCAGACGGGGGGAGAAACAAGGGAACCGTAACCGGTTTGGTCATATTGCGTCGCGATATTGAAAGTTTTAAAACGAGTTTCTAGTTTGTGTGATGATTATATGGTGACCTAAGTGCACAATAGAAACAAATTATTAATATTATGGGCATAGCAAAATATGTTATTTAGGCATGTTATTATGGTATTGATATATCGTCAACCACTAGATAATGCACCACTCTTTCTTTTTCTATCAAGGACGCGCCAACCGTTAGGTCATAATGCACCACTCTAACCTAGGGGTTTTGGGGAGGAGGGGCCCATGCTGTCAGAAACAGCCACGGGGAAGGGGAGGAAAGGGGGTACTCACGTCGCAGTCGTCATTGGCATCGTCGTCGAGGGGTCGTCAAGGTAAAGGGGCAAGGTCCCCGACGACGATTGCCAGCGTTCACCTCTTTTTTCGTGGAGTAAAATATTACCTGTCATATTAGCTGATGTTTGCGAGGTGGACTGTTTCTCTTGAATCTCAATTACGATTAGCAGAGCCATGCTCTGGGCCAAATTCTACCCCGGGCCCAGACGGGTTGGAAAGGAAAAAAGGGGTTCTATCGTCGTGGTCGTCATCAGTTTTGCCGGTTTGTCGTCGTTTGTGTTGGCATGGTCATCGTCGTCGGGAAGGTCGTCATGGGGTGGTGATGGAGTCAGAGTAAGCATCTAACATTGAATAAAGAAGAGTTTAAATTCCATGCTATTATAAACGACGTGAGAATCTAGGGCGCTTCAACAGGTTAGATCATACAATATAAAGGGCGTGAGAAACAAGGGCGCTTTTACCAGTAAGGTCATATTGCTGCGCCTGCGTGAAAGAAAGTATGATATGTTTGATGATTATATTGTTTTATTATAGATTAAATAAATAAAAGACCATGATGGAGATGATAGTCATAGCAAAAGAAAGATGTTATGTGATTTTATCCAAGTTTTTCAAGAGTTTTGATAAAAATGATTTCAATTCATGATACAATATTTCCCAAGCGTGTGATCCATTTGGAGAAGAACATTAAAAATCTCTTAAAATTAATTTTTTGTGGGAAGCCTGAACAGGTTGCAATTCATGCTTCTTCAGGTGTCTAACTAGATATGTTGCGGATATGACAATATGTGAAGTGGTGTCCGAGGGCTGTTTATTAGGACTCAATCTCTTGCACTCGCATCAACAACTGAGGAACACACCGGGAAAAAACTCCGGTCAGGATTGCAGATCTCGACTAGATTTGAACCCAGGACCTTCCGAATCACAGTCGCGCGCCTAACACTCGAGCCAACACTGTCGTTGAGGAAAACATTCACTTTCTTGCGAATTACATTCGCGCGGGTAATTTCGGAGCAGCTATTTCAAATAAGCCAACAGGAAACTTTGAATACAGCTTGGCACTATCTCAAAAAAGTGGTAACGGAAAAACTTTTGAAATAAATTATTAAAAACATCCCTTAATAACAACTGGAATAATTAAGACAAATATATTTTACACATTTGTTCCTCTTATTTGGATGGATTGAACCGTTTGACCATATGTGCCACTCTAGCCTAGGGAATATGGGGAGGAAAGGGGGTTCTCACGTCGCGATAGTCATTGTCTTCGTCATCTTTTGTTTTTGTTTATTTGAAATAAGGACGCGTCAACCGTTAGGTCATAATGCACCACTCTAGCCTAAGGGGGAAGGGGTTGGCGGGGCTTATGCTGGTTAGAACCAGCCACGGGTAAGGGGAGGAAGGGGGGTTTCTCACGTCGCGTTCGTCATCGTCTTTGTCATCGTTCGTTGTGTCATTGTCATCGCCGCCGGGGGGTCGTCAAGGGAAGGGGACAAGGTCACTGACGACGATTGCCAGAGCTCGCCTCTAGTTTCAGGGAGAAAGATACTCCGCTCTTTCTAGCTGATGTTTGCGAGGTGGACTTTTTCTCTTGAATCGCCTTTTACGATTAGCACAGCCATGATCTGGGCCAATTCTACCCCGGGCCCAGATGGGGTGGAAATATTCATGATGTGAATTAAATTTTGTTAAATAAATTACTTTGAATTTAAAATTTAGAAAGTTTGTCGCCGTTATCGTTTTGGGTCACACAGAGCACTAGTCTTCTGACCTTTACTACATTTATAATCAGAGTATTTTCTACATGTACTACGAATAAAGGTGCACCAGTAGCGTCAGAATCAGATGAGATTATGTTTACAACCCCACTTCTTGTCGATGTTTATCAACAAAGTGCAATGTTAAACTAAGAGACTACGACGACGTGAGAAACTAGGGCGCTTCAACCAGTTAGGTCATATTGCGCCACCTGTGATATTAAAAGTTGAAATGAGTTGATGGTGTGTTTGATGTTCATATTGTTTTCTAAGTTTATATAAAAAAGAGAATGGTGGTGACTTTAATAATAAAGCAAAAGAAAAGTTATTAATTGTAATGGAAATAAACAACATGGCATTACATGTTTTCATAAAATGCAGTACAAACAAGTCTAAGGCCAAACAAATACAAATAGTATCATACAAAACGTGTCTGCATCTATGTTACTAGATTTATTTACTTGTCCACCTTTATAAATACCATTTTTTAAATGAACAGGATAGACGTTAAATAAATACATAAATAAATTGGTGGTTGAATGTCCGGTGATGAATATTTTCACAGCTGTTTTCTCAACTTGCTTTTATTGTTTTTTTGGATTAAGGGCGCTTAAGCTTTAGGTTATAATGTACACCTCTAGCCTAGGGGATATGGCGAGGAAAGTCCCATGCTGGTCAGAACCAGTTACGGGTAGAGGGAGGAAAGAGGGGAATCTCTCCTCGCGATCGTCATCGTCTTTGTTATCGTTCGTGTACCTTCCCAACGTCGACATGGTCGTCGGCAAGGGAAGTGTGAGTGTTTCCCGACGACGACTGCCAGAGCTCGCCTCTAGTTTCAGGGAGTATTATTATTATTTTTGCCGCCATCTTGAGGACGCCATGACAGGTGACTTATTTGCTACCACGCGTGTCCCCCGTGAAGATAACATTCTTAAATATGTCTTTTCTCACCTCCTCACTTTTGGTGCTGGTTTCCGGCTTTGAAATGTTTTTTATAGTTGATGCAGCTTGTTTGACGGACTTTATATTAGATTTACAGTAAAGGACTTCGAGTATATCAATAATGGGCAATATTTTTTTGGACTAAAATTTCCAAGGTCACAGGGCAAAAAGATTGCCCTGCCGTATCCATGTTATTTCTTAAGGGAGATTTTTGCTGATGGGACCTTATTTGAAATTTTAGAAATCATTGAACTCTGTTTGAGCTACACTTTCGGGATCTGTCACGAGCTGAAACGTCTCGATATGTAGTATTATTAAGCGAGCGAAGCGAGCGTTTCCATTTGACTCTGCCGGAAAAAATTAGTCACTGGTTTTGTTTTTTTTTTGTTTGTTTGTTTTTTTTTTGTTTTTTGTTTTTTTTGTTTGTTTGTATGTCTCGCGATAACGTTCGAACGGAGGCTCGGATCGAGTTGAAATTTTGACCATCCGCAAGCTTTGTTCTCGATTGAATGCCATTAGTTTTGTGGCAAAATCGTTTAAAAAGTTAAAAAGTTACATTAAAGTTAATCGAAAGTTTTTTTTTCAAACTAACCGGCGACAAAATCTGAGATAGCCAAATCATTTAGAATGTCCGTCCGGTCAAGAATATGTAAATTTTATTTTGATCCGATAAGTAGTGTAGATGGAAATTACATTATAACAAAAGTAACGTTGCCATGGCAACGAAAAGACGCGCGAAGTTTCTATCTAATACACTGCCACCTAGAAGTAATCAAAATACTTTCGAGAAAGCAGTCTATTATTTGTCACCAAAGAGTTTAAATAGTTCTCCCAAGAAGTCAAGGTCCTCTAGATGGCGGTGGATTTTATCCACAAAGTAAAGATTTTTACACACGGGTTTACCCAAATACCTTGGCAATAATAAATAACATTGGAAACGCAAACGCCATAAATTTTATGTGCAATGTGGGTCTAGCTTTAGCACGTGCTCGCTTATCAACGCGTCCAACTGAGCGTTTCCTAGTATTCTATGCATACCAGACGCGCTCCGCTCTTCACGGGGGTCGGTGCAGACCGCCAGAATGGCACGTGAGATATTAAATAAAAACTTGCGAACCGGTACCTTTGCCTCGATTTTCATGTAGGCCTAGATTTGTTTTTCTACATGCATAGGCTACTTACTATTATTATGCCGGTGTTAAAAAATCGTCAGATTTTGTCAATCTTATTTGGTTTGGAGGTCATCAAATATACTGTATGTGTTTTAAGGTGATGCATCTGTTAAGACTCTACTCGTCTTTTCCTTCAACCTCTTCACTTGCAGCCAAGAGCGTGCAACTTGTAGTATTGTTGCCGTTCGTTTTCGGATCCCACTCACAATAAGTAGGGCAGCCTCTCTCGTTGCCACCGGTCTTGGTTCAAATCCAGGGAAAGACATGGCTCTTTTGTCACTTAACTAGAGTCTAGGAGGGAAGCCCCCTCAATAGTTGCTCTGTTTTGTGACTTTCACCCTTCCTATCTCTAACCTATTCTCTTAGAATGAATGTAGAGGCACCCTTGCCCAGCAACAGCAGGAGGGGCAGCTTTTCTCTTGTTGCCAATCGTCCTGGTTCAAATCCAGGGTAAGTTATGGATTTTTTGTCTCCCGAACACTAGAGTTGGGAGGGTAGCAACTTTTTGTCGTTGTGCTGACGGTGTGGCTCAGTATAAATGGTGTTGAAGTTACCTTGCTGATGATGAAAACATGCATGCAGAATTTGCTTCTTGCCTGGCCCCACCACAAGTTTGGTTATGTGTAGTGAGTTTTTTTTGTTTGTATGTAGTTAGCTGGTTTTTATTGGCCACCATCCGCCTGACGAGCCCCAGAAAGACGAAACGTGCCAAATTAAGGTAACAACCAACTTTAGATAAGCTGCAGTCGTCATCATCAGGTGAGAAGATTTGTCGCCTACAGCCCTTCAGGCTGGTCTTTATGTTCTCTTCGCTTTCCCAACCTGTCAACCCTTCTCCAATCTAAATTATGAACTATTTTAAACTTTGTTTAACTACAGCGCATTATTTTGTCTGCATTTATGTGTCTAGTTTTATTTAGTTGTCCTATTTTGTTAATAATTTTTATAACTACTATGTAATAAATGTTAATAAATAAATAAGCCTACTTTCAAAACAATTCATCTTGAAAAAGCTCCTATTGGTAACACTGCTCCTCTGTCACAGATATAATCCAATTGAGTCTTTCTTGGACTCCATTGAGTATGACGCGAGGACCGATCCGCATGGGACGATCTCTTACCTGAAGAAGACTATTACTGAAGGTTTGGCCCAGCTTAAGAAAGTTTTGAAACAACGGAATTCGTCAGGCGAACCGACCATGGCTACAATTCTGCCTAGTCCTGCGTTCAATATCCCACGACGACGTGAGAAACTAGGGCGCTTCAACCGGTTAGGTCATATTGCGCCGCCTGTGAATGAAAGTAAATTAGAAGAGTTAATGCAGGTATGTTTGATGATTAGATTGTTTTCTAAGTGTATAAATAACAAAATAAATTGAAGATGAAGAAAGTGATAGCAAATAAAAGTTATGTATGTAAATGAAAATAAAGTAAAGAAAGAAATGTGTATGAAGTTAATTAAAGTTTGATAATAGATTACTTTTGATGAGAAATTTGGAAAGTTTGTCGCCGTTATCATATGATAGAAGTTCCTTATATGATTGGGAGAGATCAAATTGCATGCGCAAGGCATCATATTTGGTACATGCTGCTAGCATATGATGTACGGTTAAAGGTACATCACATGTGTCACATATGGGAATAGCCTTTTCTCTGGTTAAGAGATTCCGTGTGTTAGGCGTGTGTGCCCTATACGAAGTCTAGACAATACCACCTCTTCTCTACGTGAGAGTCGAGACGTAGGTGGACGAATTTTATTAGTCAGTGTGGGCATCACACTACGCAATTTGTTATTTTGCAACACATCCCAAGATGCTTGTCGCAAATCCAACAATATTTGCTGAACCACTCTTGACATCTGGAACGGGAACTAGATTGAAATCAACGTCGCGACGCTGGGAAGCTTCCTTAGCAGCCCTATCAGCGTGTTCATTTCCCTCTATGCCCACGTGTCCAGGTATCCAGCAAAACTCTATTATATAACCCTTAAAGGTTAGTTTTTCTAAATAGAATTTGGATGTCTTGTACCAAATGATGACTTGAATACATGAGTTCTATAGCTTGAAGTGAACTTAAACTATCTGAACACAAAAGGTATTCTCCACAACGACAGCGTAGAATGTATTTAAGAGCTTCACGGATGGCGAATAACTCTGCAGTGAAAACTGAACACACGTCGCTTAGCCTGAAACGTTCAGTTAAGGTGGAGCAATAAAAGCACTTCCAACCTTGTTGTCAATTTTGGAGCCATCTGTGAATACCAAAGTAAACCTTTGATGTTCATGGCAAATCTCTCTAAAATTAATTTTGAATACACTATCGCAAGTAGAGTTTTTATCAAAACGACAAAGGTCAAATATAATAATCGGCTCTGGTGTTCTTGTCTCACCCGGCTTACTCTTCCTAGTACATGGGTGCTAGACGAACATTTGACTCTATATTGCTACGGCTCAAGACCGTAGCCTGCCGTGTGCCCATTTTTTAGTTTTTTTAAAGTTTATTTGGATTAAGGACGCGTCAACCGTTAGGTCATAATGCACCACTCTAGCCTAAGGGGGGTGGGGAGGAGGAGCCCATGCTGGTCAGAACCAGCCACGGGTAAGGGGAGGAAGGGGGGTTTCTCACGTCGCGGTCGTCATTGTCTTTGTCATCGTTCGTTGTGTCGTTGTCATCGTCGCCGGGGGGTCGTCAAGGGAAGGGGTCAAGGTCCCTGACGACGATTGCCAGAGTTCGCCTCTAGTTTTGGGGAGTAAGATACTCCACGTTTACTAGCTGATGTTTGCGAGGTGGACATTTTCTCTTGAATCGCCTTTTACGATTAGCAGAGCCATGCTCTGGGCAAGTTCTACCCCGGGCACAGACGGGGATGTTGCCTATAAGTTTTAGTCCCTACGACTGGTGTTCAAGCTAGAGCAGTGTAGCTCTAAGCATTACATATCAGCTGCTCCATATGACAGTTTACTATTTATTTGGCTGTTTTATGTTCTCCATATGAGAGCGCGTCAAGCTAGAGTAGTGTAGCTCTTAGCATTTACATATCAGCTGCTCCATATGACAGTTTAACTATTCTCCTTTGTTCGGACAGACCAACAATGTTGTACACAGGTTCGTCAGAAGGCTGACAGTGTCCAGTTCTGACTGTTGGTTCTGTTGCGATAGAACCCTACGGGGGAACGGTGTAGAAGGGATCTGTGGTTCAAGACCTGATCTAGGCCTACGAGTGGCTCGACTGATGATACGTTCAGGATAAGGGTCCGAACTTCAGAGGCCTAGGAGCCTGAGTAATATTGAGGTGGTACACCACTGATTTGTATGTTAATATTTTGTAAATATAAATATTCCTACGGTAATACTGCCTTTGGGTCCAAGGTTCGAGGCTCAGTAGAGCTTGGAAAGAAGCTAGAACTTTACAATACTTTCGGCCTAAGATTACCATAATTTCCTGTCAAGTGGCCTCCATTTTGTGTCAAGGAGACATGCATGACCTGTAGGCCTAACTGAGGTCATAACCTTTGAGTTTGGATACTAGCCTACCTGTCCCTGGTAATTCTGTTATTAATTGTGAAATGTTTAACCTGTATATTTTCTAGGCTTTGTAGGCCCACTAATAGTGTGGCTAATGTATATTTGTACTATTTAAGCAACCATTGAGTGTCTTGGTAATAGCTTGATTGAACTGTTTCTTTTGTTGATTGATTATTCAGCTTATTTAATATTCCTCTCTTATCGTTAGTTTCTTGTAAAGTGGGTACCACCCCCCACGTTATTCCTCTGCGACCTTTAAGGTTTCGCTGGACTCACTTCTACAAATAAACTTGACTTCTTTATGATTTTACTTCGCCTTTCTCTGTATTCGTAGGAACTTCTTCGTTCCTTCTGCGACTTTCCCAATAATTTATTTTCGAACAAAGTGGCGCCCAAACTCCGAAGACACCCACCTTCAGTCGCCCACGCCCCTTCTCCACTGAGTCTGCCGGACCACTTTTGGTATCTCCCTAAAGGGCTAGGGACATGTCACAAACATACAACTATAAGTCCACGACGACGTGATAAACTAGGGTGCTACAACCGGTTAGGTCATATTGCGCCGCCTGGGATATTGGAACTTAAAATGAGTTGATGGTATGTTTGATGTTTATATTGTTTTCTAAGAAGTTTATAAAGAAAAGAAAATGATGGTGACGTTAATGATAAAGCATAAGAAAGTTATTTTATTGTAATGGAAATAAACAACATGGAATTACATGTTTTCATAAAATGCAGTACAAACAAGTCTAAGGCCAAACAAATACAAATAGTATTATACCAAACGTGTCTGCATCTATGTAACTAGATTTAAGCTTATTTATTTGTCCTCCTTTATAAATCAATTTTCTAAATGAACCGATTAGACGTTTAACAAATTCATAAATAAACAGGTGATTGCATGTCTTTTGATGAATATTTTCACAGCTGTTTTCTTAACATGCTTTTATTGGTTATTTGGATTGAGGGCGCTAAAACTTTAGGTTATAATGTACTACTCTAGCCTAGTTTTTTTTTTGGTTTATTTGGATTAACGACTCGTCAACCGTTAGGTCATAATGCACCACTCTAGCCTAAGGGGGGTGGGGAGGAGGAGCCCATGCTGGTCAGAACCAGCCACGGGTAAGGGGAGGAAGGGGGTTTTCTCACGTCGCGGTCGTCATCGTCTTTGTCATCGTTCGTTGTCTCATTGTCATCGTCGCCGGGGGGTCGTCAAGGGAAGGGGGCAAGGTCCCCGACGACGATTGCCAGAGATCGCCTCTAGTTTGGGGAGTTATATACTCCGCTCTTACTAGCTGATGTTTGCGAGGTGGACTTTTCCTCTTGAATCGCCTTTTACGATTAGCAGAGCCATGCTCTGGGCCAATTCTACCCCGGGCCCAGACGGGAGCCTTTTAGCCTAGGGGATATGGGGAGGGAAAGTCCCATGCTGGTCAGAACCAGTCACGGGTAGAGGGAGGAAAGAGGGGAATCTCTCCTCGCGATCGTCATCGTCTTTGTTATCGTTCGTGTACCTCCCCGACGTCGACATGGTCGTCGCCAAGGGAAGTACAAGTGTTTCCCGACGACGACTGCCAGAGCTCGCCTCTAAATTCAGGGAGTTGTCCTGTAATTTCTAGCTGATGTATGCGATATTGACTTTACCTATTTCCACTCCTATTACGATCAAAAGAGCCATGCTCAAGGACAATTCTACCCCGGTCCGTTAAAGAAATATGATAAAACAACGGAAGAAACTAGGGCGCTTCAACCGATAAGTTCATATTCCGCCGCCTGTGATATTGCTATTTAATTAAATTTGTTTACTATTTATATGGTGTGTTTGAAGATTAGGACTATATTGTTTTTAAAGTTTATAAAGGAAAAGAAAATGATGAGATGATTTTAATAGCAAATCACATTTTATTAATTTAAATTTAACAATCAAATGTGTGTAATGGGAATTCAATTAGTTCAAACAAATTATACTTTGAATGATAAATTGAAAACCTTTGTCTCCTTTATTATCATACTGTGATAGAAGATCTTCGTGTGGTTGGGAGAGATCAAATTTCTTGCGCTAGGCATAATATTTTGTTCTTTCAAGTAATAAAAAATAAACACAACTGTACAGAGATGAAAGTGCTGGACAGAACCTGCCGGGGGCAGGTACGGGAATATTTTATGAAATTCAAACATCATAATGATACCAGACAAATGGATTAGATTAATTAAATGCAAACAATAAACGGATTACCATGTGAATTTTGTTTCCAATATTTTTGGTTGAAGGGCGCGTCAACCGTTAGGTCTTAACGTGCCACACTAGCCTCGTATCCAATGTTGGCCTGAAACAGCAACGTGTGTTTCTAAGGAGGGGTGGGAGGATTCTCTCGTCGTGTTCGTCATCATCTTTGTTATAGTTCCTGAGACCATGGTCGTCGTCGTAGGAAAGTTCGTCCCTGGGTGGGAGGTACACCCGACGACGATTGCAATCGCTTCTGTTTCAGGAAGTAAAATACTCATTTTCATACAAGCTGATGTTTTCGACATGAAGATTATCTCTTTCCTCGCCTGGTTTCCCGACGATTGCTAGAGCTCGGCACTAGTACTAACACTACTACTTCTAGAGAGAGTTCTCCGATTATTGTTAGCTGATTAATGTATGGGGGATGAAAATTCCATGTTGGTCAAAAGTAGCCACAGGAAGGGAGAGGATAGGGTGGCACTTAATGGCTTATTATTTTGTAAAAGGGCGTGTCAACCGTTAGGTCACAATGCGCCACTCTAGTCTACGGGATATGGGTTTGGTTCATTTGGATTAAGGACGCGTCAATCGTTATGTCAAAATGCACCACTTTAACCTGGGGGGGGGGAGGGGCCCATGATGATCAGAACCAGCCACGGGTTTAAGGGGAGGAAGGGGGTCCTCACGTCGCGGTCGTCATTGTCTTCGTCATTGTTCGTGGTGACATTGTCGTCATCGTCGTCGAGGGGTAGTCAAGGGAAGGGGGCATGGTCCCGACGACGATTGCCAGAGCTCGCCTCTATTTTCGGGGAGTAAAATACTACCCTTCATACTAGCTGATGTTTTCGAGGTGGACTTTTTCTCTTGAATCGCCTTGTACGAATAGCAGAGCCAAGCTCACGGCCAATTCTACCCCGGGCCCATGCAGACGGGGGTAAGCAAGAAGTAGATACCACCCTCTATTTCAACAACGCCGTGAGAAACTAGGGCGCTTCAACCGATCAGGTCATGCACCGACTGTGATATTGTTAGTAAATGAAATGAATCTATGGTTGTGTTTGATAGTTTCAATTTGTTTTCTTAGGTTATAAAAGATTTTTTTAATTTAATATAAAGACGCGTCAACCGTTAGATCATAATGCGTGAATCTAGCCTATGGAATTTGCGGGAAAATGGACGACGACGACGTCAGAAACTAGGGGGCTTCAACCGTTTAGGTCATATTGCGCTGTCTGTGGTATTGAAAGTTGATACGATGAGTTATAATGGTGTGTTTAATGATTATATTGTTTTCTAAGTGTATATGTAAAAATAAAATAATGATGATAAAAAGAGACATTTGTTTAAAAATAAATCCGAATCCTTGCGAAATGTTATATAAAAATATTGAAAATAAATATTATTCAAACTTCTAAGAGCTTAAGAGCAGACTTTGAAAATTTAAAACTTAAATTAGTGTCTTCCATTTATTTAACCTTACATTTGTAATTTTTACAAAGAAAATCCAATTTTTTAGACGCAATACAAATGATTCATTTTCCTTCCTCTTCACCCTTAGCTCTGAAGCATCATAAAGAACTTCTATAGCCTCATTAATTTAAATGTTTCAAAGCCGACGTGTAACTTAACAAGGTGCGCTTGCAACGGAACACCCTATGATTTGATTCATTAGGTTTAATGGCGCGTCAACCGTAAGGTCAAAATCCGGAAATCAAGCCAAGGAGATATGTGGAGGGGGGGCCTATGTTGGTCAGAACCAGCCACGGGTAGGGGGAGGAAAGATGGCTTCTCACGACGCGGTCGTTATCGTGCCATAGTTCGTGGTGTCATTGTCGTCGTCGTCGTCATCAGCTATATCGCTAAGGATAGGGGGAGGGTTTCAGACGACGACTGCGAGACATCGAATCTAGTTTCGGGGAGTTATAGCCTACCCTCCTTACTAGCTGATGTTTGCGAGATGGACTTTTTTTTAGATCGCCTTTTTACGATTAGCAGAGTTATGCTCTGGGCTAATTATATACCACGGGCGCAGACGGTTTTTCGTTTATTTGGATTAAGGACGCGTCAACCGTTAAATCATAAAGCACTACTTTAACCTAGGGGGTGGGGGAAGAGGGGTCCATGCTTGTCAGAACCAGCCACGGATAAGGGGAGGAAGTGGGGGTTCTCACGTCATGGTTGTCAATGTCATCGTCGTCGAGGGGTCGTCAAGGGAAGGGGGCAAGGTCCCCAACGACGATTGCCAGAGCTCACCTCTATTTTCCAGGAGTATAAACTCACCTTCTTACTAGCTGATGTTTGTGAGATGGACTTTATGGATGGAGTTATGCTCTGGGCCAAATATACCACGGGCGCAGACGAGAAAAGATTAATCTGTTTCAAAATTTGGTTACAATGCGCAACTCTAGTCTTTCCTAGATTCCCAGATTTAACGCAGGTAGTGAAAATCCCATCCTGGTCATAAGGACCGTTAGAGGAGGAAAGGGCACCTCATGGTCGTCATCGATTTGACATCTATCGTGTTACCATGGTCGTCGTCGTCGTCAGGAGGTCGTCAGGGGAGAGGGAGAGGTCGCCGACGACAAAGCCAGAGCTCGTCCTTGGTTTCGAGGAGAAAGACCCTATAATCATGGGATGCACACGACGACGTGAGAAACTAGGGCGCTTCAACCGGTTAGGACATATTGCGACGCCTGTGATAATCAAAGTTAATGATATGTGTTTAGGGAAATTTTAATGATAAGGATATTTGGTTTCCCGTTTATGAAAAAAAAGAAAATTATGGAGAAAGTTTTTTTTAAATTAATTTTTTTGAATAGTAACGACGACGTGAGAAACTAGGGCTCTTCAACCGTTAGGTCTTAATGCATCACTTTAGCCTAAAGGGGGTGGGGAGGAGCCAGAACCAGCCACAGGTAAGGTTAGGAAGGGGGGTTTCTCTGAGAAGAGTTTATGCAGGTATGTTTGATGGTTAGATTGTTTTCTAAGTGTATAAATAACAAAATTAAATAATGATAATGAAAGTAATAACAAAATAAAAGTTACGAATGTGAATGAAAATAAAGAAAAGAAAGAAATATGTGTGATGTGTTTTAGAAAGTTTTTCGCCGTTATTAATGATAGAAGTTCTTCATATGAGTGGGAAAGATCAAATTGCGTGCGCAAGGCATCATATTAAATACACCAAATTTTGGTACATTTTGCTAGCATATGATGTACGGTTAAAGCTACATCACATGTGTAACATATGGGAATAACCTTTCCTCTGGTTAAGAGATATCCGTGAGTTAGGCGTGTGTGGCCTATACGAAGTCTAGACAATACCACCTCTTCTCTACGTAGGAAGAGGGTAATCTCTCCTCGCGATCGTCATCGTCTTTGTTATCGTTCGTGTACCTCCCCGACGTCGACAGGGTTGTCGTCAAGGGAAGTGTGAGTGTTTCCCGACGACGACTGCCAGAGCTCGCCTCTAGTTTCAGGGAGTAGTCCTCTAATTGCTAGCTGATGTATGCGAGATTGACTTTACCTATTGCCTCTTCTATTACGATTAACAGAGCCATGCTCAAGGACAATTCTACCCCGGTCCGAAAAACAAATCATGATACAACGACGTGAGAAACTAGGGCGCTGCGACCGATAAGTTCATATTCCGCCGCCTGTGATATTGCTATTTAAATTTGTTTATTCTTTATATGGTGTGTGATGATAAGGACAGTATATTGTTTTCAAAGTTAATACAGGAAAAGAAAATGTTGGAGATGATTATAATAGCAAATGAAATTTTTTTTTTTTAAATAAAACAATTAAATGTGTTTAATGTGAGTTTAATTTGGGTATAACAAATTGTATTTTGGATGATAAATTAAAAACCTTTGTCTCCTTTATTATCAAACTGTGATAAAAGATCTTTGTGTGATTGGGAGAGATGCAGATTTCTTGCGCTAGGCATAATATTTAGTTCTTTTTAGTAATAAAAAATAAACACATCAGCTGTACATTGTACAGAGATGAACGTGCTGGACAGAACCTGCCAGAGGCAGGTGCAGGGATATTTATGAAATTCAAACATAATAGTGATACCAGCCAAATGGATGAGATTAATTTAATGTAAACAATAAACGGAGGACATGTGAGTTTTGTTTCCAGTTTATTTGGGTTAAGGGCGCGTCAACCGTTAGGTCTTAACGTGCCACACTAGCCTCGTAGAGGATCAACAATCCAATGTTGGCCTGAAACAGCAACGTGTGTTTCTAAGGAGGGGTGGGAGGATTCTCTCGTCGTGGTCGTCATCATCTTTGTCATAGTTCCTGAGACCATGGTCGTCGTCGTCGGAAAGTTCGTCCAGGGGTGGGAGGTACACCCGACGACGATTGCCGGAGGTCGCCTCTGTTTTCAGGAAGAAAAACACTCCCTTTCATACAAGCTGATGTTTTCGAGATGAACTTTATCTCTTTCCTCGCCTTGTTTCCCGACGATTGCCAGAGCTCGGCACTAGTTTTAGAGAGTACTCCGATAATTGCTAGGTGATTAATATATGGGGGATGAAAATTCCATGTTGGTCAAAAGTAGTCACAGGAAGGGAGAGGAAAGGGTGGCCCTGAATGGCTTATCATTTTGTAAAAGGGTGTGTTAGCCGTTTGGTCACAATGCGCCACTCTAGTCTACGGAATATGGGTTTGGTTTATTTGGATTAAGGACGCGTCAACCTTTAGGTCATAATGCACCACTCTAGCCTAAGGGCGGTGGGGAAAGGGGGCCATGCTGGTCAGAGCCAGCCACGGCAAAGGGGCGGAAGGGGGGTTTCTCACGTCGCGGTCGTCATCGTCTTTGTCATCGTTCTTTGTGTCATTGTCATCGTCGCCGGGGGGTCGTCAAGAGGGAGAGGAAAGAATGGCACTGAATGGATTATTATTTTGTAAAATTTGGTTTATTTGGATAAAGGACGCTTCAACCGTTAGGTCATAATGCACTACTCTAGCCTAAGGGGGGGGGGGGTGAGGGGGGGCCCATGCTGGTCAGAACCAGCCACGGGTAAGGGGAGGAAGGGGGGTTTCTCACGTCGCGGTCGTCATCGTCTTTGTCTTCGTTCATTGTCATTGTCATCGTCCCCGGGGGGGTTTCGTAAAGGGGAAGGGGCAAGGTCCCCGGGGACGATTGCCAGAGCTCGCCTCTAGTTTCGGGGAGAAAAGAAATTCCGCTCTTTCTAGCTGATATTTGCTAGGTGGACTTTTTTCTTGAATCGCCTTTTACGATTAGCAGACCCATGCTCTGGGCCAATTCTCCCCCGGGCCCAGACGGGGGTAAAGAGCGTGTCAATCGTTAGTCACAATGCGTTACTCTAGTTACGGGATATGGAAGGAGGTGCCAATAATACTCAGAAAATATGTGATTCTCAGGTCGACGTCCTCATTGTCCAATGTCATAATCAATTTATGTTTATTTCTTTCATGATCGTCGCCATACTAACTGATGTTGGCGAGATGGTATTTTCTTCTTTCCTCGCCTTTTACGTTTTAGCAAAGCCATGCTCTGGGCCAATTCAAACCCCGGACCCAGACGAGGTCAAATAGTTCGAGGAAAAATTTTAGTTTAGTTTAGTCTATTTGATTACGGGCTCTTCAACCACTATGTCATAATGCGTCTCTAGCCATGGAATCTGGGGGGGAAAAGTCCCATGCTGGTCAGAACCAGCCAGGGTTATGGGTGGAAAGGGGGGGGGGGGGTTCTCCCATCGTGGTCCTTATAGTATTTGTCATCGATCGTGTTGTCATGGTCGTCGTCGTCGTCGTTGGTTAGGTCGTCAATGGAAGGGAGAGAGGTCCCAGACGACGAACAAATACTATGGTTGTGTCCTCGGACCTTCAGAACACCTGGTTGCCGGGCAGAGCGATGCTGGATATCTTCACCCCGGTCCTAGGCTGGTTCACAGAGCCACGTCCAATGATTATCTGAGCGACGAAACTTATAATGTTTAAGACACGAGCTCTGTCGTTTCACTGATTTCAATGCAAAGTTATTTATTAAATATCTAATAAGTTTAATTAATAGCATTGCTCTTATTAACACCCAACCCAAGCATGAAGCTCTTCACAGAAACAAAAGCAATTGCACTGGCATCGGTTTGTTGGTCTCACCGCCTTGCTTCACAACGTAAACAAACGATTCTTCTGAAAGTCATGGCCACATAGATAGTTTTCTTCATTTAAAGTTCATTTTTCAAAGATTTTTTTGGTTTGTTTGGATTAATTGCGCGTCAACCGTTAGGTCATAATGCGAGATTCTAGCCTATGGGAATTAGGGGTGAAAAACCTTGCTACTCATCAATAGCCACGGGTAGAAAAGGTGGGTTCTCACGTCGCGGTCGTCATCGAATTTGTCATCATTCGTGTTGTCATTACCATCATTTTTTTTTTTGGTTTAATTGGATTAAGGACGCGTCAACCGTTAGGTCATAATGCACCACTCTAGCCTTAGGGGGGGGGGGGCACGCTGATCAGAACCAGCCACGGGTAAAGGGGAGGAAGGGGGATTTCTCACGTCACGGTCGTCTTTTGTTATTGTCATCGTTGTTGTGTCATTTTTCATCGTCGCCCGAGGGTCGTCAAGGGAAGGGAGCAAGGTCCCCGACGACGATTGCCCAGAGCTCGCTCCTAGTTTCGGGGAGAAGAATACTCCGCTCTTTCTAGCTGATGTTTGCGCGGTGGTCTTTTTCTCTTGCCTCGCCTTTTCGATTAGCAGCGCCATGCTCTGGGCCAATTCTCCCCCGGGGCCCCAGACGGGGGGGGAGGGGCCCATGCTGGTCTGAACCAGCCACGGGGAAGGGGGGAAAAAAGGGGGGAAAAGGGTTTGGCTCCCACGTCGCGGTCGTCATTGTCTTTGTCATCGTTCGTAGTGTCATTGTCGTTATCGTCGTTAAAAGGTTCGTCAAGGGAAGAGGAAAGGTCCCCGACGACCATTGCCAGATTTTTTTTTTTCATTTGGATTAAAGACGCGTAAAACCGTTAGGTCATAATGCACCACAGTAGCCTAAGGGGGGGTGGGGGGGAGGAGCCCATGCTGGTGAGAACCAGCGACGGGTATGGGAAGGAGGGGGGGTTTCTCACGTCGCGGTCGTCATCGTTTTTCGTCATCTTCGTTGGTCATTGTCTTCGTCGTCTTGGGGGGTCGTGAAGGGAAAGGGGGGCAAGGTCCCCGACGGACGATTGCAAGAGCTCGCCTCTAGATTCGGGGAGGGCCTAATATACTCCGCTCTTCCTAGCTGATATTTGCGAGGTGGACTTTTTATCTTCAATCGCCTTGTACGATTAGCAGAGCTATGCTCTGGGCTAATTCTATCCCGGGCCCAGACGGGGGTGGGACAGACGATGGAGAAATTATTTTATCTCGAGCTGTGTTCGCTAACAAAAAACTTGGTAGAGAAGAGACCCCTATAGCGGCGAGGAGAGTTTTGTGAGGCTAGACGTTGACACACAATGGACATTTCTACAAACAGATCAACGCCGTAAAGAAACTGGGGCGCTTAAAACCGATCAGGTCAATTGAGCCGCCTGTGATATGTAAGTTAATGAAATGGATTTATAGTAGTTTGAAAATCATATTCCTTTTTAAGTTATTACAAAAACAAAATGGATTACTGGCACGTCTACCTTTTAGGTCAAAATGCACCACACTACCCTCGGTGATATGGGGAGGAGGGGCCCATTATGGTCAGAACCAGCCACGGGTAAGGGGAGGAAATGTGGTTTTTTACGTCGTGGCCGTCATCGGCTTTGTCATTGTTCTTTGTGTCACTGTCATCGTCATCGGGGAGGTCGTCAAGGAAAGGTGGACGTTTCCTCGACGTCGATTGCCAGAGCTCGCGTCTTGTTTTGAGTAGTAATATACTCAGCTATTACAGCTGATGTTTGTGAGGTGGACATTTTTTCTTGAATTTACTTTTACGATTAGCATAGCAATGCTCTGGGCCAATTCTACCCCGGACCCAGACCGGGGCGTTCGTTGTGTCATTTTCATCGTTGTCGGGAAGTTCGTGAAGGGATTTTTTTGACGGGGCCAAATTCTACCCCGGGCCAAGAGTGATTAGCATGATGGGGTGTGATTTTTGGGAATGCATATTTTTTCCTGTTTATTTGTGTACAGTTTTGGGTACGATGTAATAAAGGGTCATTTTGTCATGTTTATGGTCATCAAGTCTGCTCTTGTATCTAAGTATAAGGAAAAAAAAAAGAAGCAAGTTTTAAGCCGATTTAAGAAAATTTCAAAAAAGCTTTTTTTCGCAAAAATTTTATGATCAAAAATTTTTTTTAAATAGTGTTTTTTTTTGTTTATTTGGACTAAGGACGCGTTCAACCGTTAGGTCATAATGCACCACTCTAACCTAGGGAGGGGGTGGGGGAGGAGGGTACATGCTGGTCAGAACCAGCCACGGGTAAGGGAGGAAAGGGGTTCTCACGTCGCGGTCGTCATTTTTTTCGTCATCGTTCGTGGTGTCAATGTCGTCATCGTCGTCGAGGGGTCGTCAAGGGGAAAGGGGGCAAGGTCCTTGACGACGGTTGCCAGAGCTCGACTCATTTTTGGGGAGTAAAATACTATCCTTCATACTAGCTGATGTTTGCGAGGAGGACTTTTTCTCTTGAATCGCCTTTTACGATTAGCAGAAGCCATGCTCTGAGCCCAAATTTTACCCCAGGATCAGACGGGGGACGATTGCCAGAGCTCGCATCTATTTTCGGGGTGTAAAATACTACTTTTCGTACTAGCTGATGTTTGAGAGGTGAACTTTTTTTCTTGAATCGCCTTTTACGATTAGCAGAGCCTTGCTCTGGACCAATTCGTGTTGTTTCACAGTTGCAAGATACCATTTTTAAGCCGTTTTTTGACTGCGGATTTAAAGCTATAGATTATAAGGTGAAAATTTATTTTTTGGTGTAGGGCTAATAGCCCCTTCAAGTTCACGTCATCATACGTAGAGATTTTTTTGTTGGTTTATTTGGATTAAAGACGCGTCAACCGTTTAGGTCATAATGCACCACTCTAGCTAAGGGGGGTGGGGGGAGGAGAGGCCCTTGCTGGTCAGAACCAGCCACGGGTAAGGGAAAAGGAAGGGGGGTTTCTCACGTCGCGGTCGTCATCGTCTTTGTCATCGTTCGTTGTGTCATTGTCATCGCCGCCGAGGGGTCGTCAAGGGAAGGGGGAAAGGTCCCCGACGACGATTGCCAGAGCTCGCCTCTATTTTCAGGGAGTAAAATACTACCTTTCATACAAGCTGATGTTTGCGAGGTGAACCAATTCGTGTTAAATCACAGTTGCAAGATATCATTTTTAAGCCGTTTTTTCATTGTAGTTTTAAGCTAAAGATTATGAGTCTAAAAAATTATTTTTTGGTGTAGGCCGAATAGCCCCTTGAAGTTCACGTCATCATACTTAGAGAGAAAGCACGACTCTTTTTGATATAATACAGTTGTTGATTTCAAAAGATGTAATAACAAGTTATGTGTCCTCGTCTGATCGAAGACAACAGTCACAACCCCAAATACTCTTCTAGAATTTAAAAATAAAAAAACAAAATTTAAATTAAAGGTACTCTACCTAAACCAATGTCCGAGGTACAACGATAAACACATATCAAACCATGTATATTCACGTGCGATCAAGCCGCGTCTAATGATTTGAATGTGTGTTTCACGATTTTGGTTTATTTGCATTAAGGGTGCGTCAACCGTAAGGTCCCTAATTTTTGCCACGGTAAACCTAGGGGATATGGGGTTGGAGATCCCACGCTGGTCAGGACCAGCCACTGTTATGGGAAGGAAAGATCGTTGTCGTCATCGTCTTTGGCATCGATCGTGTCGTTATGGTCTTCGACGTCAAGTGAAGAGGGAGATGTATCCGATATGAAATGACGTGAGAAACTAGGGCGCTTCAACCGGTTAGGTCATATTGCGCCGCCTGTGAATGAAAGTAAATTAGAAGAGTTAATGCAGGTATGTTTGATGATTATGACTGCCAGAGTTCATTTCTAGTTTTCGGGTGTAATATACTCCCTTACATACAATCTAATGTTTGCGAGAAGGACTTTGTCTGTTTCCTAGCCTTTAAGATTTGGAAAAACCAAGCTCTGGTCCAAAATTCTACGCAGGGCCCAGACAAGTTTTTAAAAGCAAAGATGGCTACGTCAGCAAACTAGGGCGCTTGAAACAGGTTGGGTCATAATTGCTCCGCCTGTTATATTGCAAGTTGATAAGATGGATTAATGGTGTGGTTTTTTGATTATATTGTTTTTCTAAGTGTAAATGTAAAAATAAAATAATGGTGATGATAAGAGAAAATTTGTTTAAATATATACCTCAATCCTTGCGAAATGTTAAAATACAAATATAAAAAATAAATATCATCCTAACTTCTAAGAGCTTAAGTGCAGATTTTGAAATTAAAAACGTAAACCATAAATCAAAACCCTTTTATATTTTGTAATTTTACAAAAAGAATCCGATTTTGAGAAGCAATTACAAAATTTTAAAAATTTCTATGCGTCAGTATTTAAATTTGTTTCTTCACTCTCAGCTTTGAAGCATGTATTATCTTCGCGTAGTTTCACATAAACCTCCTAGTGTCTTAAACTTTAAAAGCTTCAAAGCCGACGTGTAACTTAACAAGGTGCGCTGGCAAAGGGGAACACCCTATGTTAAGTTTCATTAGGTTTAATGGCGCGTAAACCATTGGGTCATAAAGCCCGGGTGGGGGGAGGAAAGAGGGCTTCCCCCGACGGGGTCGTATTGTCCCGTCTTTCGTGGGGTCTTTGGTCGTCGTCGTTCCCATCAGCTTTATCGAAGGGAAAGGGGAGGGTTCCAGACGACGCGCCAGACCTCGAATCTAGTTCGGGGAGTAAAAAATACTCTCTTACTGGGTGAGTTTGCGAGATAGACTTTTTTTTTGAATCGTCTTTAACGATTGCAGAGTTATTTCTTGGTTAATTTCCCCGGGGTTTTAAAGGGCCGTGTCAAAGTTTTGTCTCAATGAACTTGTCTTTCCTGATTTCTAATTTTACAGGGAAGGGAAAATCCCATGTGGTCAAAGGTTTTTTTTGGTTAAGGACGCGTCAACCGTTAGGTCAAAATGCACCACCTAGCCAAAGGGGGGGGGGGGGGGGGAGGAGGGGCCCGCTGGTCAAAAAACCCCCCACGGGTAAGGGGAGGAAAGGGGGGGGGTTCTCACGTCGGGGTCGTTATTGTCTTTGTCATCGTTTGTTGTTCATTGTCACGTCGCCGGGGGGTCGTCAAGGGAAGGGGAAAAGGGCCCCCCGGCGCGTTGCCAGAGCCCCCTTAGTTTGGGGATAAGATACCCGCCGAACTAGCTGATGTTTGCGAGGTGGATTTTTCTTTTAAATCCCCTTTTTACGTTAGCAGAGCCTGCTCTGGGCCTTCTACCCCCCCCAGACGGGGTAGGTCATAAGGAGCGTCGAAGGGGAAAAGGGGCACCTCAGGGTGTCATCGATTTGAACGTCGTGTTACCATGGTCGTCGTCGTCAGGAGGACGTAGGGAGGGGAGAGTTGCCGACGACAAACGCCAGAGCTCGTCCTTTGTTTCGTGGGAAAGACGACGCGTGAAAAATAGGGCCTTTAACCCGGTTTGGTCTATTGCGCCCCCTGTGAATGAAAAATAAATTAGAAGATTAATGCGGTATGTTTGATGATTGATTGTTTTCTAAATGTATAAATAACAAAAATAAATGGAAAGTCAAGCAAATAAAAGTTTTTATGAAATGAAAATAATTTAAAAAAGAAATGTGTATGAAGTTAATTAAAGATTGTTAAAAAAGATTACTTTGGAGAGAAATTTTTGGGAAAATTTTTCGCCGTTATATATGATAGAATTTTCATATGATTGGGAGAGACAAATTGCAGCGCAAGGGGACATTTTGGGAATTCTGCTAGCATATGATGTACGGTTAAAGGTTTTACACGGTCACATATGGGAATAAACCTTTTTTTCTGGTTTAAAAGTTCCGTGTGTTTGGGGTGTGGCCCTATACGAAGTCTAACAAAACCACCCCTTCTTACGTGGAGTCGAGGGGTAGGTGGACGTTTTTTTTATCAATGTTGGGGATCACACTACGAAATTTTTTATTTTGCAACACATCCCAGATGCTTGTCGCAAAACCAACAATCTTTGCTGAAACCACTCTTGAATTCGAACGGGAACTAAATTGAAATCAACGTCACGAGTGGGAAGCCCTAGCGCCTATCGGTGTTCATTTCCCTCTATGCCCACGTGTCCAGGTATCCAGCAAAAACTCTATTATATAACCCTTAGAGGTTAGTTTTTCTAAATAGAATTGGTTGTCTTGTACCAAATGATGACTTGAATACATGAGTTCTATAGCTTGAAGTGAACAAAAATTATCTGAACACAAAAGGTATTCTCCACAACGACAGCGTAGAATGTATTTAAGAGCTTCACGGATGCCGAATAACTCTGCAGTGAAAACTGAACACACGTCGCTTAGCCTGAAAACGTTCAGTTAAGGTGGAGCAATAAAAAGCACTTCCAACCTGTTGTCAATTTTGGAGCCATCTGTGAATACCAAAGTAAACCTTTGATGTTCATGGCAAATCTCTCTAAAGTTAATTTTGAATACACTATCGCAAGTAGAGTTTTTATCAAAACGACAAAGGTCAAATATAATAATCGGCTCTGGTGGTTATTGCTAAATACAAAATTAAAAACTTTTGGCAGATGAAATTCTATAAGATTAAACAAAAGTTTACATCGGTAATCCTGTTGGAAGAGATGCCTTGGGTTTGTTATCAAAGTGTCTGACATATGTCGTGTTAAATATATTCCTATTTGCTGGATGGTTAGGCATAGCTTTAATTTTCATTACATACGTACCCATCAAGAGGTTTCTCCGTTCTGCCAAGGAGGACACACCTGACTCGGCATACAAGCTGACTACCGGGCTTGTTCGAAATGCACCAAGAGCAATTCGAAGACCACAATGGTGGACAGTGTCTAGAAGTTTAAGGGTTGTGTTACTTGCTGAAGAGTATACGAAACATCCATATAGTGGTAGCGGTACACGACATGAAAAACGATAATACTGCACTTTTGAACACGGTTTGCCGCTTTGCACAGTTGTAGGTGGGACCAAAAGTAATATTTAAGGATGTGGAGGCACTCGAAATTTCCCTTAGAATTCAAAATGGCGGCCATTTTCAAAACGATGTCCTCGGATACAAAGACTCTTTTGATGTGTCTAATAAATCATGTTTGGTATCGTTTTTCGTATATTTCCGACTCGAATAACACGAAATAATGTCAAAATAAAAACCCGCATGAATTCTAGAAGTTTAACATCTATTTAGTAGTATTTTCAAGAAAATATTCTTAGATTGGGTCCAACGTAGAAACTCCTTTACAATACCTCTGTAATTGCTTCTAACATTAAATTATTATGATTATAATGTTTAATTTAAAAACCGAAAATCATTTTTTTTACTTATTGGCCAGTCTTTGCTGCGGCAACCAGAGGTGTTCAACAGGTGGTTAATGATTATTGTGCTGATTAATATGCGGCTCTTTTTTAACACGGTTTGGCACTTGGCTCAGTTGAAGCTGGTACCCAAAAGATTTTTTAAGATGTGGAGGCAATAAAAATTCCCTTCGAATCCAAGATGGCGGCGATTTTGGAATGTTGACCTTAGTAACAAAATTCTTGCAGTTTTCAAATTCATCTGGTTTTGAGAGTCATTTTCGTATGTAAGTGAACTCTCAGAATACAAATATTACTCCAATATTAAATTAAAATAACAAACAATTGAGAAAACTGAGTATTTTGTAGAATTTAAACTCTATACTGGAGTTACTTGGCATGTGTTTACTTTGTGACGTTGTTAAGAGGAGTCGCTGAGGCTGGCTCGGAGACGAGTTTCAGAACTCAGTTTTTCTGTTTTTCTTTCTTTCGGGTAAACGGTTAATTACGTCGGTATAATATTATACGCGAACTTTTATAAAGAATCAATCTATGAGATCCAGTACGCGTATTCCTAGATTAATTCATTAAATTTGAATACTGGATATCAACGATCAAATCAATGTGAACCAGCAGGTTAATTTGGTTTCATAATATAATAAACGGTTTGGTGATAATTTCTAAAATTTGAAATCTATGTTTTGGGATTTCCCATTTTTTTCGCGTTTGGATTTATGTCTCGCAATGGACCTTTTTTGGCTCATTATTTGCAACCAAGACTTGTGGATAATTACATAAAAGTACTTCATCAACATGCATGCAAAATTTGGTAATGTATTACCAACCGTTCAGCATAAATCATCAACACCTGCAGGGGCGCCAACTTTTCAGAACGACTGTGGGTGCTCAAAACTTAGACAAACTATGGGGTGAGCAGTGGCGGCTCTGGGGTAGTTTTATTGGTGAGGTGAAATTAATATCCCGGAGGTAGTATATGGGGACCACACGGGGGGTTCGGGGGGCAAAACCCCCCAACAATAGCGCCGCGGGCGAAAATTTTGAAAATCAGGTTTTTAGAGTGCGTTTGGTGCGTTTTAGAAAAAAAGTTGTGGGCTGAATGCATTACCAAAATAATGTAGTTTTTGTGCAGTCAAAACTGGAAACCCACCAAAAAGAAGTGAGTCACTGAGGTGATAGATTATATTACATCCCCGCTAGTGGTTAGCACTGGGGGCTTTGCGGTAGTTTCGAATCAGCCCTACTGTTTGTCACATTGAAAAAATAAATATAGCATATATACCATTCAATTCCGTATGTGTGTGGATGCGCAGAAGAACTGCCGTTTGTGATGATGATTTGTGTGGGTGCAAAGCTCCTACATAAATCTATCTCGTGGGTGGCTTTGGCTCCCCTGCACCCACGGAGCTGGCGCCTATGAACACCTGAGTGCGCGCATTGAGTTGGGCCATGCAAGCTCAGCAAATTTTAGTCCAATGGCCACATAAAAATGGTAGTTATAACCTGTTCAAAGAATCTCTCAAACGCATAGTTCCTTGGTTTCTTGTTTTTATCACAACACTTACTCTCGCTGATTGACAATTTATTCCCGCACAAGATGAAACCCAAGTATTCTTCGACAACATGCTCAATACTCAGCATACCAGACTATGTTTAGGGAAGACACTTGCGCTCAGATTTGAGATTTCAGATTCAGATTTAGCACGATTTCATTCAACTTCATTGATACAGATAAAACATAACATAGTAAACAAACATTGATTTACATAATATGAAGGTGAATGCCCACATGAGAGAGGCTTGTGTGTAGGCTTATAATATTTTGTGGCAATTCAGGTTTAGATGGCAGATGACGTTGAATTTTGGTATGTATACCTAAATTTTGTAGTATTCAATCAAAGTATATAAATGTATGTGTATAAATAAAGTAAATAATGTATAAAATATGTATAAATGGTACCACTTTAGTGGGTATTTTCGTAAGCTAGGTACTTATATTTATAAAGTGGATTCTTAGTGTTACATTTTGACAATATTATTATTATTATTATTGATTTAATCATAGCAGTTGTCGACTCAAAGACAGTTTTTTTAGAATTTGGTAATACGTTCTTGGAATTAAGCGAAGATCTTATAGTTATTGACAGCCGGGTGTTAGTGAGCAGGGAAGGTGTTGACACAATAAACTCTCTTGTAGATGATGGCATCAATCTGTATAAGGTTGTAAGGGAGATACATATAGTTGATAACTACTTTTTTAACCTTAAAGACGGTGAACAAAAAGATCTTCACGGCTAAACTAAAAATTACGTCTGCAGGCAACAAGAATAAGAAGTGTGATGACTGATAAGCAGCTTTACTCTAAAACTATTCATTGCAAGTCAGCACAGGGAAATTGAATTAGATGACTTTTTTCCGCACGAAAATCAGGCTTGTCCCCCTTCGATTTCAGCAAATGGTGAGCTGCGCATAGGTAACAAAGGCAAACTGACCATTAGCACTCAGAGATTTTCCACGCATTCACTGATTGTGACACAGTGTCTGCTTTTAATTCCAAAGGCAAGCGTTCTGCCAAGAGAGCAATGTGTGAAGTTAGTGAAGAACGCGGCATAGAAGTAATAAATTGACTTCAAACAGAAAATCTTAAATACCTATCTTCTTTACTAAATACCTATAAATTAGTCGATTTGTGATATAGCAGTAGTGAATTTGTAAACTGTACGTATCATTAATATTTTGAGCTCAAATTCGTGTTTTCTGGCTCAAATTCATATGGACTTGACACCAAACATGATATTATTCGTCGTTTGAGCAAAATTTTGTGTTCAAAGGTCATTTCCAAAAATCGCCGCCATCTTGGATTCGAAGGGTATTTTTATTGCCTCCACATCTTAAAAAAAACTTTTGGGTTCCAGCTATAACCGAGCCAAGTGCCAAACCGCGTTAAAAAAGAGCAGCATATTAATCAGCACAATAATCATTAACCACCTGTTGAAACACCTCTGGTTGCCGCAGCAATGACTGGCCAATAAGTAAAAAAATGAATGTCGGTTTTTAAATTTAAAATTTAAATCATAGTTATTTTTTGCTAGAAGCATTTACAGGGGTAGGGTAAAGGAGTTTCTATGTCGGACCCAATCTATGAAGATTTTCTTGAAAATACTACTAAATTGATGTTAAACTTCTAGAATTTCACCCGGATTTTTTATTTTGACATTATTTTCGTGTAATTCGAGTCGGAAATATACGAAAACGATACCAAACATGATTTATTAGACACATCAAAAAATTTTTGTATCTGAGAACATCGTTTTGAAAATGGCCGCCATTTTGAATTCTAAGGGAAATTTCGAGTGCTCCACATCTTAAAAATTACTTTGGTCCCACCTACAACTGTGCAAAGTGGCAAACCGTGTTCAAAAAGTGCAGTATTATTTTGCGTACCGCTACCACTAATAGTCCATCTTGGAGCAAACTAAAGATCCGTAGATTCTCAACATGCAAGTCCTATCTGCACCCCACGATGTATTACTGAGAACTTTCAATAAGTTGAGTTTCAACATGCATTTTTTGCGTAACTCAACAACGTGGTCTTTCCAATTTAGCTTTTTGTCAAACACCATGCCGAGAAGACGGACATTTGTTTTGAATAGAAGTTCTACATTGTTAAACGATAGTTGTGGGTCATTTTGGATTCCTTGAAGACGGCAAAAGTGAATGCACTGAGTTTTTTCGGGAGAGAATCGTGTCCCCCGCTTTCGAGCCCATTCACTTATATGTTCAATCTAATTTGCACGTGTCTTTGAGCTGTTGATAAATTTACCGATCTGTAGAAGATTCCCAGGTCATCTACAAATAGGCACGACATAAGGCTCTTTGGGATACAATCCACTACACTGTTTATTCCAATAGCAAACAGTGATACCGACAAGACCGAGCCTTGTGGTACACCTGTTTCCAGTGAGAACGAGTCTGACAAAACATTGTTAAACGCACTTCGAAAATTCTATCTTTTAAAAAGTTTTCTACAAATTTTAGCATATGCCCTCTTAAACCCTACTCGTGAATCTGTTAAAGAATGTTTATCTCCATGTTGTGTCGTAGGCTTTTTCAATGTCAAAAAGCACACCAACGACATGTGCCCTTCTTGAATAAACGTCTCTAATCGAACCAAGTGGTCGATGGTGCAACGACGTTGACGAAATCCACATTGGACGTTCGCCAATAAACCGCGTGTCTCCAGCATCCACATTAGTCGTTTGTTGATCATCTTTTCGAACAATTTGGAAAAGCAACTTGTCAGAGAAATAGGGTGATATGGCATCGACTTATCTTTTGTGGGTTTAAGAAGTGGAATTAAGATGGCACTACGCCAACTATCGGGAAATATGTCAGACAACCAAAAAATATTAAAAAATAAAATAATAATTTCCAATGAGGGATCAGTCAGGTGCACAAACATGTCTTGTGCATTTTGTCTTCTCCACAGATGTGCGACGTAATGAGCTTAACGCCATACGGAGTTCCCACAAAGAGAACGCTCTGTTGTATGGCTCATCGTTTTCAGATGAGAAATTAAGTTTTCGAGCTTCTGTCAACTGCTTGTGTGCTAGAAATTCTGCATCATATCGTGCATTACTGCTTACCGATGCAAAATGTGTACCCAGTACTGAAGCCATCTGCTGGAGTAGTAACTAATTGCCCGCCATCCTTGATAGCGGGTATGGTGTTTACCTGACGTCCACTAATTGATTTAATCCTTTTCCACACCATCGTGGAAGAGGTGCTGTAATTTATAGAAGATACATACTCTTGCCATGACTGCAATAATAACAGATGAGGACGACGTGAGAAACTAGGGCGCTTCAACCGGTCAGGACATATTGCGACGCCTGTGATAATTAAAGTTGATGATATGTGTTAGGGAAAGTTTGAGTTGAAGGATACATTGGTTTCCCCGTTATGAAAGAAAGAAAATTATGGAGAAATTTTATTTTTAATTTTGGAATAGTAAATAAAATGTGTATGATTTGAATTTAATTTTGTAAAACAAATTGATGTGAATAAGAAATAAAGAAATAAAGTCACCGTTATCATATATGATAGAAGTTCTTCACATGATTGGCAGAGATCAAATTGCGTGCGCAAGTCATCATATTTGGTAGGTTTACATTCTGCTAGCATATGATGTTCGGTTAAAGGTATGTACATGTTATGTGTCACACTCACAACTAAAAACATATTTTCTAAGGTTAATATATAATTATATCCTTGGTGAACAAGACGTGTGAGGCCTATTCGTATTCCGGACAGTATCACCTCCTCTCTACGTGAGAGTCGAGAGGCATCACGCTAAGCAATTTATTATTTTGCAACACATCCCAATTTTATTTTTGAAACCCTTGTACTAATCTCTTCAGGTAGGGCTAATATGTCAGGAATTGATAACTCAGTCATTGAAAATTTCAACAAAGCTTGAAAAATGCTATAGACGAACTTTGTAACCGATGGGGGCCCGACCAGGCCGGGGCCCGGTCGGCATTCGCCGACCCTGTCTCTCGTGAAAGACGTTTCTTGTGTGGATAACACCTGTTTTGAGCAAAAAGAAGGAACAAAAGGATGCAAGAAAGTGACGGCCTAATTTTTATTCAATTATCGACGTAAAAAATATTGATAGTAATCAATCGATAATCGATTGCACATGCTTAATTATCGATATTCAAATTCATATCGAACAGCAACTCTACTAATTGCGCAAATGTAATTTACACTATTAATTATTGTATTGTTGTCATACGTAGTTATTGTTATTTATGCCTGTCGGCACAATGTTTTGACCATATTATTAGCCTATTTTGATCGAATTGGTGACTGGTGATTGCCTACATGGTTTGTTTTTGTGCTTGCTATTCTCTATCTATACCTAGCTGACAAATTACCATGTTTATCACGCAATTCGAGTCCTGGCTGGGTTATAAATGACCAGAGTCCGGACTGGATTTGCCTAATAACCAATTTGGTCCACACTGAGATCAGTTCGGTTGAGAAGCTGAAGCAACTTGTTTCATTAATATAGGCCTAGCTGAAATATGCATGCAAGCTGTAGGCTCCATAGCGAACACGTGGACATCTTTAACCAGTCCGGACTTGGCTCGCGTGATAAACGTGGTCAATAATAATTTTAAAGTGTAGAGGCTACCGTTAAGTCAATAATTTGGTAACTTGATGCCATCTGGAGGCTTGTCTCCAGACACCATGCAGCCAAGGAAAGAATGTCTTTAGGCCGCGTTCACATAACTTTGGTTTAGTCTTAAGAAATTGTTATTTGGTTATGGTAATAAGAAATCCGATATCCTGATTGGTTAGTAATGTTTCAGTGGCCTGTCATAATGAAGTTACTCCTTTTCATTGGTCGTCGTATAAATAACAAAACGTCTGATTGGTCCGTCGTAAGAATTTTGTTTTTGTTATAACAATTTCTTAAGACTAAAACGTAAACCACGTATTTCCTATCCCCTTATAACTAAACCAATTAGTGTGAACGCGGCCTTACTGTGCAAAAAAAACAAGTGCTTTTGTTTTTGGTTTATTTGGATTAAGGACGCGTCAACCGATAGGTCATAATGCACCACTCTAGCCTAAGGGGGGGGGGGGGGAGGAGGGACCCATGCTGGTCAGAACCAGCCACGGGTAAGGGGAGGAAGGGGGGTTTCTCACGTCGCGGTCGTCATCGTCTTTGTCATCGTTCGTTGTGTCATTGTCATCGTCGCCGGGGGGTCGTCAAGGGAAGGGGCAAGGTCCCCGACGACGGTTGCCAGAGCTCGACTCTGTTTTTGGGGAGTAAAATACTACCCTTCATACTAGCTGATGTTTGCGAGGTGGACTTTTCCTCTTGAATCGCTTTTTACGATTAGCAGAGCCATGCTCTGAGCCAATTCTAAGACGACGTGAGAAACTAGGGCGCTTCAACCGGTTAGGTCATATTGCGCCGCCTGTGAATGAAAGTAAATTAGAAGAGTTAATGCAGGTATGTTTGATGATTAGATTGTTTTCAAAGTGTATAAATAACAAAATAAATTGAAGATGAAGAAAGTAATAGCAAAATAAAAGTTATGTATGTAAATGAAAATAAAGAAAAGAAAGAAATGTGTATGAAGTTAATTTAAGTTTGTTAAATAGATTACTTTGGATGAGAAATTTGGAAAGTTTGTCGCCGTTTTCATATGATAGAAGTTCTTCATATGATTGGTAGAGATCAAATTGCATGCGCAAGGCATCATATTTGGTACATTCTGCTAGCATATGATGCACGGTTAAAGGTATATCACATGTGTCACATATGGGAATAACCTTTTCTCTGGTTAAGAGATATCCGTGTGTTAGGCGTGTGTGCCCTATACGAAGTCTAGACAATACCACCTCTTCTCTACGTGAGAGTCGAGACGTAGGTGGACGAATTTTGTTAGTCAATGTGGGCATCACACTACGCAATTTGTTATTTTGCAACACATCCCAAGATGTTTGTCGCAAATCCAACAATCTTTGCTTGAATCCACTCTTGACATCTGGAACGGGAACTAGATTGAAATCAACGTCGCGACGCTGGGAAGCTTCCTTAGCAGCCCTATCAGCGTGTTCATTTCCCTCTATGCCCACTTGTCCAGGTATCCAGCAAAACTCTATTATATATCCCTAGAGGTTAGTTTTTCTAAATAGAATTGGTTGTCTTGTACCAAATGATGACTTGAATTGAATCCGTGAGTTTTATGGCTTGAAGTGAACTTATGCTATCTGAACACAAAAGGTATTCTCCACAACGACAGCGTAGAATGTATTTAAGAGCTTCACGGATAGCAAATAACTCTGCAGTGAGATCTGAACACACGTCGCTTAGCCTGAAACGTTCAGATAAGGTGGAGCAATAAAAGGCACTTCCAACCTTGTTGTTTATTTGGAGCCATCTGTGAATACCAAAGTAAACCTTTGATGTTCATGGCAAATCTTTCTAAAGTTAATTTTGAATACACTATCGCAAGTAGAGTTTTTATCAAAACGACAAAGGTCGAATAGAAAAATCGGCTCTGGTGTAGACCAGGGCGGGTTATTGCTAAAAACAAAATTAAAAATCTGTTAGCAGAATAAATTCTATAAGATTCAACAAAAGTTTACATCTTAACCCCGTTGGAAGGGTTCACCTTGTTAACACTGCTATATTGCCTTGTTAAATGTTAAAGGTGTACTTTCGTTAGGTTAGCTGAACTTTCCGTTGGCTACATTGCTATTTAAATTTGTTTACTCTTTTTATGGTGTGTTTGATGATTAGGACAGTATATTGTTTTAAGTTTAGCCTATAAAGAAAAAGAGATAAGAGAGATGATTTAATAGCAATTGAAATAATATTTATTTTAATAAAACAATCAAATGTGTTTATTTGTGAATTCAATTAGGAAAACAAATTATATTTTGTATGATATTTTTTTGGTTTATTTGGATTAAGGACGCGTCAACCGTTCGGTCATAATGCACCACTCTAACCTAGGGGGGGGGGTGAGGGAGGAGAGGCCCATGCTAGTCAGAACCAGCCACGAGTAAGGGGAGGAAGGGGGGTTTCTCACGTCGCGGTCGTCATCGTCTTTGTCATCGTTCGTTGTGTCATTGTCATCATCGCCGGGAGGTCGTCAAGGGAAGGGGGCAAGGTCCCCGACGACGATTGCCAGAGCTCGCCTCTAGTTTCGGGGAGTTCGATACTCCGCTCCTACAGCTTGATGTTTGCGAAGTGGACTTTTTCTCTTAAATCGCCTTTAACGATTAGCAGAGCCATGCTCTGGGCCAATTCTAACACAATTAAAAACTTTGTCTCTTTTATTATCAATCTTCGATAGAAGATCTTCGTGTGATTAGGAGAGATCTTCTTGCGCTAGGCATAATATTTAGTTCTTCCTAGTAATAAAAATAAACACAACTGTACAGAGATGAACGTGCTGGACAGAACCTGCCAGAGGCAGGTACAGGAATAATTATGAAATTCAAACATAATAGTGATACCAGCCAAATGGATGAGATTAATTAAATGTAACGTAACGTAGAACAAAGGACATGTGAATTTTGTTTCCAGTTTATTTGGGTTAAGGGCGCGTCAACCGTTAGGTCTTAACGTGCCACACTAGCCTCGTAGAGGATCAACAATCCAATGTTGGCCTGAAACAGCAACGTGTGTTTCTAAGGAGGGGTGGGAGGATTCTCTCGTCGTGGTCGTCATCATCTTTGTCATAGTTCCTGAGACCATGGTCGTCGTCGTCGGAAAGTTCGTCCAGGGGTGGGAGGTACACCCGACGACGATTGCCTCCGCTTCTGTTTCAGGAAGTAAAACACTCCCTTTCATACAAGCTGATGTTTTCGAGATGAACTTTATCTCTATCATCGCCTTGTTTGCCGACGATTGCCAGAGCTCGGCACTAGTTTTAGAGAGTAGTCCGATAATTGCTAGCTGATTAATGTATGGGGGATGAAAATTCCATGTTGGTCAAAAGAACCATAAGAAGGGAGAGGAAAGGGTGGCACTGAATGGCTTATTATTTTGTGAAAAGGGTGTGTCAACCGTTTGGTCACAATGCGCCGTGCACTCTAGTCTACGGGATAGGGGTTTGGTTTATTTGGCTTTTGGTTTATTTGTATTAAGGGACGCGTCAACCGTTAGGTCATAATCCACCACTCTAGCCTTAGGGGGTGGGGAGGAGGAGCCCATGCTGGTCCGAACCAGTCACGGTTAAGGGGAGAAGGGGGGTTTCTCACGTCGCGGTCGTCATCGATTTGTCATCGTTCGTTGTGTCATTGTCATCATCGCCGGGGGGTCGTCAAGGGAAGGGGGTCAAATCCCCGACAACTATTGCCAGAGCTCGCCTCTAGTTTCGGGATAAAGATACTCCGCTCTTACTAGCCGATGTTTGCGAAGTGGACTTTTTCTCTTAAATCGCCTTTTACGATAAGCAGAGCTATGCTCAGGGCCTTATTCTACACCGGGGCCAGACGAGGTCAAATATTTTGAGGAAAATTTTCTATTAGTTTAGTCTATTTGGATTACGGGCTCTTCAACCGCTAGGTCATAATGCGTCTCTAGCCATGGAATCTGGGGAGAAAAGCCCATGCTGGTCAGAACCAGCCACGAGTAATGATTGGAAAGGGGGTGGTTCTCACGTCGTGGTGGTTATGGTATTTGTCATCGTTCGTGTTGTCACGAACGTCGTCGTCGTTGGTTACGTCGTCAATGGAAGGGGGAGAGGTCCCCGACGACGAACAAATACTATGGTTGTGTCCTCGGACCTTCAGACACCTCGGTTGCCGGGCAGAGCGATGCTGGATATCTTCTCCCCGGTCCTAGGCTGGTTCACAGAGCCACGTCCAATGATTCTCTGAGCGACGAAACTTATAATGTATAAGACACGAGCTCTGTCGTTTCACTGATTTCAATGCAAAGGTATTTTATAAATATCTTATCAGTTTAAATGGCATTGCTATTATGAACTCCCAACATTGAAGCTTTTCACAGAAACACAAGCAACACTGGCATTGGTTTGTTGGTCTCACCGCCTTCCTTCACGAAGAAAACATCACGATTCTTCTGAAAGTCATGACCACATAAATCGTTTTCTTCTTTAAAAGTTCATTTTTTAAGATATTTGTTTAGTTTATTTGGATTAAGGGCACGTCAACCGTTAGGTCATAATGCGCGACTCTAGCCTATGGGATTTGTGGGAAAATGGAAAAAATTATAACAAAAATCGCGGGTCACACAATGAAGTGAATGTGTAACATCCACACGAAATTTACCCAAACCACGCGCTGTCTTATATGAACGGCAAAACGGTGTGTTAATCAATTACACTTTTGTGTGTGAAATTAACAAATTGTAGTGTGTACACTTTTCGCACTTTAAGGTATGTTATAAAAAATGACACTCTCAGGCGTGTCAAATAACACACCAAGTGGTTTTTGTGTGTGAAATTAACACATTGTAGTGTGTACAATTCACACACTTTAAGGTGTGTTATAAAAATCAACACACTGAGGTGTGTACAAATAATACACCCTACACAGTGCGGATGCTTTCATGCAGACGGTCCAGCGACGACGACGTGAGAAAACTAGGGCGCTTCAACCGGTTAGGTCATATTGCCCCGCCTGTGATAGTGAAAGTTGATGAGATGAGTAGATGCAGGTGTGTTTGATGATTTGATTGTTTTCTAAGTGTATGATTAATATGACTAATAAAAAAATGATGAAAATATTAGCAAAACAACAGTTATGTAGGGCCTATGTGAATGAAAATAATTTAAAAAAGAAAAGTGGTGTGATGTGAATTAAATTTTGTTAAATAGATTACTTTAGATGAGAAATTTTGAAATTTGTCGCCTTTTATGTCGCCCGGGTTTTGTCAAAATTATTTTTTGTTAAGTTTATTTCGAATTTAGGGTGTTTCAATCGTTAGGTCAAAAAGCGCCATTTACCCTAGGGGTTAAGGGGAAGAGGCTCCCATGCTGGTCACAACCAGCCACGGGTAGATGAAGGAAGGGAAAGGGGGGGGGGTTCTCACGCGGATCGTCATCGTCATTGTCATATTCAAGGTTGCATTGTTTTCGTCGTCGTCGTCGGGGAAGTCATCAAGGAAAGAGAGCAAGGTCGCCGACGACGACCGATAAGAGCTCGCTTCTAATTTCAGGCTGAGTTTGCGAGATGAATTTTTTCTCTTGAATCGCCTTTTACGATTAGCAGACCCAAAAGCTCAAGGCCAATTCTTCTCCGAACCCATGACTAGCAAATTTTTGTAAACATTAAACTTACTTAAAATAACGTAAATAAAATACTTGGTATGTTTTAAAAAATTTCCTTCCAGTTAAGTTCACGCCCTTTCATACTAGAGAGGAAGCACAGCTCTGCTCGTTATGATAACATCATTTTTGTTTTTTATTTGGATAAAGGACGAGTCAACCATTAGGTTCATAATGCACCACTCTAACCTAGGGGCGGGGGGGGGGGGGGGAGGAGGGGCCCATGCTGTCAGAACCAGCCACGGGTAAGGGGAGGAAGGGGGGTTTCTCAAGTAGGTTAGTCAACGTCTTTTTCATCGTTCGTTGTGTCATTGTCATCGTCGTCGGGGGGCGTTGTCAAAAGAAGGGGCAAGGTCCCCGACGACGATTTCCAGAGCTCGTCTCTAGTTTCGGGGAGTAATATACTCTCCTCTTTCTAGTGATTGTTTGCGAGCTGGACATTTTCTCTTGAATCGCCTTTTACGATTAGCAGAAACCAGCTTGGGCTAATTTTACCCCGGGCCCAGACGGGGGATGATACCATCCGTTCATAGCGGCAGATGTAAATTTTCAAGTTTTTTGTCCTCGTCTCACAAGACAACATGACGTCAACTGCAAAATTGTAACAGAATGGATAGACGACGATCGGAGAAACTAGGGGGCTCCAACCAATTAGGTAATATTGCGCCCCTTGTGGATAATGAAAGTTAAAAGAGATGAGTTAATAGTGTGTTTGATGATGAGATTGTTTTCTATTGTATAATATATAAGAAAATAAAAAGATGGTGATGAGTTTTAATAGCATAAATAAAGTTTTTTAATTTTAATCGAAAAATAAATTAAAGAAATGTGTATGATGTGAATTAAATTTTGTAAATAAATAACTTTAATTGATAAATTTTTAAGTTTGTCGCGTAATCATATAATAGAAGTTCTTTATATGATTAGGAGAGATCAATTTGGGTGAACAAGGCAACGTTGATTGTAAATTCTGTAAAAATGTGAATTGTATGGTTAAGAATCATCACATGTATCTTGGGGAACAACCTTTTCATCCCTTGTCAAGAGAAGATATCCATGAGGAAGATGTGTGTGGCCTATTCAAATTTGAGACTACGACGACGACAGCGGCGACGTTACAAACAAGGGTGCATTAACCAGTTAAGTAACATTGTTTTTTGTTAAGTCTAACGGATTTAGGGTGCATCAATCGTTAGGTCAAAATGCGCCACTCTATCCTAGGGGATATTGGTAGGAGGGTCCCATGCTGGTCAGAACCAGCCACGGGTAGATGGAAGAAAGGGGGGTTCTCACGTCGGGGTCGTTATCGTCTTTGTCATATTCTGGTTTTATTGTCGTTGTCGTCATCGTCGGGGAGGTTATCTAAGGAAGAGAGCAAGGTCGCCGACGACAACCGATAGAGCTCGCTTCTGGTTTCAGGCTGATGTTTGCGAGACGAACTTTTTCTCTTGGTTTATTTGGTTTAAGGACGCGTCAACCGTTTATTCATAATGCACCACTCTAACCTAGGGGAGGGGGGGAGGAGGGGCCCATGCTGGTCAGAACCAGCCACGGGTAAGGGGAGGAAGGGTGGTTTCTCACGTCGCGGTCTTCATTGTCTTTGTCATCGTTCGTTGTGTCAATGTCATCGTCGCCGGGGGGTCGTCAAGGGAAGGGGGCAAGGTCCACGACGAGTATTGCCAGAGCTCACCTCTAGGTTTGGGGAAAAATATATACTGCCCTCTTATACTAGCTGATGTTGCGAGGTGGACTTTTTCTCTTGAATCGCCTTTTACGAGTAGCAGAGCCATGCTCTGGGCCAATTCTACCCCGGGCCCAGACGGGGGAAGAAAATTATGGTAACGTTAGTAATCAAACAAATCAATAGTTATTTATTTGAATCAAAATAAACAACATGACAATACTTTTTTCCAAAACTGCTGCACAAACATGGCTAGGTTCAAACAAATACAAATAGCATACAAAACGTGTCTGCATCAAAGTAATTAGATTTATTCTAAAGATGTCATTAAAAAGATAGCCAGCGGAATGGCGCAACTACAACAAGTCAACGTTATCCTTTCTTCATGTAAGCAATACAACGTTCTTATATATATAATTTTGTAACTTATATTACTCGTCAAACTTTGGACTAAATATAATGAAGCATGGTGCAGGTCTTCAAGTAAATGCTGCAACAAACTTTGAAAGTATTCTTTATTAAATCCATTTAAGCATGTTATATTCGAAATAATGTAGATACGAATGTTACATTAGAATATGATGTACTTGTTTATGTAATGAGACTATTATTTACAATGTTTATGGTATTGAATTCAGGCTGAGTGCTGTTTTATAATACACGTCTAACGGCAGATTCGAAACTAGGGCCCTCGTATTGACACCATGTGCATCATTGAATCATCAGCCACTGAATTATACAAGTCCCATGAGACTGACGTTACGTCGTGAGATGATTTGGTTTTAAACCGGCACCTCCACCATAAACTACGTCCAAATGACACAAAGACATGAGGTTCAAAATTACTTGTTTTCTACCCGGCACCTCCACCAAATATTACATTACACATATAAATCATTAGACTTTTCACTGTTAATACTGATTTTTATTTAAAAAATAAAAAAATCATTTTTAACGTACACATAACACACGTAACACAACGTTACTACCTGTTATATAGTTTCAATTTTTACAATTATTACATGTCTAATTTTACAAATGAAAAATGAGGAATGAAATTACTATTTTTCTCCTGTGTTGTTTTGCGTAGGCCTACCCCCCTCTACTCTTTCCATAATTACTATACTTTGCGGTTGTGAGTTGATTTCAGATGTGATTTTATTGTACCATAAGACACGTTGCTCACAGTTTGTTTGAAATTACTTGTTGTCTACCCGGCACCTCCACCAAAAACCTCTAGTTTTACTTATATTAAAACTACTCTTATCTTAAACTTATTGAACCGAATTGAATTAAAGTAAAAAAATATACATTAGATGACGAAAATATAAATAAAACTGTACTCGATATTTAACATGTCTCTTAACTGACAGGGGAGTATGAGTTATTACGGTGTAGTCGTCTACTGTCAACTAATTGCAGTTAAACATTATTAACAATTAATTCTTCGCTACTGAACGGCGTAGCTCGAACGTACCGCGCGAGTTTAAGACTCTAGAGGTTGATGGTTGGGAAGCCACCATCGGCAATCCTGCCTGAAGGTTTTCCCCGAGGTTTTTCTCGGTCGTTAATGCGAGTGCAAGGGATTTAGTTCTCTTAAACAGCCCTCGGACATCCCTTCCAAAATACATAAAACCTAGTAAGATACCTGAATAGGGGCATATTGCACTCTGCGATTACAATTATTATGCTGGATAAAGACCTCAAAATGTTTAATTAATTCCCGCACAGAGTTGTGGAAAAAGTATAAGACTGTGTAAAATAATATTGCAAAAAATACATTGATGAAGTTTGAAGATGGATGGAAGAAAATTGTTTAGATGAAAAGAAAACACAAATATAATAACAATTATAACTTCGCACCACTTTATTTAACGGAACACATTTTCGAGATATGACAAATTTTAGTCCTGTTCTTTGCCCATCTGCAGCATTTTAACCATAAACGAAAATGTATTTCTCATCAAAACAGATTTTAATTAAATCTGTCCCAAGAATTGATTTCGTATTTCTTCGAGATGTGATTCAATTAAGAAACTGCCAATCAAAATAAATAATGGAGTTTTTCATATCTCCGATTTCCACGTAAACGATTTTCCTTCATTTTTCTGAGTTGTTCATGATTGAAATATTCGGCTACAATCACTTGGTATAGACCAGTAACTCATGCTCGAATCATCCAAAACAGCTGTGACGATCAGACTTCAATAGGAGTTTATTGTATTTAACCTGTTCCATGACGGGAAAGATCGGCTAGTGTAGCGTTATGCCTCTAACATTATTTATTTCAATGAATTTCACCTGCCCATATGGCAGGAAGGGTAATGCGGGGCTCGTGTGGCCCTCTGTAGCCTGACACAGTGATTACAGAGTTACAAGTTCAGATTAACATTACAACAAAAGACAACCAGAGAACAAAAAATAACGATGAAGTTAAGAAATCGTATCGAATGGTTATGGATATTTAAATAAAGGTCTGAGGGCTTCAAGGATATGACTAGTAATGAAGTCTAACAGTCTTGATTAAATGTAAAGAGTATTGTCAGGCCCGTTTGATATAATTACGTAGTCAAGTTCTTATGTGCCGTCCGCGGTTAGGGCGTAGTTCCGAGGAACACGACACCAAGGGGACGTGGGTTCGAGTCCCGCATAAGGCATGTTTTTTTTTGTAATTGTCCATCACCCTTCAATTTTATCTATCACCACTCATCTCTCGAGTATGAAAATCGCAATTATGGCGTCTTAACTGGCCGAAATGAACCCAGATTTCAAGGCCGTTACACCTAATTTTATTTTTTTATAAAGTTCATGTGACTCAATCAGCTGCCAGCTAGCGACTGACCAGCTTAGCCTATATATCTGCGCCTGCGCCGTATGAGCCAATTATTTTTGAAAGCTATATTATAATTTAATTGTGGAGCAAATGTTCAAGGGCTGTTTTATAGAGGTCTCAATTCATTGAGCTCGCATTAATGACTAAAAAAAACTCTCGAGGATTTCAAATGGCATGGTCAGAAAATTCAACAGACTCTCGCACCACATCTGTCGGTGATACCTCCTATGTCTTGCCGTTGCAACGAAGACACTGAGAGGGTGGTTGAAGAGCATCACTTGAATGTTGCCGGCACTTGTGTGTTGTGTTTAGAACGAAATAACTTCCCACCCCCACCAACCTGTGGCGCTCCATGCTATAGCTCTTGATACACAGCACATTCCAGAAACCCGGGGAATATCTGTGGGCTGTGGTGTATGCTTTCAAACAAAGGCTAAATCAATTGATACTGATCTATGAACCTAGATTCGAGATTTTGAACAAGTCGTGTCAATTATTTTGCAGCTGCTAGTGATAAAATACTTTTTGTGGCTTCTTGGTCTTGTGGCTAGACGCTCTGCTTCCAATGCAGAAGGTCTAGGGTTCGATTCCTACCACATACGAGAGGTTTTTTGTAATTTGACACTTGGTTGGGGCCAATACTCTGACTACCAAAAATCTGTGTAATGTTATGGAGCATAAAAACCCCACACACAACACCTCAGGGACACCTAATTATACCACAATAATACCAACCACACACAACACTGAACTATAACCTGGTTCACTTTCTTTTAAATCGCAACATTTCGGAGTCTCCTACTTCTTCCCTCCAAGCACGGACAATGTTTTAAGTAAGGGTTACATGGGGGCCTATTTACCCAACTCACACGACGGGTTGTCGGTTGATGGTGACAACTTAGTAAAAAAATCATGTTTTTAAACTTAGCAATCAACATTGACAACTTACTAAATAGACCGCCGAAGCTAACATTTGCTTCAGTACAGGTACAATGTTATATAACGACTGCGCTGCGTACGAGTGTTTCTAATTTCAAAGTTTTTTCGCAAGCGTCGTTTCACTTGGGAAATATGACCCCTGGGTATAATTCATGTGTTTTGGTTTTTGTTATTGCTATAGAACATATTTTCGTTTTAAATTGTTATTGTTATTATTTATTATTTTTTTTAGACTTTTACTTGTTATTTATGACATTTTTTTATTGAATTAATCCAACATTGCTGGAATTGTCTACTCCCTTCTAATGGCAACAATTAAAACATAAAACTTCGTCTCCTAACCCAACACACGACACTTCATACCAACACTGCCATCTTGGTCTCATTATAATTATACAATATAATAATTCAATAATTTTGTAGGGAAGCCTGCCCAGGGTGCAATTCATGTCCCTCTTGTAAAAACTATATTTATGTCGCGGAATTAGGACAAATGTGAAGGGATGTCCGAGGGCTGTTTTAGAGGGGCTCAATCATATTTTTGCATTCACATTACGATGAGGAAAGCATAGGAAACAAACTTCGTCAGGATTGCCGGTCTCGACGGGATTTAACCCAGACCTCCCGAAAAAGACTGTCGTATTATACAAATTAACACATAAAACGAATAAAAATTATACTTTAATCGTTGCCAAAAATAGTTCTATGGATTAGGGACGAACCCTTTCCAAATAGCCGGAAATCAAAACTGTGGGGTTCTGATAACCTCACTAGCATCAGACATCAGGGCGGCCTTCTTTAACCTCCGTTTATGTGAATTTGCTTCGTGTAAAAGAACGATTAATTCCATTCACAAATTTTATAAAAAACAAGTAAAAGACAATTTTTTTTTCAATATAACATATATGTTTCTAAAAACCTCACTTTAATAATATTTTCGTTTTGTTTTTAACAAATCTTGTATATAGTGCATGAAACGTAAGAGATGCGAGTTATATCGCAAGTTCCCCCTAATTATCTAAGGCTTTGAATGTAAGGTTCTTATCATTCTACGAGTGTATATTACAGAGAAGTGATACAGAATCCGATGAAATAGGCAGGCGGATGCCGGTTAAATCTGTCATTTCAAAGCTGCTGCGAGTTGTGTTCGGATTACTTATACCTTAATTACACAAACATGCTCATTAACTTTAAGCCCATTGTAGTTTTACGCTTTCACAAGTCCCAAATGTTTACATCGTTGTGCTATTCAGGATGTGGAACGAAAGCGGAGTTCGTTAAAGCATGATTTAGAATTATTCGTTGTGCAGAAAGTCGTCAGTCTTATTGGACGAATTAATATTGTCTGTCGTGAGAAAGGTTTGTAACACGTTTAAGTAATATCGCTACACGAGAAAATAAGTCGTGTGTTGAGAGTTGAGAAGGAACTTTCCGCTTCTCGTTCGCCCTATCTCGCCCATGTTATTTGACTTTAGACACACTCTGGAAAAAAAGATCTGGCTGACGAATGATTATAGATAATGCACTTCGAAACAAAACGACATGAAAACGGGTTCAAGGCTACAGAAAATTGAGTTACATGGGACAAAAATCTACGTTTCCTTTAAAAATTAAAGTTAACATAATTTCTGGCTTCAATCGTTTAGCAATCAGACTTTTTCCTGCAAGCTAGTTTTGTACTCGATTCTGGCAGGAAAGTGCTATTTTAGAAGTTTTGCACAAGAAAGTGTTTTCTACATTTTCTTTAAGCTAGAGAATGTGTGTGTCATAATTTATTTGTTCTAGACCTGCTAATTAATTCATTTGTAACGACATCTGCTGTAAGATCCATGGCATTCATCACGAAAACAAGCACGCTTTTCATGTTGACAAATCTATAGTGTTAATGGAAGTGAGCAAGAAAATGGGTCGAGAAATTGAAAGGAAACGAGTGCGTGTTGTGAGAACGTGATTGTTTGTTCGAATTTATTTGAAATTGTAAATTATTTATTGAGCGTATCATGGCTAGTTTCCTTAGCAAGCGATCAGTACTCATTGCTTTGACAGCAATACCTGATAGTTTTAAAGATGATCATCTCACACTCCTTTCTAATGAAATACATAACTTATGCTCTACCTAGATCAAAGATTTTTAATTATTATTTCCGTCAGCTCAAGGTGTAACTAAGATTCGATCCAAATGAATCGATTCCAATTAAATGTCAAGATTCTCTAGCTAGTGGGGGAGTCCCCGGTTAAAGCAGCAGAGTTCTTCGATAAGTTCCGGGGATATAGTTCAGGAGAGCCGGGCATCCTGACTGACGGTGGTTCAGAGTTTTCTTTAGGTAATATTTCAATTTTACTAAACAAGAAACAATACAAAATATGGTATCACAATATTATATTTATAACTTTCCCAAAAACTTTTATAAATAATTATCACGGACTTAATTATGTCCTTTAATAATCACGTTTTCTGGATTTGTATCGAAAGTCACACTTACACTTTTTTTTAAGAGGAAGCCGGCGTGATTTGATGTTCGCTGCGTTCTTTGTCCTGCAGTCATAAATCATTACATTTTTATACAACTTGGCATTGCTAATGAAGGTCATCTGAACGTCCCTATCATATCAGATGTTCAATATTTTTCATAGATCATTCAGAAAATGCGTAGTTATTGGAGTATTTCGACCATTTTGAGACGGAATTTAGTTTTCGTTTATTTTCTGCAATCAATTAATTAATCGAAAAGTGCTATGATAGATTCATTCATAATTAATTTTTACAAAATTATGTTAAATTAGAAATAGATGCGTAAAATGCGTAAAATGAGCAGCCGTCCTCCCCCTTAGTTCTAATTTCCAGCGGCTGGGTCGACCGGCGATCTTTCAAAGTTAAGTCTCTCGTTCAAGGAAACTTACTTTACCTATCAGTATCGATAATAGAACATTTTCTGAAATAATAAATTCACGGTTTTAAAACATGCCTTCAATAAACCATACATAATGACTATTAAACTGTAACATTCCGTTACTTATCTAGCCTTTTTTTTATTATGCTTTTTACCCTTGTAATAAACAAAAACAACTGACATTAGTAATCTCCTTTCGTGAGAAATGGTAAAAATGAAATTCTGAAAGTCATGTTTTACCTATAAATAACTTTCGTTTTCATGAATTATTGTGAGTGTTGCTCGCTTTACCTGCTCGGCACAATGAGTTGGTAATGAATCAGAGAATGGGTCGATACCACCCGTGTGACCGCGTGGTTTATCACTTACTGCATGCGCTCGGGGTGAATGATATGTTATAAAGGTTGAAAAGGATATAAATTTCATATATGAGAATGAAATAACACATCAATTAAAAAATACTTTTCTTCTTATTGGCAGTAAATAACCAGTGAAACTTTATTGAATAAATTAGTTTAAGAGGACATTTTGTTATAAACCAGCCTGCATATTTATATTCATGTGCCTAGTCAGGTTTAGTTCGACCATGATAAAAACACATTATTCATTGAATTAATATTAAACACGAAACCTGCAATGCGAGGTGGAATTTGCAAACATGCGAATCATCAATCAAGATGCAATATTCGTCGTCGTCGTCTTCGTCGTCACCGTCTTCATTTTCGTCAACTCAATAGATTTATTATTGTTGAAGTTTTAATTTGTTACAGCCTAACCTAACCCAACCTTCACAATATAATCAATGTCCTAACGAAATAAAACTAAACAAGATGTGAAAAATATTCCTGAATGCACCAAAAACGATCATCCACCAACGCACCATTAAAAAGCTTTGGTAAAGACAACTAACCATAAGATAAAATAATGTTTAGACACGTTAAAGGGGTATTTAACCGCTAAACTCAAAAAATATATTTCATTCAGGCTAACTAGTAATGAATTTAGCAATAAACAGAAAAAATTATTGGGGCCACCATGACCTCCCAAAAAATTGTCAAACAAGACATTTTTCGAGCTAGGTCCCATCGGCAAAAATCTCCCATAAGAAATCACATGAGGACGATCTTTATGCCCCGTGACCTTGGAGGATTTTGATCCAAAAAAAATATTGGCCATTATTGACGTACTCTACAGCCTTTTCTGTAAATTCTCTATATTTTGTTTTGTAATTTGGGCAAATAGTTTGGTCAAAATATGCTGATAACCAAGATAGGGTGTGATTTTGGAATGCATATTTTTGCGTGTTTGGGGGTAGCTATATTTGGGCACAGTTTCAAGACACGATGTTATAAAGGGGCATTTTAGATTGGTACTATGCTCTAGTATCTATGTGGACCAAAAAAGAAGCAGGTTAAAGCCGATATAAGAAATTTCCCAAAACACCAACTTCGCAAGTTTCTGGATCAACAAAATTAAAAAATTCGTGTTTAATTACATTTACAAGATATAATCTTTTTTTTAAACTGTCATTTAAGTGTAGTATTGTGCTATAGATCACGTGGTAAAAAACTTTTTTTGGGTTTTTAGCCCCTTTAACGAAACGCTTCCCCTGGCGCGCTCTGTTAGGTAACCTGACTAGCTAACATAAGCGACGGTACGCGTGACGTCTTCATTATCGATTATGAAATTTCAAAAATCCTTATTTTGATTGATCAGATATTATGGATATTTATTAGACTAACATAAACTTGTGAAAACAAAATTTTCTCCAACTCTAAAGTAAATTGTTAAACTCTATTTAGTTACTGCCTGCAAGGTCTCTAACAGATAAACAGCTCACTTAGTCTTCATTATCGATACCTAAATCATTAAATTTCTTATTTTGATTGATCAGATATTATGGACATTAATACGTCCAACATAACTTGTGCAATAAAGTTTTATCTCCAACTCTAAGGTAAATTGTTAAAAACTGTTTTGTTACTGCCTGTAAGGTCTCTCACAGATAAACAGCTCACTTCCTTTATAAGGCCGTCTTTTTATCGATATCTAAAATCATTAAATTTCTTATTTTGATTGATCAGATATTATGGACATTAATACGTCCAACATAACTTGTGAAATAAAGTTTTATCTCCAACACTTAGGTAAATTGTTAAAATCTGTTTAGTTACTGCCTGCAAGGTCTCTCACAGATAAACAGCTCACTTCCTGTATAAGGCCGTCTTTATTATCGATATCTTAAATCATTAAATTTCTTATTTTGATGATCAGATATTATGGACATTTATACGTCCAACATAACTTGTTGAAATAAAGTTTTACCTCCAACTCTTAGGTAAATTGTTAAACTCTGTTTAGTTACTGCCTGCAAGGTCTCTCACGGATAAACAGCTCACTTCCTATATAAGCCGATCTCTTAGTCTTCATTATCGATACCTAAAATCATTAATTTCTTATTTTGATTGAGCAGATATTATGGACATTAATACGTCCAACATAACTTGTGAAATAAAGTTTTATCTCCAACTCTTAGGTAAATTGTTAAAAACTGTTTTGTTACTGCCTGCAAGGTCTCTCACAGATAAACAGCTCACTTCCTATATATGGCCATCTTTATTATCGATATCTAAATTCATTATAATTTCTTATTTTGGATTGATCAGATATTATGGACATTAATACGTCCAACATAACTTGTGAAATAAAGTTTTATCTCCAACAGTTAGGTAAATTGTTAAAAACTGTTTAGTTACTGCCTGCAAGGTCTCTCACAGATAAACAGCTCACTTCCTATATATCTAAAATCATTAAATTTCTTATTTTGATTGATCAGATATTATGGACATTAATACGTCCAACATAACTTGTGAAATAAAGTTTTATCTCCGACTCTTAGGTAAATTGTTAAAATCTGTTTAGTTACTGCCTGCAAGGTCTCTCACGGAATAAACAGCTCACTTCCTATATAAGGCCGATCTCTAAGTCTTCATTATCGATATCTTAAATCATTAAATTTCTTATTTTGATTGATCAGATATTATGGACACTAATACGTCCAACATAACTTGTGCAATAAAGTTTTTATCTCCAACTCTTAGGTAAATTGTTAAACTCTATTTAGTTACTGCTGCAAGGTCTCTCACAGATAAACAGCTCACTTCCTATTTAAGGCCGATCTCTTAGTCTTCATTATCGATACCTAAAATCATTAAATTTCTTATTTGATTGAGCAGATATTATGGACATTAATACGTCCAACATAACTTGTGAAATAAAGTTTTATCTCCAACTCTTAGGTAAATTGTTAAAAACTGTTTTGTTACTGCCTGCAAGGTCTCTCACAGATAAACAGCTCACTTCCTATATAAGGCCATCTTTATTATCGATATCTAAATTCATTTAAATTTCTTATTTTGATTGATCAGATATTATGGACATTAATACGTCCAACATAACTTGTGCAATAAAGTTTTATCTCCAACACTTAGGTAAATTGTTAAAATCTGTTTAGTTACTGCCTGCAAGGTCTCTCACAGATAAACAGCTCACTTCCTACATAAGGCCGTCTTTATTATCGATATCTTAAATCATTAAATTTCTATTTTGATTGATCAGATATTATGGATATTTATACGTCCAACATAACTTGTGAAATAAAGTTTTATCTCCAACTCTTAGGTAAATTGTTAAACTCTGTTTTGTTACTGCCTGCAAGGTCTCTCACGGGAAAACAGCTCACTTCCTATATAAGACCGATCTCTAGAAGTAGCACTTGAGGGGTCCGCGGTATTGGAGTCAACCAAGACTGGCCAGTGACCATGGAGTTATTTAATACTGCTGTCCTTTATAAACAGATACTATTATAACTCCTGAAAAGATTATTGTGTTGTGTGCACCAACCATAATCGACTCGTGTGTGCTGTCTATATACCCCGTGGAACAAGCTGCAAAAACTATAGGAACTTTTTCAAACCCGGGAAAAACCCAGCCCCAAAATTTTGGGAGCATTAAAAGCCCATATTTTTAAAGAATGTTTTTTTCCCCACGGGGAAAAACGAAAATGGTAACAAAAAATCGCCTGTCTTTGGCGTCCACAAGAGAAAATTTTTTGCAAATTTTCCCAAAAGCACATGGAAAAGAAGTGGGGAAGAAAAAACCCCCTCGCTCCCAAACCCTTTTGGATCCCCGGGCCAGTGGGGACGAAGCAAGATTCTAAACTGGCAGGGAACCCCACGATAAGCAGAAGAAAAAAGGGACGTCCGTTCGGGCCCAAATAGCCCACGGGCTACTTAGGGCGGTTTCGCCAATTACCCCTTCACGTCGGTTTTTCCCCCGGGTTTTTGAGTCACCGGGGGCAGTTCTGCTGCACAGGTCGTCCCAATTGTTGTGGGTTCACCCCGGGTTCCCCCCCAAAGGTTTTTGAGTCGCCTGAGTTCTGGACTAGGCCCAACCAGCTCCCCCGGGCCCTTCCCAATAAATTTTATTTTTTTTTTTTGTGGGCCCAATCTCTTTTTTGTGACCATGCACAACAACGTCCCCAAGCCCGACGATGGCGGGAAACGGTCGAAAACCCCGGACAAGCAATCCAAAAAGCTTTCCTCGCCCCCCCGGAGGGAACCTGATAAAAAAAAGACTGTTTTTTGCCGCGCACCCCCCGCAAACCCGGAAAACCCCAAAAGGGTCCAATTGTTCTACAAAAAAGTTTTCACCTCTGGCCGATCCCCCCGGCCCCCTGGAACCCCCGGGACCCCACTTTTTGTGTGTACCGACGAAGGAAAACGCAAAAAACCCCTAAAACCCAAAACAGTCCGTATACCACCGGGGTTGGTATACAATTTCCGGGTTTAAACCAGACTGTAATCGATGCATCAAACCACTATGAAAGTCAGATTTTACAGTTGTGAACGCAAAGGGACTCACACAAGTTTCAAGCTCACGTCCATAATCAAACCGTGGGGTCAAAACCGAACTAAAGGAAAAAATTGCCAATATCACCCTTCAACCCGTCCAGGGTTTAAACCCACAAGCACGTGTTTCAAAGGACTAATTTCCCACTAAAACAGTGGGGGAGGTCTGGAGATGTTGCCCGGGGAAGGGTATGCCCCCAAACAAGCCCAAAAACCAATTTTCCTCATCTGGAGATAGCTCGAATGCACCCCCGTTAAAATTGCCATTGTTTTGGGGACCACTTTGGTTTTCCCCAAAAGGCAAAAACATTCTAGTTTTTACGCGTCTGGGGAAAACTTTTGGGGTTTGCGGGAAAAAGCTTTTTAAGGGGTCCAAAGGGGCCTCAAATGTGTTTAAAAAACTGCCGGGGCTTTGGGTCATTCGCCCCTGCCTTTTGCAAAAAAAGCGCCGAAATGTTAAAAATGCGGCAGGCCCCGCGGGGACTGAATCCCCCAAGGGATAGGTCGTCACCAGCCACTTCCCAAACTGTTTTGGAGATCCCCCGGGGGGGGCCCCTGCTCGAGGCGATCCCCGACGTACAAGGCACCCTAGAGCGCTACCCCCCTTTCCCCAAACCCGCCGCAAAAAAACCCGCCCCAATGGGGACACAACCAACAAACACTCGGCCATCAAGCTACAAAGGCTTCTCCACCTGCAAAAAACCCAAAAGCCCCCGATTTTTCGGGGGGGGGGGAACAGGGGGCTTTTCCAAAACTAAAGGGTTCGCGCGAAACCCAAAAACAACAGATTCCGACATACCCCCGGCACCTCCCCCAAAAAATTTCCAAATCATCCATCTTACTCTGTTCCGACCCCAGATAAAGATACTAAAATCACCATGGGAAAGGGTGCGTACTTTGCAGGCAAGTTGCAAACAAAAACCTGAAAACCCAATATTTTTCAACCAGGGTAGGCTTTCTTACCGTGTTCGCACAAGAACAAAAAACCCAAAAAATGGCAGCCCTCTAAACCAAATGGCATTAAATTTGGCAGGGAAATTCCATGGCGGGGGAAAAGGGCAAGACCCCCGAACTTCTTGATTTCATGAAAAATCATATTTTTCACGTCTGTTTAATATCTAAAACGCCCTTTTCCGCCCCTGGGGTAATTTGGGGAAAAAGGGGAAAAACCAAAAAGTCTATTCGAACAGACGGGCCTCAGGAGGGACCAAAACCCAAGCGAACCCAAAAAAAAAGGGGGTACTGCAATTTTAGTGAACTCGCTCTTTACCCCTTTTTAAAATCCCAACCCCTGCACCCCTCACTCGTGGAGGCTACAGCTATAGAATTTCCGCCTTCCAATTGGGCCCTTTTCCCAAATCCTCTCTGTTTTATAGACCCCCGCCCGGGTACTTTTTTCCGCGCGTAAACCTCGATGCCGGGACGTCTTGTATAAACCCAAAGGGCTCATTGCAGGCGCCCTTTAAATTTGCAAAAACTCCTCTTGGAACTCTGGGGTTTTTCCAAAAAACACAAAAAGGGTGATCCCCTCTTTTGCACCTGTTTTGTCCCGGACTGGGTAGTTGCGGGTCCCCGGGCCCACCCACTTAAAACCCCAGGGAAATCCATCCCAGTTTGTTTTAGATTTTCCCTTGCTATTTAAACATCAGATGCTTTTACGACTTTTCGGCCATACCCACCCCACCTGGGATCATGACCCCAACATGATTCGCCTGGGAAATGGGCCTTTTTGTTAACCCCCCCAACCCCACAAAGTTTTTAAAAATGCGACGGGCCCCAAAATTTTAAAAAAGTTTTTTGGGCAGAAATGTTTCCAAACCCTCTCGTCCTACCTTAAAAACACAAATTGAGCAAAGACAAAGTTTCCAAACCATCACAAAAGGGTAACCCAAACAGGGCGTTTTTAAGCTGCCGTTCCTAATAAAATATCGAGGGAGTGACATTGTAGGGCCCCTGCCCCGCGCCCCCAAAAAGAAATAAAAGAGAAAAATCCCATTAGGCGCGAGGGGGGGAAAAAAAAAAAAAAAGGGAATTTCGAACCCCCAAATTTAAAACCCAGCGCAAAAATAGAGCATGTGCAAATTTAAAAAAGAGGACTTTGGGGAGCATCGTGCGAGAAAAGGGGCACGAGGCGCCCGGTAAATTGTTTTTTCCGGGGACAACTAAATCTGGAGAAGGGCCCAAAACGCACAGGGGCCGCCCCGAAACCTGATCCCCCTTTCACCGTAAACCAACAAAAAACTTGCCTGTAGCCCTTTTGAAAAACCCAAATGTCTTGCTGCCACGCTGGAGAGCCCTTTCCCTTCCTAACCCACCCAAACGAGTACCCCCACCACAAAATTAAATAAAATCATGTAAAAACTTTTTTTGCTGAGAACCCCGGGAGCCGTGGAATTTTCCCGGGGGCACAAATGCCCCATTACCGAATTTGCCGAAATAGCACGAGCTTTCCCTCTTAACAAAGCACCAGGCTGGATGGGTAACGGGACAAATTGTCAAACCCTTCCAACCCAAAAACAGCAAAAATTACTTTCAGTCTTTCAAACAGCTCTGTTTACTTCAACATTCCCAAATTCATGGGAAAATTGGGAAAGATAATAACTTTTCTTAACCCGGCAAACCCCACGAGATCCATCCAGCTACAGACCCATTAGCTTGCTCTCTATCCTGTCAAAAAAATTTGAAAAGATTCTCCTGGCTAAACTTTAACGGGCCCTGCTGCCCAAAAAACCCCGTCCGCCTGACGACAATTTGGTTTTTTCCCTGCCAAACCTCTTTTTTCCAAAATTTGGGTAGAGTGGGTTTTTACCCTACGGAGGAATAAAAATTTTTTTAAAAACGGGCAAAAAAGCGGCCCCTCTTTCCAGCCCTTTTCCAAAAACATTCGAAACCCTGTGTGGCATGAAGGTCTGCTTTTTTTAAAATAAAAAACTTTAAAAATTTTCCCAAAATACCTTATCAACATCACAAAACAAATTTCCGCTGGACATCGTTTCTAGTTCAAAGGCAAAAAGCTACTTCCCCCGGCGGCCCATAGCTGCTGGGGGGGCCTCAAGGTTTTTTGTATTTCTCCATTCTACTTTAATATATTTTCCCATGACTTCCCCAAGCCTCCACGCAAAGTAGTTTTCCGGGTTCCCTTTTCAGACCTTTTTGTTGCGCTAATAATGGGTAACGGTTGGGTGAAAATTGCTTCGAATTGGCCAACAAGGGGGTGGATTTGATGGTCATTGTAAAAGATAAATGGGGTATGGGTCCTAAAGGGTTCAAAAAATAGTGCCACACTAAAATTTTTTGGTAATTTACCGGCAGGGTGCTCTTCGTTCGTAATCCCTGACGAAAAAAGTACAAAGGTCAAGCAGGAATAATTATCTTTGGTGCCTTACTAGACAAAACTCATTTCGGAAAAATGTTAAGGCAAATTTGGGCCAAAAACAAATGGGAAAACTCGCATCGGTTTTATCCCCTTTTACCCCTCTGGTGAATTATTTTCCCGCTCCAAAATTTTTAAATTTTACAAATTTATGCATTTCCCAACCCAGCCCTCCGTACGCGTCCCCTGTTGGTCGAAACCCGCGCAGAGATACCTCGAAAAACTTCAAACATTTCAAAAAAAAGAAAAGTGAAAATCATCACTTTGGGGTTCCCCATTGCACTAAATTTCCCCTTCATGCAGACTGTGGGGTTAGAAAAAGATGGAGGCCCACCTAGAGGCACTTCATTTTTCCCTTTTTTTTTGGGGCGTTTAAAAACTTTCCCCCAAAACCCCTTTTTTTCGAAACATACCCCCAATTCTGTTACAAAAAAGCGCTGCAATCCGCAAAATTTAGGCCCCCCCACCCCCCCGGGGGGGTAAGAAAGGGACGGGTGCAAGTGGCCGCCAACCAAAACCCCCCTCCCCCTTTAGGATCTTTAAAACAAACCCCATGGGGAAAATTGCCCCAGCCTGTTAAAATTTTTTTATCTTATTGGTTTAAACCGATAAAAAATTTAAATCGCATTTATTTTTACTATTAATTTTTTTAAAAAAATTAAAAAAAAAAACAGCCAAGCCCGTCAAAATTATTTTTTTTTCGGAAAACCCCTCCCAAAATAAAAATTTCAACAGACACGTGTTGCACAACTAAAAAAAACCCCAATGAAATTAAAAACTATATAACTGAATTATTTTTGCCCCTGCACTAGGGGTCAGCAAATTTTAAGGGATGCGCTATTAAAACCACGCATGCACCCCCCCCCACAAGAAATTTAAAGGGGAAATGTTTTCATTATTCGGGATACTATAAAACGGATAGGGCTCTTACCGAGCTGAACCCATTACTTTTTATATGATTTTTCCTCATGCATTAGACTTTTGGGCCCTGTTTTACATTTAACTTTCCCTTACATTTTTTAAACCCAAAGGGTAATATTATACACTTCGCAATTTTTTAATTTTTTAAAATAATTTTTTTTAAAGTTTTTTTTTTCCCTTGTGCAAAATTTTACAGGTATGTTTTTGGTTTTTAATTTGCGGGGAAAATTCATTGTATCTATTACAGGGTGAATAGCAAGTAAAATTCAAAAATTTTAATTTTTATCTAAATTTCAAAAATTTTAAAAGTAAGTAATATTTCTAACAAATACTTTTTTATTATTTACTTTATTTTCTATGTAAATTTACTAAGAAAAACTCGTATATTTTAAATAGAAATTTTTTGGGATTGGAGTTTTTTAATTTTTTTTTGTAATCTTAACAGGATATTTTTTATCAGTGGGATCAAAATGGACTTTATCTGTTTCTTCGCCTATACATAAGCAGAAGGGCCCCCCCCCGCTCCCGGGGCAAATTTAACCCCGTCCCCGACAGGGGGTTTTTTTTTTTTTGGGTTTAAAATTTTGATTAAGGACGCGTCAACCGTTGGTCATTATGCCCACTCTAGCCCCAAGGGTGGGGGAGGAGGGGCCCCCTGTTTGGGCGAGAACCAGCCCCGGGGAAAGGGGGGAAGAGTGGTTTTTTCACCCTTTGCGGGCGTCCCTCGTCTTTGTCTCGTTCGTTGTGTCATTGTCATCGTCGCCGGGGGGTCGTCAAGGGAAGGGGGCATGGTCCCCAACGACGATTGCCAGAGCTCGCCTCTAGGTTCGGGGAGTATTATAATCCCCGCTTACTAGCTGATGTTTGCGAGGTGGACTTTTTCTCTTAAATCGCCTTTTACGATTAGCAGAGCCATGCTCTGGGCCAATTCTACCCCGGTCCCAGACGGGGGAAGGGGTTGATTTATTAAAATTGTGCGTCAACCCTTAAAATTTTCTACTTACTACGACGTGAGAAACTAGCGCGCTTCAACCGATTAAGTCATATTGCGCCGCCTGTGATAATGAAAGTTGATGGATGAGTTAATACAGGTGTATTTTAAGATTAGATTGTTTTCTAAGTGTATAAATAACAAAATAAAATGATGATGAAAGTAATAGCAAAATAAAAGATATGTATGTGAATGAAAATAAATAAATAAAAGAAATGTGAATGATGTAAATTAAATTTTGTTGAGAGATGACTATGGATGAGAAATTTAGAAAGTTTAACGCCGTTATCATAAGATAGAAGTTATTTATATGAATGGGAGAGGTCAAATTGCGTGCGCAAGGCATCATATTTGAAACATTTTTCTAGCATATGATTCACGGTTAAAGGAACATCACATGTGTCACATAGGGGAATAACCTTTTCTCTGGATATCCGTGCGCTAGACTTAAGTAGCCTATACGGTGATATGAAATAACAACGACGTGAGCAACTAGGGCGCGTCAACCGATAAGTTCATATTTCGCCGCCTGTCATTTTTGCAATGATAAAATTAGATTACTGTTTATGTGGTGTTTTTAATGATAACGATTATAATGTTTTTAAGTTTACATGGTAAGGGGGAACATGGTAGAGATTGTTATAATAGCAAATGAAATATTATTTATTTGAATAAAACAATCAAATGTGTTTAATGTGAATTCAATTTGGGTAAACAAATTATATTTTAAATCAAAAATCAAAAACTTTGTCTCTTTTATTATCACACTGTGATAGAAAATCTTCGTGTGATTGGGAGAGATCAAATTTCTTGCGCTAGGCATAATATTTAGTTCTTCCTAGTAATAAAAAATAAACACAACTGTACAGAGATGAACGTGCTGGACAGAACCTGCCAGAGGCAGGTACAGGAATATTTATGAAATTCAAACATAATAGTGATACCAGCCAAATGGATGAGATTAATTAAATGTAACGTAACGTAGAACAAAGGACATGTGAATTTTGTTTTCAGTTTATTTGGGTTAAGGGGCGTCAACCATTAGGTCTTAACGTGCCACACTAGCCTCGTAGAATCTACAATCCAATGTTGGCCTGAAACAGCAACGTGTGTTTCTAAGGAGGTGTGGGAGGATTCTCTCGTCGTGGTCGTCATCATCTTTGTCATAGTTCCTGAGACCATGGTCGTCGTCGTCGGAAAGTTCGTCCAGAAGTGGGAGGTACACCCGACGACGATTGCCGGTAGTCGCATCTGTTTTCAGGAAGTAAAATACTCCCTTTCAAAAAGCTGATGTTTTAAGTTTAGCCTATAAAGGAAAAGAGATAAGAGAGATGATTTAATAGCAATTGAAATAATATTTATTTTAAAAAAAACAATCAAATGTGTTTATTTGTGAATTCGATTAGGGAAAACAAATTATATTTTGAATGATATTTCTTTTGTTGGTTTATTTGGATTAAGGACGCGTCAACCGTTAGGTCATAATGCACCACTCTAACCTAGGGGGGGGGGGGGGGTGTAGGAGAGGCCCATGCTGGTCAGAACCAGCCACGAGTAAGCGGAGGAAGGGGGGTTTCTCACGTCGCGGTCGTCATCGTCTTTGTCATAGTTCCTGATACCATGGTCGTCGTCGTAGGAAAGTTCGTCCAGGGGTAAGAGGTACACCCGACGACGATTGCCGGTGGTCGCATCTGTTTTCAGAAAGAAAAATACTCCCTTTCATAAAGCTGATGTATTCGAGACGAACTTTATCACTTTCCTCGCCTTGTTTCCCGACTATTGCAGGAGCTAGGCTTTATTTTTCTGAAAGAACTTCGTCGATATGCTAGGTGATTAATGTATGGGGGATGAAAATTCCATGTTGGTAAAAAGTAGCCACCGGAAGGGAGAGGAAAGGGTGGTACTTAATGGCTTATTATTTTGTAAAATGCCGCGTCAACCATTAGTTCATAGTGCATGAATCAAGCCTATAGATAGAGGACGGGAAATCCAATTCAACGACGACGTGAGAAACTAGGGCGCTTCAACCGCTTAGATCATATTCGCCGCCTTGATATTGCTATAATTTAATAAGATTACTGTTATATGGTGTTTTTGATGATTTGGACATTATTTTGTTTTTAAAGTTTATAAATGAAAAGAAAATGATGGTGATGATTGTAATAGCAAATGAAATATTATTAATTTGAATAAAACAATATCTATCTTCGTCTCATCGGAACGCTTTGTCCGTGAGTTACAATGTAGCACCGGCCTCTGATGGCCATAAATTACAGTTTGAAGGGAGTGCCTGATGATGAGGACGCGTAGTCGTGGATTTTTCCAGACTGTATGATTGAAAAAGGGGGTTTTTAATTTGGGGAAAAGCGACGACGACGACGTGAGAAACTAGGGCGCTTCAACCGGTTAGGTCATATTGCCGCCTCCTGTGAATGAAAGGAAATGAGAAGAGTGAATGCAGGTATGTGTGATGATTAGATTGTTTTCTAAGTGTATAAATAACAAAATAAATTGATGATGAAGAAAGTAATAGCAAAATAAAAGTTATGTATGTAAATGAAAATAAAGAAAAGAAACAATTGTGTAAGATGTGAATTAAATTTTGTTAAATAGATTACAATGGATGAGAAATTCAGAAAGTTTGTCGCCGTTATCATATGATAGAAGTTCTTCATATGATTGGGAGAGATCAAATTGCGTGCGCAATGCATCATATTTGGCACATTCTGCTAGCATATGATGCACGGTTAAAGGTACATCACATGTGTCACATATGGGAATAATTTCTCTGGTTAAGAGATATCCGTGTGTTAGGCGTGTATGGCCTATACGAATTCTAGACAATACCACCTCTTCTCTACGTGAGAGTCGAGACGTAGGTGGACGAATTTTGTTAGTCAATGTGGGCATCACACTATGCAATTTGTTATTTTGCAACACATCCCACGATGCTTGTCGCAAATCCAACAATCTTTGCTTGTATCCACTCTTGACATCTGGAACGGGAACTAGATTGAAATCAACGTCGCGACGCTGGGAAGCTTCCTTAGCAGCCCGATCAGCGTGTTCATTTCCCTCTATGCCCACGTGTCCAGGTATCCAGCAAAACTCTATTATATATCCCATAGAGGTTAGTTTTTGTAAATAGTATTGGACTTCTTGTACCAAATGATGACTAGAATACATGAGTTTTATAGCTTGAAGTGAACTTAAGCTATCTGAACACAAAAGGTATTCTCCACAACGACAGCGTAGAAGATGGCGAATAACTCTGCAGTGAAAACTGAACACACGTCGCTTAGCCTGAAACGTTCAGTTAAGGTGGAGCAATAAAAGGCACTTCCAACCTTGTTGTCAATTTTGGAGCCATCTGTGAATACCATAGTAAATCTTGATGTTCATGGCAAATCTTTCTAAAGTTAATTTTGAATACACTATCGCAAGTAGAGTTTTTATCAAACGACAAAGGTCGAATATTATGATCGGTTCTGGTGTAAGCCAGGGCGGTTATTGCTAAATACAAAATTAAAAACTTTTTGGCAGATCGCGGATCATTCGCCAGATAATTGTACAGTATAATGTGGAGGGTCAAAATAACTTTACAGTAGGAACGGTTTTGTTATTCCCGTCTCTTCTTGGCGGGCGGTGGAAGACCTCCTTGGAACATCGGGAGCCGCTTTCGGTTGAGATTTTTTTGGTTTATTTTTGGTTTATTTGGATTAAGGACGCGTCAACCGTTAGGTTATATGCACCACTTTAGCCAAAGGGGCGGAAGGGGGGAGGAGGGGGCCCATGCTCGTCAGAACCCGCCACGGGTAAGGGGAATATAAAGGGGGTTCTCACGTCGCGTTCGTCAGTGTTTTCGTCATTGTTCGTGGTGTCATTGTCGTCATCGTCGTCAAAGGGTCTTCAAGGGAAGGGGCAAGGCCCCCGACGACGATTGGTAGAGTTCGATATCTTTTTCGGGGAGTAACATACTACCCTTCTTATAGTGATGTTTGCGAGGTGGACTTTTTCTCTTGAATTTCGCCTTTTACGATTAGCAGAGCCATGCTCTGGGCCAATTCTACCCCGGGCCCAGACGAGGTCAAATATTTCGAGGAAAATTTTCATTAAGTTTAGTTTCATTTGGATTAGGGGCTCTTCAACCACTATGTCATAATGCGTCTCTAGCCATGGAATCTTGGGAGAAAAGTCCCATGCTGGTCAGAACCAGCCACGGGTAATGGGCGGAAAAGGGGGGGGGGGGTTCTCCCGTCGTGGTCCTTATAGTATTTTTTCATCGTTCGTGTTTGCATGGTCGTCGTCGTCGTTGGTAAGGTCGTCAAGGGAAGGGAGAAAGGGTTCCCGACGATGAACAAATACTATGGTTGTGTCCTCGGACCTTCAGACATCTCTGTTGCCGGGCAGAGCGATGCTGGATTTATTCTCCCCGGTCCTGGGCTGGTTCACAGAGCCACGTCCAATATTTTCTGAGCGACGAAACTTATAATGTATAAGACACGAGCTCTGTCGTTTTTCACTGATTTAATGCAAAGGTTTTATATAAATATCTTTACAGTTTAAATGTCATTGCTAATATGATCTCCCAAGATTGAAGCTTTTCACAGAAACAAAAGCAACACTGGCATTGGTTTGTTGGTCTCACCACCTTTCTTCACAACGAAAACAACACGATTCTTCTGAAAGTCATGACCACATAAATCGTTTTCTTTTTTAAAAGTTGGATTAAGGGCACGTCAACCGTTACGTCATAATGCACGACTCTAGCCTATGGGATTAGTGGGAAAAAGGGAAAAAAAATACAACAAAAATCATGGGTCACACAAAGAAGTGAATGTGTAACATTCACCCCAATTTACCCAAACAACGCGCTGTCTTATATGAACGGCAAAAGGGTTTGTTTTAATCTATTACACTTTTTTGTGAATTAACAAATTGTAGTGTGACATTTTTCGCACTTTGGGTATGTTAGCAAAAAAATGATATTCTCAGGCGTGTACCAAATAACACACCAAGTGGTTTTTGTGTGTGAAATTAACACATTGTGTCTGTACAATTCACACACTTTACGGTGTGTTATAAAAATCAACACACTGAGGTGTGTACAAATTAAAACCAAAACACGTGCGGATGCTCCCATTCGAATCGTCCGAAGACCACGACGTGAGAAACTAGGGCTTTTTTCAACCGTTTAGGTCATATTGCGCCGCCTGTGATAATGAAAGTTGATGAATGAGTTAATGGTGTGTTTGATGATTAGATTGTTTTCCAAGTGTAAAAAAATAAAATAATGATGACAATATTAGAAAAACAACAGTTATGTATGTAATGAAAATAAATTAATAAAGAAAAGTGTGTGATGTGAATTAAATTTTGTTAAAATAGATTATTTTGGATAGAAATTTTGATAGTTTGTCGCCGTAATGTCGACCGGTTTGTAAACATTATTTTTTTAAGGGTTTATTTGGAATTTTAGGGTGCCTCCAATCGTTAGGTCAAAAAGCCCATCTACCCTAGGGATATGGGGAAGAGGCTCCCATGCTGCTCAGAACAAGCCACGGGTAGATGAAGGAAAGGAAAGGGGGGGGGGGTTCTCACGTCGGGTTTCGTCATCCTCATTGCATATTCGTGTTTTCATTGTTTTCGCCCGTCGTCGTCGGGGAAAGTCATCAAGGATTGAGGGCACGGTTTATTGGTTTAAAGGACGCGTCAACCGTTAGGTCAAATGCCCCACTCTAGTCTAAGGGGGGTGGGGGAGGGAGGGGCCCATGCTGGTCAGAACCAGCCATGGGTAAGGGAGGAAGGGGGTTTCTCACGTCGCGGTCGCATCGTCTTTGTCATCGTTCGTTGTGTCATTGTCATCGTCGCCGGGGGGTCGTCAAGGGAAGGGGCAAGGTCCCCGACGACGATTGCCAGAGCTCCCCTCTAGTTTCGGGGAGTAAGATACTCCCTTTTTCTAGCTGATGTTTCGAGGTGGACTTTTTCTCTTGAATCGCCTTTTACGATTAGCAGGGCCATGCTCTGGGCTAAATTTTACCCCGGGCCCAGAGGGGGGATGATAACATCTGTTCATAGCGGCAGCTGTAATTACAAGTTTTGTGTCCTCGTCTCATCAAGACAACATGACGTCAACTGCAAAATATTTAACAGAAAAACTGAACGACGATGGAGAAACTAGGGCGCTCCAACCGATTAGGTAATATTGCGCCGCCTGTGATAATGAAAGTTGATGAGATGAGTTAATAGGGTGTTTGATGATGAGATTGTTTTCTAATTGTATAATATATTAGAAAATAAAAAGATGGTGATGAGGTAATAGCATAAATAAAGTTATTTATTTAAATCGAAAAAAATAAATTAAAAAAATGTGTATGATGTGAATTAATTTTGTTTGTCGCTGTTATCATATAATAGAAGTTTTTTTTATATGATAAGAAGAGATCAATTAGGGTGAACAAGGCAACGTTTATGGTACATTCTGTAAAAATGTGATGTATGGTTAAAGAATCATCACAAAGTATCTGGGAACAACCTTTTCATCCCTTTTTAAGAGAGATATCCATGAGTAAGATTTTGTGTGGCCTATTAAATTTGAGACGACGACGACGACAGCGGCGACGTAACAAACAAGGGTGCATTAACCAGTTAAGTAACATTTGTTTTTTTTTAAGTCTAAAAGGATTTAGGGTGCTTCAGTCGTTAGGTCAAAATGCCACTCTATCCTAGGGGATATTGGTAGAGGGTCCCCTGCTGGTCAGAACCAGCCCGGGGAGAGGAAGAAAGGGGGGTTCTCACGTCGGGGTCGTTATCGTCTTTGTCATATTTTGGTTTCATTGTCGTCGTCGTCATCGTCGTGGAGGTTTTCTAAGAAAGAGAGCAAAGGGCGCCGACGACGACCGATAGAGCTCGCTTCTGGTTTCAGGCTTATGTTTGCGAGACGAACTTTTCTCTTGGTTTATTTGGATTTAAGGAACGCGTCAACTGTTAATTCATAATGCACACTCTAACCTTGGGGGGGGGGAGTAGGGACCCATGCTGGGCAGAAAACCCCCACTGGTAGGGGGGGAAGGGGGGGTTTCCCCACGTCGCTTTCGTCTTCGTCTTTGTCATCGTTCGTTTGTGTCATTGTCATCGTCGCCGGGGGATCGTCAAGGGAAGGGGCAATGTCCCCGGGCAAATATTGCCAGAGCTCACCTCTAGGTTTGGGGAAAAATATATACTGCCCTCTTATACTAGCTGATGTTGCGAGGTGGTCTTTTTCTCTTGAATCGCCCTTTTACTAGAATAGCAGAGCCATGCTCTGGTCCAATTCTACCCCCGGGGCCCCGACGGGGGAAGAAAATTATGGTGACGTTAGTATCAAACAAATGAAAAGTTATTTATTTTAATCGAAATAAAAAAACATTGACAATACATTTTTCCAAAAATGCTGCACAAACATGGCTAGGTCAAAACAAATACAAATAGCATACAAAAACGTTTCTGCATCAAAGTAATTAGATTTATTTATTTTTTTACCTTTTAAAACAGATTTTTTAACTAGAATTGACGTTAATAAATAAATACATAAATAAAAAGGGGGTTGCAAGTCAGCTTTGATGAATATTTTCACAGACGTATTCTTCCCTTGGTTTTATTGGTTTTTTTGGATTAAGGGCGTGGTCAAACGTTAGGTCATAATGAGCTACTCTAGCCTAGGGGATATGGGGAGGAAAAATCTTATGCTGGTCCCGAACCAGTCACGGGTAGGAGAGGAAAGAGGGGAATCTCTCTTCGCGATCGTCTTAGTCTTTGTTATTTCGTTACCTCCTGATGTCGACAAGGTCGTCGCCAAGAGAAGTGCGAGTGTTTCCTGACAAAAACTGCCAGAGCTCGCCTCTGTTCAGGGAGTAGTCCTCTAATTGCTAGCTGATTAACGAGAGACTGACTTTACCTATTTCCTCTTCAATTACGAAAAAACAGAGCCATGCTCAAGGACATTCTACCCCCCTCCGAAAAAGAAATGAACATCTTACAACGACGTGAGAAATTAGGGCGCTGAAACCAAAAAGTTCATATTCCGCCGCATATAATATTGCTATTTAAATTTGTTTACTCTTTATATGGTGTGTTTGATGATTAGGACAGTATATTGTTTTAAGTTTAGCCTATAAAGAAAAAGAGATAAGAGAGATGATTTAATAGCAATTGAAATAATATTTATTTGAATAAAAAAATCAAATGTGTTTATTTGTGAATCAAATTTGGGAAAACAAATTATATTTTGAAAAATATTTTTTTTTTTGGTTTATTGGATTAAAGACGCGTCAAACCCTTAGGCCATAATGCACCACTCTCACCTAGGGGAGGGTGGGGGGGAGGAGAGGCCCATGCTGGTCAGAACCAGCCACGAGTAAGGGGAGGAAGGGGGGTTTCTCACGTCGCGGTCGTCATCGTCTTTGTCATCGTTCGTTGTGTCATTGTCATCATCGCCGGGAGGTCGTCAAGGGAAGGGGGAAAGGTCCCCGACGACGATTGCCAGAGCTCGCCTCTAGTTTCTGGGAGTTAGATACTCCGCTCTTACTAGCTGATGTTTGCGAAGTGGACTTTTTCTCTTAAATCGCCTTTTACGATTAGCAGAGCCATGCTCTGGGCCAATTCTAACACAATTAAAAACTTTGTCTCTTTTATTATCAATCTTCGATAGAAGATCTTTGTGTGATTAGGAGAGATCTTCTTGCGCTAGGAATAATATTTAGTTCTTCCTAGTAATAACAAATAAACACAACTGTACAGAGATGAACGTGCTGGACAGAACCTGCCAGAGGCAGGTACAGGAATAATTATGAAATTCAAACATAAAAGTTATACCAGCCAAATGGATGAGATTAATTAAATGTAACGTAACGTAGAACAAAGGACATGTGAATTTTGTTTCCAGTTTATTTAAATGAAGGGCGCGTCAACCGTTAAGTCTTAACGTGCCACACTAGCCTCGTAGAGGATCAACGATCCAATGTTGGCCTGACACAGGAACGTGTGTTTCTAAGGAGGGGTGGGAGGATTCTCTCGTCGTGGTCGTCATCATCTTTGTCATGGTTCCTGAGACCATGGTCGTCGTCGTCGGAAAGTTCGTCCAGGGGTGGGAGGTACACCCGACGACGATTGCCCGCGGAGGTCGCCTCTGGTCTCAGGAAGTAAAATACTCCCTTTCATATACTAGCTGATATTTTTTAAATAGACTTTATCTCTTTCCCTTTCCTTGCCTTGTTTCCCGACGATTGCCGGAGCTCGGCACTAGTTTTAAAGAGTACTCAGTAATCCTGTCAAATAAGATCTTTTATGGACGTTTGGAGGAAATAATTGCGATGTCGCTGAATTTTGCAGTGACCTTCCTTATATAATACTTATCAAAATACTAAAACTCCACTTCAATCGGACTTGAGCTTCGGCCGCCATATTGGAAAATGGCGGTCAAAAGTGTTTGTTATTGTATATCTCCAAATTGGTTGGAGATAGACAAAATGTTGCAATGGCAAAAATATTCCCCATTTAATTCCCTACAAAAAGGTGTCTTCTATAGTTTTGGTAGGGCAAAGGTTATGTCACAAAATCGTGGTTTATACTTTGCTTATTGGAGTATCAGCTAATTTCCTAATTTTCACGCCCAGCATCAAACAATGCCCGGTAAATCCGTAAGAAGTCGATTTAAATACGAAATAACTTTTGTACGGGGTTCATGTAAGCTTCCATTAGTATTTAAAAAATCAGGTCTGTTAAATCGGATTATGCATTAACCCCGAATTTAGGTTTTCCATTGTTGGCATTTCCTCAAAAATGACATATTTGACTGTCCATTAGCACTAAATTGAATTTGAGGAAAAATTCTTTCTACGCACATTGAAGCGACTTAAATAACGATGAGATAACAACCAAAGTTTTAGTCCAATATGGCTGATAATTCCTAAAATCCACAACATCAAAGTGAATGATGTAACAAAAAGAGTGTAAAAAGAGCACGAAAAAAGTATTCATACTGTTGATATTAGGAATAAGCAGCCATATTGGATTAAAACTCTGGTTGTTTTCTCATCGTTATTTAAGTCACATTTAACCCAGCGATTTAGCCGCGGTCGTTTAACCAGTTCCCACTCGAACACTAAAGTTAAGCGACATCGGGCGTGGTCAGGGTCGAGTGGGTCGCCGCTCTGCCCTGAAACACACGTATATCGCTGGCTAGAGCAGACTAGGGTTCGTAGGCTTGTGTGACAGCTTCGTTCTTCTTGGCGCCGTCTGCTCGGCAGTCCGGGTTAGTGAGGAACCTATATGACTGTCAAAAGTTACACCGTCCTTTCGGATGGGACGTAAAAGCCGTTTGTCCCCTTTGTACTTTTCGGTAGGAGTAGGCTATGTGCCGGTAGGCCTACCGGGTTTCCCCTCCTCCCTTCTCTATTTAATTTGCACTAGTGGGCTACATTGCCTGTTGCAAATAAATAATAAAGAAATAATTTTTCCTATGATGCTATTTAGTGCTTTATAATGGACAGTCAATTATGGTCAATCAATTATGGGATTACATTGGCGCCCAACTAAACAGGTCCGGGTTGACATAATGGCACCAACCAAGAGTGACATCGAGACACTGATCAAAGAACTAGGGGAGCAGCTTGCATCACAAATAGCAGAACAAGGAACTCAGATAGTTGAGTTAAAAACTAAGTTAGATGATAGAATCAAGGCACTGGAACAACCTGCGCAAGCAGCTAATAACAGTAATGACGCGGGGGCGCAAGTTCAAGAGGAGAGGGACGTCTTACCCCCACCTCCCGGATTAGGCTATGCGATGCCTGTTATGGTGCGAACAGAACCTTTTGTCAAAATAATGCCTTTCACGGGGACGAGCCAGGCGCACCCTGTAACTTTCATACAACAGCTAGAACAATACTTCCGTGCACATGGTGCACCCAAAGAGGCGCAGACAGCGATTGCTATGGGCCACATGAGTGGCAATGCGCTTACATGGGCAGAAGCTTTCCTAGACCGAACAGATGACTTTGCACGGTTTAAACGGGTATTTTTGGAAACGTATTGGGGTGCTTCCCAACAACGAGCGGTTCGCTTTGAAATACAACAAGGAACTTTAAAAAAGGTCCAGGAAAGAAAATGGCAGACCATTTTGCGGAAATGGTAGCTAAAGCCAAACACCTCCAGCCGAGCTTATCGAAGCCGTTACGGACCACTACAGTCCTAATATCGCGAATATCCTCCTAGCAACTAAATTAGAAAGCATTGGGGAGATGGCAACATTTCTGAGGAAATTCGATGCCAACGAGGAGCGCAAGGCCCAGTTTCAGCCGCCGACTCAAGCTAACAGCTACCGTAGTAGCAACTGGCGGGATGCACACGATACGCAGCACGCAGCTGGAAACTGGCGAAGCTCAGACCAACGCGGAAACCAAGGGGTGGGCCAACGACCCACAATGGCAGCCGGACGGTCAGACACCCGCCAGGCGGACCGGCGTCAGGTAAATGCGATACACATCGAAACGGACGAGCCGATAGAGGACGAAGAAGGCGACACCAAGTCGGAAAACCCAATACGGTCGTAAGTCTTGAGCCCACACAGACGACCGTAGACGACGAATCACTAGAAATAAGGGTTCAATCGATCTACCATAATTGACCATAAATATTGCAAAGTTACTCAACCCCCGAGCGGAATTTGGGGGTACCTTGACGTTCAACATTCGATAGACCTTGCATGGGCACGGCATTTTACAGCCAGGTTAATAACAACAAAAAATATCTTTTCAAAATCTAAACCATTGTCGTTAAAATAATTTCTAAACATTGGAAGCCTATATTTTTCAATTTATTATTTCTTGTAGGTTTAAACCGCAATGGATCTTGCTGATTTTGTTAGCAGTTCTCAATAAACTCGTACCAGATGTCTGTTTAAAATTTCAGCGCAATCTGTTCAGCGATTTGGCTGATTTTCAACGTACACACACGCACACACACGCACGCACGCAGAAAAACAATAAGGGCCGTTTGAGTTGAATGGAGATCACTCCGCTCGCTGCGCTCACTCGTTTAAAAAGTGCTATAATTGCAATACATTGTAACAATTTATTGGATGAGCGAAGCGAAGACTTCAATTTCACTAACCCCCCAAAAAATTAGCTCGAGTGTTGTTGTTGTTGTTGTTTTTTGTTTTTGTTTTCTGTTTGCCGCTCTCTACCGGGCAAACGGCATATGCGATCATGATTAAAATTGGAGGGGACCTTAGAAATCTCTGAACTTAGACCTGTAGTGTTCGGGTACAATCGAAGAAATATTTCTCATGAATATCGTACTTTTGAGATTTTTTTTATTTTTAATGCGATATTTCCGTGATATTTGGCTCATGACCGGGCAAACGGCAACTCCTTTCTTGATGAAACTTAATGGGTACGTTTGAAATCATTAAAATTAGATTTGATATCATTTTAGGGACTTTTAAAGAAATATTTCTTGTAGAAATCGTACTTTTACGATTTTTTCCGATTTTTTCGTGATGTTTGGGCCGATTATGACCAAACGCGTCCCACAATGTTCATATTTTACATAGACATTAATGTTATAGTGGTGTTGTACCTTTTGAAAGAAAAATTCGAAAAAGTAAATCAGAATCCATAGAAATTAATTTTTAATATAAGTTTATTGAGGTAAATAATAATAATTAACAATTAACTATAGAAACTTGACAACAATCACCTACAATATGTACAAAAAGCATGTATTAGGGCCTCGAGATATTTGACATTCTATTTACCATAGCAATTAGTACTACTTTAAACGATTTTGCGATGGAACTTGAAAGTAGAGTGATCCCACACATACAAAAAACTTAAAAAAGTCATCCATCAACTTGACGGGACTTTACGTTTTCCTAGTAAATATCATTAAAACTATTGCATTTGCGGTAAAACTGCTAATGATTTTTTTTGTATAGCATTTAATCCACATTAAAACAATACCTGTTTTGTTAAATCCGATGATTAGGCCTACTTCTTGATTTACAGTAATCTTAAGAATTATATTGGCGGCCATCTTGAGGACGCCATGACATGTGACTTATTTGCTACCAAGCGTGTCTCGCGTGAAAATAACATTCTAAAATATGTCTTTTACCAGCTCCTAAAATTTGGTGCTGCTTTCCGGCTTTGAAATGTTTTTGTATTTGATGCAGCTTGTTTCACGGACTATATATTAGATTTACAGTAAAGGACTTCGAGTATATCAATAATGGGCAATATTTTTTTGGACTAAAATTTCCAAGGTCACAGGGCAAAAAGATTGTCTTTGCCGTATCCATGTTATTTCTTAAGGGAGATTTTTTGCTGATGGGACCTAATTTGAAATTTTAGAAATCATTGAACTCTGTTTGAGCTACGCTTTCGGGATCTGTCACGAGCTGAAACGTCTCGATGGGTATAGTATTATATTCTATGCATACCAGACGCGCTCCGCTCTTCACGGGGGTCGGTGCAGACCCGCCAGAATGGCACGTGAGATATTAAATAAAAACTTGCGAACCGGTACCTTTGCCTCGATTTTCATGTAGGCCTAGATTTGTTTTTCTACATGCATAGGCTACTTACTATTCTTATGCCGGTGTTAAAAAATCGTCACATTTTGTCAATCTTATTTGGTTTGGAGGTCATCAAATATACTGTATGTGTTTTAAGGTGATGCATCTGTTAAGACTGTACTCGTCTTTTCCTTCAACCTCTTCACTTGCAGCCAAGAGCGTGCAACTTGTAGTATTGTTTCCGTTCGTTTCGGATCCCAGTCACAATAAGTAGGGCAGCCTCTCTCGTTGCCACGGGTCTTGGTTCAAATCCAGGGTAAGACATGGTTCTTTTGTCGCCCAAGCACCAGAGTCTAGGAGGGAAGCCCCCTCACTGGTTGTGCTGTGTTGTGACTTTCCACCCTTCCTATCTCTAACCTTTTCTTTTAGTATGAATGAAGAGGCACCCTTGCCCAGCAACAGCAGGAGGGGCAGCCTCTCTCGTTGCCACCGGTCTTGGTTCAAATCCAGGGAAAGACATGGCTCTTTTGTCACTTAACTAGAGTCTAGGAGGGAAGCCCCCTCAATAGTTGCTCTGTTTTTGTGACTTTCACCCTTCCTATCTCTAACCTATTCTCTTAGAATGAATGTAGAGGCACCCTTGCCCAGCAACAGCAGGAGGGCAGCTTTTCTCTTGTTGCCAATCGTCCTGGTTCAAATCCAGGGTAAGTTATGGATTTTTTGTCTCCCGAACACTAGAGTTGGGAGGGTAGCACCTTTTCTCGTTGTGCTGACGGTGTGGCTCAGTATAAATGGTGTTGAAGTTACCTTGCTGATGATGAAAACATGCATGCAGAATTTGCTTCTTGCCTGGCCCCACCACAAGTTTGGTTATGTGTAGTGAGTTTTTTTTGTTTGTATGTAGTTAGCTGGTTTTTATTGGCCACCATCCGCCTGACGAGTCCCAGAAAGACGAAACGTGCCAAATTAAGGTAACAACCAACTTTAGATTAGCTGCAGTCGTCATCATCAGGTGAGAAGATTTGTCGCCTACAGCCCTTCAGGCTGGTCTTTATGTTCTCTTCGCTTTCCCAACCTGTCAACCCTTCTCCAATTTAAATTATGAACTATTTTCAACATTGTTTAACTACATCGCATTATTTTGTCTGCATTTATGTGTCTAGTTTTATTTAGTTGTCCTATTTTGTTAATAATTTTTTATAACTACTATGTAATAAATGTTAATAAATAAATAAGCCTAATAAGCTGCTATTCATCTTGAAATAATAAATGTTAATAAATAAATAAGCCTAATAAGCTGCTATTCATCTTGAGTCTTTCTTGGACTCCATTGAGTATGACGCGAGGACCGATCCGACGACGACGTGAGAAACTAGGGCGCTTCAACCGGTTAGGTCATGTTGCGCCGCCTGTGAATGAAAGTAAATTAGAAGAGTTAATGTAGGTATGTTTGATGATTAGATTGTTTCTAAGTGTATAAATAACAAAATAAGTTGAAGATGAAGAAAGTAATAGCAAAATAAAAGTTATGTATGTAAATGAAAAGAAAGAAAAGAAAGAAATGTGTATGAAGTTAATTAAAGTTTGTTAAATAGATTACTTTGGATGAGAAATTTGGAAAGTTTGTCGCCGTTATCATATGATAGAAGTTCTTCATATGATTGGGAGAGATCAAATTGCATGCGCAAGGCATCATATTTGGTACATTCTGCTAGCATATGATGCACGGTTAAAGGTACATCACATGTGTCACATGGAATTACCTTTTCTTTGGTTAAGAGATATACGTGTTTTAGGCGTGTGTGGCCTATACGAATTCTAGACAATACCACCTCTTCTCTACGTGAGAGTCGAGACTTAGGTGGACGAATTTTGTTAGTCAATGTGGGCATCACACTACGCAATTTGTTATTTTGCAACACATCCCAAGATGCTTGTCGCAATTCCAACAATCTTTGCTTGAATCCACTCTTGACATCTGGAACGGGAACTAGATTGAAATCAACGTCGCGACGCTGGGAAGCTTCCTTAGCAGCCCGATCAGCGTGTTCATTTCCCTCTATGCCCACGTGTCCAGGTATCCAGCAAAACTCTATTATATATCCCTTAGAGGTTAGTTTTTTCAAATAGAATTGGATGTCTTGTACCAAATGATGACTAGAATACATGAGTTTTATAGCTTGAAGTGAACTTAAGCTATCTGAACACAAAAGGTATTCTCCACAACGACAGCGTAGAATGTATTTAAGAGCTTCACGGATGGCAAATAACTCTGCAGTGAAAACTGAACACACGTCGCTTAGCCTGAAACGTTCAGTTAAGGTGGAGCAATAAAATGCACTTCCAACCTTGTTGTCAATTTTGGAGCCATCTGTGAATACCAAAGTAAACCTTTGATGTTCATGGCAAATCTTTCTAAAGTTAATTTTGAATACACCATCGCAAGTAGAGTTTTTATCAAAACGACAAAGGTCGAATAGAATAATCGGCTCTGGTGTAGACCAGGGCGGGTTATTGCTAAAAACAAAATTAAAAACTGTTGGCAGATTAAATTCTATAAGATTAAACAAAAGTTTACAGCTTAACCCCGTTGGAAGGGTTGCCATCGGTTTGTTATCAAAGTGTCTGACATATTTCACATTGAAAACATCATGGTTTGATGGATGGTTGGGCATAGATTTGATCCGCATGGGACGATCTCTTACCTGAAGAAGACTATTTCTGAAGGTTTGGGCCAGCTTAAGAAAGTTTTGAAACAACGGAATTCGTCAGGCGAACCGACCATGGCTACAATTCTGCCTAGTCCTGCGTTCAATATCCCACCGGTCGTTCCTATGGAATTTGCGGGAAAATGGACGACGACGACGTCAGAAACTAGGGCGCTTCTACCGGTTAGGTCATATTGCGCCGTCTGTGATTTTGAAAGTTGATAAGATGAGTTATAATGGTGTGTTCAATGATTTATTTGTTTTCTAAGTGTATATGTAAAAATTAAATAATGGTGATGAAAAGAGATTTTGGTTTATTTGGATTAAGGACGCGTCAACCGTTAGGTCATAATGCACCACTCTAGCCTAAGGGGGTGGGGGAGGAGGGGCCCATGCTGGTCAGAACCAGCCACGGGTATAAGGGGAGGAAGGGGGGTTTCTCACGTCGCGGTCGTCATCGTCTTTGTCATCGTTCGTTGTGTCATTGTCATCGTCGCAGGGGACAAGGTCCCCGACGACGATTGCCAGAGCTCGCCACTAGTTTTGGGGAGTAAGATATTCCGCTCTTTCTAGCTGATGTTTGCGAGGTGGACTTTTTCTCTTGAAACGCCTTGTACGATTAGCAGAGCCATGCTCTGGGCCAATTCTACCCGGGCCTAGACGGGGATATGAAAAGAGACATTTGTTTAAAAATAAACCAGAATCCTTGCGAAATGTTATACAAAAATATTGAAAATAAATATCATTCAAACTTCTAAGAGCTTACGAGCAGACTTTGAAAATATAAAACTTAAATTAGCGTCTTCCATAAATTAAACCTTACATTTGTAATTTTTACAAAGAGAATCCAGTTTTTTAGAATCAAAACAAATGATAAATTTTCCTTCCGCTTCACCCTCAGCTCTGAAGCATCATAAAAACCTTCTACAGCCGCATTAATTTAAATGTTTCAAAGCCGACTACAATGGAACACCCTATGTTTTGATTCATTAGGTTTGGCGCGTCAACCGTTAGGTCATAATCCGGCACTCAAGCCTAGAAGATACGAGGAGGAGGGGGCCCATGCTGGTCAGAAAAACCACGGGTAGGGGGATGAAAGAGGGCTTCTTACGACGCGGTCGTTATCGTGCCATCGTTCGTGGTGTCATTGCCGTCGTCGATTGTCATCAGCTTTATCGCTAAGGAATGGAGGAAGGTTCCAGACGACGACCTTGAATCTAGTGTCGGGAAGTATTAAACTATTCTCCTTTCTAGATGATGTTTGCGAGTTGGACATTTTCTTTTGAATTGCCTTTTTACGATTTGCAGAGTTAAGTTCTGGGCCAATTATACCACGGGCGCAGACGGGAAAAGATTTAGCGGTGTCAAACGTTTTCGAGATTTCTAGATTTTAATGGTAGGGAAAATCCCATGCTGGTCATAAGGAGCGTTGGTGGAGGAAAGGGCACCTCATGGTCGTCATCGATTTGACATCGATCGTGTTACCATGGTCGTCGTCGTCAGGAGGTCGTCAGGGGAGAGGGAGAGGTGCCGACGACAAACGCCAGAGCTCGTCCTTAGTTTCGAGGAGTAAGATGCAATAACAGATGAGGACGACGTGAGAAACTAGGGCGCTTCAACCGGTTAGGTCATATTTGCGCCGCTTGTGATAATTCAAGGTAATGATATGTGTTTAGGGAAAGTTTGATGATAAGGATACATTGGTTTCCCCATTTATGAAAGAAAAGAAAATTATGGAAAAGTTTTTTTTTTTTTTTTGAATAGTAAAAGGAATGTGTTTGATTTGAATTAAATTTTGAAAAACAAATTGATGTGAATAAGAAATAAGGAAAGTTTGTCACCGTTATCATATATATGATAGAAGTTCTCCACATGTTTGTGAGAGATCAAATTGTGTGCGCAAGTTATCATGTTTGGTACATTCTGCTAGCATATGATGTTCGGTTAAAGGTATGTACATCACATGTGTCAAACTCACACCTGAAAACATATTTTCTAAGGTTAATATTATATATTCTTGGTGAACTAGACGTATGTGGCCCATTCGTATTCGGGACAGTTTCAACTCCTCTCTTCGTGAGAGTCGAGAGGCATCACGCTTAGCAATTTATTATTTTGCAACACATCCTAAGATACCTGTTGCAAATCCAACAATCGTTACTTGTATACCAACTCATTCTCTTGACATCTGGAACAGGAACCAGTTAGAATACCCGTCGCGGCGCTGGGAAGCTTCCTTAAAATAGCGATAAGCGTGTTCATTCCTCTCTCTTCCCGCGTGTCCATTTTTGTTTTAATTTAATAAGTTTAAGAGCGCGTCAACCGTATGGTCATAATGCGCAACTCTAGCCTAGGGTATATGGGGAGGAATGAGTATGGCCCGTGCTGGTCAGAACCAGCCACGGAAGGGGGAGGAAAGAGGGGTACTCACGTCGAGGTCGACATCGTGTTTGCCATCTTTTGAACTTCGTGGTATTAGTATTAGTATTAGTAGTTTTAGGGTGCTTTAACAGCTTAGATTATTCGCACCTCCAAGATAAAACAGTTTTTATAAGTGTGAGTTACCAACATGCATACTTCTTTCTAAGGGGTAGGACGTAAGGGGAGACGTGGGGGGACAAGGGGTGGACAGGCCTGTGCTGGTCAGAACTAGCCACAAGCATATGGGGAGGGCAGGGGTTCCCCCACGTCGTGGTCGTCTCCGTCTGTGTCATCATCCGTCCTAGTTGTCATTGTCATCGCCGTCGGGAAGGTAGTCAAAGGGAAGGGGAAAGTTCTCCGTCGACGATCCAGAGCTCGCCATTAGTTTAAGTGAGTAAAACTCCCCTAATTACGGGCCAAACCACGAGAAGGTTGCGAGTTAGAATTTGATGTCATTGTCATCGTCGTCGAGGAGGTCGTCAATGGAAAAGAAAAGGGGAAGGTGTCGCCGACGGCGATTGTCAGAGCTCGCCTCTAGTTTTTGGGAGTAATACACTACCCTCCTTACTAGCTGATATATGCGAGGAGGGCTTTTTCTCTTGAATCGCCTATAACGATTAGCAGAGCCAAGCTCTGGGCTGATTCTAACCTGGGACCAGACGGGAGAAGAAACGAGAGAAGTGCAAACTGCTGAAAATGTTGTTTTGAAAACGTGGGAGACAATTCCAGTTTGATTTTTGATGCATGAAAAACACTAACAATGGCTTTATTCACAATGTTTCTCTCGTCGTAATCATGTTAGCAACTGTTTTCAGCAATTAATTGATTAAAAAAGTGATTTATGAAATCAAAGAACTGACGCTGTCAGTTCAATGTGCTTCGCCCACCAGAAAACATGTCAATATGTACCAAGGATTGAGAACTCATAGTTTATTAAGACTAAGGACGCGTCAACCGTTAGGTCGTAATGCACCACTCTAGCTTAGGGTATATGGGCCCAGACCATGCTGGTCATAACCACGCACGGGAAGGGGTAGGAAAGGGGGGGGGGAAAGATCACGTCGCGCTCGTCATTGTCTTTGTCATCGTTCGTGGTGTCATTGTCATCATTGTTGTCGGGGGGTCGTCTAGGGAAGGGGGCAAGATCCCTGACGACGATTGCCACAGCTCGCCTCTAGTTTCGAAATGAAAAATGGCCAATGAAAAACAACATGCATAAGTCACATAAGATTCAGTTTACATTGGGCACGCGGACTCAAGGTGAACTTAAACTCCTCCTTTTTTTGGGCACTCGTCACGAAAAAGGTTTGTACACCCTGCTAAAGTCCCCTCTTATCAGGTGATGTTTGTGAGATGACCTCTGTCTTTTTCTCGCATTTACCGATAACCAGAGCCATGCATGAGCTTATTCTACCCCGGGTTCAGACGGGGTATACTCATTAACACTGAGAAATATATAAACAAGTGATAGTCGAATCCAAAAAAAAGAAGACTTAAAACAACGACGACGTGAGAAACTAGGGCGCTTCAACCGGTTAGGTAATATTGCGCCGCATGTAAATGTGTAAGTTGATGACATGAGTGTTTGGGGTGTTTTTTTTTTTTTGTTTATTTGGATTAAGGACGCGTCAACCGTTCGGTCATAATGCACCACTCTAGCCTAAGGGGGGGGGAAGAGGGACCCATGCTGGTCAGAACCAGCCACGGGTAAGGGGAGGAAGAGGGGTTTTTCACGTCGCGGTCGTCATCGTCTTTGTCATCGTTCGTTGTGTCATTGTCATCGTCGCCGGGGTGTCGTCAAGGGAAGGGGGCAAGGTCCCCGACGACGATTGCCAAAACTCGCCTCTAGTTTCGGGGAGTAAGATACTCCGCTCTTACTAGCTGATGTTTGCAAGGTGGACTTTTTCTCTTGAATCGCCTTTTACGATTAGCAGAGCCATGCTCTGGGTAAATTCTACCCCGGGCCCAGACGGGGGAGAAACTAGGTTGCTTCAACGGTAAGGTCATATTGCGCCACCTTTGATAATGAAAGTTGATGATATGAGTTAAAGGTGTTTGTGATTAAATTGTTTTTAAGTGTATAAATAACAAAATAAAATGATGATAATGATAGTAGTAGCAAAATTAAAGTTATGCATGTGAAAGCAAATAAATAAATCAAAGATATTTGTATAATGTAAATGAAATTTTGTTAAAAAGATTAATTTGGATGAAAAATTTGGAATGTCTGTCGCCGTTATCATATGATAGAAGTTCTTCATTTGATTGGGGGACATCAAATTGCGTGCGCATGGATTGGGCACGCGGACTCAATGAGCTTAAGTTTGTTTATTTTTGTTTTTTTGGATTAAGGACGCGTCAACCGTTAGGTCATTATGCACCACTCCAGCCTAGGGGATATGGGGAGGAGGTGCCCATGCTGGTCAGATCCTGCAGCCACGGGTAAGGGGAGGAAGGGGGGTTTTCCACGTCACGGTCATCCTCGTCATTGTCATCGTCATAGTTCGTTGTGTCAATGTCATCGTCATCGGGGAGGTCGTCAAGGGAAGGGGGAGGTGTCCCTGACGGCGATTGCCAGAGCTCGCCTCTAGTTTCAGGGAGCACGTTATTTGTTTTTGTTATTGATTTTGGAAACTTCAGAAAGCAGCAATGAAGAAGATTTGTTATTAAAATATAATATTATATTCAACTCAAACGAAGTGAATAATAAAATACAGTCACATTTTATGATGTCGTTAATTAGCAGCTATTCTGACAACAAGGTATGGCAGGCTACGCATTGTGTTTGCTAGGCCTAGGGCTAGGCTTTGACTTAAACTCCGTGTAGTCAAGACTCGTGGTTATGCCGAAGTGAGGCCCTGATGCTAGGTCTAGTTTAGTTTTTTTAACGTTTTAGTTCCAAATAAAGTTGTCCCTGTTGACGGGCCCTTTCATACGGTATTTTACTGTCACTTCTATTTACCCCGCCAGCTGATCAGCGTCTGAAAAGGACGCCATGTTTGCACTAGAATACATGAGTGCAGCATTTGGCGAGTGCAATGACTTCACCGTGAGTGACGTTTTAATGCGAACTAAATGCTCGCTAAGTGCAAGCCAATGGAAAAATACATTAGAAAGTGCGTTGTTGGGAATGTGATATTTGAATTCATTTTTAAGTCAGTCCTGTCGTATCGAAGACGACACGATGGAAGTGCTTTTACCATTTAGAATGAGGGGCTCTAATGGAGCGTTCGTTTGAGTTTATTTTGTTGAAATAATATTTTAAATATTATGTGTAAATAAATAAATTCGTATTTAGAGTCTTTATCCATCTCAGTCACAACTAATTTGAGGTGGGGGGCATTAAATTTAAAGCGGAGCAAGTCAACCCTTTAGGCACCGACATCATCGACAAGCGAACAATTACCAACTAGAGACGGGCATGTTTAAGTATAGATCACCGATCAATCATGCTGGACACGATTCCACCCGTAGACAGTGCTAATACAAACAAGGTCAATTTGGAACAACCTTTGAATTTATTAGTGTCTCATAGCTATAGGACGGCTCTACAGATTGCGTCAGTATGGTCTTGGGGATGATTGGAGGACAAAGCTTATATGCATCAATGGGGAGAGACGACGACGTGAGAAACTGGGGCGCTACAACCGATCAGGTCATATTGAGCCGCCTGTGATATGTACGTTAATGAAAGGAATTAATAGTAGGTTTGAAAATAATATTCTTTACTTAGTTTATTAAAAAAACAAATGTATCTCACTCTAACTTAGGGGATTTAGGGAGGAGGAGCCCATGGTCAGAACCAGAAACGGGTAAGGGGAGGAAAGTGGTTTTTTACGTCACGATCGTTATCGTCATCGGGGAGGTCGTCAAATGAAGGGAGCAAAGTCCCCGACAACGACTGTGCCAGAGATCGCCTCTAGTTTTGGGGATTAAAATACTCCCTTAAAATATATACTAGATGATGTTTGCGATATGGTCTTTCTTCTCCTCTTTTGTCTTCTTTGATGTTTAGCAGAGTTAGGCTCTCGGCCAATTTCTCCTCGGGGCCCAGACGGGGTAGCACACATTATCAACAGTAGGAATTCTTAAATATATTTTTGGTTAATTTTGTTTTTTTTGTTGGGTCATAATGCACCATTGGAGCCTATAGCGGATATGGGGAGGAAAATCCAATATTGGTCTGAACCAGCCAAAAGTCCTTTTTTATATTATATATGTATATATGGATTAAGGGCGGTCTACCGTTTGGTCATAATTCACAGCTCTAGCCAAGGGAATATGGGGATGTGGAGCCCATGCTGGTCAGAACAGTCACGGGTAGGGGGAGGAAAGGGGAGTTTTTACGTCGTGTTCGTCATCGTCTTGATCATCGTGCGTTGTGTTATTGTCATCGTCGTCGTTGATGTCGTCAAGGGAAAAGGGGAAAGGACCCCGACGACCATTGCCAAAGCTTGCCTCTAGGTTCGGGGAATATAATTTACTCCCCTCTTACTAGCAGATAGTTGCGATGTGGACTTTTTCTCTTGAATCGCCTTTAACGATTTATTTGGATTAAGGACGCGTCAACCGTTAGGTCATATTAGAAGAGCCTTTTTAAGTTTACATGGTAAGGGGGGAACTTGGTAGAGGTTGTTTTAATACCAAAAGAAATATTATTTATTTGAATAAAACAATCAAATGTGTTTAATTGTGAATTCAATTTGGGTAAACAAATTATATTTTGAATGATAAATTAAATTCTGTGTCTCCTTTCTTATCTTACTGTGAGAGAAGATCTTCGTGTGGTTGGGAGAGATCAAATTTCTTGCGCTAGGCATAATATTTAGTACTTTCTAGTAATAAAAAATAAACACAACTGTAGAGAGATGAACGTGCTGGACAAAACCTGCCAGAGGCAGGTACAGGAATATTTATGAAATTCAAACATAATAGTGATACCAGCCAAATGGATGAGATAAATTAAATGTAAACAATAAACGGAGGACCATGTGAATTTTTTTCCCAGTTTATTTGGGTTAAGGGCGCGTCAACCGTTAGGTCTTAACGTGCCACACTAGCCTCGTAGAGGATCAACAATCCAATGTTGGCCTGAAACAGCAACGTGTGTTTCTAAGGAGGGGTGGGAGGATTCTCTCGTCGTGGTCGTCATCATCTTTGTCATAGTTCCTGAGACCATGGTCGTCGTCGTCGGAAAGTTCGTCCAGGGGTGGGAGGTACACCCGACGACGATTGCCGGAGGTCGCATCTGTTTCAGGAAGTAAAATACTCCTTTTCATAAAGCTGAAGTTTTCGAGATGAACTTTATCTCTTTCCTAGCCTTGTTTCCCGACGATTGCCGGAGCTCGGCACTAGTTTTAGAGAGAACTTCGATAATTGCTAGCTGATTAATGTATGGGGGAAATAAATTCCATGATAGTCAAAAGGAGCCACAGGAAGGGACAGGAAAGGGAGGCACTGAATGGCTAATATTTTGTAAAAGGGAGTGTCAACCGTTAGGTCACAATACGCCACTCTAGTCTACGCGGGATATGGGTTTGGTTTATTTGGATTAAGGACGCGTCAACCGTTAGATCATAATGCACCATTCTAACCTAGGGGGGGGGGGAAAGGGGGGCCCATACTGGTCAGAACCAGCCACGTGTAAGTGGAGGAAAGGGGGTTCTCACGTCGCGGTCGTCATTGGTCTTCGTCATTGTTCGTGGTGTCATTGTCGTCATCGTCGTCGAGGCATCTTCAAGGGAAGGGGGCAAGACGACGATTGCCAGAGCTCACCTCTATTTTCGGGGAGTAAATTACTACCCTTAAATAAATAAATAAATAAATTGTACTAAGAGTCTACTCACTCAGTTATATAACTGATTTTCAGTGGCTGATGTTTGGGAGGTGGACTTTTTCTCTTGAATCGACTTTTACAATAAGCAGAGCCAAGGTCTGGGCCAATTCTACCCCGGGCCCAGACGAGGTCAAATATTTCGAGGAAAATTTTCTTTTAGTTTAGTCTATTTGGACCTTAAAGACTTATTGATATGTAACATTATAGGAATGTCGTACTCGGGTCGTGTTGCACGTACCGGTTCTCGCTCAACAATGCGTCGGGACTTTAGCGTTTTCCTTGTTCAATGATTATGTTGTTTTATCTCTCCCGTAGCGTTTCATTCGCTTCATTCTAATCAGATTTTATCTTGCGTGAACCTCTTCAGGTGAACTAGGTATGTTGCAGATAGGATATTTTTGAAGGGATGTCCGAGGGCGGTTTAGAGGACTCAATCTCTTGCATTCGCATTAACAACTGAGGTAAACCTAGGGGCCAGACGAGGTCACATATTTCGAGGAAAATTTTCATTTAGTTTAGTCTATTTGGATTACGGGCTCTTCAACCGCTAGGTATAATGCGTCTCTAGCCATGGAATCTGGGGAGAAAAGTCCCATGCTGGTCAGAACCAGCCACGGGTAATGGGTGGGTTCTTACGTCGTGGTCGTAATAGTATTTGTCATCGTTTGTGTTGTCATGGTCGACGTCGTCGTTGGTTAGGTCGTCAACGGAAGGGGGAGAGGTCCCCGACGACGAACAAATACTACGGTTGTGTCCTCGGACCTTCAGACATCTCGGTTGCCGGGCAGAGCGATGCTGGATATCTTCTCCCCGGTCCTAGGCTGGTTCACAGAGCCACGTCCAATGATTCTCTGAGTGACGAAACTTATAATGTATAAGACACGAGCTCTGTCGTTTCACTGATTTCAATGCAAAGTTATTTATTAAATATCTTATCAGTTTAAATGTCATTGCTCTTATGAACTCCCAAGCTTGAAGCTATTCACACAAACAAAAGAATCTCTGGCATTGGATTGTTGGTCTCACCGCCTTCCTTCACAACGTAAACAACACGATTCTTGAATGTCATGGCCACACAGATCGTTTCGATTTTTAAAGTTTCGTTTTGTTCAATTTGTTTTAAATCTTTACTTGGATAAATGGCGAGTGAACCTTTAGGTTATAAAGCGCCACTTTAGCCTATGGGATTAGGGAGTAAAACTCCTGCTAGTCAACACACGTTGGTGTAAATAATCCATACAACTAAAACATATTTGCAAGATGTAACTATAACCAGGATAATAAATTATTTCGGTATTAACTTACTTAGACTTCACTTCCGCTTTAATCTGCTCACCCAAGTCTCATTTTCGTGTTTTAAAGAGCAGAGAAATATTTCTGAAAACAAAATAATTTAAGGAGTTTGTTATTATTTATTATTATAATATATTTTTTCTTTTTCGTTTATTTGGATTTAGAACGCGTCAACCGTTAGGTCATAATGCACCACTCTAGCCTTATTGTATTTGGGGAGGTGGATCCCATGCTGGTCAGAACCAGCCACGGGCAGGAGGAAGAAAGGGGAGTTTTTACGTCGCGGAAGTCATCGTCTTTGTAATCGTTCGTTATGTCAGTGTCATCGTCGTCGGGGAGGTCGTGAAAGGAAAGGGGCAGGGTCCCCGACGACGATTGCCAGAGTTCGCCTCTAGATTCGGAGAGTAACACATTCCGCTCTAACACATCTCGATTTAGTTTTTGTTTATTGTTACTGAGTTTTATTTCTCGTCAACAGTTGGGTAATCAGCACTCAAAGTTAAGGGATATAGAGAGGAGAAACCATGCCTGTCATGACTAGCCATGGGTAGTTTGAGGAAAGAGTAGGGGTTCTCACGTCGCGAAAGTCATACTGACATCGTTAGTGGTGTCATTGTCGTCGTCGTCATCGTCGTAGTCGTCGTCGGGGAGGTCGTCAAGGGAAAGGGTAAGTGTCCCCTACGACGATTGCCAGAGCTCTCCTCTAGATTCGGGGAGTAATAATATACTCCCCACTTACTAGCTGGTTTTTCCGAGTTAGACCTTTTTTCTTGAATGGCCTTGTAAGCAGAGCCATGCTCTGGGCCAATGCTTTACCCCAAGTTTTGGTTTATTTGGATTAAGGACGAGTCAACCGTTGGGTCAAAATGCACCACTCTATAGCCTAAGGGATGGGGAGGAAAGAGCCCATGCTGGTCAGAATCACGGGTAAGGGGAGGAAGGGGGGTTTCTCACGTCGCGGTCGTAATCGTCTTTGTCATCGTTCGTTGTGTCATTGTCATCGTCGCCGGGGGGTCGACAAGGGAATTAAGGGGGCAAGGTCCCCGACGACGTTTGCCAGAGCTCGCCTCTTGTTTCAGGGAGTAAAATACTCCGCTCTTTCTAGCTGATGTTTGCGAGGTGGACTTTTTCTCTTGAATCGCCTTTTACGATTAGCAGAGCCATGCTCTGGGCCAATTCTACCCCGGGCCCAGACGGGGCACGATTGCCAGAGCTCGCCTCTATTTTCGGGGAGTAAAATACTACCCTTCATACTAGCTGTTGTTTGACAGATGGACCTTTTCTTTGAATCGCCTTTTACGATTAGTATAGCCATGCTCTGGGCCAATTCTACCCCGGCCCAGACGGGGCTTTTGTTTAGATTTTTCATGTAAAAAAGGCCACAGCCCCCGAAATAACTAGGGAAACGCCAAAACGAGTGAGTGAGCCATGTGTATAGTACCCAGTATCATTTCCCATACTGGGCAAGATCTAAACTTAGGTATATGGGAGGAAAGGGGATTTTTTTTATTGGGTCAAGGTCCCCGACGTCCATTGTCAGAGATTGCCTATATTTTCGGCGAGTAAAATACTACCCTTCATACAAGCTGATGTTTGCGAGGTTTACCTTTTCTTTTGAATCGCCTTGTACGATGAGAGCTATGGTGATGGGTTAATTCTATCCCGGGCCCAGACGGGGGCGAATAAGTACTAATCTACAATATTGATGTTAAGCACCTGTATTATAGAAATAGAAGGTTTCATTCTCTAGAATCTAGATATAGTAAGCAGTAAACAACTCATTGCAAAGTACGACAAGGTAAATAAGAAGACGACGTGAGAAACTAGGGCGCTTCAACCGGTTAGGTCTTATTACGCTGCCTGTGATATTGGAAGTTAATAAAATGAGTTGATGGTTCGTTTGATGATAATATTGTTTTCTAAGTTTATATAATAGAAAAGAAAATGATGGTGATGTTATTTAAATCAAAGAAAAGTTATTTATTTTAATGGAAATAAACAATAGTAGAGGAGCAACCTGTATGATTTTCGATCTCGTAGGCTATTTGTGAAAGAGTATAGCGGTAAACGGCATTATTTTCAGTTAGGCCATACGAGTATTTTCCCCCTTCCTGGCACTTCGAGAAATGCTGCAGAGGGCGTCGGCGGCGTCGCGACGCCAACAGCCTTTATTGTCTTCTAAGTCAGTAACTATTTACCTGACAGAAAAATATGTAGGAAGTAGATTGAAGAGAATGAACGGATGAACACTTGTGTGCAGTTTCGTTGCTCTAGAGCACAAATGAGGTGGCGCCAGGAGCGTCGCGACGCCTATTTCACTATTTGCCTATAACTCCTGAACATCTCATTTAACAGAAAAATAATATGAAGCTTTTTTGTAGGAAATATCAATTGGAGTGTAACTACATAAAATTAATGTTGTTCGTGTCAGTAATTAACGAAAGTATGGGTAATAAATGACAAATATGTATATGGCCTATCTCATTCACAGTAAGTTGCCTCATTTTTTTAAATTTCGACGTTTAAATTATGACTGACTATGAAGATGGTAAATATGGCAAATATAATTATATTATTTTAAAATATGTAGGCATATTATTGTTGATTATTGTTATTGTATTATTGTTAAGTATGGTACCTTTAATTACTAACAATAAATATATATATTTTTTTAAAAGACAATTAATTGTTTTCTCTGAGTTTTCCTTGATTATTCATACGTCTTTCAATAACAACTTGGAAAAACAAAGATACTTTACAAAATATGTAAAAAGTGTACTACCGATACTGAAAGTATTGTTAAAAAATCCACCACTTACTATTTATAAGTCATCCTCGTCATCTTCTGTTGTGCAACTACAAAGTTCAGTACACGCTAATTTGTGTGCCCTGCAACTGCATCATGTGGCACACTTTGATTTTATTAATTGCACCACTGCAGTTGGCACAGGTGGAAGGAATGTTTTAACTGCTTCAAAAACACGGCTTCTTTCAGCACCCATCCATAGTCATGTAGAAGTAAATCCACAGGGTTAGGAACGTGGTCGTTGTTCCATATCCAGGATTGGTGATGAGCACGTAGAATTCTGTGTTGAAGAGCTACCTTTGTTGGTGGAAGTTTTCTTGCTTCACAGCCTTTTCTCTTGAACATTTAACACCGAGTTTTGTAAGAGGCGAATACCACTGACAATCATACTTTTCAATATCAGCCCTAACAGAATTTTTTAAATCAGCAGTCGAACCTAAATCTGTAAACGCTGATATCACTCCAAGGTCAGATTTCATGATAGTTTTCCAACATGTCAGTTTTTCTTTTCCATTAAATCCACCGGTGTTGTTATGCTTCCGGTAAAAGCGTGAAATTCTGGTAAAGAGACGCTCTTTCAGCCCCAAGTTCCCCATGCAACAAGCCAAGTTAAATACTTCTTGCCTTGTCTCCCATTCCTGTCATAAACTGCGTGTTCTTTCATAGTTGTGGGTACCGACGAAGTGCAAGAATAAGAACATCAGTATCTGGCGAGAATATATTGATACTTGATGACATTTTCGTGTCAGCTTCTTCTTGCTGGCTACTTAGAGACATCTTAGTACTTACAATTTTGTTGCTCCAAGCTACAACCGTTTGACGTTGTAAACTTTGTGTGGCTTTTATTATCTTATCTGACAGGTATAATGTCAGTTCATGTTTCGTTTTGGTATGAGCAAGAAGTTGTTTTAAACTTAAGTGTCCAATTGGTGTATTATCAGTTATTCTGTAAGCTACTGCAACTTTTCCGCCTCGGCGATTGTCTTGTGTCGCTGATTTTAAAGAAACAATGTCATACTCATACCTATCAAACACTATGTGAACCTCTTCGAATTTGCTGTGTTTACTTTGCAGCCTACTTATAAAAAGATCAGCAACTTGAACGCAAGTGGTTGTGTTGGGATGTTAAGTTAGAGATTGAACTTCTGCCATTGCGTCTATTATCGCGACTGTCAACATTGCTTCACAGGCAGCAGTCGGCGTTGACGTTTATGTAATTTAGCGGTTAGCCCACTTTTATTTTCTGTTAATTCCTCCAAAATAGCCATCAAGGACTTTTCATAGAGCAGTGGTGTAAGGTACCATCACTAGCAAATAGTGTTCGGGGAACAACAGAGAATTCGTACACACCAATGGCTTCTTTCAAATCTAATTCAGGTCTTGACCTAGCTACTACAAGCTTTCTCGAGTTTTAGCCTTGATTTGAATCTTTTTGTTTGTCGTTTCCACATATTCAGATTAATGTTTTTATCGGAGACCAAACATTACCTGTGTTGCTTTGAATGCGCTCTGTTACAAATTCGTTTATTTTCTCGATTCCCACTTCATTTCGTCGCAACACATTCGCAACAATTTCAGGCATTACCAAAGTTACCAAATTAACTTACTCATTTGAAGTGTCAGTAAATGGATATGGTAAACTTTCTGAAAATGCTAGCAATTTTCTCTGTGTTAGTAGTTTGTCTATCTATTGATGCACGAGTGTGCCTTTGATGTCTTTGTGACACCAACGAGTCCAAGTTAGCTAATGGTAGCCTACGATTTAATTTTTGTTTACAACCCAGTTTCCTTCGATGAACTCTTTCCAGGTATCTGGTGCTTCAACTCTATCTCCCTCATCTCGGCGAGATATAGTGGGATCACACGAGCATAATTCCTTTTATCGTGAGAAAAGAAATACTTGACTAGCATTTCTAATGAAGACAAGTGTAAAGGCCAATCAAATGTACGAACAGCTCGTCTAAACAATAATAGCTCAACTACCATTTTCACGTATTGAATAACAGCTTTAAACAAAGGTTGACAACAACCTCTGAACTTTATTGAATCGAGCTCACTAAAACATCACTGTTTTCTTTCTTTATTGCAGCAACATCCCCTTCTTTGCATGCCTTCTAAATCACCTGGGCCATACAAAGAAACTTGCCTTCACTTCTGGGTTTTATTCTAGAAAAGAATCAATAAACAATGTGTGAAGTGCCTGAATGGTGTTCAAGTGAGCTTCAACTACCATGTCGACATGTTTACAGACCAGTATTTGACAAACAGTTGCAGTTCCATATAAACCCGCTTCAATCCACGCGTTATCATTAGAACCACTATTTTCCACATGCGGTTCAATTGACCTCAGCATAGCCATCACAGTATGCAGTTCTCCTGGACGAAAATAATGTTATTCAGATCCTTCCTGTGCATTTGAAGTTGTTTTGCAGGGAACGTAAGCCAGCAATATCATGGAAAAACACCGTTTAACCGGGACCAACAAAGTGGGTTAAGATTCCTTGAGCTTGTTTCAGCGTCGTTAGGAGAGATGACCTCTCGTGTGCTGGTGCAGCGATTAGAGGGGCAGCACCGAATCGGGTGAGAGGTGTTATAGTAGTCATCATTGAATTATAAGCAGACCATGGTGGGATCGTATTACTGCTTGGTAATGTGGCTGAACATGTTTCTACATTTTCATGGGTCACAACGTTTGCAATGTTCACTTCTTGTGAGATCACATCCGCTTCAACGTTAAAAATCGTTTAAAAAACATTAAAAAAACTAACAATTAGAATTATACTTTATTTTTAGTAATTATATGTACCTTACTTATTAATAAAATGCCTACATATTAGTATATAATACAATTATATTATTTGCCATATTGACCATCTTCACAGTCAGTCATAATTTAAACGTCGAAATTAAAAAAAAAATGTAATTACAGTGAATGTGATTAGCCATATATACATATTTTTCATTAATTACACATATTTCGTTAATTACTGACACAAACAACATACATTTTACGTAGTTACACTCCAATTTATATTTCCTACAACAATGCTTCTTATCATTTTTCTATTAAATGAGACGTTCAGGAGTTATAGGCAAAATAGTGAAATAGGCGTCGCGACGCTCCTGGCGCCACCTCATTTGTGCTCTAGAGCCACGAAACTGCACACAAGTGTTCACCCGTTCATTCTCTACAGTCTACTTCCTACACATTTTTCTGTCAGGTGAATAGTTACTTACTTAGGAGCCAATAAAGGCTGTTGGCGTCGCGACGCCGTCGACGCCCTCTGCAGCATTTCTCGAAGTGCCAGGAAGGGGGAAAATACTCGAATGGCCTAACTGAAAATAATGCCTTTTACCGCTATACTCTTTCACAAATAGCCTACGAGATGCAGGTTGCTCCCCTACTACAACGAAGCATTAAATTTTTCCATTAAATGCAGTACAAACATGTCTAAGACAACAAATACAAATTGCATACACAACGTATCTGCATCCATGTAAAGAGATTTATTACTTTGTTCTCCTTTGTAAATCAGTTTTTAAATGAACTGGTTAAACGTTTAAAAAATACATAAATACACAGGGGGTTGCATGTACTGTGATGAATATATTCACAGCTGATATCTTCCCTTACTTTTATTAGTTTATTAGTATTATGTGCGCGTCAAATGTGAGGTCAATGAGCCACTCTAGCCTAAGCGTCCTCATCGTCTTTGTCATCGTCATCGTTCGTTGTATCAATTATTGTCATTGTCGTCGGGAAGGTCGTCAACGGAAGGGGAGGTGTCCCCGATGACGATTGCCAGAGTCGCCTCTTGTTTCGAGGAGTAATATACTTCCCTCTTACTAGCTGATGTTTGCGAGGTGTTTTTTTTCTTAAATCGCCTTTTACGATTAGCAGAGCCATGCTCTGGACCAAATTCTACCCCTGGTCCTGACGGTGTGGTGGTCGACAAGGAGGTGGTGAAGGGGCATCTGACGACGACTGCAAGAGCAAGCCTCTAACATTGATTAGAGAGTTGTTGAATGCACACAATTACAACATAAATGACGTGAGAAACTAGGGCGCTTCAACGGGTTAGGTCATATAGCGCCGCATGTGATGTTGTAAATTAATGTCAAGAGTGTATGGTGTTTTTGAAGATTATATAGTTTTCTTACTTTAAAAAATAAAATAATATGATGGAGATGATAGTTATAGCAAATAACAAATTATGTTGATTTGAATAACAAATTAATTGCGTTTGATCTTTGATTAAACGAGGGAGCGGAGCGACCGAGTGTCTCCATTCAACTCAAACGGCTCTCATTCTGTGATTCTGTCTGTCTGTCTGTCTGTCTGTCTGTACGTTTTTTTTTGTATATTTATTTATTTGGATTAAGGACGCGTCAACCGTTAGGTCATAATGCACCACTCTAGCCTAAGGGGGGGGGGGGGTGGTGGGGAGGAGGGGCCCATGCTGGTCAGAACCAGCCACGGGTAAGGGGAGGAAGGGGTTTTCTCACGTCGCGGTCGTCATCGTCTTTGTCATCGTTCGTTGTGTCATTGTCATCGTCGCCGGGGGGTCGTCAAGGGAAGGGGGCAAGGTCCCCGACGACGATTGCCAGAGCTCGCCTCTAGTTTCGGGTAGTAAGATACTCCGCTCTTTCTAGCTGATGATTGCGAGGTGGACTTTTTCTCTTGAATCGCCTTTAACGATTAGCAGAGCCAAACCGCTGACAGATTTCGCTAAAATTTTAAACAGACATCCGGTACGAATATACTGAGAACTGTTAACAAAATCAGCTAGATCCATCGAGATTTAAGCCTACAATAAATAAAAATGTGATTTTTTAAATTATCGATAGCATTTGTTTAGTAGCAGCTAGAGGGACAAAATCTGCGTGGCTGACATGGCACAGTAGTAAACATTAACCCTACCGCACTGAGGGTTGGGGTTCGATGCCCGTTAGTTCGAACTTTTTATATTTTTACACCCACAAATATTTTTGAGGGTGTTAAATGGAAAATAAAAATTAGGTGTTTTTGTTTCATCCTGGAAATTTATTAATGTTTTACGCTTATACGTTTTGAACACGATTCGCATTTAAAATGTTCTAGTTAAATAACTAGGTCAACGGCAAAATCGTTGTTAAACGAGTGAGTGAGCCATGTTTTGAGTACTCGATATCAATCCCCATACTGGGCTAGATCCTTAGGTATAGGGGAGGAAAGGGGATGTTCCCGGGTACTCAACACTTGGCTCACTCACTCGTTTGACAACGACTTTGGCGTTTCCCTATAGTGTAAATTAGATTTTGTTACATAAATTTGTATTGTAAAGCCAATTTCATTATATTTTCGTTCCGTCTCATCCAATCGTTTTGTTGATTGAATTTTAGGGCTCGTCTACAGTTAGGTAATAATGCAGCACTCAAGCTTGGGGAATATGGGGAGGAGAACCCCATGCACGTCAGAACCAGCCACGGGTAAGGGGAGGAAGGGGGGTTTCTCACGTCGCGGTCGTCATCGTCTTTGTCATCGTTCGTTTAGTCATTGTCATCGTCGCCGGGGGGTCGTCAAGGGAAGGGGCAAGGTCCCCGACGGCGATTGCCAGAGCTCGCCTCTAGATTCTGGCAGTAATATACTACCCTTCTTACAAGCTGATGTTTGCAAGGTGGAATTTTTCTCTTGAATTGCCTTTCACGATTAGCAGAGCCATGCGCTGGGCCAAATTCGACCCCGGGCCCATACGGGGGCGAATAAGTACTAATCTACAATACTGATGCAAGTTACCCGTATACAAATAATAGGGTTCATTCTCTAGATATCGTTTACAATAAAGTATTTGGTTTCAAGAGGTTTAAAGGTGCGTTAACCGTGAGGTAACAATGCGCTACTTTAGCCTTATAGGGGATATATATATACCACGGGTAGATAGAAGAATAGGCATTTCTCACGTCGTGGTCGACATAGTCGTCGTTAAGGTCGTTAAGAGAGAAGAGAGAGGTCCTCGACGACGAATGCCAGAGCTCGCCTCTACTTTCGGGGACTATACTCCCTTACATACTAGCTGATGTTTGCGAGAAGGACTTTAATTCATTAATAATTAACCACGATCATTTATTACGATTAGCAGAGCCATTCTCTGGGCATTATTCTCTCCGGGTCCAGACGGGGACAGAATCAGCCTTGAGAGAAGTGTTTTTTTTTATTATTATTTATTTATTAAAGTTTCGTTTTATATTCATTTGGACTAAGAGCACTTCAACCGTTAGTATTCATAATGCGCCACTCTAGCCTTTGGATATGGGGAGGATAATCCCATGCTGGTCAGAACCAGCCGTGGGTAAGTGGGGAAAGGGTAGATCTCACGTCATTGTCCTCATTGCTTTTTCATCGTTTTTTCCCCATGGTCGTCATCAGTTAGCTGAATTTATCGAGACAGAATTTTCCTCTTTCTTCGCCTTTTACGATTATCAGAGCTATGTTCAGGGCCTGATTGTACCCCGGACCCAAACTGGGTCATAATCAACCACGGATTTATCGGAAGTAAAGTTTTCTTACACTTAAGTATATTTGAATTACGGGTGCGTCAACCGTTTGGTCATAAAGCGCCACTCTAGCCACGGGGATATGCGGTGAAAAGTCCCGTGCTGGTCAGAACCAGCCACAGGTATGGGGTCGTAATCGTATTTGACATCTTTCGTGTTGTCATCGTCGTCGTCGTCGTCGTTGGTTAGGTCGTCAAGGAAGGGGGAGAGGTCCCCGACGACGAACAAATACTATGGTTGTGTCCTCGGACCTTCAGACACCTCGGTTGCCGGGCAGAGCGATGCTGGATATCTTCTCCCCGGTCCTAGGCTGGTTCACAGAGCCTCGTCCAATGATTCTCTGTGCGACGAAACTTATATAAGACTTAAGATCTGTCGTTTCACTGCATCAATGCAAAGTTACTTATATCTTATCAGTTTAACTGCCATTGCTCTTACGAACACCCAACCAAGCATGAAGCTCTTTACAGAAACAAACCAATACTGGCATGTTTGCCATGTTGTCCTCCTATGTAAATCAGTTTTTTTATAACTGAATAGGATAGACCTTAAATAAATAAAAATAAAAAAAATAAAATAAAATAGTTTTGTTGGTCTCACCGCCTTGCTTCACAACGTAAACAAACGATTCTTCAGAAAGTCATGGCCACATAGATCGTTTTCTTAATTTAAAGTTCATTTTTAAACATTTGATGTTTAGTTTTTTGGATTAATTGCATGTCAACCGTTGTCATAATGCGAGATACTAGCCTATGGGAATTACGGGTGAAAACCCTTGCTGCTAAGAACTAGCCACGGGTAGAAAGGGTGGGTTCTCACGTCGCGTTCGTCATCGTATTATTATTATTTATTATTATTTAATATATAATTATCATCATTCGTTGTGTCATTGTCATCATCGTCGAGGATGTCGTCAAGGGACGGGGGAGGTGTCCACGACGACGATTGCCAGAGCTCGCCTCCAGTTTCGGGTAGTTTATTATACCCCCTTTACTAGCTGATGTTTGCGAGGTGGACTGTTTCTTTTGAAACACTTGCACGATTAGCAGAGCTATGCTCTGGGCCAATTCTACCCGGGGCTCAGACGGGGGTGGGCCCAGACGGGCGAGGAATTCTTATAACTCAAGCTGTGTTCGCTTACAAAAAACTTGGTAGAGAAGAGACCCCTATAGCGGCGAGGAGAGTTTTAAGAGTCTGGACGTCGACACACAATAATTCTGACATTCCATATAATAACGCCGTGAGAAACTGGGGCGCGTCAAAGGATGAGGTCATATTGATCGCCGCCTGTGATATTGTAAGTTAATGAAATGAATTTATAGTATGTTTGATAATCATATTCTTTTTTAAGTTTATAAAAAAATGGATAACGGACTCGTCAACCGTTAGGTCATAATGCACCACTCTAACTTAGGGGGTGGGGGGAGGAGAGGCTCATGCTGGTCAAAGCCAGTCACGGGTAAGAGGAGGAAAGGAAGTTTTCACGTCGCTGTCGTCATCGTCTTTGTCATCGTTCTTTGTGTCATTGTCATCGTCGTCTTTGAGGTCGTGAACGGTAGGGGGCAGGGTCCTCGACGACGATTGCCAGAGCTCGCCTCTAGTTTTGGGGAGTAATATACTCCGATCTTACTAGCTGATGTTTGCGAGTTGGACTTTTTCTCTTGAATCGCCTTTTACGATTAGCAGAGCCATGCTCGGGGCCAATTCTATAATGGGCTAAAACGTTTTAAAAAATAATAGTCGCGTCAACCGTTAGGTCATAATGCACCACTCTAGCCTCGGGGATATGGGGAGGATTTTGGTTTATTTGGATTAAGGACGCGTCAGCTGTTAGGTCGTAATGCACCTTTCTAACCTAGGGGCGGGGGGGGGGGGGGGGGGGTAGGAGAGGCCCTTGCTGCTCAGAACCAGCCTCGGGTAAGAGAATGAAGGTGAGTTTCTCACGTCGCGGTCGTCATCGTCTTTGTCATCGTTCGTTGTGTCATTGTCATCGTCCTCTTGGAGGTCATAAAGATAAGGGGGCAGGGTCCCCGACGATGATTGCCAGACCTCGCCTCTTGATTCGTGGAGTTATATACTCCGCTCTTACTAGCTGATGTTTGCGAGGTGGACTGTTTCTCTTGAATCGCCTTGTACGATTAGCAGAGCCATGATCTGGTTCAATTCTACCCCGGGCCCAGACGGGGGTGGGCCAGACGGGGGAAGAATTATTTTATCTCGAGCTGTGTTTGCTAACAAAAAAATTGGTAGAGAAGAGACCCCTATAGCGGCGAGGAGAGTTTTGAGAGGCTAGACGTCGAGACACAATGGACCTAAAAGAACAACGCCGTGAGAAACTGGGGCGCTTCAAACGATGAGGTCATATTGAGCCGCCTGTGATATGTACGTTAATGAAAGGAATTTATAGTAGGTTTGAAAATAATATTCTTTACTTAGTTTATTAAAAAAACAAATGTATCTCACTCTAACTTAGGGGATTTAGGGAGGAGGAGCCCATGGTCAGAACCAGCCACAGGTAAGGGAAGGAAAGTGCTTTTCACGTTGCGATTGTCATCGTCGTCGGGGAGGTCGTCAAATCATGGATTTACAAGGCAGTTACTATTCTAAGTTCATGGTCAAATGAAAGGCGCAAAGTCCCCGACAAAGACTGTGCCAGAGATCGCCTCTAGTTTTGGGGAGTAAAAACTCCCTTATAATATATACTAGGAAAACGCTTAAGTCCCGCCGCGTTGTTGGATGAGCGTAATTGGTGCATTGAGTTGTTAAGTGTTATGCGGATTTTCTGTTGTACTGTGAAAAAATCATTACTTAGTTGATTTTTTTAAAATTAATTTAAATTAAATAAAAAATAAACTTTAATTTTAATTTTTTTTAATTATTCGTAATTTAAAAAAAGAAAAAAAATCGTAAAATTTCGATTTTCATAACAAATAATTTTTCGATTGCGCTCAGATTTCACACGAATATATAAATTCATGAAATTAAGGTTCTGTGAAAAAATTATTACGATCGGATAAAGCATGTAGGTGCTATAAGCCAAAGAAATTTGAAAATCAAAAATATTCCAAAAATTGCGATTTTGTAAAGAAATTTATCTTTCGATAACGCTCAAAATTCACACGAATATATCAATTCATAAAATAAAGGTTGTGTGAAAAAATTATTACAATCGGACAAAGCATGCAGGTGTTATAAATCGAAGAATTTTGTTAAAAATCGAAAAAAATCGTAAAATTGCGATTTTCATGAGAAATAATTTTTCGATCGATTTTTCCCCCCGTGCAGTTCTTCGTTCAGAGATTTCATAGACCTCCATAAAATTTCATCGCAATTGGAGTATTGGTTTAGCCGGAATCGTGTTCACAGACACACAAAAATACAAAAAAAAAAAAAAAAAAAAAAAAAAAAAAAAAAAAAAAAAAAAAAAAAAAAAAAAAAAAAAAAACATTCCGGATTTTTTTCTCCAGTGTAGTGAAATGGAATCTTCGCTTCGCTCGCTACGCTCGCTACGCTCATCCAATTAGATGATGTTTGCGATACGGTCTTTCTTTTCCTCTTTTGTCTTCTTTTATGTTTAGCAGAGTTAGGGTACGTTCCGAATGATGCTCCAACGCGCCCACATCACCCAGACATGCCCAAGATGCCCGATTTTCAACATTGGGCGTTACGGGCGTTGTGATGGCGGCGGTGTTTACGGAATGCTTTGGGCACGCCCAAGGCTGCAAGTTAGCATCATTTGGGAACGTACCCTTAGGCTCTCAGCCAAATTTTCCTCTGGGCCCAGAGGGGGTAGCACACATTTTTAACAGTAGGAATTCTTAGTTAAATATATTTTTGTTTTTTTTTGTATTAAAGACGCGTTAACCGTTAGATCTTAATGCACCATTGTAACTTATAGAGGATATGGAGAGAAAAGTCCAATACTGGTCAATACCAGCCAAATTTTTTTTCATTTTTTAAATATATATATATATATATATATGTTATATCGCAGACTTTCACGGATTGAATATGCACACATTGTATTTTCGGGTAGTCCGTGTGGTTTTATTTTTATTTATTCCAACGTTTCGGGTAGTTCTCCCTGCCCATCTTCAAGGAAATTAAACAAAAAAACAATATGAAAAACAAACAAAAGAATAAGACAAATGCCTCCCATTTTTAGATGTACTTTTAATCAAGAAAGAGGATGAGACCTTCGGACATACCGTCTACCGTAAACCAACGCATACAAATCGATATTTAAAAGCGGAATCACACCACCACCCAGCACAGCTTGCCACAGTAGTAAACACCCTTGCTATACGATCCAAAAGACTGTCTGACGTTGAGCTTATGGCTGAAGAAATGATTGGGTTACGAGACACCTTACTCTCTAACGGATTTTCCCCCAACACAATTGCTCGAGCATTCCATAAAACGTCGAGTAAACCTATTGATCAAGATATTCCAAAAGACGAACCTCGAGCAACTGCATTTCTGCCTTACGTCCAAGGAACCACTGATAAAATAAGCCGTTTACTCAAAAAGCAGAATATAAGAACTGTTTTCAGCACGGATCGGAAGATATCAGCAATGTTACGCAACGCTAAGGACACAATTCCAAACGAGTCCCATGGTATATATGAAATTCCATGTGGAAGTTGCGAAAAGACATACGTAGGAAGAACTAACCGCAAAATATATGTCCGCATCGACGAACATAGAGTTGCAGTTAGACGTATGGAAACCACCTCAGCTCTTTTCCAACATGCTTTCGACAAGGAACACTGGATTAACTTTGATGAAGCTAAAACCCTAGCCAAAGTTGAACATGAGGTGCCCCGTATCGTAAGAGAGGCGGTGGAGATGGAGAAGCGGAAACACAACATGAACACACGGGATGATGCCAAAAGACTTCCAGCCACATGGAAACATGTTTTGCAAGGCTGTAATGTTCAACCAAAAGCTCTCCCTATGGGAAATGTCTGCAGTCCGTCCTCCTCCAAGAGCTGACAAGAGAATGAAGAGTCAACAAGGACTCCTTGAGCCATCTACTCGGACGCTGAGGTCATCTAAACAGTAATAGGATAATGTTGATGGCTTCACACGGTTGTATAATTTGTCATGAGTAGGCCCTACCTATGTTTTCTAAGCTATTTAGTTTTTGTCTATGTATCTAGTTGCAGTGTTTGTTATGAAGTACGGTTTTGTTTGTTTTTTATATTGTTTTTTTGTTTAATTTCCTTGAAGATGGGCAGGGAGAACTACCCGAAACGTTGGAATAAATAAAAATAAAACCACACGGACTACCCGAAAATACAATGTGTGCATATATATATATATGTTAGTACTTTAGACAGAAATTAAAAAAGTGACTACACCGGGGACCCCAGGGTAGTCACTTTTTAAAATTTCTGTCTAAAGTACTAACAAAACAGCGTCATAGTTGCCTACTATAAAGCCAAGGTTAAACATATATATATGAATTTGAATTAAGTGCGGTCTACCGTTTGGTCATAATGCACCGCTCTAGCCTAGGGAATATGGGGATGTGGGATAATATAATTTTCTCCCCTCTTACTAGCTGATGTTTGCAATGTGGACTTTTTCTCTTGAATCGCCTTTAACGATTAGCAGAGCCATGCTCTGGGCCAATTCTATCCCGGGCCAAGACGTTAAGGACGCGTCAACTGTTAGGTCATAATGTACCACTCTAGCCTAGGGGATATGGGGAGGTGGAACCCATGCTGGTCAGAACCAGCTACGGGTAAGGGGGGTAGGGGATGTGGGTTTCTCACGTCGTGGTCGTCATCGGCTTTGTCATCGTTCGTTGTGTCATTGTCATCGTTGTCTTGGTGGTCGTGAAGGGAAGGGGGCAGGGTCGCCAGACGACGATTGCCAGAGCTCACCTCTAGATTCGGGGAGTAATAAACTCCGCTCTTCCTAGCTGATATTTGCGAGGTGGACTTTTTATCTTCAATTGCTTTGTACGATTAGCAGAGCCATGCTCTGGGCCAATTCTACACCGGGACCAGACGAAGGTGGGCCAGACGGGGAAGGAATTATTTTATCTCGAGCTGTGTTCGCTAACAAAGAACTTGGTGCAGAAGAGACCCCTATAGAGGCGAGAAGAGTTTTGAGAGGCTTGACGTTGACACACAGAATTGTCATTTCGACCAACAACGCCGTGAGAAACTGGGACGCTTCAAAAGATGAGGTCATATTGAGCCGCCTGTGATATTGTAAGTTAATGAAATGAATTAATAGTTGGTTTGATAATCATATTCTTTTTTAAGTTTATAACAAAAAATGGATAACGGACTCGTCAACCGTTAGGTCATAAATCATAATGCACCACTCTAGCCTAGGGAATATGGGGAGGATTTTGGTTTATTTGGATTAAGGACGCGTCAACCGTTAGGTCATAATGCACCACTCTAGCCTATAGGGGATATGGGGAAGGGGCTCCCATGCTGGTCAGAACCAGCCACGGGTAGATGAAGGAAGGGAAAGGGGGGGGGGTTCTCACGTCGGGATCGTCATCGTCATTGTCATATTCGTGGTTTAATTGTTTTCGTCGTCGTCGTCGGGGAAGTCATCAAGGAAAGAGGGCATGGCCGCCGACGACGACCGATAGAGCTCGCTTCTAATTTCAGGCTGATGTTTGCGAGATGAACTTTTTCTCTTGAATCGCCTTTTACGATTAGCAGAGCCAAGCTCTGGGCCAATTCTTCTCCGAACCCATGACAAGCCAAATTTTTAACATGTAAACTTACTTAAAATAACGTAAATATAACCCTTGGTATGTTTTAAAAGTTCCTTCCAGTTAAGTTCACGACGTCATTCTAGAGAGGAAGCACAGCTCTGCTCGATATGATAACATCTTTTTGTTGTTTATTTGGATAAAGGACGAGTCAACCGTTTGGTCATAATGCACCACTCTAAGCTAGGGGCGGGGGGGAGGAGGGGCCCATGCTGGTCAGAACCAGCCACGGGTAAGGGGAGGAAGGGGGGTTTCTCACGTAGCGTTAGTCAACGTCTTTGTCATCGTTCGTTGTGTCATTGTCATCGTCGTCGGGGACGTTGTCAAGAGAAGGGGCAAGGTCCCCGACGACGATTGCCAGAGCTCGCCTCTAGTTTCGGGGAGTAATATACTCTCCTCTTTCTAGCTGATGTTTGCGAGCTGGACATTTTCTCTTGAATCGCCTTTTACGATTAGCAGAGCCATGCTCTAAGCTAATTTTACCCCGGGCCCAGACGGGGGATGATAACATCTGTTCATAGCGGCAGCTGTAATTACAAGTTTTGTGTCCTCGTCTCATCAAAGACAACATGACGTCAACTGCAAAATATGTAACAGAAAAGATGAACGACGATCGGAGAAACTAGGGCGCTCCAACCGATTAGGTAATATTGCGCCGCCTGTGATAATGAAAGTTGATGAGATGAGTTAATAGTGTGTTTGATGATGAGATTGTTTTCTTATTGTACAATATATTAGAAAATAAAAAGATGGTGATGAGTGTAATAGCATAAATAAAGTTATTTATTTAAATCGAAAAAAATAAATTAAAGAAATGTGTATGATGTGAATTAAATTTTGTAAATATAAAACTTTAAATGAGAAATTTTTTAAAGTTTGTCGCTGTTATCATATAATAGAAGTTCTTTATATGATTAGGAGAGATCAATTTGGGTGAACAAGGCAACGTTTATGGTACATTCTGTAAAAATGTGATGTATGGTTAAAGAATCATCACATGTATCTGGGAACAACCTTTTCATCCCTTGTTAAGAGAGATATCCATGAGTAAGATGTGTGTGGCCTATTGAAATTTGAGACGACGACGACGACAGCGGCGACGTTACAAACAAGGGTGCATTAACCAGTTAAGTAACATTGTTTTTTGTTAAGTCTAACGGATTTAGGGTGCATCAATCGTTAGGTCAAAATGCGCCACTCTATCCTAGGGGATATTGGTAGGAGGGTCCCATGCTGGTCAGAACCAGCCACGGGTAGATGGAAGAAAGGGGGGTTCTCACGTCGGGGTCGTTATCGTCTTTGTCATATTCTGGTTTCATTGTCGTCGTCGTCATCGTCGGGGAGGTTATCTAAGAAAGAGAGCAAGGTCGCCGACGACGACCGATAGAGCTCGCTTCTGGTTTCAGGCTTATGTTTGCGAGACGAACTTTTCTCTTGGTTTATTTGGATTAAGGACGCGTCAACTGTTAATTCATAATGCACCACTCTAACCTTGGGGAGGGGGGGGGTAGGGACCGATGCTGGTCAGAACCAGCCACTGGTAGGGGGAGGAAGGGGGGTTTCTCACGTCGCAGTCGTCTTCGTCTTTGTCATCGTTCGTTGTGTCATTGTCATCGTCGCCGGGGGGTCGTCAAGGGAAGGGGGCAAGGTCCCCGACGAATATTGCCAGAGCTCACCTCTAGGTTTGGGGAGTAATATACTACCCTTCTTACAAGCTGATGTTGCGAGGTGGACTTTTTCTCTTGAATCGCCTTTTACGAGTAGCAGAGCCATGGTCTGGTCCAATTCTACCCCGGGCCCAGACGGGGGAAGAAAATTATGGTGACGTTAGTAATCAAACAAATGAAAAGTTATTTATTTTAATTGAAATAAACAACATGACAATACATCCTTCCAAAAATGCTGCACAAACATGGCTAGGTCCAAACAAATACAAATAGCATACAAAACGTGTCTGCATCAAAGTAAATTATATAGATTTATTTATTTGTTCACCTTTGTAAATAGATTTTCTAACAAGGATTGACGTTAATAAATAAAAATACATGATAAATAGGGGGTTGGTTCTCAGCTTTGATGAAAATTTTTCACAGACGTATTCTTCCCTTGGTTTTATGGTTATTTGGATACTTGGTGTTTTTTTAAAAGATGCCTCAGTGGCGCCACTGATTTTGACGTGTGCGCGCGCATCAACCAGGGCCGCGTGTTGAGAGGCGACGATATTAGGCCCCCGCCTCAACCCCCTCCGCCAAAGGAGTGCTCGGCCGACGTGCTTTTTCTTTTCGGGTTGTTAAACCCATGGAACGACCTGCCGCCCGCCTCAAAGACTGCCCAGTAAGTCATTTACCTTTCATGTGTAAGGAGTACTTATGTGAGAACCCAACTACAAGTGCCATGTTAGTTTCACGTAATTTAGCAAGGCTCTTCGCGGCACGAGACTTCCACAAAGATATCAAGTGTTTTAGCAAAATATTTGCTAGCGTCGACGCCTTTTCTTGTTAAAAAAATGTAATAACAACAAGGATAAACAACAATAAAGGGCGTGTCAAACGTTAGGTCATAATGAGCTATTCTAGCCTAGGGGATATGGCGAGGAATGTCCCATGCTGGTCAGAACCAGTCACGGGTAAAGGGAGGAAAGAGGGGAATCTCTCTTCGCGATCGTCATAGTCTTTGTTATTTCGTGTACCTCCCGATGTCGACAAGGTCGTCGCCAAGAGAAGTGTAAGTGTTTCCTGACAACAACTGCCAGAGCTCGCCTCTTGTTTCAGGGAGTAGTCCTTTAATTGTTAGCTGATTTATGAGAGATTGACATTACCTATTTCCTCTCCAATTACGAGAAAACAGAGCCATGCTCAAGACAATTTCTACCGCCGTAAGAACGAACGAACGACGTGAGAAAACTAGGGCGCTTCAACCGGTTAGGTCATATTGCGCCGCCTGTGAATGAAAGTAAATTAGAAGAGTTATGCAGGTATGTTGATGATTAGATTGTTTTCTAAGTTTTTTTGAGTTTATTTGGATTAAGGGCGCGTCAACCATTAGGTCATTCATAATGCACCACTCTAGCCGAGGGAGGGAGGAGGGGCCCATGCTGGTCTGAACCAGCCACGGGTAAGGGGAGGAAGGGGGTTTCTCACATCGCGGTCGTCATCGTCTTTTTCATCGTTCGTTGTGTGTCATTGTCATTGTCGCCGGGGGGTCGTCAAGGGAAGGGGACAAGGTCCCCGGCGACGATTGCCAGAGCTCGCCTCTAGTTTCGGGGAGTAAGATACTCCGCTCTTTCTAGCTGATGTTTGCGAGGTGGACTTTTTCTCTTGAATCGCCTTTTACGATTAGCAGAGCCATGCTCTGGGCCAATTCTACCCGGGCCCAGACGGGGTTGTGTATAAATAACAAAATAAATTGAAGATGAAGAAAGTTATAGCAAAATAAAAGTTATGTATGTAAATGAAAATAAAGAAAAGAAAGAAATGTGTATGAAGTTACTTAAAGTTTGTTAAATAGATTACTTTGGATGAGAAATTTGGAATGTTTGTCGCCGTTATTCATATGATAGAAGTCTTCATATGATTAGGAAGAGATCAAATTAAACAAATCATTATCTAACAACGACGTGAGAAATTAGGGCGCTGCAACCGATAAGTTCATATTCCGCCGCCTGCGATATTGCTATTTAAATATGTTTACTCTTTATATGGTGTGTTTGATGATAAGGACAGTATATTGTTTTTAGTTTAGCCTATAAAGAAAAAGAGATAAGAGAGATGATTTAATAGCAATTGAAATAATATTTATTTGAATAAAACAATCAAATGTGTTTATTTGTGAATTCAATTAGGAAAAACAAATTATATTTTGAATGATATATTTTTTTTTTATTTATTTGGATTAAGGACGCGTCAGCCGTTAGTTCAAAATGCACCACTCTAACCTTGGGGGGGGGGGGGAGGAGAGGCCCATGCTGGTCAGAACCAGCCACGAGTAATGGGTGGAAGGGGGGTTTCTCACGTCGCGGTCGTCATCGTCTTTGTCATCGTTCGTTGTGTCATTGTCATCATCGCCGGGAGGTCGTCAAGAGAAGGGGGCAAGGTCCCCGACGACGATTGCCAGAGCTTTCCTCTAGTTTCGGGGAGTTAGATACTCCGCTCTTACTAGCTGATGTTTGCGAAGTGGACTTTTTCTCTTAAATCGCCTTTTACGATTAGCAGTGCCATGCTCTAGCCAATTCTAACACAATTAAAAACTTTGCTCCTTTATTATCAATCTTCGATAGAAGATCTTTGTGTGATTAGGAGAGATCTTCTTGCGCTAGGCATAATATTTAGTTCTTTCTAGTAATAACAAATAAACACAACTGTACAGAGATGAACGTGCTGGACAGAACCTGCAGAGGCAGGTACAGGAATAATTATGAAATTCAAACATAAAAGTGATACCAGCCAAATGTGATGAGATTAATTAATGTAAACAATACACGGTAGACCATGTGAATTTTGTTTCCAGTTTATTAGGGTAAGGGCGCGTCAACCTTTAGGTCTTAACGTGCCACACTAGCCTCGTAGAGAATAAACAATCCAATGTTGGCCTGAAACAGCAACGTGTGTTTCTAAGGAGGGGTGGGAGGATTCTCTCGTCGTGGTCGTTCATCATCTTTGTCATAGTTCCTGAGACCATGGTCGTCGGCGTCGGAAAGTTCGTCCAGGGGGGGGAGGTACACCCGACGACCATTGCCGGTGGTCGCATCTGTTTTCAGGAAGTAAAATACTCCCTTTCATACTAGTTGATGTATACGAGATGAACTTTATCTCTTTCCTCGCCTGGTTTCTCGACGATTGCCAGAGCTCGGCACTAGTTTTAGAGAGTTCTCCGATTATTGCTAGGTGATTAATGTATGGGGGATGAAAATTCCATGTTGGTCAAAAGTAGCCACAGGATGGGAGTGTAAAGGGTGGCACTGAATGGCTTATTTTTTTGTAAAAGGGCGTGTCAACCGTTAGGTCACAATGCGTTACACTAGTCTACGGGATATGGGACAGGAGGTGCCTATAATGGTCAGACCCAGCTACGGGGAAGGGGAAAATAGGTGATTCTCACGTCGATGTCCTCATTTTCATTGTCATAGTCAATTTATTTTATTTATTTCATGATCGTCGTCATATACTAGCTGATGTTGGCGAGATGGAATTTTCTTCTTTCTTCGCCTTTTACGATTCGCAGAGCCATGCTCTGGGCAAATTCTACCCCGGGCCCAGACCAGGACAAATATTTTGAGAAAAATTTTCTTTTAGTTTAGTCTATTCGGATTTCGGTCTCTTCAACCGCTAGCTCATTATGCGTCTCTAGCCATGGAATCTGGGGAGAAAAGTCCCATGCTGGTCAGAACCAGCCACGGGTAATGGGCGGAAAGGGGGGGGGTTCTCACGTCGTGGTCGTAATAGTATTTGTCATCGTTCGTGTTGTCATGGTCGTCGTCGTCGTCGTTGGTTAGGTCGTCAATGGAAGGGGAGAGGTCCCAGACGACGAACAAATACTTTGGTTGTGTCCTCGGACCTTCAGACACCTCGGTTGCCGGGCAGAGCGATGCTGGATTTCTTCTCCTCGGTCCTAGGCTGGTTCACAGAGCCACGTCCAATGATTTTCTGAGCGACGAAACTTATAATGTATAAGACACGAGCTCTGTCGTTTCACTGATTTAAATGCAAAGGTATTTTATAAATATCTTATCAGTTTAAATGGCATTGCTATTATGAACTCCCAACATTGAAGCTTTTCACAGAAACACAAGCAACACTGGCATTGGTTTGTTGGTCTCACCGCCTTCCTTCACGAAGAAAACATCACGATTCTTCTGAAAGTCATGACCACATAAATCGTTTTCTTCTTTAAAAGTTCATTTTTTAAGATTTGTTTAGTTTATTTGTATTAAGGGCACGTCAACCGTTAGGTCATAATGCGCGACTCTAGCCTATGGGATTTGTGGGAAAATGGAAAAAAATTATAACAAAAATCGCGGGTCACACAATGAAGTGAATGTATATCATTCACACGCAATTTGCCCAAACCACGCGCTGTCTTATATGAACGGCAAAACGGTGTGTTAATCTATTACACTTTTGTGTGTGAAATTAACAAATTGTAGTGTGTACACTTTTCGCACTTTAAGGTATGTTATAAAAAATGACACTCTCAGGCGTGTTCAAATAACACACCAAGTGGTTTTTGTGTGTGAAATTAACAAATTGTAGTGTGTACAATTCACACACTTTTAGGTGTGTTATAAAAAACAACACACTTAGGTGTGTTCAAATAATACACCCTACACAGTTCGGATGCTCCCATGCGGACGGTCCGAAGACGACGACGTGAGAAACTAGGGCGCTTCAACCGATTAGGTAATATTGCGCCGCCTGTGATAATGAAAGTTGATGAGATGAGTTAATGGTGTGTTTGATGATTAGATTGTTTTCTAAGTGTATAATTAACAAAATAAAATAATGATGACAATATTAGCAAATCAACAGTTATGTATGTGAATGAAAATAAATTAATAAAGAAAAGTGTGTGATGTGAATTAAATTTTGTTAAATAGATTACTTTGGATGAGAAAGTTTGAAAGTTTGTCGCCGTAATGTCGACCGGTTGTCACATTATTTTTTGTAAAATTTATTTGGAATTTAGGGTGCGTCAATCGTTAGGTCAAAAAGCGCCACTCTACCCTAGGGGATATGGGGAAGAGGCTCCCATGCTGGTCAGAACCAGCCACGGGTAGATGAAGGAAGGGAAAGGGGGGGGGGTTCTCACGTCGGGATCGTCATCCTCATTGTCATATTCGTGGTTGCATTGTTTTCGTCGTCGTCGTCGGGGAAGTCATCAAGGAAAGAGGGCACGGCCGCCGACGACGACCGATAGAGCTCGCTTCTAATTTCAGGCTGATGTTTGCGAGATGAACTTTTTCTCTTGAATCGCCTTTTACGATTAGCAGAGCCAAGCTCTGGGCCAATTCTTCTCCGAACCCATGACTAGCCAAATTTGTAACATGTAAACTTACTTAAAATAACGTAAATATAACACTTGGTATGTTTTAAATGTTCCTTCCAGTTAAGTTCACGACGTCATACTAGAGAGGAAGCACAGCTCTGCTCGATATGATAACATCTTTTTTGTTGTTTATTTGGATAAAGGACGAGTCAACCGTTAGGTCATAATGCACCACTCTAACCTAGGAGAGGGGGGGGGAGGAGGGGCCCATGCTGGTCAGACCCAGCCAAGGGTAAGGGGAGGAAGGAGGGTTTCTCACGTAGCTTTTGTCAACGTCTTTGTAATCGTTCGTTGTGTCATTGTCATCGTCGTCGGGGACGTTGTCAAGAGAAGGGGCAAGGTCCCCGACGACGATTGCCAGAGCTCGCCTCTAGTTTCGGGGAGTAATATACTCTCCTCTTTCTAGCTGATGTTTGCGAGCTGGACATTTTCTCTTGAATCGCCTTTTACGATTAGCAGAGCCATGCTCTAAGCTAATTTTACCCCGGGCCCAGAGGGATGATAACATTTGTTTATAGCGGCAGATGTAATTACAAGTTTTGTGTCCTCGTCTCATCAAAGACAACATGACGTCAACTGCAAAATATGTAACAGAAAAAATGAACGACGATCGGAGAAACTAGGGCGCTCCAACCGATTAGGTAATATTGCGCCGCCTGTGATAATGAAAGTTGATGAGATGAGTTAATAGTGTGTTTGATGATAAGATTGTTTTCTTAATGTATAATACATAAGAAAATTAAAAGATGGTGATGATTGTAATAACATAAATATAGTTATTAATTTAAATCGAAAAAAATAAATTTAAGAAATGTGTATGATGTGAATTAAATTTTGTTAAATAAATTACTTTGAATGAGAAATTTTAAAAGTTTGTCGCTGTTATCATATAATAGAAGTTCTTTATATGATTGGGAGAGATCAATTTGGGTGAGGCAACGTTTAAGGTACATTCTATAAAAATGTGATGTTTGGTAAAAGAATCATTACATGTATCTGGGAACAACCTTTTTATCCCTTGTTAAGAGAGATATCCATGAGTTACATGTGTGTGGCCTATTGAAATTCGAGACGACGACTACGACAGTGGCGACGTTAGAAACTAGTGTGCATTAACCACTTAAGTAACATTGTTTTTTGTTAAGTCTAACGGATTTAGGGTGCATCAATCGTTAGGTCAAAATGCGCCACTCTATCCTAGGGGATATTGGTAGGAGGGTCCCATGCTGGTCAGAACCAGCCACGGGTAGATGGAAGAAAGGGGGGTTCTCACGTCGGGGTCGTTATCGTCTTTGTCGTATTCTGGTTTCATTGTCGTCGTCGTCATCGTCGGGGAGGTTATCTAAGAAAGAGAGCAAGGTCGCCGACGACAACCGATAGAGCTCGCTTCTGGTTTCAGGCTGATGTTTGCGAGACGAACTTTTTCTCTTGGTTTTTTTGGTTTAAGGACTCGTCAACCGTTAATTCATAATGCACCACTCTAACCTAGGGGTGGGGGGGAGGAGGGGCCCATGCTGGTCAGAACCAGCTACGGGTAAGGGGAGGAAGGGTGGTTTTTAACGTTGCGGTCGTCATTGTCTTTGTAATCGTTCGTTGTGTCATTGTCATCGTCGCCGGGGGGTCGTCAAGGGAAGGGGGCAAGGTCCCCGACAAATATTGCCAGAGCTCACCTCTAGGTTTGGGGAGTAATATATTACCATTCTTACAAGCTGATGTTGCGAGGTGGACTTTTTCTCTTGAATCGCCTTTTACGAGTAGCAGAGCCATGCTCTGGGCCAATTCTACCCCGGGCCCAGACGGGGGAAGAAAATTATGGTGACGTTAGTAATCAAACAAATAAAAAGTTATTTATTTTAATCGAAATAAACAACATGACAATACATTTTTCCAAAAATGCTGCACAAACATGGCTAGGTCCAAACAAATACAAATAGCATACAAAACGTGTCTGCATCAAAGTAATTAGATTTATTTATTTGTTCACCTTTGTAAATCAGATTTTTTAACAAGGATTGACGTAAATAAATAAATACATAAATAAATAGGGGGTTGCATGTCAGCTTTGATGAATATTTTCACAGACGTATTCTTCCCTTGGTTTTATTGGTTTATTTGGATTAAGGGCGTGTCAAACGTTAGGTCATAATGAGCTACTCTAGCCTAGGGGATATGGGGAGGAAAGTCCCATGCTGGTCAGAACCAGTCACGGGTAGAGGGAGGAAAGAGGGGAATCTCTCTTCGCGATCGTCATAGTCTTTGTTATTTCGTGTACCTCCCGATGTCGACAAGGTCGTCGCCAAGAGAAGTGTGAGTGTTTCCTGACAACAACTGCCAGAGCTCGCCTCTTGTTTCAGGGAGTAGTCCTCTAATTGCTTGCTGATTTATGAGAGATTGACTTTACCTATTTCCTCTCTTATTACGAAAAAACAGAGCCATGCTCAAGGACAATTCTACCCCCGTCCGAAAAAGAAATCACATCTTACAACGACGAGAGAAATTATGGCGCTGCAACTGATAAGTTCATATTCTGCCGCCTGTGATATTGCTATTTAAATTTGTTTACTCTTTATATGGTGTGTTTGATGATTAGGACAGTATATTGTTTTAAGTTTAGCCTATAAAGGAAAAGAGATAAGAGAGATGATTTAATAGCAATTGAAATAATATTTATTTGAATAAAACAATCAAATGTGTTTATTTGTGAATTCAATTAGGAAAAACAAATTATATTTTGAATAATATTTTTTTTTTTTTTTTTATTTGGATTAAGGACGCGTCAACCGTTAGGTCGTAATGCACCACTCTAACCTAGGGGGGGGGGGGGGGAGAGGCCTATGCTGGTCAGAACCAGCCACGAGTATGGGGAAGAAGGGTGGTTTCTCTCGTTGCGGTCGTTATCGTCTTTGTGATTGTTCATTGTGTCATTGTCATCTGCGCCGGTGGTTCGTCAAGGGAAGGGGACAAGGTCCCCGACGACGATTGCCAGAGCTCGCCTCTAAGTTTCGGGGCGTTCGATACTCCGCTCCTACAGCTTGATGTTTGCGAAGTGGACTTTTTCTCTTAAATTGCCTTTTACGATTAGCAGAGCCATGCTCTGGGTTAATTCTAACACAATTAACAACTTTGTCTCCATTATTATCATTCTTCGATAGAAGATCTTCGTGTGATTAGGAGAGATCTTCTAGCGCTAGGCATAATATTTAGTTCTTCCTAGTAATAAAAAATAAACACAACTGTACAGAGGTGAACGTGCTGGACAGAACCTGCCAGAGGCAGATACAGGAATATTTATGAAATTCAAACATAATGGTGATACCAGCCAAATGGATGAGATTAATTAAATGTAACGTAACGTAGAACAAAGGACATGTGAATTTTGTTTCCAGTTTATTTAGGTTAAGGGCGCGTCAACCGTTAGGTCTTAACGTGCCACACTAGCCTCGTAGAGGATCAACAATCCAATGTTGGCCTGAAACAGCAACGTGTGTTTCTAAGGAGGGGTGGGAGGATTCTCTCGTCGTGGTCGTCATCATCTTTGTCATAGTTCCTGAGACCATGGTCGTCGTCGTCGGAAAGTTCGTCCAGGGGTGGGAGGTACACCCAACGACGATTGCCGGTGGTCGCATCTGTTTCAGGATGTAAAATACTCCCTTTCAAAAAGCTGATGTTTTAAGTTTAGCCTATAAAGGAAATGAGATAAGAGAGATGATTTAATAGCAATTGAAATAATATTTATTTGAATAAAACAATCAAATGTGTTTATTTGTGAATTCAATTAGGGAAAACAAATTATATTTTGAATGATATTTTTTTGTTGGTTTATGTGGATTAAGGAGGCGTCAACCGTTAGGTCATAATGCACCACTCTAACCTAGGGGGGGGTCGAGGAGAGGCCCATGCTGGTCAGAACCAGCCACGAGTAAGCGGAGGAAGGGGGGTTTCTCACGTCGCGGTCGTCATCGTCTTTGTCATAGTTCCTGATACCATGGTCGTCGTCGTAGGAAAGTTCGTCCAGGGGTAAGAGGTACACCCGACGACGATTGCCGGTGGTCGCATCTGTTTTCAGGAAGTAAAATACTCCTTTTCATAAAGCTGATGTTTTCGAGACGAACTTTATCACTTCCCTCGCCTTGTTTCCCGACGATTGCCGGAGATCGGCTTTATTTTTCTGAGAGAACTTCGATAATTGCTAGCTGATTAATGTATGGGGGAAATAAATTCCATGATAGTCAAAAGGAGCCACAGGAAGGGAGAGGAAAGGGTGGTACTTAATGGCTTATTTTGTAAAATGCCGCGTCAACCATTAGTTCATAGTGCATGAATCAAGCCTGATAGATAGAGGACGGGAAATCCAATTCAACGACGACGTGAGAAACTAGGGCGCTTCAACCGCTTAGATCATATTCGCCGCCTTGATATTGCTATAATTTAATAAGATTACTGTTTATATGGTGTTTTTGATGATTTGGACAGTATTTTTGTTTTTTAAGTTTATAAAGGAAAAGAAATGATAGAGATGATTTTAATAGCAAATGAAATATTATTAATTTAAATGAAACAATATCTATCTTCGTCTCATCGGAACGCTTTGTCCGTGAGTTACAATGTAGTACCGGCCTCTGATGGCCATAAATTACAGTTTGAAGGGAGTGCCTGATGATGAGGACGCGTAGTCGTGGATTTTTCCAGACTGTATGATTGAAAAAGGGGGTTTTTAATTTGGGGAAAAGCGGATCATTCGCCAGATAATTGTACAGTATGATGTGGGTGGGTCAAAAATAACTTTACAGTAGGAACGGTTTTGTTATTCCCGTCTCTTCTTGGCGGGCGGTGGAAGACCTCCTTGGAACATCGGGAGCCGCTTTCGGTTGGAGTTTTTTTTGTTTATTTTTGGTTTATTTGGATTAAAGACGCGTCAACCGTTAGGTTATAATGCACCACTTTAGCCAAAGGGGCGGAAGGGGGGAGGAGGGGGCCCATGCTCGTCAGAACCCGCCACGGGTAAGGGGAATATAAAGGGGGTTTCTCAAGTCGCGGTCGTCATCGTCTTTGTCATCGTTCGTTGTGTCATTGTCGTCGTCGCCGGGGAGTCGTCAAGGGAAGGGGGCAAGGTCCCCGACGACGATTGCCAGAGCTCGCCTCTAGTTGCGGGGAGTAAGATATTCCGCTCTTTATAGCTGATGTTTGCGAGGTGGACTTTTTCTCTTGAATCGCCTTTTACGATTAGCAGAGCCATGCTCTGGGCCAATTCTACCCCGGGCCCAGACGGAGGCGGGCCAGACGGGGGAGATTTTATTTTAACTCGAGCTGTGTTCGCTAACAAAGAACTAGATGCAGAAGAGACTCCTATAGCGGCGAGAAGAGTTTTTAGAGGCTAGATGTTGACACACAAATTCCATCTTACAACGCCGTGAGAAACTGGGGCGCTTTAAACAATGAGGTCATATTGAGCCGCCTGTGATATTGTAGGTTAATGAAATGAATTATAGTAGGTTTGATAATCATATTCTTTATTTTATTTTTTATTTTAATTATCCTTTTCTTTTCTTTTTTTCTTTTTTTTTTTTTTTTTTTTTTTTTTTTAGTTTATATAATAGAAATGGATTACTGGCACGTCAACCGTTAGGTCATAATGTAATTCATCACTCTAACCTAGGGGTGAGGGAGGAGAGGCCAATACTGGTCGGAACCAGTCACGGGTAATGGGAGGAAAGGGGGTTCTCACGTCGCGTTCGTCAGTGTTTTCGTCATTGTTCGTGGTGTCATTGTCGTCATCGTCGTCGAGGGGTCTTCAAGGGAAGGGGGCAAGGTCCCCGACGACGATTGGTAGAGTTCGAATCTATTTTCGGGGAGTAACATACTACCCTTCTTACAAGCAGATTATTGCGAGGTGGACTTTTTCTCTTGAATCGCCTTTTACGATTAGCAGAGCCATGCTCTGGGCCAATTCTACCCGGGCCCAGACGAGGTCAAATATTTCGAGGAAATTTTCATTTAGTTTAGATCATTAGGATTACGGGCTCTCCAACCGCTAGCTCATTATGCGTCTCTAGCCATGGAATCTGGGGAGAAAAGTCCCATGCTGGTCAGATTCAGCCACGGGTAATGGGTGGAAAGAAGGGGGTTCTCACGTCGTGGTCGTAATAGTATCTGTCATCGTTCGTGTTGGCATGGTCGTCGTCGTTGGTTACGTCGTCAATGGAAGGGGGAGAGGTCCCCGACGACGAACACATACTATGGTTGTGTCCTCGGACCTTCAGACATCTCGGTTGCCGGGCAGAGCGATGCTGGATATCTTCACCCCGGTCCTAGGCTGGTTCACAGAGCCACGTCCAATGATTCTCTGAGCGACGAAATTTATAATTGGATGAGCGTAGCGAGCGTAGCGAGCGAAGCGAAGATTCCATTTCACTACACTGGGAAAAAAAATCCGGAATGTTTTTTTTTTTTTTTTTTCTTTCTGTATTTTTGTGTGTCTGTTAAAAACGATTCCGGCTTAAACCGATACTCCGATTGCGATGAAATTTCATGGAGGCCTTTGAAATCTCTGAACTTAGAACTGCCACGTTTTTGAGCGCAATCGGGAAATTTTTCTCATAAAAACGCAATTTTACGATTTTTTTCGATTTTTAAAAACTTTTTTCGACTCATAACACCTACATGCTATTCGATTTGTAATGATTTTTTCACAGAACCTTAATTTCATGAATTAAGATATTCGTGCGAAATTTGAGCGTAATCGAAAAATTATTTCTCATGAAAATCGAAATTTTACGGGTTTTTTCTTTTTAAAAAATTCTTTGACTTATTACACCTACATGCTTTATCCTATTGTAATTATTTTTTCACAGAACCTTAATTTTATGAATTAATATATTTGTGTTAAATTTGAGCGCAATCGAATATTTATTTCTTATGAAAATTGCATTTTTACGATTTTTTTTTTTTTTTTAAAATTACGATTTATTAAAAAAATTAAGTTATTTTTTCATTTTATTTAATTTAATTAAAAAAATCTTCGAAAACACATGGCAGCTCAATGCACCAATTACGCTCATCCAACAACGCGGCGGGACTTAAGCGTTTTCCTAGTGTATAAGACACGAGCTCTGTCGTTTCACTGATTTAAATGCAAAGGTATTTTAAAAATATCTTATCAGTTTAAATGGCATTGCTCTTATGAACTCCCATAGTACAGGCCAGTTAGACAATTGTTTGGCAAAACCCAGACATTTAATGTTCCTCAAATTTTAAATTGCTGGAATACGTTCAGGGGATGTCCCTGATCAAAAAACTCAAGTTCCCAAAAAATCCCACTTGGGGAAAATCCGCCATCATGAAAAAACTCCGCCATGTTGTATTTCGCAGATTGTTTGCTCTAACAGGTGATCTAAGTGACCAAATGACTTGATTATTTTTCCATTGTTATTATTTGCAACCCCTATTGATAGAAATAATTTAATTGTCATGGGAAAAAATCCGCCATCTTGAAAAAATTCCACCATTTTAAATTTTTGGTTTTCTGCTATAGCAGGCGATTCAAGTGACCTTAAGACATAACAATCTTTCCTCTGTTATTATTTACACCCCTATTGATAGAAATAATAAAATTTCATCTGCCTTCCTTCATAATAACCAGAATTTATACTATATTGCAAACCATTTCCACAAAACTAGCAACCAGCAAGTTCAATGTTATATTTGCAGCTAAAAGTTTCCAACCAAGAAATGTACCAATTAAAAACTCATTGCGAGTATCAAGTAGTTTCAATCAGAAGTTTCTAGAACATCACTTACTTCATGGTTTCCCTTTGAATTCACCATCATTTAGCGTCACTGTTGTTCCATCGAAATATCGTACCAAGAGTTTTACAGAAAATAAATAACTGCTGTCCTTGTAGTATTAAGTAAATTATTAAAATTATTAACCCCCCCCCCCTCCCCCATTTGTCCTTGAAATTAATTAAGCCGACGACGCCTCTTGACTTACGACATAAGACTCTTGCCATCATTATCTTTTTCACTGTCACACTTAGTTACGATTGGGTCCTGGCTGCTTTAAACCCCTGGCCGGGACTTTCTGAAGCGACCCTTGCCAAATGGGTGCATTCAATTTGCCAGCATTGACAAAGGTTATAGATCTTTTGGAAGAGTTCTGTGGAGTCATCCTAGCCACATCCGAACAGCACGTCGAGATGTGCATGTCCCGTCAAAGACGAGACACCCAAGACACCACAAAGATGCAAGAGTGGCTACATCTCCACAGCCCCTTCCAGCACCTCTCTCCTCTGCGTGTGTCTCTTTCAAACGATGTGGTGACAACAGACAAGTGTCAATTGCGACTGTGCTAGAGATGTAGAATTTAAGTCCATGAAGTCAATGGCTGGAAAACCGTTCAGTCAAATTTATCTAAAAATGCAAGCGAAGGTTAAATTTATGGCAACCGTCTTAAATGGCATCCAGGTCCGCAATGATGTAGTCCACATCAATCCTACGCAGCTCTTTCACCAAATTTTTTGCATCGTCCGGACTGAGGAGGAGCTTGCAGAGTATCTCACCTACGAACTGTCAGCAAGACCACCTACACATTTTGATTGAATTATCTTTTCGCAAGGGGACGAAGTCCACCCTCTTCAGGCCTCTGCAAGAAATTGCTCCAGCTGAACAAGACCTTCCCCCAAATGAAGCCGCATTCACCATTGACGGGGGTTACTTGTTGCGCCGCGTTGTGTGGATACGACACTCTACCCTACAGCAGATATTATGTCAACAGTATGTGTCGTATGTAAAACGTCACTGTAGCTAAAAAATAAAATAAAAAAAAAACTAAACTAAAGCTCAAACCATGGTGGTATTTGACGGCTACCAGAATCCGTCGACAAAAGACACGAAGCATGTCCGGCGATGCCATGGATCATCTTCAGCAGATGTCGTTGTTAAATGGATAGGGGTTCCCTTCAATCCTGCTGATTGGGAGTGGAAACTTGAGAATGGACAAACTGACGCTAATCCCAATACTTAAGGCTCCAGCACCAGATAAAACTACTCAGAATTGTATCATGCAACTGTAAAACGGGATGTGAGCGCCCAACTTGTAAGGCCAAAAAATGGACTAACTTGCTCCAGCATGTGGGGGCTACTGCACGGGATATGGTTGTTTTAACTGCGCTCCCACTTTAGAAGACGACGAAAACGTTGTAGACGACGTGATGTCGCAAAATTAGTTTGACAGTGAAATTGCTAATGATAGTGATAGTGATAGCGAGAGTCTTATGTCACCAGTTAGGAGGCGTCGTCGCCTAAATTCATTGCAAGAACAAATGTGTAGGGGGATGGTTTAGTAAACTTACGTAACAGTACAAGGAATGCGATAAGTGTTTTAGGAACAGCAGTTATTTTTTTTTTTGTAAAACTCTTGGTATGACATTTCGATGGAACAACGGTGACTGCTGAATGATGGTGAATTCAAGGGAATTCTTTCTTTTTCTTTTCTTTTCTTTTCATTCCCCACCCTTTTTTTATTTTGATCAAATTCATTAAATGCATTTTATATCATTTTTATTTGTTACCTTTATTGTTTTGTTTAATGCATTGTTGTTGTAATGCTACTATTTCAAATATTTACTTGAATGTAGTTTATTGTTGTTTCTGTATCTATGTAATTACTAATTAGATTTATTTAGTTATCCTCCTTTGTAAATCAGTTTTTATAACTGAATAGGATAGACTTTAAACAAACAAATAAATAAATACATAAATAAAGGGAAACCACTAAGTAAGTGATGTTCTATGAAACATTTAATTGAAACGACTTGATACTCGCAATACATTAGTAATTAATGTAATGATTTATTTGGTCAAATGTCATTATACCCATTGAAGACGACCGAATAGTTGTAGAAATATTGTTTCACATAGTTTTTCTTTATTTACATGTGCAGTGTACAGTCCAAATAAATCAAAACATTATTAACCTTTAGGTTTTACTGCTCTAAAAGTTTCATTATTATATTAACTTTTTTTAATAGGACATTTCTTGGTTGGCAACGTTTAACTGCAAAAATAACATAGAATTTGCTGGTTGCTATTTTTGTGGTATTGATTTGCAATAAAGTAAAAATTCTGGTTATTATGAAGGAGGGCAGATGACATTTAATTATTTCTATCAATAGGGTTGTTAATATTAACAAAGAAAATTATGTTATGTCTTTAGGTCACTTAAATAGCCTGCTATAATAGAAAAACCAAAAATTCAAAATGGTTTAATTTTTTCAAGATGGCGGATTTTTTCCCATGACAATTAATTATTTCTATTAATAGGGGTTGCAAATAACAACAATGGAAAAATAATCAAGTCATTTGGACACTTAGATCACCTGTTAGAGCAAACAATCTGCAAAATACAACATGGCGAGTTTTTTTCAAGATAGCGGATTTTCCCCAAATGGGATTTTTTGGGAACTTGAGTTTTTTGTTCAGGGACATCCCCTGAACGTATTCCCGCGATAATATTTGAGGAACATTAAATGTCCGGGTCAAAGTCTAATTTGCCTGTACTACCAACCCAAGCATGAAGATCTTCACAGAAACAAAAGCAATTGCACTGGCATCGGTTTGTTGGTCTCACCGCCTTGCTTCACAACGTAAACAAACGATTCTTCTGAAAATAATGGCCACATAGATCGTTGTTTTCTTCATTAAAAGTTCATTTTTCTAAGATTTTTTTAGTTTGTTTGGATTACTTGCGCGTCAACCGAGATTCTAGCCTATGGGGATTAGGGGTGAAAACCCTTGCTGCTCAGAACTAGCCACGGGTAGAAAGGGGGGTTCTCACGTCGCGGTCGTCATCGTCTTAGTCATCGTTCGTTTTGTCATTGTCATCGTCGTCGAGGATGTCGTCAAGGGGCGGGGGAGGTGTCCCCGACGACGATTTCCAGAGCTCGCCTCCAGTTTCGGGGAGTATAATATACCCCCCTTTACTAGCTGATGTTTGCAAGGTGGACTTTTTCTTTTAAAACACTTGCACGATTAGCAGAGCTATGCTCTGGGCCAATTCTACCCGGGGCCCAGACGGGTGTGTGCCCAGATGGGGGATGATTTTTTATGTCTCGCACTGTGTTCGCTAACAAAGAACTTGGTGCAGAAGAGACCCCTATAGCGGCGAGGAGAGTTTTAAGAGACTAGACGTTGAGACTCAATGGACCTTCCAAAGGAACAACGCCGTGAGAAACTGGGGCGCTTCAACCGATCAGGTCATATTGAGCCGCCTTTGGTATTGTTAGTTAATGAAATGAGTTGATAGTGTGTTTGATGATTATTACTTTGCTAAGTTAATAATAGGAAAGAAAATGAAGCTGGTGTTTGAAATTGTAAAAGACAAACTATTTATTTGAATTGAATTAACTGAATAAAGGAAATGAGTTTGATATAAGAACTTTTTTTTTGTTTATTTGGATTAAGGACGCGTTATCCGTTAGGTCCTAACCTCGGTGGGAGGGGGGTGGGTAGGGGCCCATGCTAATCAGAACCAGCCACGGGTAAGGGGCGGAAAGGGGGTTCTCACGTCGCGGTCGTGATTGTATTCGTCATCGTTCGTGGTGTCATTGTCGTCAACGTTGTCGAAGGGTCGTCAAGGGAAGGGGGCAAGGTCCCCGACTTCTATTGCCAGAGCTCGCCTCTATTTCGGGGATTAAAATACTACCTCCATACTAGCTGATGTTTGCGAGGTGGAATTTTTCTCTTGAATCGCCTTTTACGATTAGCAAAGCCATGCTCTGGGCCAATTCTACCCCGGGCCCGGACGGAAGAGACCAATATCGACTTTATTGCTTATTGGTGCCACTTCGATATTCTATTACATACCCGATACTTTTTTATTCTGTAGCTAGAGTGTCTTTAGGTTTAGAACTTTATGTTAGGATATTGCGTTTAAGGGCGCGTCAACCGTTAGGCCATAATGCACCACTCTAGCCTAGAGGATATGTGGAGTATGTTTGATGTTTGATGTTTTTAAGGTTAAAGGGCGCGCCAACAGTTAGGTCATATTGCGCCTACTGTGATAATGATGTTGTTTATTAGTTATAGTCTATAACTGTATATTTTCGAAAGTGGAAGAACGTAAGTGGTGACGTGGGGAGACGCGGGGTGGACAGTCTCGTGCTGTTCAGAACCAGCCACAAGCAAGGGGCGGGCATGGGAGTAGGTGGCTGGGGGCAATGGGTCGGGGCGGGAGCTTGGCTGGTGTCGGGTCACGGGGGCCTGTGGTTTGTGACGAAATCAGGACGGGCTCAGGCAAAGGACAGTGGGAAAGGGTGGGTATGGGGAGGGCAGGGGTTGGTGGTTCCCCCACGTCGTCTTCGTCTGTTTCATCGCCCGTGTTGTCATTGTCATTGTCGTCTTCGTCGTCGGGGAACATTCCCCTTTCCTTTGACAACCTCCCCGCCAAAGATCGGCTCTAGATTCGGGGAGTAACATACTACCTCTAGCGAGCAGATGTTTGCATGATGTAACATGATACGTGTCCAATTCTACCGTAAGGCCATGATAGAGTTACATAATATGCTTGAAAATTTACGTTTTTTAAAGATTATTTTGATAAAGTGTGCTTCAACAGTAAGGATATAATGCTTAACTCTAACCTAAGGCCAGTAAGACATAAAGCCATTGTTATTGCGATAAAAGTGGAAGGAGGTTATCACATCGTGGTCGTCATCCTCGTATCATCGTTCGTGTTGTCATGGTCGTCGTCGTGGAGGTTATCAAACTGGGTTTGTTGTGTGTTTGATGATTATATTGTGTTTAGGCCGAAATGCCTCCGAAATTATAATGGATTGCATTTTAGAAACCTAAAAGAACAAGGAAGAACATTGGAAATAAATGCGAATTAGACTTACATGAGAGAACAGATACTTTTCCACCACGTCTTTGGGTTCAGGTGGTGTCGAACTTCTTGGTGACGTGCGCGACGCGACGTCGAAGGCACATACGTCGTGGGGGACAGTATGGCTAGTTTGAATAATAGAGGAGTGAGAAGTAAAGAAACAACAAGCCGTAGCAACTTAGTGTCACAGCACCGCGGCAAATGAGGTACACGCTCCGTGCAGAGTGTAAGAGAGAGAGCGAAAACTGGCTTTGCCCATATATGGGCGAGAACAAGATAAGAGGTGAGCGACCTACGCGAGACGATAGATAGTCGCGAACTGACCTAGGGATGAACTATGTACAACACCGAAACATAAATAAACAGGTAATAAACGTGATTGGCTAGATGAGATAACAATGACTACGACCCTAATCAAAATCAAACCAAAATTAAAGGCGACAAATAATAATGAATAAAGTATTAAACTAGGAAAACGCTTAAGTCCCGCCGCGTTGTTGGATGAGCGTAATTGGTGCATTGAGCTGCCATGTGTTACGCGGATTTTCTGTTGTTCTGTGCAAAAATCATTACTTACTCGAAGATTTTTTTTTAATTAAATAAAATTAAATAAAAATTAATTTAATTTTTTTAATTCATCGTAATTTTAAAAAAATAAAAAAAATCGTAAAATTGCAATTTTCATAAGAAATAATTATTCGATTGCGCTTAAATTTAACACAAGTACATTAATTAAGGTTCTGTGAAAAAATCATTACAATAGGATAAGCATGTAGGTGTAATAAGTCAAAGAATTGTTTTAAAAAAGAAAAAAACCCGTAAAATTTCGATTTTCATGAGAATAAATTTTTCGATTACGCTCAAATTTCACACGATTATCTTGATTCATAAAATTAAGGTTCTGTGAAAAAATAATTACAATCGAATAAAGCATGTAGGTGTTAGAGGTCGAAGAAATTTTTTTTTTAAATCGAAAAAAATCGTAAAATTGCGTTTTTTATAAGAAAAATTTTCCCGATTGCGCTCAAAAACGTGGCAGTTCTAAGTTCAAAGATTTCGAAGACCTCCATAAAATTTTATCGCAATCGGAGTATCGGTTTAGCCGGAATCGTGTTAACAGACACACAAAAATACAAAAAGAAAGAAAGAAGAAAAAAAAAAAAAAAACATTCCAGATTTTTTTCTCCAGTGTAGTGAAATGGAATCTTCGCTTCGCTCGCTACGCTCGCTACGCTCATCCAACAAAGCGACGAAAATGCAATAATAATCGGCACGAACATAACCGCCCACCTAAAATATATTCATTATAAGTAGACAAAAGAGAGAACAACTAGATTTTTTGTTTATTTGGATTAAGGACGCGTCAACCGTTAGGTCATAATGAACCATTCTAACCTAGGGGCGGGGGGAGGAGGGGCCCATGCTGGTCAGAACCAGCCACGGGTAAGGGGAGGAAAGGGGGTTCTCACGTCGCGGTCGTCATTGTCCGTCATCGTCGTCGCGGGGTCGTCAAGAGAAGAGGGCAAGGTCCCCGACGACGATTGCCAGAGCTCGCCTCTATTTTCGGGGAGTTAAATACATCCCTTCATACTAGCTGATGTATGCGAGGTGGACTTTTTCTCTTGAATTGCCATTTTCGATTAACATAGCCATGCTCTGGGCCAAATTCTACCCCGGGCCCAGACAACTAGAGCATACAAATATACAAATATGTATATATTTGTAAATGTGTATATGTTCGACACGACATGCTAAGGGGTGGGGATTGGGGAAAGAGTGATCAATTTGTTTACCGGCCGTGTAAAAACTCTCTTAGTAGTGCGGACAGAAACAACTATAAGACCTCGTTCTCATTACTGGAGTTAAAGCAACTCGGGTTGAACGCGAGTTACCAACCTGCGTTTTAATTGAACTTATAATACCGTCGTAAGTTTAGTAGTTCGCAACCTTTACACATGGAGCGCTGTAGAAGGCAGGCTTTTTAATTTATTTTGTATTTCAGGCTGGCCAAGTATTTTAATAAGGAGTGACGTTTCCTCGTCGGAAAATGCAGCTATTATTAACTTACTTAAAACAAACTGCAAACAGACGTAGGCCTAGCGTCGGACAACATCAAATTTATGACAAAGTTTTGAGGTTATGTTGACTTACCAGGGTTGGCGACCAAAAGCGCTGTTCACACTGACTAGCGTAGCAAAGTAACGCGAGTAACTCGGAGTTCGGACGCGGGTTGAAAATGCAACCTTCGTAGCAACCTGCGATCGTTCACACGGGGAAATTAACCCACGTAACCCACCAACCCGCGTTAAACGCTAGTAATGAGAACGAGGTCTAACAGTGCCATCTTTGCCGGGGCACAGCTCTACAACTCTGCCGATGGACCAGGATAGAGGAGGAGTACAGGATGGTCCCAAAATAAAAACCGCATCTTTAATTTTAAGATTTGGTCATGCCCAAATCTCTGCGAACTACCACGAAGTGAGAAACTAGGGCGCTTCAACCGGTCAGGTTATATTGCGCCGCCTGTGATACTGAAAGTTATATGAGTTAATGGTGTGTTTGAAGATTAGGTTATATTGTTTTCTAATTTTACAAAAGAAAGAAAATTTTGTTGGTTATAGTAATAGCAAATTTGTTTTATATAAAATGTGTTTGATGTGAATTAATTTGGTTAAATAAATTTCTCTGAATGAGAAATTTCTAGTGAATTGTCACCTTTATCGTTAGTACGTATAATACTCCGTTCTTATACTAGCTGATGTTTGCGAGGTGGACTTTTTCTCTTGAATCGCCTTTTACGATTAGCAGAGCCATGCTCTGGGCCAATTCTACCCCGGGCCCAGACGGGGGGGGGGGCCCATGCTGGTCAGAACCAGCCACGGGTAAGGGGAGGAAGGGGGGTTTCTCACGTCGCGGTCGTCATCGTCATTGTCATCGTTGGTTGTGTCATTGTCATCGTCGCCGGGGGGTCGTCAAGGGAAGGGGACAAGGTCCCCGACGACGATTGCCAGAGCTCGCCTCTAGTTTCGGTGTGTAAGATACTCCGCTCTTTCTAGCTGATGTTTGCGAGGTGGACTTTTTCTCTTGAATCGACTTTTACGATTAGCAGAGCCATGCCCTGGGCCTATTTTATCCCGCGCCCAGACGCCATGCTCTGGGCCTATTCTATCCCGCGCCCAGACGGGGGGAGAAACAAGGGAACTTCAACCGGTTTGGTCATATTGCGTCGCGATATTGAAAGTTTTAAAACGAGTTTCTAGTTTGTGTGATGATTATATGGTGACCTAAGTGCACAATAGAAACAAATTATTGATATTATAAGCATAGTAATATATGTTATTTTGGTATGTTATTATGGTATTGATATATCGTCAACCGCTAGATAATGCACCACTCTTTCTTTTTTTTATAAAGGACGCGCCAACCGTTAGGTCATAATGCACCACTCATACCTAGGGGTTTTGGGGAGGAGGGGCCCATGCTGTCAGAAACAGTCACGGGTAAGGGGAGGAAAGGGGGTATTCACGTCGCAGTCGCCATTGTCATCGTCGTCGAGGGGTCGTCAAGGTAAAGGGGCAAGTTCCCCGACGACGATTGCCAGCGCTCGCCTCTTTTTTCGTGGAGTAAAATACTACCCGTCATATTAGCTGATGTTTGCGAGGAGGACTTTTTCTCTTGAATCTCATTTTCGATTAGCAGAGCCATGCTCTTGGCCAAATTCAACCCCAGGCCCAGACGGGGTGGAAAGAAAAGAAGGGGTTCTATGGTCGTGGTCGTCATCAGTTTTGTCGTTTTGTCGTCGTTCGTGTTGGCATGGTCATCGTCGTCGGGAAGGTCGTCATAGGGATGGTGATGGAGTCAGAGCTAGCATCTAACATTGATTAAAAAAGGGTTTAACTTCCATTCGATTATAAAAAAAAAACGGCACGAGAAACAAGGGCGCTTTTACCAGTTAGGTCACATTGCTGCGCCTGCGTGAAAGAGTGTATGATATGTTTGGTGATTATTTTGTTTTCTTATAGATTAAAAAAATAGAAGACCATGATGGAGATGATAGTCATAGCAAAAGAAAGATGTTATGTGATGATATCCAAGTTTTTTCAAGAGTTTTGATAATAATGATTTCAATAATTCATGATACAATATTTCCCAAGCGTGTGATCCATTTGGAGAAGAACGTTAATAATTAATTCAAATTAATTTTTTTGTGGGAAGCCTGACCAGGTTGCAATTCATGCTTCTTCAGGTGTCTTAACTTGGTATGTTGCGGATATGACAATATGTGAAGGGGTGTCCGAGGGCTGTTTATGAGGACTCAATCTCTTGCATTCGCATCAACAACTGAGGAACACACCGGGGAAAAACTCCGGTCAGGATTGTTGATCTCGACTAGATTTGAACCCAGGACCTTCCGAATCACAGTCGCGCGCCTAACACTCGAGCCAACACTGTCGTTGAGGAAAACATTCACTTTCTTGCGAATTACATTCGCGCGGGTAATTTCGGTGCAGCTTTTTCAAATGAACCAACAGGAAACTTTGAATACAGATTGGCACTATCTCACAAAAGTGGTACCGGAAAAACTTTTGAAATAAATTATTAAAAACATCGCTAAATAACATCTGGAATAATTATGACAAATATATTTTACGCATTTGTTCCTCTTATTTGGATGGATTGAACCGTTTGACCATATGTGCCACTCTAGCCTAGGGAATATGGGGAGGAAAGGGGGTTTCTCACGTCGCGTTCGTCATCGTCTTTGTCATCGTTCGTTGTGTCATTGTCATCGCCGCCGGGGGGTCGTCAAGGGAAGGGGACAAGGTCACTCATCGCCTCTAGTTTCAGGGAGAAAGATACTCCGCTCTTTCTAGCTGATGTTTGCGAGGTGGACTTTTTCTCTTGAATCGCCTTTTACGATTAGCACAGCCATGATCTGGGCCAATTCTACCCCGGGCCCAGATGGGGTGGAAATATTCATGATGTGAATTAAATTTTGTTAAATAAATTACTTTGAATTTAAAATTTAGAAAGTTTGTCGCCGTTATCGTTTTGGGTCACACAGAGCACTAGTCTTCTGACCTTTACTACATTTATAATCAGAGTATTTTCTACATGTACTACGAATAAAGGTGCACCAGTAGCGTCAGAATCAGATGAGATTATGTTTACAACCCCACTTCTTGTCGATGTTTATCAACAAAGTGCAATGTTAAACTAAGAGACTACGACGACGTGAGAAACTAGGGCGCTTCAACCAGTTAGGTCATATTGCGCCACCTGTGATATTAAAAGTTGAAATGAGTTGATGGTGTGTTTGATGTTCATATTGTTTTCTAAGTTTATATAAAAAAGAGAATGGTGGTGACTTTAATAATAAAGCAAAATAAAAGTTATTTATTTTAATGGAAATAAATCACATGCCATAACATGTTTCCATAAAATGCAGTACAAACATTATTAAGGCCAAACAAATACAAATAATATACAAAACGTGTCAGCATCTATGTTATTAGATTTTTTTATTTGTCCTCCTTTGTAGATCATTTTTTAAATCAACAGGATAGACGTAAATAAATACATAAATAAATTGGTGGTTGAATGTCCGGTGATGAATATTTTCACAGCTGTTTTCTCAACTTGCTTTTATTGTTTTTTTGGATTAAGGGCGCTTAAGCTTTAGGTTATAATGTACACCTCTAGCCTAGGGGATATGGCGAGGAAAGTCCCATGCTGGTCAGAACCAGTTACGGGTAGAGGGAGGAAAGAGGGGAATCTCTCCTCGCGATCGTCATCGTCTTTGTTATCGTTCGTGTACCTTCCCAACGTCGACATGGTCGTCGGCAAGGGAAGTGTGAGTGTTTCCCGACGACGACTGCCAGAGCTCGCCTCTAGTTTCAGGGAGTATTATTATTATTTTGGCCGCCATCTTGAGGACGCCATGACAGGTGACTTATTTGCTACCAAGCATGTCCCCCGTGAAAATAACATTCTTAAATATGTCTTTTCTCACCTCCTAAATTTTGGTGCTGGAATCCGGCTTTGAAATGTTTTTTATAGTTGATGCAGCTTGTTTGACGGACTATATATTAGATTTACAGTAAAGGACTTCGAGTATATCAATAATGGGCAATATTTTTTTGGACTAAAATTTTCCAAGGTCACAGGGCAAAAAGATTGCCCTGCCGTATCCATGTTATTTCTTAAGGGAGATTTTTGCTGATGGGACCTAATTTGAAATTTTAGAAATCATTGAACTCTGTTTGAGCTACGCTTTCGGGATCTGTCACGAGCTGAAACGTCTCGATGGGTAGTATTATATTCTATGCATACCAGACGCGCTCCGCTCTTCACGGGGGTCGGTGCAGACCCGCCAGAATGGCACGTGAGATATTAAATAAAAACTTGCGAACCGGTACCTTTGCCTCGATTTTCATGTAGGCCTAGATTTGTTTTTCTACATGCATAGGCTACTTACTATTATTATGCCGGTGTTAAAAAATCGTCACATTTTGTCAATCTTATTTGGTTTGGAGGTCATCAAATATACTGTATGTGTTTTAAGGTGATGCATCTGTTAAGACTCTACTCGTCTTTTCCTTCAACCTCTTCACTTGCAGCCAAGAGCGTGCAACTTGTAGTATTGTTTCCGTTCGTTTTCGGATCCCACTCACAATAAGTAGGGCAGCCTCTCTCGTTGCCACCGGTCTTGGTTCAAATCCAGGGAAAGACATGGCTCTTTTGTCACTTAACTAGAGTCTAGGAGGGAAGCCCCCTCAATAGTTGCTCTGTTTTGTGACTTTCACGCTTCCTATCTCTAACCTATTCTCTTAGAATGAATGTAGAGGCACCCTTGCCCAGCAACAGCAGGAGGGGCAGCTTTTCTCTTGTTGCCAATCGTCCTGGTTCAAATCCAGGGTAAGTCATGGATTTTTTGTCTCCCGAACACTATAGAGTTGGGAGGGTAGCAACTTTTTGTCGTTGTGCTGACGGTGTGGCTCAGTATAAAAAATGGTGTTGAAGTTACCTTGCTGATGATAAAAACATGCATGCAGAATTTGCTTCTTGCCTGGCCCCACCACAAGTTTGGTTATGTGTAGTGAGTTTTGTTTGTATGTAGTTTGCTGGTTTTTATTGGCCACCATCCGCCTGACGAGTCCCAGAAAGACGAAACGTGCCAAATTAAGGTAACAACCAACTTTAGATTAGCTGGAGTCGTCATCATCAGGTGAGAAGATTTGTCGCCTACAGCCCTTCAGGCTGGTCTTTATGTTCTCTTCGCTTTCCCAACCTGTCAACCCTTCTCCAATTTAAATTATGAACTATTTTCAACATTGTTTAACTACATCGCATTATTTTGTCTGCATTTATGTGTCTAGTTTTATTTAGTTGTCCTATTTTGTTAATAATTTTTTATAACTACTATGTAATAAATGTTAATAAATAAATAAGCCTAATAAGCTGCTATTCATCTTGAGTCTTTCTTGGACTCCATTGAGTATGACGCGAGGACCGATCCGACGACGACGTGAGAAACTAGGGCGCTTCAACCGGTTAGGTCATATTGCGCCGCCTGTGAATGAAAGTAAATTAGAAGAGTTAATGTAGGTATGTTTGATGATTAGATTGTTTTCTAAGTGTATAAATAACAAAATAAATTGAAGATGAAGAAAGTAATAGCAAAATAAAAGTTATGTATGTAAATGAAAAGAAAGAAAAGAAAGAAATGTGTATGAAGTTAATGAAAGATTCCTTTGAATGAGAAATTTTGAAAGTTTATCGCTGTAATTATATAATAAAAGTTCTTCATGTGATTGGGAAAAATCAAATTGCAAGCGCAAGGTATCATATTTGGCGCATTCTGGTAATATATGATTCACAGATAAAGTTACATCACATTTGTCACGTCTGGGAACAACCTTTTTCTGGCTAAGAAATATCCGTGAGTTAGACGTGTGTGGCCTATACGAATTCTAGACAATACCACCTCTTCTCTACGTGAGAGTCGAGACGTAGGTGGACGAATTTTGTCAGTCAGTGTGGGCATTACACTACGCAATTTGTTATTTTGCCACACATCCCAAAATGCTTGTCGCAAATCCAACAATCTTTGCTTGAATCCACTCTTGACATCTGGAACGGGAATTAGATTAGATTAGATTAGATTGTTTTTTGGTTTATTTGGATTAAGGACGCGTCAACCGTTAGGTCATAATGCACCATTCTAGCCTAAGGGGGGGGGGGGAGGAGGGGCCCATGTTGGTCAGAACCAGCCACGGGTAAGGGGAGGAAGGGGGTTTTCTCACGTCGCGGTCGTCATCGTCTTTGTCATCGTTCGTTGTGTCATTGTCATCGTCGCCGGGGGGTCGTCAAGGGAGGGGGACAAGGTCCCCGACGACGATTGCCAGAGCTCGCCTCTAGTTTCAGGGAGTAAGATACTCCGTCCGCTCTTTCTAGCTGATGTTTGCGAGATGGACTTTTTCTCTTGAATCGCCTTTTACGATTAGCAGAGCCATGCTCGTTGCTATTCTTCCCCGGGCCCAGACGGGGAGGAACCAGATAGGAAAACAAGGAGACGACGTGAGAAACTAGGGCGCTTCAACCGGTTTGCTCATATTGCGCCGAATGTGATATTACAAGTTAATGCAATGAGTTTATAGTGTGTTTGATGAATATATTTTTTTCTAAGTTTATATAAAAAAGAAAATTATGGTGACGTTAGTAATCAAACAAAAGAAAAATTATTTATTTTAATGGAAATAAACGACATGACAATACATTTTTTTAAATGCTGCTCAAACATGGCTAGGTCGAAACAAAAACAAATAGCATACAAAACGTGTCTGCATCAAAGTAATTAGATTTATTTATTTGTTTTACCATTGATAATCAGATTTTAAACAGAATTGACGTAAGTAAATAAATAAATACATAAGTAAACAGGTGGTTGCATATCCTGTGATGAATATTTTCACAGATATTTTCTTCCCTTGGTTTTATTGGTTTATTTGGATTAAGGGCTTGTCAAACGTTAGGTCATAATCAGCCACTCTAGCCTATAGGGGATATGGGAAGAATGTCCTATGCTGGTCTGAACCAGTCACGGGTAGTGAGAGGAATAGGGGGAATCTCTCATCGCGGTCGTCATCGTCTTTGTCATCGTTCGTGTCGACATAATTGTCGACGTCAGGGAGGTAGTGAAGGGAAGTGGGAGTGTTTCCCGACGACGACTGCCAGAGCTCGCCTCTAGTTTCACTTAGTAGTCCCCCAATTGCTAGCTGATGTATGCGAGATGGAATTTATATATTTCCTCTTCTATTACGATTAGCAGAGCCATGCTCTGGAACAATTCGACCCCGGTCCCAGACGAATGTTGATGTTTATGGTGATGTTCATTAGGTTTAGGGGCGCTTCCGCCGTTAGGTCATATTGCGCCTTCTGTGATAACTGATAATGTAGTTTATTAGTTAATTTATAACTGTATTTTTTTCCAAAGGGAGGAACGTAAGGGGTGACGCGGTGTGGACATGCTTTGCTTGTGCTATTAAGAACCAGCCACAAACAAGGCGTGCAGACGGGTGTTTATTTATTAAATGGTGACTTAAAGGAAAAAGATATTGACTAACAGCGACGTGTGAAACTAGGGCGCTTTAACCGATGAAATAATTTTTTTAATTTCAAATAAATGATTACTGTTTATATTTTATGATTACGCCTTTTTCGTTTTTTTAAGTTTTAAATGAAAGGAAAATGATGAGATGATTTTAATAGCAAATAACATTTTATTAATTTAAATTTAACAATCAAATGTGTGTGATGTGTATTCAATTTGGTTAAACAAATATTTTGAATGATAAATTTTTAAAAACCTTTGTCTCCTTTATTATCAAACTGTGATAAAAGATCTTTGTGTGATTGGGAGAGATGCAGATTTCTTGCGCTAGGCATAATATTTAGTTATTTTTAGTAATAAAAAATAAACACATCAGCTGTACATTGTACAGAGATGAACGTGCTGGACAAAACCAGCCAGAGGCAGGTGCAGGGATATTTATGAAATTCAAACATAACTGATAAAAAATGGATCAGATTGTTTGTTTATTATTGCTTTGATTATTATATAATCAATGTATTTTCAATTATATTTTTCTGCCTAGATTGTCTGGTTGCTGCCCACTGATGGAGCTTGCAACTTGAGTAAGGTGTCCTGTATCATTGCTGTGATCAGTTTTTGACATGAACAATTATAAATAATTATATATCTGATATAAATATATATAAGAGTCAAGATTTTTGGACTAAACTGTTACCAAGATTTGAACACAAAAATGAAGATTGAACACAAGAATAAAGATTCGCGTTCGGTGGTTTCTTCCGCGAAAGTTTTTGATTATTCTCCCTGATTTGCTGTTCCAGATTTTTGGCAAACCTCATATTCGTTTGAGTGGGATCGTCTTATAAATCATTTTTTTTTTCTTTTCGTTTTTCTTTTTTAATTATTTTTTTTCTTTTTTTCTTTCTTTCTTTCTTTCTTTCTTTCTTTCTTTCTTTCTTTCTATCTATCTATCTATCTTTCTTTCCTTTTCTTTTTTTTTCTTTCTTTTTTTCTTTTCTTTTCTTTTTTTCTTTTCTTTTCATTCCCCACCCTTTTTTATATTTGATTCATTCATTAAATGCATTTGATATAATTTTTATTTGTTACCAAAATTGTTGAGTTGAATGCATTGTTGTTGTATTGCTTCTATTTCAAATATTTACTTAAATGTAGTTTATTGCTGTTTCTGTATCTATGAATTTAGATTTATTTAGTTGTCCTCCTTTGTAAATCAGTTTTTATAACTGAATAGGATAGACGTTAAATAAATAATAAAATTAATTAATTTAATGTTAACAATAAATGGAGGACCATGTGAATTTTGTTTCCAGTTTATTTGGGTTAAGGATGCGTCAACCGTTAGGTCTTAACGTGCCACACTAGCCTCGTAGAGGATCAACAATCCAATGTTGGCCTGAAACAGCAACGTGTGTTTCTAAGGAGGGGTGGGAGGATTCTCTCGTCGTGGTCGTCATCGTCTTTGTCATAGTTCCTGAGACCATGGTCGTCGTCGTCGGAAAGTTCGTCCAGGGGTGGGAGGTACACCCGACGACGATTGCCGGAGGTCGCATCTGTTTCAGGAAGTAAAATACTACCTTTCATACAAGCTGAAGTTTTCGACATGAAGATTATCTCGTTTTTCGCCTGGTTTCCCGACGATTGCCAGAGCTCGGCACTAGTTTAAGAGAGTACTCCGCTAATTGCTAGCTGATTAATGTATGGGGGATGATAAATTCCATGTTGGTCAAAAGTAGCCACAGGAAGGGAGTGGAAAGGGTGGCACTGAATGGCTAATTATTTTGTAAAAGGGCGTGTCAACCGTTAGGTCACAATGCGCCACTCTAGTCTACGGGATATGGGTTTGGTTCATTTGGATTAAGGACGCGTCAATCGTTATGTCATAATGCACCACTTTAACCTGGGTGTGGGGGGGGGGGGAGGAGCCCATGATGATCAGAACCAGCCACGGGTATTAGGGGAGGAAAGGGGGTCCTCACGTCGCGGTTGTCATTGTCTTCGTCATTGTTCTTGGTGACATTGTCGTCATCGTCGTCGAGGGGTCAGTCAAGGGAAGGGGGCATGGTCCCCGATGACGATTTCCAGAGCTCCCCTATGAACACACATACGTTATTATAACGTTATTATAACGTATGCGTCTTGGTTGTAAATACGTATTATACTTACGTTGTAATAACGTCTCTATGTCAATAGCTTTAACGTTTAAATTACGGTTGTAGATAACGTAATAAATACGTATGATAATACGTTATTATAACGTATTACATACGTATTAATACGTAATAAAATAAATTTTAAAAAATAAAATAAAAATAAATACGTATGATAATACGTTATTATAACGTTTTCATACGTATTAAATACGTAATAAATACGTATTTGTCATACGTAATAAATACGTATTTATCATACGTAATAATAACATTAACCATATTCCACTAGCGCTATCTAGTAGACATGCAAAAAAGCTACCATCAAAAATTTAATTAAAACAAAAATTCTTTCAAGCCTACGAGTTTTGTGTCACCGGTCCGAGACAAGGGGTACATTTTATAGTTAGAAGAGATCGAATGCATATGGTTAAATTTTATCGCCAACACCCGGACTCGAACTTGGGATACCTTCCTCCAGATCGGGACGCGCTATCCACTCGGCCACTGCAGCTACAGTCGCTAATCGACTCAAAGTACTGTGGTCAGCGTTTTGTGATAATAGATGCGTAATGGCACCTGTGGAAGGATAGGTGAACTATGTGAACAGGAAATAATTGGAATTCAAAGAGGAGTGCGCGTAAACATACCGGCCACCAAAATGGAGTGACATTTTCATGGCTAGTCTGACGTACAACGAAAAGAAGAGTCAAAAGTTTGCTTGAAAGCAAGATAGGTCAGACGAGAAAAGAGCAAATGAGAGTCCTTAGCTGGGGGGTGAGACTCGACTGGCCTCGACTTCCGCGTGGTTTTGCATAATCTGATTCCGTCCATAAAGAAACAATTCCGACATTTGGTAGACTCGAGTTTCGTTTCCGATTTTCGGGATCATTCCGTGACTTGCGTCTGTGGCAAGGATTTTACCATTGTTTAGCCAATCGGAAGCTTCGTTATAAAATCCACCGCCATGATTATGAAAGAAGAAACTAGCCAGCCACATATTTATAAGGCAGTGAGTTTTTGTGCAGCCGTGTTTTGTTTTTTAATCTTGTGTATGCAAACAACGTCAAATTTAAGGTATGTTTGTTTATTACTATGTTTATAGTAAACAATAATGGAAACAAATAATTGTGCAACAATAAACAACTTATGAAGAGTCAAGCAAGTGTTCTGTGCACCAACAAATCACGAAATATTCCGGTATTTAAGCAAAATATAGTGCTATGTTATCGAAATAAAAATGGAGGATTTTGTTGTTTACAAATTTACGACTGTCGGAAGTGTTTCCGTCAACCAAATAGCAGACGGAATCGAAAGATTCGTTGAGTCTACCGATTGTCGGAATACAGCACGGAAATCAACCAAACCACGCGGATTTTGCGTCGAGTCTCACCCCCCAGAATTGCTATGAGAACTTAAAAATATAAGAAACTGTACAAGAGAGATGTTACAGGGAGGGTGATGAGCTTGTTGACGGGTCTAGTAAATGAGCCTGATGAGGTACGTATAGAGGCGACACGAACAACGCCATTGCGACCAGGTGCAGATTGGTTATGCGCCCTATAGGCCAATTCAGGTGAGTGCTTGAGGCTTCAAGCACGAAAACAACATCTCCGACTTGGAGGTTTGGGTTGTTTCTTGTCCATTTTCCGTGTTGCATCTGACAACGACGTCAGAAACTAGGGCGCTTCAACCGGTTAGGTCATATTGCGCCGCCTGTGTTTATGACAATTGACTAGATTAGTTAATGGTGTGTTTTATTATTATTATTATTTAAATTACTAGCATTATTATTATTATTATTATTATTATTATTATTATTATTATTATTATTATTATTATTATTATTATTATTATTATTATTATTTCAAATTTAAGGCTTTCGCGGCCCGGTAAATAATTAACACAATTTATTGGTCGGGACATTTCGCCGCGTCGAATCTGCTTGTCTGGGCTTTTATTTTTGTAAGTTTTTAGAATTAATATCTTGTTTTTCTGAGGATAGCCCACACAGTTGGGCTGAAACGTCAAAAGCAATTAAAGCAGATTCGACGCGGCGAAATGTCCCGACCAATAAATTGTGTTAATTATTTATTATATATTATTATTATTATTTATTATGATTATGATTATGATTATTATTATTATGATTATGATTATGATTATTATAATGATGATATTTATTATTATTATTATTTAAGAGTTTTTTAAGTAACAAAAGAAATAATGATGACGAAAGTAATAGCAAAACAAAAGTTATGTGTGGGAATAAAATTAAAGTAATTAAAGAAATGTGTATGAAGTTTATTAAAGTTTGTTAAATAGATTACTTTGGATGAGAAATTTGGAAAGCTTGTCGCCGTTATCATATGATAGAAGTTCTTCATATGATTGGGAGAGATCAAATTGCATGCGCAAGGCATCATATTTGGTACATTCTGCTAGCATATGATGTACGGTTTAAAGGTACATCACATGTGTCACATATGGGAATAACCTTTGTATGTAGATACTCGCGGGACCAACGGGTCCAGAACGCTTGATGGAGCTGTCTCACGCGGTGCCAGCGTGACAGATGCGATGCGTTGTCCCGCTTGATGCGCTCGGGCGGAGCAAGTAATGGTGCACCGGTCAGAAAGTTACCTGGGCTCAGATAGTCGGATCCATCAGCTGGGTCTTGAGGTGTAGCACACAGAGGGCGACTGTTCAGAACAGCCTCGATGCCGGAGAATAGTGGCATATTCTTCATGCGTGTGAGGAGTGTCAGAGATGAGGCGGCGGAGAAGAGATTTAGCTGATTTCACATTTGCTTCCCAAATACCTCCGAAGTTCGGTGCATAGGGTGGGTTGAAGTGCTATTGGATTTGTCGACTTGCTAGAGAGTCGGAGATTGCGGTTTCAGATTTGGCGAGGAAATCTTGAACTTCCCGAATGTGACGAGCAGAACCCACATAGTTGCGTCCACAATCAAAGTAGATGTGGGCTGGTAGACCTCTACGCGAGATGAACCTATCCATGGCTGCTAAGAGGGCCTCTGTGGAGAGCTCAGAAACCATTCAGATTACGCTTTGGTAGACATGCAGACGAATAAGCATAAGTAGCCCTTCGTACTGGGAGCATTTCTGCGGTTGTTAGTTTTCACTGAGAAAGGTCCAGCATAATCAGTGCCCGTGTGCATGAAAGCACGTGAGGGTTGTACGCGAATTGCTGGGAGGTCAGCCATTTTGGGTTGTAGAGGCTTGGCACGGAACTTGTTTCAAGTGAGACATCTATGGATGCACTGTCTGAGCAGACCGCGCAGAGATACGATCCAATAACGTTCTTGGAACAGCGACTGCACGGTCCGAGGTCCGGAATGGAGTGAGATCTTGTGAAACGAGTCACAGATGAGTGCTGAGAGATGGGCTTGCTTGGGGAGAAGAATCGGTGAGCGCGATTCTTCTGGCAGCAGAGAGTGGCGGAGCCTCCAGGCCACCCTGAGAAGCCCTACTGCGTCGATGAATGGGCTCAGGGACGCGAGACTAGAAGATCCAGCTTGTTTGCGGGATAATCTGCGGAGCTCATTTGCGTAGTAGTGTTGTTGAGTAATCCTAATCAACAGATTAAGAGCGTCTTGCAACTCAGGCGGTTGCAGAGGTCCTGAGGGAGGTTCAACATTAGTGCGTTAGGCCAGCAGGAGTCGAGTAAATCGTATGACTTGGCCAAATACACGCTGAGCGTGGAGCAGTGTCGAGAACTTCTCCAGACACGTGAGCAGAGGATCTGGTGTGACTTTCGCAACGAGAGTGGTGGCTGAAGTCTTCACTTCGGGCAAATCGAAGTGAGCGTCTGGAGTGAGACCAGAGCGGGGCCACATTTCTGCTGGTAAGCGCAGGAACGGAGGTCCAGCCAACCACAGAGGATGATGCATCAGTTCAGATGGTAGAAGACCGCGAGACGCGCAGTCCGCAGGGTTTTCTTCTGAGGCAACGTGAGCCGTGAACGTAGGGCTTGAGGTCTCCAAAACTTCCACCACACGATTTGCTTCGAAAGTTTTGAGACGATGAGGCGGAGTAGCTAACCAGGCCAGAACGATAATCGAGTCCGTGTATAGAGTCACGGATTCCAGAGGGAGAGCCTTGAGAGAAGGCAAGATCGTCTGAACGAGCCGAGATAGCAAGAGCGCGGATGACAATTCCAGTTTAGGTATGGTCAATAATTTCAGAGGTGAGACCTTACTTTTTGCGCGCAGTAGAGTAGTGTGAGAGGTGGATCCGCGTTGCGTGTGCAGATAGAGAACGGCGGCAGGGCAGGGAGAGGAAAGGGTGGACCTAAATGGCTTATTATTTTGTAACAGGGCGTGTATACCGTTAGGTCAGAATGCGCCACTCTAACCTATGGGGGGAGGAGGGACCCACGCTGGTCAGATCTAGCCACGGGTAAAGGGCGGATGGGGGTTTCTTTCGTCGCGGTCATCATCGTCTTTGTCTTCGTTCGTTGTGTCATTGTCATCGTCGCCGGGGGGTCGTCAAGGGAAGGGGGCAAGTTCCCCGACGACGATTGCCAAAGCTCGCCTCCAGTTTCGGGGAGTAAGATATTCCGCTCTTACTAGCTGATGTTTTGCAAGGTGGACTTTTTCTCTTGAATCGCCTTTTACGATTAGCAGAGCCCTGGGCCAAATCTACCCCGGGCCCAGACGAAGGTGGGCCAGACGTGGGAGGAATTATTTTATCTCGAGCTGTGTTCGCTTACAAAGAACTTGGTGCAGAAGAGACCCCTATAGCGGCGATAAAAGTTTTGAGAGGCTAGAAGTTGACACACAAAATTATATTTTATCTTACAACGCCTTGAGAAACTGGGGCGCTTCAAACAATGAGGTCATTTTGAGCCGCCTGTGATATTGTAAGTTAATGAAATCAATTTATAGAAGGTTTGATAATCTCCCTTTTTAAGTTTATTTAAAAAAATGGATTACGGGCACGTCAACCTTTAAGTCATAATGCACCACTCTAGCCATTTTGGTTTATTGAGATTAAAGACGCGTCAACCGTTAGGTCATAATGCACCACTCTAGCCTAGGGGGGGTGGCGGGGTGTAGGAGGGGCCCATGCTGGTCAGAACCAGCCACGGGTAAGGGGTGGGTAGGGGGGAGGGGGGGCCCATCATGGTCAGAACCAGCTACGGGTAAGAGGAGGAAAGGGGGTTTCTCACGTCGCGGTCGTCATCGTCTTTGTCATCGTTCGTTGTGTCATTGTCATCGTCGTCTTGGAGGTCGTGAACGGAAGGGGGCAGGGTCCCGGTCCCCGACGACGATTGCCAGAGCTCGCCTCTAGTTTCGAGGAGTCATATAATCCGCTCCTACTAGCTGATGTTTGCGAGATGGACTTTTTCTATTGAATCGCCTTTTACGATTAGCAGAGCCATTCTCTTTGCCAAATTCTACCCGGGCCCAGACGGGGGTGGGCCAGACGGGGGAGGAATTATTTTATCTAAGCTGTGTTCGCTAACAAAGAACTTGGTGCAGAAGAGACCCTTTAGCGGCGAGGAGAGTTTTCAGAGGCTAGACGTTGAGAAACCTAATGGAATATCAAATCACAACGCCGTGAGAAGTTGGGGCTCTTCAACTGATCCAGCTCTTATTAAGACGCCTGTGATATTGTAAGTTAATGCAATGAATTAATTGTAGGTTTGACAATAATATTCTTTTCTTAGTTCATTAAAAAAAACAAATGTATCTCACTCTTACTTAGGGGATTCAGGGAGGGGGGTTCATGGTCAAAACCAGCCACGGGTAAGGGGAGGAAAGTGCTTTTCACGTCGCATTCGTCATCGTCGTCGGGGAGGTCGTCAAATGAAGGGAGCAAAGTCCCCGATCAACGACTGTGCCAGGGTTCGCTTCTAGTTTTGGGGATTAAAATACTCCCTTATAATATATACTAGATGATGTTTGCGATATGGTCTTTCTTTTCCTCTTTTGTCTTCTTTTATGTTCAGCAGAGTAAGGCTCTCGGCCAAATTGTCTTCGGGGCCCAGACAGGGTAGCGCACATTTTCAACAGAAGGAATTCTTAAATATAATTATTGTTTATTTGTATTTAGGACTCGTAAACATCTAGGTCATAATGCACCATTGTAGCCTATAGCGGATATGGGGAGGAAAGTCTAATACTAGTCAGAACCAGCCGAAAGTAAGTTTTTTTTATTATATATATTTGGATTAAGGGCGGTCTACCGTTTGGTCATAATTCACAGCTCTAGCCAAGGGAATATGGGGATGTGGAGCCCATGCTGGTCAGAACCAGTCACAGGTAGACCAAAACCTTTTTTTTTATTTTTTATTTTTACTAAAGACGCGTCAACCGTAAGGTCATAGCACACCACTCTAGCCTAGGGTATATGGGGAGTTGGAACCCATGTTAGTCAGAACCAGCCACGGGTAAGGGGGTGGGGAAGGGGGGTTTCTCACGTCGTGGTCGTCATCGGCTTTGTCATCGTTCGTTGTGTCATTGTCATCGTCGTCTGGGAGGTCGTCGAGGGAAGGAGGAGTAGTCCCCGACGACGATTGCCAGAGATCGCCTCTAGTTTCGGGGAGAAAAATACTTCTTTCTTACTAGCTGATGTTTGCGAGGTAGACTTTTTTAATTTACTTTTACGATTGGCAGAGCCATGCTCTGGGCCAATTATAACCAGGACCCAGACGGGGGCGTTCGTTGTTTCATTTTTATCGTCGTCGGGGAGGTCGTCAAGGGATTTTTTTTAAGGTGGTGCAAATTCTTTCCCGGTTTATTTGTATATTTGGATTAAGGACGCGTCAACCGTCAGGTCATAATGCATCACTCTAACCTAGGGGGGGGGGGGAAGAGGGGCCCATGCTGGTCAGAACCAGCCACGGGTAAGCGGAGGAGAAGGGGTTTCTCACGTCGCGGTCGTCATCGTCTTTGTCATTGTTCGTTGTGTCATTGTCTTTGCTGTCGGGGAGGTCGTCAAGGGAAGGGGACAAAGTCCCCGACGACGATTGCCAGAGCTCACCTCTATTTTTGGGGTGTAAAATATTACCCTACATAATAGGTGATGTTTTCGAGGTGGTCTTTTCTTTTAAATCGCCTTTTACGATAGCAGAGCTATGCTCGGAGCCAAAATCTACCCCGGGCCCAGACGGGGTGGGTCCATACAGGCGAGGAATTCTTATATATCAAGCTGTGTTCGCCAACAAAGAACTTGGTAGAGAAGAGACCCCTATAGCGGCGAGGAGAGTTTTGAGAAGCAAGTTGTTGAGACTCAATCGACCTTCAAGTTAACAACGCCGTGAGAAACTGGGGCGCTTCAAACGATGAGGTCATTATGAGCCGCCTGTGATATTGTAAGTTAAAGAAATGTATTTATAGAAGGTTTGATAATCATGTTCTTTTTTAAGATAATAAAAAAATGGATTACGGGCACGTCAACCGTTAGGTCATAATGCACCACTCTAACCTAGGGAAGGGGGGGGAGGAGAGGCCCATAATGGTCAGAACTAGCCACGGGTAAGGGGAGGAAATGTGGTTTCTCACGTCTTGGTTGTCATCGTCTTTGTCATTGTTCTTTGTGTCACTGTCGTCGTCATCGGGGAGGTCGTCAAGGAAAGTTGGAGTTGTCCCCGACATCGATTACCAGAGCTCTCGTCTTCTTTTGAGTAGTAATTTATACTCAGCTATTACAGCTGATGTTTGTGAGGTGGACATTTTTTCTTGAATTTACTTTGACGATTAGCATAGCCATGCTCTGGGCCAATTCTACCCCGGACCCAGACCGGGGCGTTCGTTGTGTCATTTTCATCGTTGTCGGGAAGGTCGTCTAGGGATTTTTTTTAAGAATCCAAATTCTACCCCGGGCCCAGACGAGAGTGATTACCATGATGGGGTGTGATTTTGGAATGCATATTTTTTGCATGTTTGAGTGTATATTTGTGTACAGTTTCGAGGTACGTTGTAATAATGGGCCATTTTCTCATATTCATGTTTATCAAGTCATGCTCTAGTATCTAAGTATGACGAACAAAAAAACGCAAATTTAAGCCGATTTAAGAAAATTCCAAAAACGCTTATTTTCGCAAATTATTTGGATTAAGGACGCGTCAACCGTAAGGTCATAATCACCACTCTAGCCTAAGGGGGGGGGAGGGGCTCATGCTGGTCAGAACCAGCCACGGGGAAGGGGGGGGAAGGGGGGTTTCTCACGTCGCGGTCGTCATCGTCTTTGTCATCGTTCGTTGTGTCATTGTCATCGTCGCCGGGGGGTCGTCAAGGGAAGGGGGCAAGGTCCCCGACGACGATTGCCAGAGCTCGCCTCTAGTTTCGGGGTGAAATATACTCCACTCTTTCTAGCTTATGTTTGCGAGGTAGACTTTTTCTCTTGAATCGCCTTTTACGATTAGCAGAGCCATGCTCTGGGCCAATTCTATACCCCGGCCCCAGACTGGGAACAAGCTGGTCAGAACCAGCCACGGGTAAGGGGAGGAAAAGGGGTTCTCACGTCGCGGTCGTCATTGTCTTCGTCATCGTTCGTGGTGTCAATGTCGTCATCGTCGTCGAGGTGTCGTCTAGTTATGGGGTTTAGGTCCCCGACGACGGTTGCAATAGCCCGTCTATATTTTTGGGGAGTAAAATACTACCCTTCATACTAGCTGATGTTTGAGAGGTGAACTTTTTCTCTTGAATCACCTTTTACGATTAGCAGAGCCATGCTCTGGACCAATTCGTGTTAAATCACAGTTGCAAGATACCATTTTTAAGCCGTTTTTTTTTGTAGTTTTAAGCTATAGATTATGAGGTAAAAATTTATTTTTTGGTGTAGGCCTAATTGCCCCTTTTAGTTTACGTCATCATACTTAGAGAGAAAGCACGACTTTGCTTGATATAATACAGTTGTTCATTTCAGAAGATGTAATAACAAGTTATGTGTCCTCGTCTGATCTAAGACAACATGTTGTCGACCCCCAAATACTCTTCTAGAATTTGTAAATACAAAACAAAATTAATTATAGGCTACTCTACCTAACTCAATGTCCGAGGTACAACGATAACACAATTCAAACCATGTATATTGACGTGCGATCAAGCCGCGTCTTATGATTTAAATGTGTATTTCACGATTTTGGTTTATTTGTATTAAGGGTGAGTCAACCGTAAGGTCATAATGTGCCACTCTAGCCTCGGGGATATGGGGTGGGAGATCCCACGCTGGTCAGGACCAGCCACTGTTATGGGAAGGAAAGATAAGTGGTTCTCACATCGTTGTCGTCATCGTCTTTGGCATCGATCGTGTCGTCATGGTCTTCGACGTCAAGGGAAGAGGGAGATGTACCCGATATGATCGCCAGAGCTCAATTCTAGTTTTAGGGTGTAATATACTCCCTTATACATACAATCTAATGTTTGCGAGAAGGACTTTGTCTGTGACCCGCCTTTAAGATTAGGAGAGCCAAGCTCTGGTCCAAATTCCACGCAGAGCCCAGAAACGTTTGCAGTCGAGTCAGCAGAAGACGGCTACGTCAGAAACTAGGGCGCTTCAAACGGTTAGGTCATATTGCGCCGCCTGTGATATTGAAAGTTGATAAGATGGGTTATTGGTGTGTTTTATGATTATATTGTTTTTCTAAGAGTAAATGTAAAAATAAATTAATGGTTACGCTAAGAGACATTTGTTTAAAAATAAACCTCAATTCTTGCGAAATGTTAAATAAAAATACAAAAAAAAAATATCATTCTTACTCCTCAGAGCTAAAGTGCAGATTTTGAAAATTATAAAACTTTAATTAGCGTCTTTCATTAATTTAACCTGATATATTTTGTAATTTTTACAAAGAGAATCTAGTTTTTTAGAAGCAATTACAAATGATAAATTTCATTTGCGCCAGTATTTAAACTTTCCTCTTCACTCCCAGCTCTGAAGTATAACTTACATCTTCGTGTAGCTTCACATAAACCTCCTAGTGTCTTAACTTTAAAAGCTTAAAAGAAGACGTGTGGCTTATCAAGGTGCGCTGGCAAAGGAACACCTTATCTTTTAATTCATTAGGTTTAATGGCGCGCCAACCATTATTTCATAACGCCACGGGTAGGAGGAGGAAAGAGGGCTTCTCACGACGCGGTCGTTATCGTGCCATCGTTCGTGGTGGCATTGTCGTCGTCGTTGTCATCAGCTATATCGCTAAGGAAAGAGGGAAGGTTCCAGACGACGACTGCCAGACCTCGAATCTAATTTCGGGGAGTTATAAACTACCCTCCTTACTAGCTGATGTTTGCAAGATGGACATTTTCTTTTGAATCGCCGTTTACGATTTGCAGAGTTATGCTCTGGGCCAATAATCCCACGGGCGCAGACGGGAAAAGATTAAGCCGTATCAAACGTTTTGTCACAATGCGCAACTCTAGTCTTTCGTAGATTTCTAGAGTTCACAGGTAAGGAAAATCCCATGCTGGTCATAAGGAGCGTCGGAGGAGGAAAGGGCACCTCATGGTCGTCATCGATTTGACATCGATCGTGTTACCATGGTCGTCGTCGTCAGGGAGGTCGTCATTAGTTTCGTGGAGTTAGAAACTTTCGTAAAAGGATCACGACGACGTGAGAAACTAGGGCGCTTCAACCGGGTAGGTCATATTGCGCTGCCTGTAATTCAAGTTAATGATATGTGTTTTGGGAAAGTTTGATGGTAAGAATATGTTTTTTTTCCCGTTTATGAAAGAAAAGAAAATTATGGAGAAGATTTATTTTATTTTTTGAATAGTAAAATGATTTTTTGTATTTATTTTTTGTTTATTTGGATTAAGGACGCGTCAACTGTTAATTCATATTGCACCATTCTAACCTAGGGGGGGGGGGGTAGGAGAGCCAATGCTGTTCGGAACCAGCCACGGGTAATGAGAGGACAGAGGGTTTGTCACGTCGCGGTCGTCATTGTCTTAGTCATCGTTCGTGGTGTCAATGTCGTCATCGTCGTCGAGTGGTCGTCAAAGGAAGGGGGCACGGTCCCCGATGACGATTGCCAGAGCTCGCCTCTATTTTCTGGGAGTAAAATACTACCCTTCATACTAACTGATGTTGGCAAAGTGGACTTTTTCTCTTGAATCGCCTTTTACGATTAGCAGAGCCATGCTCTGGGCCAATTCTACCCCGGGGCCAGACGGGGTTACGTGTTTGATTCGAATTAAGTAAATTTTGTAAAACAAATTGATGTGAATAAAAAATTAAGAATTTTTGTCACCGTTATCATATATATGATAGAAGTACTTCACAAGATTGGCAGAGATCAAATTGCTTGTGCAAGTCATCTTGTTTGGTACATTCTGCTAGCAAATGATGTTCGGTTAAAGGTATGTACATCGCATGTGTCACACTCATAACTCAAAACATCTTTTCTTAGGTTAATATATAATTATATCCTTGGTAAACTAGACGTGTGTGGCCTATTCGTATTCGGGACAGTACCACCTTCTATCTACGTGAGAGTCGAGAGGCATCACGCTTAGCAATTTATTATTTTGCAACACATCCTAAGATACCTGTTGCAAATCCAACAATCGTTACTTGTATACCAACTCATTCTCTTGACATCTGGAACAGGAACCAGTTAGAATACACGTCACGGCGCTGGGAAGCTTCCTAAAAATACCGATAAACGTGTTCATTTCCCTCTCTTCTCACGTGTCTATTTTAGTTTTAATTTAATAAGTTTAAGATTTTTGGTTTATTTGGATTAAGGACGCGTCAACCGTTAGGTCATAATGCACCACTCTAGCCTAAGGGGGGGGAGGAGGATGGGCCCGTGCTGGTCAGAACCAGCCACGGAAGGGGGAGGAAAGAGGGGTACTTACGTCTCGGTCGACATCGTGTTTGTCATCTTTTGTACTTACTTCGTGGTGTCATTGTAATCGTCGTCGAGGAGGTCGTCAATGGAATAGGAAAAGAAAAGGGGAAGGTGTCCCCGACGGCAATTGCCAGAGCTCGCCTATAGTTTCTTGCAGTAAAAGTCTATCCTTCTTCCTGGCTGATATTCGTGAGGAGGACTTTGTCTCTTGAATAGCCCGGGACCAGACGGGAGAAAAACAGAGAGATGTGCAAAGTGCTGAAAATGTTGTTTTGCAAAAGTGGGAGACAATCCCGGTCACATTTTGATGCATGTAAATACTGGTAATGGCTTTATTGACAATTTTCCTCTCTTCGAATTCATGTGAGCAACGGTTTTCAGCAATAAATTAATTAAAAATGTGATTTATGAAATCAAACTATACTCTATTACCTGTGGTAGCATTGTGCAATGCATTGTCATTATAAAAAGTATCCTGTTGCAAATGACTGTAACCGTACCTCCCCCCCCCCCACCTCGGGGCGGAAGGTCTGAGGGTGGTTTTAGGTACTTTTATGTATTATTGACTTTCGATTTCCGTTTGTTAGCAGTTACTGGTTTGGTAAGTATTCCCACCTGCAGTGCGATTCTATAAGATCGTTATGGAGATATCAATCGCTATCCGGCACTTTAGCGTATCGTCCGAGTCTGTAAAAATATTATGACTATCTCGTTACGGTAGCGATTGATATATGATAACGAGAATGGGAAAGTGTCCCTACGCAAACCACTGCTATTAGAACTGTCAATTTGAATTTGTATTATACCAAAATAAATAGTAATCATTGAGCGAGCGTCTCCACTTGACTCTTATGGCTCAAATGTCTGTTTTTTTTTTTTTTTTTTTCTGTTACTGCTTCGATACAGGTCGCACCGTTTCTCTGATCGACCTGAAATTTTGCACACATGTACATACCACCTAGGCGGGTTGCTGTATAGTTTTGTGGCAAAATCGCTCAAAAGTTAAAAAATTACATTAAAATTAATCGAAAGTTTTTTTTTAAAACTAAACGGCCGACAAAATCTGAGGTGGCCAAATCATTTAGAATGTCCGTCCGATCACGAATATGTATTTTTATTTTGATCCGATAAGTAGTGTAGATGGAAATTACATTATAACAAAGTCCCGTTACCATGACAACGGAAAGTCGGCACAGCTTTTTTGGCTCATGATAGCGGTCAAACGGAGGCTCGGATCGAGTTGAAATTTTGACCATCCGCAAGTTTCGTTCCCGATTGAATGCCATTAGTTTTGTGGCAAAATCGTTCAAAAAGTTATAAAGTTACATTAAAGTTTATCTAAAGTTTTTTTTTAAACTAAACGGCGACAAAATCTGAGGTAGCCAAATCATTTAGAATGTCCGTCCGGTCACGAATATGTTAATTTATTTTGATCCGATAAGTAGTGTAGATAGAAATTACATTTTAACAAAAGTAACGTTACCATGGCAACGAAAAGTCGCACAAGAATTCTGGTCACTATGTACTGCACATTACATCACATTGTACACACAGTCTAAATATTTCATAACATTATGTACTGCCACCTAGAAGAAAACAAGAGTAAAATAGTTTCCCAAAGAAATGATGTCAAGGTCCTCTAGATGGCGGTGGATTTTATCCATTCTCTCCTATTTTACAAATTTTCAGCTAAATCGGTCAATACGTTAAAGACTTATTGGTATGTAACGTTATGGGAATGTCGTACTCGGGTCGTGTTGCACGTACCGGTGCTCGCTCAACAACGCGTCCAACTGAGCGTTTTCTTAGTAATTGAGCGAGCGAAGCGAGCGTCTCCACTTGACTCTTATGGCTCGAATGTCTGTTTTTTTTTTTTTTTTCTGTTACTGCTTCGATACAGGTCGCACCGTTTCTCTGATCGACCTGAAATTTTGCACACATGTACAGCCGGGGTCATATATAAATCAAGAGGTCTGAAAGATACCTCTTTCACCGACATCTCGTGGTCAACTCTTGGTGCCATTATTTATATCGCCCTGTGAACTGCATTTTCGACATAAATAAGAAACATGGCTGCTAATGTCAAAGGAAAATTCTCTATTCACCAGAGAAACTATCAAGCCTAGAAGAAATATAATATGGAAGGTAAAGAGAGCATTATATATCGATACCTTAGCCTAGGCATAGCATTAAGACTATGCCTTAGATCTTATATTTGCCTTAGTTTCTAATTAATTTCGAATAATTCTATCTTGGCTGTCAAGTCTTATTTGCAAACCACTAAAGTTTGTTTTATGCTTTTGTTTTGATAAAATTGTATTTCACTTCTGACTGCCTTCTAGATATTGACTATTTTGTTGACCAAGAGTCTTTCAAAGCCTCCTAAATAATATTAATAACATCAAATAGTCTAGGGGGCTTCCATCGATCGATAATGCAGTTCACAGGGCGATATAAATAATGGCACCAAGAGTTGACCACGAGATGTCGGTGAAAGAGGTATCTTTCAGACCTCTTGATTTATATATGACCCCGGCTGTACATACCACCTAGGCGGGTTGCTGTATAGTTTTGTGGCAAAATCGTTCAAAAAGTTAAAAAGTTACATTAAAGTTAATCGAAAGTTTTTTTTTCAAACTAAACGGCGACAAAATCTGAGGTGGCCAAATCATTTAGAATGTCCGTCCGATCACGAATATGTTATTTTTATTTTGATCCGATAAGTAGTGTAGATGGAAATTACATTATAACAAAGTCCCGTTACCATGGCAACGGAAAGTCGCACAGCTTTTTTGGCTCATGATAGCGGTCGAACGGAGGCTCGGTTTGGTTTATTTGGATTAAGGACGCGTCAACCGTTAGGTCATAATGCACCACTCTAACCTAGGGGGGGGGGGGAGGAAAAGGGGCCCATGCTGGTCAGAACCAGCCACGGGAAAGGGGAGGAAGGGGTGTTTCTCACGTCGCGGTCGTCATTGTCTTTGTCATTGTTCGTGGTGTCATTGTCTTTGTCATCGTCGCCGGGGGGTCGTCAAGGGAAGGGGGCAAGGTCCCCGGCGACGATTGCCAGAGCTCGCCTCTAGATTCGGGGAGTAATATACTACCCTTCTTGCTAGCTGATGTTTGCAAGGTGAACTTTTTCTCTTGAATCGCCTTTTACGATTAGCAGAGCCATGCTCTGGGCCAATTCTACCCGGGCCCAGACGGGGACGGAGGCTCGGTTCGAGTTGAAATTTTGACCATCCGCAAGTTTCGTTCCCGATTGAATGCCATTAGTTTTGTGGCAAAAATCGTTCAAAAAGTTATAAAGTTACATTAAAGTTAATCTAAAGTTTTGTTAAAAAACTAAACGGCGACAAAATCTGAGGTAGCCAAATCATTTAGAATGTCCGTCCGGTCACGAAAATGTTAATTTTATTTTGATCCGATAAGTAGTGTAGATAGAAATTACATTTTAACAAAAGTAACGTTACCATGGCAACGAAAAGTCGCACAAGAATTCGGGTCACTATGTACTGCCACCTAGAAGAAATCAAGAGTAAAATAGTTTTCCCAAAGAAATGATGTCAAGGTCCTCTAGATGGCGGTGGATTTTATCCATTCTCTCTAATTTTACAAATTTTCAGCTAAATCGATCTAGACCTTAAAGACTTATTGGTATGTAACATTATGGGAATGTCGTACTCGGGTCGTGTTGCACGTACCGGTGCTTGCTCAACAACGCGTCCAACTGAGCGTTTTCCTAGTATATCCTTGGTGAACTAGACGTGTGTGGCCTATTCGTATTCGGGACAGTATCACCTCCTCTCTACATGAGAGTCGAGAGGCATCACGCTAGGCAATTTATTATTTGCAACACATCCAAGGTACCTGTCGCACTTCACAACAATCGTTACTTGTATCCACTTATTCTCTTGACATCTGGAACAGGAACTAGATTGAATACACGTCGCGGTGCTGGGAAGCTTCCTTAAAATACCGATAAGCGTGTTCTTTTCCCTCTCTTCCCGCGTGTCCATTTTGTTTTAATTTAATAAGTTTGATAGACGTTAAATAAATACATAAATAAATTGGTGGTTGAATGTCCGGTGATGAATATTTTCACAGCTGTTTTCTCAACTTGCTTTATATTGTTTTTTTTGATTAAGGGCGCTTAAGCTTTAGGTTATAATGTTCACCTCTAGCCTAGGGATATGGGGGGGAAAGTCCCCTGCTGGTCAAAACCCAGACGGGTAGAGGGAGGAAAAGGGGGGGAAACTTCTCGCGACGTCATCGTTTTTTTATCGTTCGTGCCCTTTCCCAAAACGTCGACATGGTGTCGGCAAGGGAAGGTGAGGTTCCCGACGACGACTGCCAGGCTCGCCTTAGTTTCGGGGGAATTATTTTTATTTGGCCCCCATCTTGAGGACGCCAGACAGGGACTTTTTTGTACCAAAGGGTGTCCCCTGAAAAAAACATTCTTAAATATGTCTTTTTCACCCCAAAATTTTTGGTGCTGGTTTCCGTTTTGAAATTTTTTTATGGGTTGATGAAAGTTTTTTTGAAGGGGATTTATATTAGATTTCAGTAAAGGACCGAGTATACAATAATGGGCAATTTTTTTTTGGACTAAAATTTTCCAGGTCACGGGAAAAAGATCCCCTCCCGATCCATGTTTTTTCTTAAGGGAATTTTTGCTGATGGGACCTAATTTAAAAATTTTAGAAATCTTTGGAATTTTTTGAGTACGTTTTGGGATCTGTCACGAGCTGAACGTCTCGATGGGTAGTATTATTTTTTGTACCAGCGCGCCCCGCTTTTCACGGGGGCGGGCGGGACCCCCCAGAAGGGCACGTGAGATTTTTAAATAAAAACTTGCGAACCGGTCCCTTTGCCTCGATTTCATGTGGGCCTAGTTTTGTTTTTTAACATGCATAGGCTATTTATATTATTATGGGGGTTTTAAAAAATCGTCACTTTTTGCCAATCTTTTTTGGGTTGGAGGTCATCAAATATACTGTATGTGTTTTTAAGGTGATGATTGTTAAGACTCTCTCGTTTTTTCCTTAAACCCTTTTATTTGCAGCCAAGAGCGTGCAGCTTGTAGATTGTTTCCTTTCTTTTTCGGATCCCCACCACAATAAGGGGGGGAGCCTCTCTCGTTGCCCCCCGGTTTTGGTTCAAATCCAGGGAAAGAAGGCTCTTTTGTCATTAACAGAGTCTAGGGGGGAAGCCCCCTCAATAGTTCCCTTTTTGTGACTTTCCCCCTTCCTACTCAAACATTTCCCCTTAGAATGAATGAAGGGACCCTTTCCCCAGCAACAGCAGGAGGGGCAGCTTTTTCTTGTTGCCAATCGTCCTGGTTCAAATCCAGGGTAATTATGGTTTTTTTTGTCCCCCGAACATAGAGTTGGGAGGGTAGCAACTTTTTGTCTTTGTGCTGACGGTGGGGGGCTCAGTTAAAAAGGTGTTGAATTCCCTTGTGATGATAAAAACATGCATGCAGAATTGCTTTTGCCTGGCCCCCCACAATTTTGGTTATGTGTAGTGAGTTTTTTTTTTTGTATGTAGTTAGCGGGTTTTTTTTGGCCCCCCACCCGCCGACGAGCCCAAAAAGACGAAACGTGCCAAAATTTAAAGGGTAAAACCAATTTTAGATTAGCGAGTCGTCATCATCAGGTGAGAAGATTGTCGCCTACGCCCTTTCAGGCGGGTTTTTTATGTTTTTTTTCGCTTTCCCAACCTGCAACCCTTCCCAAAATCTTTTAAAATTTGAACTATTTAAAAACTTTGTTTAATAAGCGCATTTTTTTGGGTCTGCTTTTATGTGTTATTTTTATTTAGGTCCATTTTTTTAATAATTTTTTAAATACTTTGTAATAAATGTTAATAAATAAAAAAACCCTATTTTCGTGAATTTCATCAAAAAAAGCCCCTATTGGAAACTGCTCCCTGTCACAGATAAAAACCCAATTGGCTTCTTGGGACCCCATGAGTATGCGCGAGGACCGACCCGCAGGGACGATTCTTCCCCTGAAAAAAGGACTTTTACGAAGGTTTTGGCCCAGCTTAAAAAAAGTTTGAAAAAAAAAATTGTCAGGCGCCCCGACCAGGTACAATTGCCTAGTCTACGACGACTTGAGAAACTAGGGCGCTTAAAACCGGGTTTTGGTCATATGCGCGCCTTTTTGAAGAAAGTAAATTAAAAGAGTTAATGGGGTATTTTTGTGTTTAGATTGTTTTTAAGTGTATAAAAAAACCAAAATAAATTGAAGATGAAGAAAGTAAAGCAAAATAAAAGTTATGTTTGTAAATGAAATAAAAAAAGAAAAAAAGGGGTGTATGGAAGTTACTTAAAGTTTGTTAATAGATTATTTTATGGGGGTTGGGTTTGTCCCTTTTTCTTTGGGTTTAAAAAATTTTTTTGTTGGGAGAGATAAAATTGCATGCGAAAGGCATCATTTTTGGTAATTTGATAGATATGATGTAGGGTTTAAAAAGGTACATCACATGTGCCACAATGGGAATAACCTTTTTTGGTTTAAGAGATATCCGGTGTTAGGGTGTGTGCCCTATACGAAGTCTGACCCAAAACCACTTTCCTTTCTGAAGTCGAGACGTAGGTGGCGAATTTTGTTACCCAAAGTGGGGATCACACTACGCAATTGTTATTTGCAACAATCCCAAGATGCTTGTCGCAAATCCAACAATCTTTGCTTGAATCCACCTTGACATCGGAAGGGGAAATAGATTGAAATCAACGCGCGACGTGGGGAAACTTCCTTAGCAGCCCCTTTAGCGTGTTCATTCCCCCTATGCCACGTGTCCAGGTATCCCGCAAAACTCTTTATATAACCCCTTTGAGGTTATTTCCTAAATAGAATTGGTATCTTTACCAAATGTGCTTTAATACATGAGTTTATAGCTTAAGTGAACTTTTAAAATCTGAACAAAAAGGTATTTCCCCAAAAGACAGGTAGAATGTATTAAAGAGCTTCAGGATGGCGAAAAACTTGCAGTGAAAACTGAACACACGCGCTTAGCCTGAACGTTTATAAGGTGGAGCAATAAAAAGCACTTTCCCAAACCCTTGTTGCAATTTTGGGCCATCTGTGAATACCCCAAAAAAAACCTTTGATGTCATGGCAAATCTCTCTAAAGTAATTTTTAATACACTATCGCAAGTAGAGTTTTTATCAAAACGAAAAAGGTCAAAATAATAATCGGGTCTGGTGTAAACCAGGGGGGGTTTTTGTAAATACAAAAATTAAAACTTGTGGGAGATGAAATTTTTATAAGATTAAACAAAAGTTTAAACTTAAACCCCCTTGGAAGAGAGCCCTTGGGTTTTTTACAAAAGTGTCTTGAATATGTGGGATTAAAAACTTCGATTTGTGGATGGTTAGGCATAGCTTTAATTTCATTTCATACGTACCCATCAAGAGGTTTTTTTTTCCCCTTTGCCAAGGAGGAAAAACCTGACTCGGGATTCAAACTGATACCGGGGTTTTTTCCCAAAAGCACCAAGAGCAATACGAAGACCACCCAAAGGTGACAGGTCTAGAAGTTTTAAAGGGTTGTGTTACTTTTGAAGAGTATACGAAACTCCAAAGCCATTTGGAGCAAACTAGAGATCCGTAAATTCTCAACTGCAAGTCCTTTCTGCACCCCCCCGATTTTTTTCTAGAACTTTCAATAGGTGATTTTAACATGCATTTTTTGTGTAAAACCCACAACGTGGGCTTTCCAATTTTGCTTTTTGTCAAAAAACCATGCCCAGAAGGCGGACATTTTTTTTGAATAGAAGTTTAATTGTTAAACGATAGTTGTGGGTCATTTTTGGGTTCCTTGAAGACGGCAAAAGGAATACTGATTTTTTTTGGGAGAGAATCGTGCCCCCTTTCGAGCCCCTTCACTTATATTGTTTATCCCAATTTTCACGTGTCTTTTAGCTGTGATAATTTTAAAGATCTGTAGAAGATTCCCAGGTCATCTACAAATAGGGAGAATTGGCTCTTTGGGAACAACCACTACACGTTATTCCAATAGCAAAAAGTGATACCGCCAAAACCGAGCTTTGTGGTACACTGTTTCCAGTGAGAACGAGTTGACAAAACATTTTAACACGCACTTTTAAAATTCATCTTTAAAAAAGTTTTTTTTAAAAATTTTTGGGAGGCCCTTTAATACCCCATCGGAACTTTTTTAAATAATTTTTACCTCCATTTTGTATCGATGTTTTAATGTCAAAAAGCACACCAACAAAATGTTGTTTTGCAAAAACCCTTCTTGAATAAAGTCTCTAATTACCCCGGTCGTGTTTATTGGGGCATAGAAAACGCCCCCCTAAGTATTGTTTTTTTTTTTAAAACTTTTTTTTTACTTTTAGTTAAAATTTTTTTTTGAACTACATAAATTTTTTCCATTGTTTATTTAGTCGAAGTCACATTATTTTATTGGATGTATTTCATACAAACTCGGTCAAAACGGAGCTAACATGTTGTACGGACTTACGTCAAGTACTTCCATTTTTACTACCTAATTACATACCTACATTATACTTTGTCTTAACTCTAACTAAAATAAGTCATTTATAATTTAGTTTGTAGATGATGTTTCTTTCTGCTGTGTACGGTCGTGGCCGATTTTCGTCGCCATCCTAGCATTTGCTCTTCGGGACTATGGGAAACCACGAAAACCATGTCAGGATGGAAGTTTGTCTCGTAATCTCGAAGTATCATTCTTAGTTAAGAAATTTACGAATTTATTCTAACGTTTTGAGTATACTGCCTTTTGAGTCTTGATGTAAACATTGGTGGAAGATCTAGTTTTTTAAATGCTTTCATGTAGCTTTTCGGTATGATGCCGTTGGCCGATATACGAAGGGATTGTATTTACCTTTTTCTGTTTCCGCATCTTCTTGATCTCAATTGCAAGTTCACTATACTTGTCAATTTTTTTCTTCCATGTAGTCTCGACGTTATGGCACATTGGGACAGCAACGTCAATAAGGGTAGTTACGTACATACGTACATAAGTTCATACGAGAAAAGATTAATCTGTGTCAAAAGTTTTGTCACAATTTACAAATCTAATCATTCCTGGATTTCTAGATTTTACAGGATAGGAATATCCCATGCTGGTCATAAGGAGCGTCGGAGGAGGAAAGGGCACCTCATGGTCGTCATCGATTTGACATCGATCGTGTTACCATGATCGCCGTCGTCGGGGAGGTCGTCAGGGGAGAGGGAGAGGTCTCCGAAGACAAAGCCAGAGCTCGTCCTTAGTTTCGTGGAGTTAGAAACACTTGTCAAGGGTTGCTAGTGACGACGACGTGAGAAACTATGGCGCTTCAACCGGTTAGGTCATATTGAGCCGACTGTGATAATGAAAGTTGATGAGATGAGTTAATGATGTGTTTGGTCATTAGATTGTTTTACATACACAGTGAATATATAACAAAATACAATGTGATGATGATAGTTATAGCAAAACAAAAGTTATGTATGTGAATTAAAATAAATAAATCCAAGAAATGTGTATGATGTGAATTAAATTTTGTTTTTACTAGATTACTTTGGATGAGAAATTTAGCGTTTGTCGCCCTTATCATATGATGGAAGTACTTCATATGATTGGGAGAGATCAAATTGCGTATTTGGTACATTCTGCTAGCGTATGATGAACGGTTAAAGGTACATCACATGAGTCACATCTGGGAATAACCTTTTCCTGGTTTAAGAGGTAATCCGTGAGTAACGTATGGGGCCATTCGAATTCAGTAACAATACCAGTATTCTCTACTAAAGCAGCGAATTTTATTAGTCAGTGTGGGCATCACAATATACGCAATTTGTTTATTTTACCACACCGTCAACGATGCGTTGTCGCAAATCCAACAATGTTAGCTTGAATTACTCTTGACATCGGATCGGAACTAGATTGAAATCAATGTCGCGACGCTGGGAAGCTTCCCTTCAGCAGGCAAATCATCGTGTTCATTTCCCTCTATGCCACGTGTCAGGTATCAGCAAAACTCTATATAGAAACCCTCAGAGTTTTTATTTTTCTAAAATTAATTGGGATGTCAGCTTTGATACCAAAATGTCTTGAATACATGAGTTATATTGCTTGCAGTGAACTAAAGTTATCTGAACACAAAATGTATTCTCAACAACGGCAATGAAGAATGACGACGACGACGTGAGAAACTAGGGCGCCTCTCAACCCGGTTAACTAGGTCATATTCGCGCCGACTGTGAATGAAAGTAGTTTTGGTCTTAATTTGGATAAGGACGCGTCAACGTTAGGTCTAAGTAACTGCACCACATCTAGCGAAGGGGGGGGGAGGATTGGGCCCATGCTGTTCAGAATCGAACCAGCACGGGAACGGGGAGGAAGGGGGGTTGCTCACGTCGCGGTCGGCTCGTCACTTTGTCACGTTCGTTGTGTCATTTGTCCATCGTCAGCCGCGGGGGTTGCAAGGAAGGGGACACAATGTCCACGACGACGATTGCAGAGCCTCGCCTCGTAGTTTCGGGGAGTAAGATATCCGCGCTTTCTAGAAAAACCTGATGTTTGCGAGGTGGACTTTTTAATCTTGGAATTGCCCTTTTCGCTCTAGCAGAGCCTGCTTCTGGGGCCAATTCCTAACCAGGCATAATGTCGGTTGTTTACGCTTAGTCGCGATTCTAGAAAGAAGTATTAAAAATAAACGAATGTAGATTTTGCACTAGTCGAACCATTCGGACCTAGGTTGTTTAATTAATTTGTGTGTAAATGTCAAACTTTTCTGTCTAGCCAACGAAAAAACTACTCTTTTTAATTTTCACCGTCAGATTGTAAAAAAAGTAATTATATTGATGGAACATTATCCGTATGCCAATTCTTTGTTTTACCCGTCAAATGTGATTACGATCTAGGCAACGTCATAAAGTGATCAAGGTAGATGTGTGTAACCGAATAACTTATTTGTGCGAGTCATAATAGTTATGTAACAATTTATATTGAACATTGGACAATACACAAATGCCCAGCATAGTCGGCTGGTAAAAAACGTTAATTATTCATGCTCGATATACTTATCAAAAACTTGTATGTATATCTTATCTTATTGCAATAGGTACGATTTAGTGTCTATAGTCTTGACCATGGTAGAGAAAAGAGTATAAATTTAAGTGTTTTCGGGGGGTCGTAAATATTTAAGGAGTTTTAAATATTTCAAATGGAAATTATTGCATATAAAGCCTAGGTAAACGTTTGTAAGTATAGCTGACACACAAGAAAAACCATATTGCTTTAAATATTAAAATACATACTTTTCTATTTCTATGGCATTGAAGTGTTGCTATAATAGCTTTGTATTTATGTGATGATGAAAGTAATAGCAAAATGAAAATGTAATATGTTGTGAATGAAAATAAGAAAGAAAGAATGCGATTATGATGTGAATTAAATTTTGTGGAAGGGGGGTTTCTCAATCGTCGCGGTCGTCTTGGTCTTCGTCATCAGTTCGTGGTGTCACATGTCGCTGCATCGTCGTCAAGGGAAGTGCCGGAAACGGTTACCCTCGCCTTTTACGATAGCAGAGCTATGTCACGGGCCTTATTCTACCACGGGGCAGCACGAGGTCAAATATTTCGAGGAAAATTTTCTTTAGTTTGTCTATTGGATTACGGGCCCTCTCTCAAACCGCTAGGTCATACTGCGTTCTCTAGCCATGGAATCTGGGGAGAGAAAAGTCCCGAGCTGGTCAGAACCAGCACGAGTAATGGGTGGAAATGGGGGAAGCTCACTCACGTCGTGGGTCGTCTTAATATGCTTCGATAGTATTTGTCATCGATTCGCGTGTTCATGGTCGTCGTACGTCGTTGGTTTAGGTCGCAAGGGAAGGGGGAGAGGTCCGACGACGAACAAATACTTGGTTGTGTGCCTCGGACCATTCAGACACCTCGGTTGTTGCCGGGCAGAGCGATGCTGGGATATATTCTCCCGGCTACCAAGGGCTGGTTCACAGAGCCCACGTGCAATGATTTCTGCTGTGCGACGAAACTTATTTTTGTATAAGACACGAGCTTCTGTCGTTTCATGATTTCAATGCAAAGGAATTATAAATATACTTATCAGTTTAAATGGCATTGCTATATGAAACTCCCACAACATTGAGCTTTTCACAGAAACACAAGTGCAAACTGGCATGGTTGTTGGTCTCACACGACCTTCCATTCACGAAGAAAACATCACGATTATTTGAAATCCATGGCAAACATGGATTCGTTTTCTTCTATAAAAGTTCATTTTTAGGATTTGTTTAATTCATTTGATTAAGGGCACAGTCAACCGTTAGTACATAATGCGCGACATTAGCCTATGGATTTGTGGGAAAAGGGAAAAAAAAAAATACAATAAAAATCGCGGGTCACACAAAAAAGGGTGAATGTGTAACATTCACACGCAATTTCCCCAAACCACGCGCTGTCTTATATGAAAACGGTGTTTTAATTCTATTACACTTTTGTGTGTGAAATTAACAAATTGTAGTGTGTACATTTTTCATACTTTAAGGTATGTTATAAAAATGACACTCTCAGGCGTGTAAAAATAAACACACCAAGTGGTTTTTGTGGTTGTGAAGTTAACCCCATTGTAGTGTGTACAATTCACACACTTTTAGGTGTGTTATAAAAAACAACAACCTGTTAGGTGTGTACAAATAATACACCCTCCCACAGTGCGGATGCCCCCCATGCGGACGGGACGGTCCGACGACGACGACGTGAGAAACTAGGGCGCTTCAACCGTTTAGGTCATATTGCGCCGCCTGTGGTGTTAAAAGTTGATGAGATGAGTTAATGGGGGTTTGATGATTGATTGTTTTCCAAGTGAAATAATTAACAAAATAAAATATGATGACAATATTAGCAAAACAACAGTTATGTATGTGAATGAAAATAAATTAATAAGAAAAGTGTGTAAATGTGAATTAAATTTTTGTTAAATAGATTACTTTGGTTGGAAATTTTGAAAAGTGTGGTCGCCGTTAAAATCGACCGATTGTCACTTTATTTTTTGTTAAGTTTATTGGAATTTAGGGTGCGTCAATCGTTAGGTCAAAAGCGCCACTCTACCCTAGGGATAAGGGGAAGAGGCTCCCATGCTGGTCAGAACCAGCCACGGGTAGATGAAGGAAAGGAAAGGGGGGGGGGGGGGTTCTCACGTCGGGATGGGTCATCGTCATTGTAAATATTCGTGGGTTTCATTGTTTGCGTCGTCGTCGTCGGGGAAGTCATCAAGGATTGAGGGCACGGCCGCCGACGACGACCGATAGAGCTCGCTTCTAATTTCGGGCTGATGTTTGCGAGATGAACTTTTCTCTGAATCGCCTTTTACGATTAGCAAGCCAGCTCTAGGCCAATTCTTTTCCGAACCCATGAAATAGCCAATTTGTAACATATAAAATTACTTTAAATAACGTAAAAATAACACTTGGTATGTTTTAAATGTTCCTTCCAGTTAAGTTCCGACGTCATACTAAGAGGAAGCACAGCTCTGATCGATATGATAAAAATCTTTTTGTTGTTTATTTGGATAAAGGACGAGTCAACCGTTAGGTCATAATGCACCACTCTAACCTAGGGGAGGGGGGGGGGGGGAGGAGGGGCCCATGCTGGTCAGAACCAGGCCCCCGGGGAAGGGGAGGAAGGGGGGTTTCTAACGTCGCGTTAACGTCTTTGTCATCGTTCGTTGTGTCATTGTCATCGTCGTCGGGGACGGTTGTCAAGGGAAGGGGCAAGGTCCCCGACGACGATTGCCAGAGCTCGCCTCTATTTCGGGGAGTAATATACTCTCCCTCTTTTCTAGCTGATGTTTGCGAGCTGGACATTTTCTCTTGAATCGCCTTTTACGATTAGCAGAGCCAAGCTCCCAAGCTAATTTTAAACCCCCGGCCCGATGGATGATAACATTTGTTTATAGGCGCAGCTGTATTACAAGTTTTGTTGTCCTCGTCTCATCAAAGACAACATGACGTCAGCTGCAAAATATGTAACAGAATAGATACACGACGATCGGGGAAACTAGGCGCTCCAACCGATTAGGTAATATTGCGCCGCCTGTAATAAAGAAAGTTGATGAGATGAGTTTATAGTGTGTTGATGATAAGATTGTTTTCTAAATGGTATAATCATAAGAAAATTAAAAGATGGTGATGATTGTAATAACTAAATATAGTTATTAATTTAAATCGAAAAAAATAAATTAAGAAATGTATAAAGTGAATTAAATTTTGTTAAGGGGAACACTCCACTGAAAATACTGCCAAAAATACCCTTTGAACCTGTTATTTTTTTAAATTTCTTTATTTACTCTTTAAGTGTTATACTTTTTAATTAAACTAACAACAAGGGCTAACACCGCCTCCTTTTAATTGAAAATGTTTTTTTTAAGTTATTGCGCGCAGGAAATGCGGTTTTTGTTGCCATTTTCTCAAAATATTTTTGTTAGTTAGGGGGGGGGGGGTGTGGGGTTTTTTTTGGGGGGGTGGGGGGTTTTGGGGGTGGGGTGATTACTTATTATAACCTGTGGAATAGATAGTTCTTACTACCTGGGAGGCAATATTTTCTATAATAAAACAAAATTATGGTAATTTCATGTAAAAAATCTTTAAAACCAATTTTGGCGGATTATATTTTTATCACACTTTAAGAACTTTAAAAAAATATCTTCTTCTGTACCACTTGTCCGAATGAGCTAGTTTTGGTTTTGTTTTATTACTTGGACATAATAAACACAATTGTGCATGCGTTTTAAGATATATTCATAACTTTGTCTAAAATATAATATTAAAATTCTATCTGAAGTGTAATTTTAAAAAATTCATTATTCAAAATGCATAAAATTAGCCAAAAAATTAAAAATAAAAAAACCCATGCACAATTGTCTTTGGTTATGTCAAAACAAGGAAAATGCAAATTTTACAAAAAATCGGTCCAAAAGGAAAAAAGTTTTGTGTTTTCTACCAAAGAGCTTAAAAAAACATGAAAAAAAAAAACAAGGGGGGCAAAATATAAGCCCCAAAAAAATAAAAAATAATTTTTATCAATTTTTAAAGATGTTTCCATTTTCCCCCACCAAAAATTGTGTTTGTAGCGCAAAAACTGTGGATTTTGGCTTTTTCAGTGGAGTGTTCCCTTAAAAAAATTACTTTGAATGAGAATTTTAAAATTTGTCGCTGTTATCATATAATTGAAGTTCTTTATATGATTGGGAGAGATCAAATTTTGGGGCAGGCAACGTTATGGTACATTCTGTAAAAAAGTGAAGTATGATTAAAGAAACATCACATGTTCGGGAACAACCTTTTCATCCCTTGTCAAAAGAGATATCCATGAGAAAGATGTGTGTCGCCTATTGAAATTTTTAGAACGACGACGACGACAGCGGCGACGTTAGAAACAAAGGGTGCATTAACCAGTTAGGTAACATGGTTTTTTGTTAAGTCTAACGGATTAAGGGTGCATCAATCGTAAGGTCAAAATGCGCCACTCTATCCTAGGGGATATTGGTAGGGAGGGTCCCATGCTGGTCAGAACCAGCTTCAGGTAGATGGAAGAAAGGGGATTTCTCACTTCGGAATCGTTATCGTCTTTGTCATATTCTGGTTTCATTATCGTCCTGGTCATCGTCGGGAGGTTATCAAGGAAAGAGGGCAAGGTCGCCGACGACGACCGATAGAGCTCGCTTCTGGTTTCAGGCTGATGTTTGCGAGACGAGCTTTTTCTCTTGGTTTATTTGGATAAAGGACGCGTCAACCGTTAATTCATAATGCACCTACCTAACATAGGGGTGGGGGGAGTAGGGACCGATGCTGGTCAGAACCAGCCACTGGTAGGGGGAGGAATGGGGGTTTCTCACGTCGCAGTCGTCTTCGTCTTTGTCATCGTTCGTTGTGTCATTGTCATCGTCGCCGGGGGGTCGTCAAGGGAAGGGGGCAAGTTCCCCGACGAATATTGCCAGAGCTCACCTCTAGGTTTGGGGAGTAATATACTACCCTTCTTACTAGCTGATGTTGCGAGGTGGACTTTTTCTCTTGAATCGCCTTTTACGAGTAGCAGAGCCATGCTCTGGGCCAATTCTACCCCGGGCCCAGACAGGTGAAGAAAATTATGGTGACGTTAGTAATCAAACAAATGAAAAGTTATTTATTTTAATCGAAATAAACTACATTACAATACATTTTTCCAAAAATGCTGCACAAACATAGTTAGGTCCAAACAAATACAAATAGCATACAAAACGTGTCTGCATCAAAGTAATTAGATTAATTTATTTGTTCACCTTTGTAAATCAGATTTTTTAACAAGGATTGACGTTAATAAATAAATCCCTTAAAAAATAGGGGGTTGCAAGTCAGCTTTGATGAATATTTTCACAGACGTATTTTTTCCCTTGGTTTTAATGGTTTATTTGGATTAAGGGCGTGTCACACGTTAAGTCATAATGAGCTACTCTAGCCTAGGGGATATGGGGAGGAAAGTCCCATGCTGGTCAGAACCAGTCACGGGTAGAGGGAGGAAAGAGGGGAGTCTCTCTTCGCGATCGTCATAGTCTTTGTTATTTCGTGTACCTCCCGATGTCGACAAGGTCGTCGCCAAGAGAAGTGTGAGTGTTTCCTGACAACAACTGCCAGAGCTCGCCTCTTGTTTCAGGGAGTAGTCCTCTAATTGCTAGCTGATTTACGAGAGACTGACTTTACCTATTTCCTCTTCAATTACGAAAAAACAGAGCCATGCTCAAGGACATTCTACCCCCCTCCGAAAAAGAAATGAACATCTTACAACGACGTGAGAAATTAGGGCGCTGAAACCAAAAAGTTCATATTCCGCCGCATATAATATTGCTATTTAAATTTGTTTACTCTTTATATGGTGTGTTTGATGATTAGGACAGTATATTGTTTTAAGTTTAGCCTATAAAGAAAAAGAGATAAGAGAGATGATTTAATAGCAATTGAAATAATATTTATTTGAATAAAACAATCAAATGTGTTTATTTGTGAATTCAATTAGGAAAAACAAATTATATTTTGAATGATATATTTTTTTTTTGGTTTATATGGATTAAGGACGCGTCAACCGTTAGGTCTTAATGCACCACTCTTGCCTAGGGGGGGGGGAGAGGCCCATGCTGGTCAGAACCAGCCCTGAGTTAAGGGGAGGAAGGGGGGTTTTCTCACGTCCCGGTCGTCATCTTCTTTGTCATCGTTCATTGTGTCATTGTCATCATCGCCGGGGGTTCGTCAAGAGAAGGGGGCAAGTTCCCCGACGACGATTGCCAGAGCTCGCCTCTAGTTTCGGGGAGTTCGATACTCCGCTCCTACAGCTTGATGTTTGCGTAGTGGACTTTTTCTCTTAAAACGCCTTTAAAAGATTAGCAGAGCCATGCTCGTGGGGGCCAATTCTAACCCAATTAAAAAACTTGTCTCCTTTATTATCAAACTGCGATAGAAGATCTTCGTGTGAGTAGGAGAGATCAAATTTCTTGCGCTAGGTTTTAATTTTTAGTTCTTTCTATTAATAAAAAAAAAATAATACAACTGTACAGAGATGAACGTGCTGGACAGAACCTGCCAGAGGCAGGTACAGGAATATTTATGAAATTCAAACATAATAGTGATACCAGCCAAATGGATGAGATTAATTTAATGTAACGTAACGTGTAACGGAGGACATGTGAATTTTGTTTCCAGTTTATTTGGTTTTAAGGGCGCGTCAACCGTTAGGTCTTAACGTGCCACACTAGCCTCGTAGAGGATCAACAATCCAATGTTGGCCTGAAACAGCAACGTGTGTTTCTAAGGAGGGGTGGGAGGATTCTCTCGTCGTGGTCGTCTTCATCTTTGTCATCGTTCCTGAGACCATGGTCGTCGTCGTCGGAAAGTTCGTCCAGGGGTGGGAGGTACACCCGACGACGATTGCCGGAGGTCGCATCTGTTTCAGGAAGTAAAATACTACCTTTCATACAAGCTGAAGTTTTCGAGATGAACTTTATCTCTTTCCTAGCCTTGTTTCCCGACGATTGCCGGAGCTCGGCACTAGTTTCAGAGAGTACTCCGATAATTGTTAGCTGATTAATGTATGGGGGATGAAAATTCCATGTTGGTCAAAATGTAGCCACAGGAAGGGAGTAAAAAGGGTGGCACTGAATGGCTAATTATTTTGTAAAAGGGAGTGTCAACCTAGGTCACAATACGCCACTCTAGTCTACGCGGGATATGGGTTTGGTTTATTTGGATTAAGGACGCGTCAACCGTTAGATCATAATGCACCATTCTAACCTAGGGGGGGGGGGGGGGGGGGCCCATACTGGTCAGAACCAGCCACGTGTAAGTGGAGGAAAGGGGGTTCTCACGTCGCGGTCGTCATTGTCTTCGTCATTGTCGTGGCGTCATTGTCGTCATCGTCGTCGAGGCATCTTCAAGGGAAGGGGGCAAGACGACAATTGCCAGAGCTCACCTCTATTTTCGGGGAGTAAAATACTACCCTTAAATAAATAAATAAATAAATTGTACTAAGAGTCTACTCACTCAGTTATATAACTGATTTTCAGTGGCTGATGTTTGCTGATGTTTGCGAGGTGGACTTTTTCTCTTAAATCGTCTTTTACGATTAGCAGAGCCATGCTCTGGGCCAATTCTACCCGGACCCAGACGAGTTCAAATATTTCGAGGAAAATTTTCTTTTATTTTAGTCTATTTGGACCTTAAAGACTTATTGATATGTAACATTATGGGAATGTCGTCTCGGGTCGTGTTGCACGTTCCGGTTCTCGCTCAACAACGCGACGGGACTTTAGCGTTTCCTTGTTCAATGATTATTTTTGTTTTATCTCTCACGTAGCGTTTCATTCGTTTTCATTCTAATCAGATTTTATCTTGCGTGAACCTCTTCAGGTAAACTAGGTATTTGGCAGATAGGAATTTTTGAAGGGTATGTCCGAGGGCGGTTTTAGAGGACTCAATCTCTTGCATTCGCATTAAAAACTGAGGTAAAACCTAGGGGCCAAACGAGGTCACATATTTCGAGGAAAATTTTCATTTAGTTTAGTCTATTTGGATTACGGGCTCTTCAACCGCTAGGTATAATGCGTCTCTAGCCATGGAATCTGGGGAGAAAAGTCCCATGCTGGTCAGAACCAGCCACGGGTAAGGGGTGGAGAGATTTTTTTTTGTTTATTTGGATTTTAAGGACGCGTCAACCGTTAGGTCATAATGCCCCAAACTCTAACCTAAGGGGGGGGAGGGAGGAGGGCCATGCTGGTCAGAACCAGCCATGGGAAAGGGGAGGAAAAGGGATTTCTCGCGTCGCGGTCGTCATCGTCTTTGTCTCTTTTGTTGTGTCGTTGTCATCGTCGCCGGGGGGTCGGCAAGGGAAGGGGGCAAGGTCCCTGACGACGATTGCCGAGCTCGCCTCTAGTTTCGGGGAGTAAGAATTTCCTCTCTTTCTAGCTGATTTTTGCGAGGTGGATTTTTTTTCTCTTGAATCGCCTTGTACGATTAGCGAGCCATGCTCTGGGCCAATTCTACCCCGGACCCAGACGGGGGGGGAGGGTTTTCACGTCGTGGTCGTAAAAGTATTTGTCGTCGTTCGTGTTGTCATGGTCGTCGTTGTTAGTCGTCAATGGAAAGGGGGAGAGGTCCCCGACGACGAACAAATCTATGGTTGTGTCCTCGACCTTCAGACCCTCGGTTGCCGGGCAGGAGCGATGCTGGATATCTTCTCCCCGGTCCTAGGCTGGTTCACAGACCCAAACGTTCAATGATTCTCTGAGGACGAACAAATACTATGGTTGTGTCCTCGGACCTTCAGCACCTCGGTTGCCGGGGCAGAGCGATGCTGGATATCTTCTCCCCGGTCCTAGACGGGTTCACAGAGCCACGTCCGATGATTCTCTGTGCGACGAAACTTATAATGTATAAGAACACAAGCTTTTGTCGTTTCACTGATTTCAATGCAAAGTTATTAATAATATCTTATTAGTTTAAATGGCATTGCTTTATGAAACTCCCATGCTTGAAGCTTTTCACAGAAACAAAAGCAACACGGGTATTGGTCAGGGTCCACTAGATACTTATGCTAAGCTTCTGTAAGTTAGCTGTTAGGTATCTAGTGGACCCTGGTATTGGTTTGTTGGTCCCCACCGCCTTCCTTCACGAAGTTACATCACGATTTTTCTGAAAGTCATGGCCAAATGGATCGTTTTCCTTCTTTAAAAGTTCATTTTTTTAAAATTTGTTTAGTTTTTTGGGGGGGCACGTCAACCGTGAGATCATAATGCGCGACTCTAGGGCCCATGGAATTTGCGGGAAAATGGAGGACGACGACGTCAGAAACAAGGGCGCTTCTACCGGTTAGGTCATATTGCGCCGTCTGTGATTTTGAAAGTTGATAAGTGAGTTGTAATGGTGTGTTCAATGATTTATTTTTTTTCTAAGTGTATATGTAAATAAAATAATGGTGATGAAAAGAGACATTTTTTAAAATAAACCCCAATCCTTGCGAAATGTTCTATAAAAATATTGAAAATAAATATCATTCAAACTTCTAAGAGCTTAAGAGCAGACTTTGAAAATTTAAAACTTAAATTAGTGTCTTCCATTTATTTAACCTTACATTTGTAATTTTTACAAAGAAAATCCAATTTTTTAGACGCAATACAAATGATTCATTTTCCTTCCTCTTCACCCTTAGCTCTGAAGCATCATAAAAAAACTTCTATAGCCTCATTAATTTAAATGTTTCAAAGCCGACGTGTAACTTAACAAGGTGCGCTTGCAACGGAACACCCTATGATTTGATTCATTAGGTTTAATGGCGCGTCAACCGTAAGGTCAAAATCCGGAAATCAAGCCAAGGAGATATGTGGAGGGGGGGCCTATGTTGGTCAGAACCAGCCACGGGTAGGGGGAGGAAAGATGGCTTCTCACGACGCGGTCGTTATCGTGCCATAGTTCGTGGTGTCATTGTCGTCGTCGTCGTCATCAGCTATATCGCTAAGGATAGGGGGAGGGTTTCAGACGACGACTGCGAGACATCGAATCTAGTTTCTACCCTCCTTACTAGCTGATGTTTGCGAGATGGACTTTTTTTTAGATCGCCTTTTTACGATTAGCAGAGTTATGCTCGGGCTAATTATATACCACGGGGGGTAGACGGTTTTTAGTTTATTTGGATTAAGGACGCGTCAACCGTTAGGTCATAATGCACCACTTAAACCTAGGGGGGGGGGGAAAGGAGGGGTCCATGCTTGTCAGAACCAGCCACGGATAAGGGGAGGAAGTGGGGTTCTCACGTCATGGTTGTCAATGTCATCGTCGTCGAAGGGTCGTCAAGGGAAGGGGGCAAGGTCCCCAACGACGATTGCCAGAGGGTCACCTCTATTATCGGGGAGTAATAAACTACCCTTCTTACTAGCTGATGTTTGTGAGATGGACTTTATGGATGGGGTTATGCTCTGGGCCAAATATACCACGGGCGCAGACGAGAAAAAAATTAAGCCGTGTCAAACGTTTTGTTACAATGCGCAACTCTAGTCTTTCCTAGATTCCCAGATTTAACGCAGGTAGTGAAAATCCCATGTGGTCAGAAAAAAGGCCACGGAGGAGGAAAGGGCACATCATGGTTCGTCATCGATTTGACATCGATCGTGTTACCATGGTCGTCGTTGTCGTCAGGAGGGCGTCGGAGAGAGGGAGAGTCGCCGACGACAAACGCTAGAGCTCGTCCTTAGTTTCGAGGAGAAAGACCCAATAAACATGGGATGCGCACGACGACGTGAGAAACTAGGGCGCTTCAACCCGGTTAGAACATATTGGGGACGCCTGTGATAATGAAAGTTAATGATTGTTTTAGGGGAAAGTTTGATGTTAAGGATATGTTGGTTTTCCCCGTTTATGAAGAAAAAGAAAATTATGGAGAAGATTTATTTTTTTTTTTTGATAAAAGAATGGGGTTTGATTCGAATTAAATTTTGTAAAACAAATTGATGTGAATAAAAAATTTAAGATAGATTGCAAATGTTTTCATATATATGTTCTTCACATGATTGGCAGAGATCAAATTGCGTGCGCAAGTCATCATATTTGGTAGGTTTACATTCTGCTAGCATATGATGTTCGGTTAAAGGTATGTACATGTTATGTGTCACACTCACAACTAAAAACATATTTTCTAAGGTTAATATATAATTATATCCTTGGTGAATAGACGTGTGTGGCCTATGCGTATTCGGGAGAGTAACCACCTCCTCTCTTACGTGAGATTTCGAAAGGCATCACGCTAAGAAATTTATTTTTTTGCAACACATCCCAAGGTACCTGTCGCAAAGCCAACAATCGTTACTTGTATCCACTTATTCTCTTGACATCTGGAACAGGAACTAGATTGAATACACGTCACGGCGCTGGGAAGCTTTCTTAATATACCGATAAGCGTGTTAAATTCCCTCTCTTCCAGCGTGTCCATTTTGTTTAATTTGATAAGTTAAAGATTTTTGGTTTATTTGGATTAAGGACGCGTCAACCGTTAGGTCATAATGCACCACTCTAGCCTAAGGGGGGGGGGGGCGGAAGGAGGGTCCATGCTGGTCAGAAACCAGCCACAGGTAATGGGAGGAAGGGGGGTTTCTTTTACGTCGCGGTCGTCATCGTCTTGTTTTCATTCGTTGTGTCATTGTCCCTCGTCGCCGGGGGGGTCGTCAAGGGAAGGGGGGAAGGTCGCCGACGACGATTGCCAGAGTTCGCCTCTAGTTTCGGGGAGTAAGATACTCCGCTATTTCTAGGGTGATGTGCCAGTGCTGGTCAGAACCAGCCACGGGTAGGGTGAGAAAGAGGGGTACTCCCCGTCGCGGTCGACATCGTGTTTGTCATCGTCGTCGAGGAGGTCGACAAAAGAAACGGAAAAGAAAGGGGAACGTGTCCCCGAGGGCGATTGTCAGAGATCACCTCTTGTTTCTGGGGGTAAAATCTTCCCTCCTTACTAGCTGATAATTGCGAGGAGGACTTCTTCTCTAGAATCGCCTTTAACGATTAGCAGAGTTATGCTCTGGACCGATTCTACCCTGGGACCAGACATGAGAAAAAACGAGAGAAGTGCAAAGTGCTGAAAATGTTGTTTTGAAAACGTGGGAGACAATTCTGGTCACATTTTGATGCATAAATAGACGGGGAATGGTTTTATTGACAATGAATCCCTCGTCATATGCATGTGAGCAACTGTTTTCAGCAATAAATTAATTCAAAAAGAGATTTATGAAACCAAAGAACTGACGCTGTCAGATCAACGTACGTCACCCACAAGAAAAACTAAATGTTAATATGTACCAAGGGTTGAGAAGTCATATAGTTTATTAAGATTAAGGACGCGTCAACCGTGAGGTCATAATGCACCACTCTAGCCTGGGGGTGGGGGGAGGGGGGGGCCCATGCTGGTCAGAATCAGCCACGGGAAAGGGGAGCAAAGGTGGTTCTCACGTTGCGGTCGTCATTGTCTTTGTCACTGTTTGTGGTGTCATTGTCGTCCTCGTTGTCTGGGGGTCGTCAAGTGAAGGGGGCAAGGTCCCCGACGACGATTGCCAGAGCTCGCCTCTATATTCGGGGAGAAGATAGTTCCAGGATAAGACGACGACGTTCGAAACTGGGGCGCTTTATCCGGGTAGGTCATATTGCGCCGCATGTAAAATTTTAAGTTGATGACATGAGTTTTTCGGGTTGTTCGATGGTTGTATTGTTTAAAGGCGTATAAATAAATTAAATAAATAAATTGTATTTAGATTATTTTATTTATTTGGATCAAGGACGCGTCAACTGTAAGGTCATAATGCACCACTCTAACCTAGGGGGGTGGATGAAGGGACCCATGCTGGTCAGAACCAGCCACGGGTAAGGGTGGAAAGGGTGTTCTCACGTCGAGGTCGTCATTGTTTTCGTCATCGTTCGTTGTGTCATTGTCATCGTCGCCGGGTGGTCGTCAAGGGAAGTGGGCAAGGTGCCCGACGACGATTGCCAGAGCTCGCCTCTAGTTTCGGGGAGTAAGATACTCCGCTCTTTTTAGCTGATGTTTTCGAGGTGGGACTTTTCTCTTGAATCGCCTTTTACGATTAGCAGAGCCATGCTCTGGGCCAAATTCTACCCCGGACCCAGACGGGGAATATTGGAAGTTAATGAAATGAGTTGATTATGTGTTTGATGAATGTATTGTTTTCTTATTCTTTAGACGAGTGAGCGTAGCGATCGTTAAGTCTTTCCTAACGCTAGCCTTGGCCGTGAGCATTGTCTGTTAAATGTCTGTTTGTCCGGGCCGAACGGCCAAATAGATTGAGCTGAAATTTTAAACAGACATCCGTGACCATGTAACTTAGAACTGCTAACAAAATGAGCAATATCTGTTGCGATTTAACCTGACAAGAAATAAAAATTTGAAAATTTGAATCTAGATTGCAAATGTTTGAAATACAAAATAGAACACCAGCTTGTGAAAGTTCGCGATCAGTAGTATCTATGAGGGCAAGTCGATGTTTAGATTTGTTTTTGTTTTTTGTTATCCATGGCTTTGGCTTCTGTCATGTAATTTGACTTATACAATATAATTCATAAACTAGCTTCTTTATTCTAACCTATGCAAGGAAGTCTAGGAGTACGCTTCCGTTTGCCTAAGCTGTGGCATATTAGAACCTTTTAGCCAAGAACATGGCTCTGTATACTAATCGTTAAAGGCGAGAAAAGAGACGTATTTTATCTCGCAAACATCAAGCTGGTAAGAAGGGAAGTATATTAGTTCCCGAAACTAGAATAAAAGCTCTGGCTGTCGTCGTCGGGGACCCACCCATATTCTCTGACGACCTTCCCAACGACGACGAAAAGGACAAACGAACGAAGACAAAGACGATGACGACCACGACGAGAGGACCCTCCCTTTTCTTTCACCTTTACCCGTGGCTATTTCTGAACAGCAGCAGCATAGGATTTTCCTCCCTCTAGGCAAGAGTGGCGCTTTTTGACCTAGCGGTTGTTGCACCCTTAATCCAACTAAAACTTAATTGGGACGTATAGGACTAGCCTTTTTTTATAAACAAGACGGCGACAACGACAACATAAACGGTTGACGCACCCTCAAAACCAAAAAACTTCAAACCACTTTCTCTGTTCGCCTAGGCCTAAATCTCTTTTTGGGGGGTGGGGGGGGGGGGGGTTGATTAAGGCGCGTCAACCGTTAGGTCATAATGTACCACTCTATCCTAGGGGATGGGGAAGAGGGGCCCATGCTGGTCAGAACCAGCCACGGTTAAAGGGGAGGAAGGGGGATTTCTCACGTCGTGGGTCGTCATTGTCTTTGTCATCGTTCGTTGTGTCATTGTCACCGTCGTCGGGGAGGGTCGTCAAGGGAAGGGGGAGGTGTCCCCGACGACGATTGCAGAGCTCGCTCTAGTTTTGGGGAGTATAATATACTTCCCATTCTTATTGGCTGATGTTTGCGAGGTGGACTTTTTCTTTTGAATCGCCTTTAACGATTAGCAGAGCCATGCTCTGGGCCAATTCTAGCCGCGGGCCCGAGACGGAATCGTCTTTGATTTTTCATATATGACGCTGGAGGAAGTACCTGTTATAGGGGTCATACACCGGCCGTTCGATTTAGCCTGGGGTGTAGCTATCTGTTCAACAAGGGTCTGTAACCACAAATGTTTGTGTAAAGATTATACTAGGGAAACGCAAAGTCGTTGTTAGACGAGTGAGTGAGCCATGTGTTGAGTAGCCTCTAGCATTACTTTTCTTCCCCCTTCCTTTAGGCCTCCCATAGCCTATCATAGGCTAGAGTGGCGCATTATGGCCTTACAGTAGACGTGCCCTAATACAAACTAAACTTAAAAACACTATTAATTATACCACAATATAATTATCTAACTTAAAGCAAATGTTCCCGGGAACTCAACACATGGCTCTCTCACTCATCTAACAACGACTTTGGCGTTTCCCTAGTATAAAAAAGAAAAACTATGGTGACGTTAATAATCAATCAAAAGAAAAGTAATTTATGTTTTAAAGGAAATAAACAACATGACAATACATTTTTCGAAAAATGCTGCTCAAACATGGCTAACTCCAAACAAATACAAACAGCATACAAAATGTGTCTGCATCAAAGTAATTAGATTTATTTATTTGTTCGCCTTTGTAAATCAGATTTTTTAAACATGATTGACGTAATAAATAAATTCTTAAATAAATAGGGGGTTTATTTATTTATTATTTATTTATTTATTTAACGTCTATCCTATTCAGTTATAAAAACTGATTTACAAAGGAGGACAACTAAATAAATCTAATTACATAGATGCAGACATGCGGATGCATGTCCTGTGATGAATATTTTCACAGACGTTTTCTCCCTGGTTTATTGGTTATTTGGATTAAGGGCGTGTCAACCGTTAGGTCATAATGTGCCACTCTATAGCCTGGGGATATGGGGAGGAAAGTCCCACGCTGGTCAGAACCAGTCACGGGTAGAGGGAGGAAAGAGGGGAATCTCTCTTCGCGATCGTCATCGTCTTTGTTATCGTTCGTGTACCTCCCCGACGTCGACATAATCGTCGGCAAGAGAAGTGTGAGTGTTTCCCGACGACGACTGCTAGAGCTCGCCTCTAGTTTCAGGGAGTAGTCCTCTAATTGCTAGCTGAAAGCGGATGTATGAGAGATTGACTTTACCTATTGCCTCTTCTATAACGATTAACAGAGCCATGCTCAAGGACAATTCTACCTCGGTCCGAAAAAACATATCTTCTTTCATCGACGTGAGAAATAAGGGCGTTTCAAACACGATAAGTTCATATTCCACCGCCTGTGATATTGCTTTCAAATTAAATTTGTTGACTCTTTATATGGTGTGTTTGAGAAAAGGACTATATTGTTTTAAGTTTATAAATGAAAAGAAAATGAGAGAGATGATTGTAATAGCAATTAATGAAACATTATTTATTTGAATAAAACAATCAAATGTGTTTAATTGTGAATTCAATTTGGGTAAACAAATTATATTTTGAATGATAAATTAAAAACTTTGTCTCTTAAATATCATACGGTGATAGAAGATCTTCGTGTGATTAGGAGAGATCAAATTTCTTGCGCTAGGAATAATATTTAGTTCTTCTAGTAATAAAAAATAAACACAAACTGTACAGAGATGAACGTGCTGGACAGAACCTGCCAGAGGCAGGTACAGGAATATTAATGAAATTCAAACATAATAGTGATACCAGCCAAATGGATGAGATTAATTAAATGTAAACAATGAACGGAGGACCATGTGAATTTGATTCCAGTTTATTTGGGTTAAGGATGTGTCAACCATTAGGTCTTAAACGTGCCACACTAGCCTCGTAGAGGATCAACACAATCCAATGTTGGCCTGAAACAGCAACGTGTGTTTCTAAGGAGGGGTGGGAGGATTCTCTCGTCGTGTTCGTCATCATCTTTGTTATAGTTCCTGAGACCATGGTCGTCGTCGTCGGAAAGTTCGTCCATGGGTGGGAGGTACACCCGACGACGATTGCCGGAGGTCGCATCTGTTTCAGGAAGAAAAACACTCCCTTTCATACAAGCTGATGTTTTCGAGATGAACTTTATCTCTTTCCTCGCCTTGTTTCCCGACGATTGCCAGAGCTCGGCACTAGTTTTAGAGAGTACTCCGATAATTGCTAGGTGATTAATATATGGGGGATGAAAATTCCATGTTGGTCAAAAGTAGTCACAGGAAGGGAGAGGAAAGGGTGGCCCTGAATGGCTTATCATTTTGTAAAAGGGTGTGTTAGCCGTTTGGTCACAATGCAAACTCTAGTCTACGGGATATAGGTTTGGTTTATTTGGCTTTTGGTTTATTTGTATTTAGGACGCGTCAACCGTTAGGTCATAATCCACCACTCTAGTCTAAAGGGGTGGGGAGGAGGAGTCCATGCTAGTCGGAACCAGCCACGGGTAAGGGGAGGAAGGGGGGTTTCTCACGTCGCGGTCGTCATCGTCTTTGTCATCGTTCGTTGTGTCATTGTCATCGTCGCCGGGGGGTCGTCAAGGGAAGGGGGCAAGGTCCCCGACGACGATTGCCAGAGCTCGCCTCTAGTTTCTGGGATTAAGATACTCCGTTCATACTAGCTGATGTTTGCGAGGTGGACTTTTTCTCTTGCATCGCCTTTACGATTAGCAGAGCCATGCTCTGGGCCAAATTCTACCCCGGGCCCAGACAACTAGAGCATACAAATATACTAACAAGTCCGACACGACATGCTAAGGGGTGGGGATGGGGGGAAGGGTGACCAATTTGTTTTCCGGACGTGTAAAAACTCTCTTAGTAGTGCGGACAGAAACAACTCCAACAGTGCCATCTTTGCCGGGGCACAGCTCTACAACTCTGCCGATGGACCAGGATAGAGGAGTACAGGATGGTCCCAAAATAAAAACCGCATCTTTAATTTTAAGATTTGGTCATGCACAAATATTTCTCATCTACCACAAAGTGAGAAACTAGGGCGCTTCAACCGGTCAGGTTATATTGCGCCGCCTGTGATACTGAAAGTTATATGAGTTAATGGTGTGTTTGAAGATTAGGTTATATGTTTTCTAATTTTACAAAAGATAAGAAAATGTTGTTGGTAATAGCAATAGCAAAAAAAATTATATTAAATGTGTTTGATGTGAATTAATTTGGTTAAATAAATTTCTCTGAATGAGAAATTTGTAGTAATTGTCACCTTTAGCATATGATAGAAGTTCTTCATATGATTGGGAGAGATCAAATTGCGTGCGCAAGGCATCATATTTCGTACATTCATGCTAACATAATATGTACGATTGAAGGTACATCAAATGTGTAACATCTGGGAATAATCTTTTCTCTGGAGTTATATCCATGAGTTAGACGTGTGTGCATGGCCAGTCAAGTCAAAGTCAAGGCCGATCTCATTCTCTTAAAATTGGTACTACGACTTAAAGGGGCTATTAACCTAAAAATGTTTTTTTTTTTACCAAATGATCTATAGCACAATACTACACTAAAATGACAGTTTAAAAAAAATTTTATCTTGTAACGTGATTTAACACGAATTTTCAATATTTTTATCCAGAAATTTGCGAAAATTGTGTTTTGGGAAATTTTTTAAATCGGCTTTAATCTGCTTCTTTTTTGGTCTACATAGATACTAAAGCATAGTACCAATCTAAAATGCCCAATTTTTACATTGTGTCTTGAAAACTGAGCCCAAATAAACCCTCAAACACGGAAAAATATGCATTCCAAAATCACACCCCCATCTTGGTAAGCAGCATATTGTAACCGAACAACTTGCCCAAATTACAAAACAAAATATAGAGAATTTACAGAAAAGGCTGTAGCGGGTACGTCAATAATGGCCAATATTTTTTGGATCAAATCCTCCAAGTCACAGGGCATAAAGATCGTCCCCTTGTTATTTCTTATGGGAGATTTTTGCCGATGGGACCTAGCTCGAAAAATGTCACGTTTGATAATTTTTTGGGAGGTCATGGTGGCCCCAATAATTTTTCTGTTGATTGCTAAATTCTTTACTAGTTAGCCTGAATGAAATATATTTTTTGAGTAAAGCGGTTATATACCCCTTTAAGAAACAAGGGATTTTTTTTTATTTTTTTTTATTTGGCGACGACGACGACGACGTGAGAAACTAGGGCGCTTCAACCGGTTAGGTCATATTGCGCCGCCTGTGAATGAAAGGAAATGAGAAGAGTGAATGCAGGTATGTTTGATGATTAGATTGTTTTCTAAGTGTATAAATAACAAAATAAATTGATGATGAAGAAAGTAATAGCAAAATAAAAGTTATGTATTGGATTAAGGGAGTAAAGGACATGCGTTTTAAGCAAATTGCTGTTCGCTCGGACGACTGACACCACAGATGTATGACATTTTGAACATATGTCACGAATGTGGAAATATAGGGCTCTTCAATAACACCTTTCCAAATTTAGTTTTAAAATAATTTATAAAAAATAAATTAGTTTTTACGAATTTTGATTTTGTTAAAAACTCCAAAATTGACTATATTCGTGATTTTTTCTGGCTGATTAAGACACAATTTTGGAAATCTGTGACTGTAGGGCTGTCCATGTATGCTTTATTGACAACTTTGCAAAGTTTCATACAGGCCTACGTCGGATGCTTCTTGGCCGAGTGAATAGCTATTGCTAACTGATGGGGTGTCCGAGGGCTGTTTCTGAGGACTCAATCTCTTGCATTCGCATCAAAAACTGAGGAACACACCGGGAAAAACTCCGGTCAGGATTGCAGATCTCGACTAATTTGAACCCAGGACCTTCCGAATCACAGTCGCGCGCCCCCAACACTCGAGCCAACACTGTCGTTGAGGAAAAACATCGACTTTCTTGCGAATTTTTTTGTTTATTTGGTTTAAAGGGACGCGTCAACCGTTAGGTCAGCATCCCACCACTCAAAATCTAAGGGGGGTGGGGAGAAGGGAGCCCATGCTGGTCAGAACCAGCCACGGGTAAGGGGTGGAAGGGGGGTTTCTCACGTCGCGGCCCGTCATCGCTTTGTCATCGTTCGTTGTGTCATTGTCATCGTCTCCGGGGGGTCGTCGGGGGAAAGGGGCCGGAATTCTACTCACTGTTCCACTCTTTAGTTGATCAGAATGCTGCATTAATAATGTACAGAAAATTTCATTATCTGAGGTTCCTTCAGAGTATGCTTTGAGCGTTATATCAAAATTTTCATATATCGGCAGGAGACCTACCTTTGGCGTACGCGGCTTTTGGGAAATCGCTATCAGAGCAAACGTTTGTTGGCTGCCATGTATGTACAGCAAGTGCTGGAGTTGTACCTTTGAAAACGGCAACCACGGCCTCGCTCCAGCATTTCTCAATGTCCATAGAAGCTCTGTGGATGCTCTCAAGGGGTTGGAAATTGGCGACCTCGCTGACTTTTTGCTCTTACACTCCACGCTGTCGCACCTTGATCCTCATACTCGTAGGCAATTCGGTCTAAGTGTTCTTTCATGAAACGCCCCCTTATGACCAACTAATCGGTTTTATCGAGGAGCAAAGTCGCACCCTGGAGCTTTGTGGTTTTTGATCATCCATCTACTGCAAGTTCTACCAAGCTCAAGCCTACCAACGCCTCGAACCCATTCACTCCAGCTCGGAAAAATTTAAATTTGTTGCTCGTCGCACAAACCGTCTTCTGCACGCAGTCCTGGTGCACACAGCCGAGATCGCCCGTCTTAAAGTCGCTCAGCTTCGCGCTAGTGTCCAGCTTTTTGACGGCGATCACACTCTCCACGCTGTCCCAGATTCCTCAAACCCGTCCGTCGACGAGAAATACAACACTCTGCGCAATCAAAGCGCTGCTTTAACTGTCTTGGGAATCACACGAAGAAAGATTGTTTGTCGAAAAGTACTTGGGCCGTGAAAGTCAAGTAAGCAGCATCACTCGCAGCTGCACTCAGCAAGCATGCCCCCTCCTCAGTCAGCGGCTCATTGACCCTCGCCCACTGCAGGACAATAAACCTACAGTGGGGCCGCACTGGCTTGTGAACTCCAAGCCATCGGCCACTCAAGCGCACTACCATTCTCGGGACTATACGAGGATTATCCGAGCCCAGTCGGGTACCTTTCAACTTTTCGCGCGGCCCTCGACTCAGGCTCGCAGTGCGCAAAACCTTTCTCTCGAAAGTCGCCTAGGCTTAAAATGCAATCCGCTTTTTTTTTTGTTTTTTTGGTTTAAGGGACGCGTCACCTTTTAGGTCTAAGCACCACTCTACCCTAAGGGGGGGGGGGGGGGGGAAAGGGCCCCCCTGTGGTCAAACCAGCCAGGGGAAAGGGGGGGAAAGGGGGGTTTCTCACGCCCGGGGTCGTTCGTTTTTGTCATCGTTCGTTGTGTCATTGCCCACGTCCCGGGGGGGGGGGTCGTAAAGGGAAGGGGGAAAAGGTCCCGGCGACGTTGCCAGAGCTCGCCTCTGTTTCGGGAATAAGATATTCCGCTTTTTCTAGCTGATGTTTGCGAGGGGATTTTTTTCTCTTGAATCGCCCTTTTCAATTAGCAGAGCCATGCTCGGGGCCAATTCTACCCCCGGCCCCAGAGGGGTTTTGGGGAAATTTTGTCCGGTTTTGGGGGCACGCGTCCGCACTAGTGCACGGTTTTGTCCATTGTGACCTAGCCTCTCTTTCAAACCTCAACGTATTTTGGGGCGTTGAAGCTCGGGTTCTGCAACCATCCTGGACACATCCCAGCAAAACCGTTTCCTCTGAAGCTTCGAAGATATCGAGGTCTCTCTCTAGCCGATGACAAGTTCACCTCTCGCGAGATTGACTTCTTAATAGGAGTATCCTCCTCGACGTTTTCCCGGAAAGGGGGATGTAATAATCAAACGAAATCCTTCAGTTCTGAATACGCGTTTGGCTGGGGGATTGGGTCCTTAAAGCTTGGACACTGCCCCCCTCACGCACCGCTGTCTTTGCTCGCGAGTTCCTCGGGCTTAGACCGAACTCGCCCTCTTTCTGGGAGTCCAGGAAATCTCTCTCCTCAACACAAGGATACAGAAGACCTTAGTGAAGACATTTCGTGTCTTCCCATAACCCCGGTTTTGAACGGACGCTACTCTGTCTCGTTTCCGTTCAAGCCATCAGTTTCACCTTTATGCTCGAACCGCACCCCCCGCTTACCAAAGTTATTTGGCTTAGAGCGCCGTCTCAGGCCAACCCGAGCATCATGAAACTTTATCAGCCTTCAAAAGGATACATCAGCGCGAGCACAGCGCCTGCCTCACCTGCTGGTTACCTTCCCTCACACTGTGTGCAAAAAGCTCACCAGTTCGAGTACAAAGCCCTGTCGTCTTAAATGTTCATATCAGAAAAGAATGGTTCTCTCCACCACAACCCCTCGCGGACCGAAGCTTCAAGGGACCTTCCCTCTATTCTGACAAAGTTCAGGCCCACGTTGGGCCCTGTGTGACCTGGACAAATGCCGTCAGATTCTGTTCATCCTGAAGATCGCATTCTCATACTCTTTGCGTCCATCACCTGACTCTCCTGTCGTTGAGTAGAGCTCAACACAGCCCGTACGTCCCCCACCCCTGCGTTCTTAGCCAACGCGTGCTCTCTCAATGGTGATCGACGAAGGAGATCGCTACCGCTTGCATCAAGCCATCAAAACAGATGTAAAATCGCCGATCTTGTTTTGGGGCTAGTAATCCTCAAGCCCCCCCTTGCAATCTGAATTGCAACCCCTCACGGCCCCCGGGGGTTTTCGAATTTAGAAAATGGTCAAGCAATTTTCCAAAAAGCTCGTCCACGTTTCCGCCGGCATCTAGAAACCCCTCTTGGTTCTCAAATGAGGATCAAGGAAAAAAAAATTTCTTGGGCTGTTGGGGATCTCGCTCAATGCTTCTCGTTTCATACTGAACTTTCCGGGATCTGCCCCTAAGCGCACGACTCTTTCTTACATCGAAAAGATTTCGACCCCCTCGATTCCCACCCCCTTCGTGTGCTGGATAAGATATTTCTGCAGCAACTCGGGTTACCCCCTCTACAATGGGATGCCCCACTCCCTGCCCAGCTCACCAAATTTGGGTTGTCCGATCCCCGACGTACCTCGCTCCCCTCTTTTTCGCATACCCGGCTTTCCCGACAGTCGGGGTGCCACAGGCTGGTTGGCTTCTGTGTGCCTCAGAAAAGGGTTTTGCCGCAGTTCTCTTCTGCACACGCAACGCGGATCCCCTCTCCATTACCTACTGCGCGAAAAAGAAAGGGTCCCACCACTGAAATCACTGAAATCCTAAGCTGGAATTTCATCCGCCTCTTGCTATTCGGCTCGTCCAACGATCTTGCCTTTTCTCGAGGCCCCTCTCTCTTCTTGTTCTCTATACAGGGCTCGATGACGTTCTGGGCCCGGCCCCCACTCCCCTCATCCCCTCAAAACTTGTTGGGAAAACCTGTGGTAAGTTTTTAACCTAACCCTCCGACGGGGGTCCGTTTTCAAAAAACCCCGAACGTGCTCCCGGTTTCCCAAACGCTTTCTCACCCCCGGGTTTTTGGCCCCGCCGGCCCCACCCAGAAAAGTCCCGTTGCCCCATAGATTCCCCCTCGTTTTCCCAATGAAATTGCCCCATTTTTGGAAGTCCCCAATCCCCGCCACGTTTTGGGAAAATTTTCGAACCCGTCCCCTCCTGATTTGGTAACTCTTACTCGACCCCCCCTGGGAAAAACCTAATCTGTTAGGATCTCAAACCTCAGGGAGGAGCCCGGATTGGTTCCAACAACAAAATAATCGCGTGAGCCCCAATTTCCCGCAACAAGCTTGGGTGCTAACTCCGCCCCCCGACCCAAAAATCACGCAAAAAGGGCTCCCCCAGGCCCCCCCCCCCCCCCCCAAAACAGCCACCATCTTTTCCCCCGCCCATCCTTTGCTTTTTTTTACTTTTTCACGATCATCCATTCCGACCTGGACCGTCTCGCTTTTCAAGAACCATTGGTGTTCTTCCCTCGTCAAAAGCCAACCCCAATTTACTTCCCAAATTCCCTCAACCTCACCCCAAAAGGGACCGCCCCTTGCTAAAACCCCCTTTTTTCATAAACGCACGGGGGAAAATTTTTAGTAAAAGCAACCCCCGTCCAAGTACCAAGGGGCTACCTTGTTTTTTTTGAGCTTCCAAAGCTTAACAAATGGTTTTTTATCTCCCAAAAGGTTTTTAGCCACCCTTTTTCATTGCGGACTACCGCCCCCCCTCCACTTCGAAAGTGGGGTCTCGCAATTTTGAATGCAGATTTTCCCCGCCCAAACAAATCATCCTAATCTCAAGCCAAATCCGGCACCAACCCCAAAAACACCCCCTTCGGCCATTGGGAACATTAAACAGAAATCCTTATTCTCCCCATCCGCCTCCCCACAGCAAAATTGCCACCTTTTTACCAAAAGGCCGCCTGAACAAATTTCCCGGGTCCCTAAGCCCACGGAACCCGACACGACCAGGGCACCGACCGGGGAAAACTTTCCCCCCCCAAGCTCGGCCCGGGCCGATCCACGTCACGCGGAGCGGGGCAAACCCCCCCCATCGGAGGGGTTTCCCCGCGGACTCTACCCCCTCCCAAAAATTTCCAGGCCCCCCAACCCCCAATGGTGTGGTTTTTTGTGTTTTCTTAAGCACCCCCCAAAGGCCCAAAAGGGCGTCACCAAATTCCACCCGGCTATGGAGGGCCCCTTACGTCTATTATCTAGAAACCCCCCAAAACCCCATTTCCCCCCCTTTGCTGCACACCCCCTTTTACATTTTTTTGTTTTTTTTCTAAGCAATTTGCTAAAATTCATTTCCCTTTTTGCGTATTTGCCGCAACCTCTTTGTTTTTCCTTTCTTTCCAATTACCCCTGAAAATGTCACCCTTTTTTTTCCTTTTTTTTACGCGACTTCTTTGAACCTTAAAACTGTTTTCCCACTTTCCCACCCTAAAAGGGTGTCCTAAGCAAAAATTTTCAAAAGCATTAATTTTTGGGGTAAACTTCACGACCCAGTGGTGTGTCTTAACTCCTCTAAAAACCACGTGTGTTTTTAAAACCTCTCCCTCCCAAAAATTTCTATTTCGTTGCCCCCCCAAAGCGCCCCCCTTTTTCCCCTAAGGGGAAAATCACGGTGAAAATAAATTAAACTAAAATTCCCCCGTTTTTTTTTTAAGTTTAAAATTTTTTGCCGTTAAGTGGAAATGTTCCCGGTTTTACATAAAAGATAAAAAATAAAGGGGGAAAAATTTGGGAATGGGGGAAAAAAAAGGGAAAATTTAAAAATTTTTTAAGGATTTTTTGATGAAAAATTTTTTTCCCTATATAAATAACAAAATAAATTGAAGATGAAGAAAGTAATAGCAAAATAAAAGTTATGTATGTAAATGAAAATAAAGAAAAGAAAGAAATGTGTACGAAGTTACTTAAAGTTTGTTAAATAGATTACTTTGGATGAGAAATTTGGAAAGTTTGTCGCCGTTATCATATGATAGAAGTTCTTCATATGATTGGGAGAGATCAAATTGCATGCGCAAGGCATCATATTTGGTACATTCTGCTAGCATATGATGTACGGTTAAAGGTACATCACATGTGCCACATATGGGAATAACCTTTTCTCTGGTTAAGAGATATCCGTGTGTTAGGCGTGTGTGCCCTATACGAAGTCTAGACAATACCACCTCTTCTCTACGTGAGAGTCGAGACGTAGGTGGACGAATTTTGTTAGCCAATGTGGGCATCACAACTACGCAATTTGTTATTTTGCAACACATCCCAAGATGCTTGTCGCAAATCCAACAATCTTTGCTTGAATCCACTCTTGACATCTGGAACGGGAACTAGATTGAAATCAACGTCGCGACGCTGGGAAGCTTCCTTAGCAGCCCTATCAGCGTGTTCATTTCCCTCTATGCCCACGTGTCCAGGTATCCAGCAAAACTCTATTATATAACCCTTAGAGGTTTGTTTTTCTAAATAGAATTGGATGTCTTGTACCAAATGATGACTTGAATACATGAGTTCTATAGCTTGAAGTGAACTTAAACTATCTGAACAACAAAAGGTATTCTCCACAACGAAACGTAGAATGTATTTAAGAGCTTCACGGATGGTGAATAACTCTGGAGTGAAAACTGAACACACGTCGCTTAGCCTGAAACGTTCAGTTAAGGTGGAGCAATAGAAAGCACTTCCAACCTTGTTGTCAATTTTGGAGCCATCTGTGAATACCAAAGTAAACCTTTGATGTTCATGGCAAATCTCTCTAAAGTTAATTTTGAATACACTACGCAAGTAGAGTTTTTATCAAAACGACAAAGGTCAAATATAATAATCGGCTCTGGTGTAAACCAGGGCGGGTTATTGCTAAATACAAAATTAAACACTTGTGGCAGATGAAATTCTATAAGATTAAACAAAAAGTTTACATCTTAATCCCGTGGGAAGAGATGCCTTGGGTTTGTTATCAAAGTGTCTGACATATGTCGTGTTAAAAACATTCCGATTTGCTGGATGGTTAGGCATAGCTTTAATTTCATTACATACGTACCCATCAAGAGGTTTCTCCGTTCTGCCAAGGAGGACACACCTGACTCGGCATACAAGCTGACTACCGGGTTAGTTCGAAATGCACCAAGAGCAATACGAAGACCACAATGGTGGACAGTGTCTAGAAGTTTAAGTGTTGTCGTCAGTACGTCCACCAACAACACGTCCAACCAGGTATGTGATAATAGCTCTGCTTACGGCACTATCCCTCGTGTTATATCTAAACTATATAACATATTTCCATATATACAGTCCACTCCTTCCTTTCATTACCTAGGGCAGTTCTAGAACTTTTTCAACTAGAAACTCTCTCTAGGTCGCGTGTACATCCTCGCCTTGCGCCAACATGTGATATTGAAAGTTTAAAAATGAGTTTCTCGTTTGTGTGATGTTTATTGTATTGTGACCTAAATTAAAGATATTAAATTATATGTATAGCTTCTCACGTTTTTTTTTTTTTGGGGGGGGGGCTTTATTCAAATTAAGGGCGCGTCAACCATTCATAATGCGCCACTCTAACCTAGGGGATGAAGGAAGGAATTTGTTTATTTGAATTAAGGGCTGGTCAACCGTTAGGTCATCATGCGGCACTCTAGCCTAAGGGAAACGGGGGAAAGTCATTCTATAGCCGTATGGATAGGGGGCGGAAAGGTGGAGGATCTTTCGTCGCGGTTGTCATCGTTTTTGCCATAGTGGTGTCGTTCTCGAAGTCGGGGAGGTCGTCAACGGAAGGGAGAAAGTTTGAAATATAAAACCGTTGAGTGAATCTAACGATATTTTTTGTGGTTTATTTCATTAAGGGCGCGTCTATCCTTAAGTCATAATGCACCACTCTAACATAGGGGATATGGCGGGAGGGGCATTTGCTGGTCAAACCAGCCACGGGTAAGGGGAAGAAAGTGGGGTTGTCACGTCGTGGTCGTCATTGTCTTTGTCATCGTTCGTGATGTCATTGTCGTCATCGTCGTCGAGTGGTCGTCAAGGGAAGGGGGCAAGGCTCCGACGACGATTGCCAGAGCTCGCCTCTAGATTTGGGGAGTAATATACTACCCTTCTTACTAGCTGATGTTTGCGAGGTGCTGGAACCAGTTTATAACGACGACGTGAGAAACTAGGGCGCATCAACCAGTTAGGGTATATTGCGCCGCAAGTTGATGACATGAGCAATTGGGGTGTTTAACGGTTATTTTGTTTTGAATGTTTACAAAAGACAATAATATGATCGAGATGATGGTTACTAGGAAAACGCTAAATTCTCGTCGCGTTGATGGATGAGCGTAATTGGTGCATTGAGCTGCCATGTGTTATGCGGATTTTTTGTTTTTCAATGAAAAAATCATTACTAAGTCGAAGATTTTTTTTTAAATTAAATTAAATTTAATAAAAAATTAACTCAACTAATATCCACAACATAAAAGTGAATTATGTAACAAAAAGAGTGTAAAAACAGCACTAAAACAGTATTCATATTGTGAATATTAGGAATTAGCTGTCATATTGGATTTAAACTTTAGTTTTAATCGGCTCATTATTTATGTCATTTTAATGTGCGTAGGAAGAATTTTTCCTCCAATGCTATTAATGCTTCATAATGGACAGTCAAAAAGGGCATTTATGAGGAAATGCCAACAATGGAAAATCCCAAATTCCGGGTAAATGCAAAATTCAATTTCGCAGACCTGATTTTTTTAAATACTAATGGAAGCTTTTATGAACCTCGTACAAAAGTCCATTTGTATTTAAATCGATTTCTTACGGATTTACCGGTCATTGTTTGATGCTGGGTGTGAACATTTGGAAATAAGCTGGTACTCCAATGAGCAACATATAAACCACGATTTTGTGACGTAACATTTGCCCCTACCAAAACAATAGAAGACACCTTTTTTGTAGGGAATTAAATGGGGAATAGTTTTGCTGTTGAAATATTTTGTCTATCTCAAACCAATTTGGAGATATTCGATAACAAACACCTTTTGGCCGACATTTTCCAATATGGCGGCCGAAGCTCCAATCCGATTGTAGGGGAGTTTTAGTATGTTAATAAGTATTATATAAGGAAGGTCTCTGCAAAAATTCAGCGAAATCGCAATTTTTTCCTCCAAACGTCAAATACGATATTATTTGACAGGATTATATAGATTAGGGGGTAAAACTTTATGCTAGTCAACACACGTTTGTGTAAATAATCCCTAAAACTAAAACATATTTGCAAGATGTTACTATAACCAGTATAATAAATTATTTCGATATTAACTTACTTAGACTTCACTTCCGCTTTAATCTGCTGACCCAAGTCTGGATTACTCATTATCGTGTTTTGAATACAGAGGAATATTTCTGAAAACCAAATAATTTAATGAGTTTGTTATTTTTTTTCTTTTTTTTCTTTTTCGTATTTTGGATTTAGGACGCGTCAACCGTTAGGTCATAATGCACCACTCTAGCTCTAGGGGATGTGGAGAGGTGGGGCCCATGATGGTCAGATCCAGTCACGGGTAGGGGGAGGAAAAGGGAGTTCTCACGTCGCGGTCGTCATCGTCTTAGTTATCGTTTGTTGTGTCATTGTCATCGTAGTCGGGGAGGTCGTCAAGGGAATGGGGAATTGTCCCCGACGACAATTGCCCGAGCTTGCCTCTAGTTTCGTGGAGTAATATACTCCCATCTTACTAGCTGATGTTTGCGAGTTTTTTTTTTTTTTTGGGGGGGGGGTTTTGGTTTATTTGGATTAAGGACGCGTCAACCGTTAGGTCATAATGCACCACTCTAGTCTAAGGGGGTGGGGGAGGAGGGGCCCATGCTGGTCAGAACCAGCCATGGGTAAGGGGAGGAAGGGGGGTTTCTCACGTTGCGGTCGTCATCGTCTTTGTCATCGTTCGTTGTGTCATTGTCATCGTCGCCGGGGGGTCATCAAGAGAAAGGGACAAGGTCCCCGACGACGATTGCCAGAGCTCGCCACTAGTTCCGGGGGGTAAGATACTCCGCTCTTTCTAGCTGATGTTTGCGAGGTGGACTTATTCTCTTGAATCGCCTTTTACGATTAGCAGAGCCATGCTCTAGGCCAATTCTACCCCGTTTTTTCTTTTGAATTGCTTTTTACGATAGCAGAGCTATGCTCGGAGCCAAATCTACACCAGGCCCAGACGGGAGTGGGCCCAGACGGGCGTGGAATTCTTGTAACTCGAGCTGTGTTCGCTTACAAAGGACTTGGTGCAGAAGAGACCCTATATAGCGGCGAGGAGATTTTTGAGAGGCTACCTAGCCGTTGAGTCTCAATCGTTTTTTGAAATAACAACGCCATGAGAAACTGGGGCGCTTCAAACGATCAGGTCATATTAAGCCGCCTGTGATATTAAAGTTTATGAAATGAATTTATAGAAGTTTGCTTATCATATACTTTTCTAGGTATATAAAAAAAGGATTACGGGCGTGTCAGCCATGAGGTCATAATGCACCACTCTAGCCTAGGGGATATGGGGAGGAGGGGCCTTTTATGATCAGAACCAGCCACGGGTAAGAGGAGGAAATGGGGTTTCTCACGTCGTGGTCGTCATTGGCTTTGTCATCGTTCGTTGTGTCATTGTCACCGTCATCGGTGAGGTCGTCGAGGGAAGGGGGAGGTGTCCTCGACTTCGAATGCCAGAGTTTGCCTCTTGTTTCGAGGAGTAATATACTTAGCTATTACTAGCTGATGTTTACGGGGTGGACTTCTTCTTTTGAATCGCCTTTTACGATCGGCAGAGCCATTCTCTGGGCCAATTCTACCCCTGCACCAGACGGGGGCGTTCGTTGTGTAATTGTCATCGTCGTCGGGGAGGTCGTCAAAAGAATTGTTTTTTGTTTGGTTTATTTGGATAAAGGACGCGTCAACCGTCAGGTCATAATGTACCACTCTAGCCTAGGGGATATGGGAAGCAAAACTAATGCTGGTCAGAAACAGCCACGGGTAAAGGGATAAATGGGGGTTTCACACGTCGTGGTCATCGTCTTTGTCATCGTTCATTGTGTCATTGTCATCGGTGTCGGAGAGGTCGTCAAGGGAAAGGACGACCTATGACGACTATTGCCAGAGATCGCCTCTACTTTCGGGGAGTATTATACTCCCCTCTTACTAGCTGATGTTTGCGAGGTGGGCGATTTTTCTTGAATTACTTTAACGATAAGCAGAACCATGCTATGGACCAATTCGTGTTAAATAGTCGAGAGGCATCACGCTAAGCAATTTATTATTTTTGCAACACATCCCAAGGTACCAGTCACAAATCCAACAATCGTTACATGTATCCACTCTTTCTCTTGACAACTGTAACAGGAACTAGATTGAATACACGTCACGGCGCTGCATGTTCAGCATGTTCATTTCTCTCTCTTCCCGCGTGTCCATTTTTGTTTTTTATTTAATAAGTTTAAGAGCACGTCAACCGTTAGGTCATAATGCGCCACTCTAGCCTAGGGTTTATGGGGAGGAATGAGTATGGGCCCGTGCTGGTCAGAACCAGCCACGGGAAGGGAGAGGAAAGAGGGTCACTCACGTCGCGGTCGACATCGTGTTTGTCATCTTTTGTACTTCGTGGTATTAGTGTTAGTATTAGTAGTTTTAGGGAGCTTTAATAGCAAATATTCGCGCCTCCAAGTTAAAAAAATTTCTTTAAGTGTGAGTTACCAACGTGCATACTTCTTTCCAAGAGGTGGGACTTAAGGGCGACGCGGGGGGACAAGGGTGGACAAGCCTTTGCTGGTCAGAACTAGCCACAAGCATATGGGGAGGTGCAAGGGATCCCCACGTCGTGGTCGTCTCCTTCTGTGTCATCATCCTTCCTAGTTGTTATTGTCATCGTCGTCCGGGAGGTAGTCAAAGGGAAGGTCAGAGTTCCCCGACGACGACCCAGAGTTCGCCATTAGTTTTAGGGAGTAAAACTCCCCTTATCACGGGCCAAACCACGAGAAGGTTGCGAGTTGAAATTTGGTGTCATTGTCATCGTTATCGAGGAGGTCGTTAATGGAAAATAAAAGGGGAAGGGGTCCCCGACGGCGATTGTAAGAGGTCGCCTATAGTTTCTGGAAGTAATATACTACCCGACTTACTAGCTGATATTTGCGAGGAGGACTTTTTCTTTTGAATTGCCTTTAACGATTAGCAGAGCCATGCTCTGGACCGATTCTACCCCAGGCCCAAACGGGAAAAGAAACGAGAGAAGTGCAAAGTACTGACAATGTTGTTTTGAAAACGTGGGAGACAATTCCGGTTACATTTTTTACTTCTTCTTCACATTCCTTACTGAAAGTTTTATCTATGCATTTTATAATCCTCAGCAATAAACACCATTTTTGATTTTTTGATTTTTTGATTCAGGACGCGTCAACCGTTAGGTCATAATGCACCACTCTAGCTAAGAGGGAATGGGGTGGAGGGACCCATGCTGGTCAGAACCAGCCACGGGTAAGGGGAGAACGAGGGGTTCCTCACGTTGCGGTCGTCATCGTCTTTGTCATCGTTCGTTATGTCTTTGTCATCGTCGTCGGGAACGTCGTCAAGGGAAGGGGTATGTGTCACCGACAACGATTGCCAGAGCTCTCCTCTAGTTTCGTGGAGTAATATAGTCCCCTCTTACTATAGCAAACGTTTGCGAGTTGGACTTTTTTTCTTGAACTGCCTTGTACGACTAGCAGATGCCATGCTCTGGGCCAATTTCTTCGCCGGACCCAGACGGGGCGCGAAATTAGAGAAGACATTGAGATACGACTGACGACAACTTCAGAAACTAGGGCGCTACAACTGGTTATGTCATATAGCGCCGCATGTGATATTGTAAGTCAATGAAATTAGTTAATGGTGTTGTTGATGATTGTACTGTGTCCAAACTCCAAAGTTTGTAAAATTAAAATTAAATTATTCACTTTTGGTCTATTTGAATTAAGGTTTCGTCAACCGTTAGGTCATTACGCAACACTCTAACCTAGGGGATTTGGGGAGGAATGGCCCATGATTGTCGGACCCAGCCACGGTTAAGGGGAGGAAATGGAGGTTGTCACGTCGCAGTCGTCATTGTCTTTGTCATCGGACAACAATGACACCACGCACGATGACGTGCGTGTGTCATTGTTGTCCGATGACAAAGACAATGACGACCGCGACGTGAGAACCCCCCGTAAGATTGAAATGTTAGTTTAGTTGATTTGGATTAAGGGCGTTGGTTAAAACCCGCAACCGTTGGTCGTAATGCGCTACTCTATAGTGGTCCCAACGAAAGAATGCCGATGGCTCAAATTGTTTTCCCAACATAACAACTCTGTAACCTCCATTCACGCTAGCTCAGCGTAGATCTTGCATACGGAGGAACTCTGAGATAAAGCATTGATAATTTTTACTTGCGCTGGTAAAATATATTATTTCTCTTTAATACACAAAGGCGACATTCCTTTAACCGCCCGGCATTAATACTTCCCTCACCACTACAAAGCAACTGCATTCTTTCGTTGAAGCAAGTATATGGATAGGCGTAATGAGGATGAAAAACCCATGCTGGTCAGAACCAGCCACGAGTAAGGGGAGGAAAGGGTTTTTTTCACGGTCGCGGTCGTGCTTTTCTTTGTCATCGTTCGTTGTGTCATTGACATCGTCGTCGGGGAGGTCGTCAATGGAAGGGGGAGGTGTCCCCGACGACGATTGCCAGAGCTCGCCTCAAGTTTCGGCGTAGTAATATACTACCCTTCTTATACTAGCTGATGTTTGCGAGATGGACTTTTCTCTTGAATCGCTTTGTGCGATTAGCAGAGCAATGCTTTGGGTTAATTCTACCTTATAGGTTCAGATGGGGGACTAGATGGGGGCAAAGTCCCCGACGAGATTAATCTTTGCTAAAATTTTTATCCAGGGTATAATCCTTAGCTAGCTCCTAACTATAGACAAAGTGAAAAGGCAACATGAGAAAATAGGGCGCCTCAACCGGTTATAAAATATTGCGCCGCCTATTGTTAGTTATTGAATTAAGTTAATGATGTGGTTGATGATAGATAACATTGCATCTTTGGTTTATAAAATTAAAAAACTTAAAGAGAGTAAAGTGATCAACGCATATTATGGAGAGAACCCATGGATGAACCTGTTCAGGAATACCAACTAACTACAGTAACATACGGCACAAAAACAGCACCATTTCTAGCTACACGATGCCTACATCACTTAGCAGACCTGGAAGCTGAAAGATATCCCAGCGCATCTTTTGTTTTAAAAAACGATTTCTACGTAGACGACTGTCTATCAGGTTCAGATAATCTGGAAGATGCTCTACAACTCCAGCAAGATTTGCGATCTCTGCTTTCCAGTGGAGGGTTCCCACTACGTAAGTGGTGTTCAAACCATTCGGCTCTTTTGGAGGCTGTTCCAGAAGAAGATCGTGAAACTAATCTTCCACTCCAGTTGGAACAAGATGAGTCTGTGAAAACTCTAGGCTTGCTATGGCACCCTGCTTCTGATCACTTTCAGATAATGATCGATTCTTCGACTCCTCAGCCACAGCAAGCTACTAACTCTACCAAACGTAAAGTGCTATCGATCGTATCTACTATTTTCGATCCACTGGGATTAATAAGTCCCATTGTCATTAACTACAAGATATTTCTACAGCACCTTTGGCTAGCAAAGCTAGACTGGGATGATCTTTTACCCAACCCCTGAATAATCATTGGAAGAGTATCTACAATCAACTTCCTACCATAAGCACCATGTTCAACGACTAGTTCTAGTCACAGGAATCATTTCTGACATTCAACTTCACGGATTCTCCGATGCTTCCGAAAGGGCTTTCGGAGCTTGCATATATCTCCGATCCACTAACACAGAAGGTCAAACTGTAAACCATTTACTTTGCTCTAAGTCAAAGGTCGCACCTTTGAAAAGAATTTCGATTCCACGCTTGGAATTATGCGGTGCACTTCTACTCGCCAAATTATTCAAAAAGACAGTGGAATCTCTACGTCTTGACTTTGGGTTTTCTAGTTTTCTCTGGACAGACTCTACAATAGTTCTTGCATGGATCAAGGCTCATCCACACAAATGGAAAACATTCATTGCAAACAGAGTCACAGAAATACAAGAACTCACTGCAAATGCAAAATGGCAACACGTCGCATCAGCACAAAATCCAGCAGACCTTATATGAAGAGGAACTTCTGCAGAAACTCTTGCCACTTGTGACTTATGGTGGCACGGTCCACAATGGTTGTCACTAGATTCATTATTGTGGCCAGTTTTCAAAGTGCAGTCAATATCAATTGAAGACATGCCGGAACAAAAGGCTACTGTTACCACACTCACTGCCACCAAGCAAGAAGATGGCATTATCTGCAAGTTCTCAAAACTAATCAAACTACAACGTGTAACGGCACACTGTCTTCGTTTTTGCTACAACGCTCGCAAGCCATCTGCGAGAGAGAACTACTCCGTACTATCTGCCGCAGAGCTGCAAAACTCACTTAAAGTATGCATCAAAATAGCGCAAAGTGAAGCTTATGCGTCAGACATCCAAGCTTTGTTAGCATCAAAGGAAGTTCATAACAAAAGCAACATCAAAAATCTCTATCCATTTTTGGATAGTGAAGGCATCTTAAGAGTAGGAGGTAGACTCCGAAAATCATTACTGCCATTTGAGTCAAAACATCAAATCATAATGCCACCACAGCATCATCTCACTAAAATGCTCATTATGAATGAACACTTACGACTGTTACATGCTTCAGCACAAATGTTGACGTCATCACTTCGACAACATTACTGGATACCATCCATAAGACGTATCCTGAGATCGACATTGCATCAGTGTTTGCCGTGCTACAAATTGAAGACATCTGTAACGCAGCAACTCATGGGAGAACTTCCAGCTCCTAGAATACAACCAGCTCGCCCCTTTCTAAACACAGGAGTCGATAACGCAGGCCCGTTTTTCGTAAAACAAGGATCTACACGTAGCAATTAAATTGAAGGCATTCATCGCTATTTTGTGTGTCTAGCTACAAAGGCCGTCCACATTGAATTAGTCAGTGATATGACTACCGAGGCGACGACGACGTGAGAAACTAGGGCGCTTCAACCGGTTAGGTCATATTGCGCCGCCTGTGAATGAAAGGATTTTTTGGTTTATTTGGATTAAGGTCGCGTCAACCGTTAGGTCATAATTCACCACTCTAGCCTAGGAGGTGGGGGAGGGGTGAGGACGGGCCCATGCTGGTCAGAACCAGCCACGGGAAAGGGGATGAAAGGGGGTTCTCACGTCGCGGTCGTCATTGTCTTTGTCACTGTTCGTGGTGTCATTGTCTTTGTCATCGTCGCCGGGGGGTCGTCAAGGGAAGGGGGCAAGGTCCCCGGCGACGATTGCCAGAGCTCGCCTCTAGATTCGGGGAGTAATATACTACCCTTCTTGCTAGCTGATGTTTGCAAGGTGGACTTTTTCTCTTGAATCGCCTTTTACGATTAGCAGAGCCATGCTCTGGGCCAATTCTACCCCGGACCCAGACGGGGAATGTGAATGAAAGGAAATGAGAAGAGTGAATGCAGGTATGTGTGATGATTAGATTGTTTTCTAAGTGTATAAATAACAAAATAAATTGATGATGAAGAAAGTAATAGCAAAATAAAAGTTATGTATGTAAATGAAAATAAAGAAAAAAAAAACAAATGTGTAAGATGTAAATTAAATTTTGTTAAATAGATTACAATGGATGAGAAATTTAGAAAGTTTGTCGCCGTTATCATATGATAGAAGTTCTTCATATGATTGGGAGAGATCAAATTGCGTGCGCAATGCATCATATTTGGCACATTCTGCTAGCATATGATGCACGGTTAAAGGTACATCACATGTGTCACATATGGGAATAACCTTTTCTCTGGTTAAGAGATATCCGTGTGTTAGGCGTGTATGGCCAATACGAATTCATTGCTGCTTTAAAACGATTCACATCACGGCGAGGTAAATGTTCAAACATTTATAGCGACAACGGATCAAACTTTGTTGGTGCCAATCACCAGCTTGTTGACCTTAACAAGTTGTTAAAATCGATGTTACATCAGTATACTCTGAAAAACCATAGCTCTGTCGATAATTGTAACTGGTTTTTCATACCTCCTCGTTCTCCACACTTCGGAGGTTTATGGGAGGCTGCCGTTAAATCCTTGAAATGCCATCTCAAGAGGGTAATTGGAAATAACTCTCTCACGTTTGAACAAATGGTAACTTTACTTACACAGATTGAAGCTTGCTTAAACTCACGCCCACTTATTGCCCTTAACAATGATCCTAATGATATATCTTATCTTAGTCCAGGTCATTTTCTAATCGGCGAGGCAATCACCGCTATACCAGAACCCAACTTTACTGACAACTCAATTCATACGTTGAATAGATGGAAGCAACTTCAACACTCCATGCAGCTCATCTGGAGGAAATGGTCAAGTGATTATCTACACTCTTTGCAACAAAGACAGAAGTGGTCTAGTTGTAGTCCAAATCTTCAAGAAGGCACAGTGGTCCTGGTGAAGGAAGACAACCTATCTCCTCTCCAGTGGCAGCTTGCTGTAATCACCGCTCTACATCATGGCGACGATGGAAAGGTTCGAGTGGTCACAATCAAGACTTCTCGAGGACATTACAAACGCCCAATAGTGAAATTGTGCCCACTTCCAACTTTAAATGTTTCAATGTTTCCTTTCTTAAAAAATATTCATTTTTTGGGCCCCAGTATGTTTATGCAACACTTGCACTGCCTATTTTGTTCACAGCCATCCTGGTACTATTTGTGCACTTTAACTTCATTGTTTATTGCTAACCGCCATCCTAATATTTTTGTATCAATTTCTTTGGTGTTGAAAAGGACGCTATGTTTCTTTGTTTTCAACAATGTTTATCATCAGACTGAACTTACTTACTGCATCGGCCATTCGTATGGTCTAGTGTTATTCTCTGTTAACTTTCGATAAGTTATTAATAAATACAGTGTTTTTACTTGTGATTTGCCATTCAAAGTGTGTGTTATTGTGTCCGTGGATCGCTGAACCAGGGCCTTCATTCACAGTCCACTCATTTTGTTATCTTTAACATGGTCCCTCCATTCACTCTAGAGTTTCATTTTCATCTTCATATATCACCCATTCATCTCTTCCCCCAACATTTTGCCAGGGAAAATGTGGAGGAAGGTCCCATGCTAGTCAGAACCAGTAACGGGTAAGGGGCGGAATGAGGGGTTCTCACGTCGTGGTCGTAATCGTATTTGACATCTTTCGAGTTTTCATGGTCGTCGATGCTAGATATGTCGTCAATGGAAGGGGGAGAGGTCCCCGACGACGAACTAATACTATGGTTGTGTCCTCGGACCTTCAGACATCTCGGTTGCCGGGCAGAGCGATGCTGGATATCTTCTCCCCGGTCCTAGGCTGGTTCACAGGGCCTCGTCCAATGATTCTCTGAGTGTCGAAATAAGACACGAGCTCTGGTGTTTCACTGATTTCAATGCAAAGTTATTTAAAATAATTATCTTATCAGTTTAAATATCATTGCTTTTATGAAATCCCAATCTTAAGGCTATTCACTCTGGCATTGGATTGTTGGTCTCACCGCCTTCCTTCACAACGTGAACAACACAAGGTAACAATACGATTCTTGAATTTCATGGCCACATTGATCGTTTCGTTTTTTTAAGTATCGTTTTGTTCAGTTTGTCTTAAATCTTTACTTGGATAAATGGCGAGTGAACCTTTAGGTTATAAAGCGCCAATTAGCCTATGGGATTAGGGGGTAAAACTTTATGCTAGTCAACACACGTTTGTGTAAATAATCCCTAAAACTAAAACATATTTGCAAGATGTTACTATAACCAGGAAAATAAATTATTTCGATAATAACATACTTAGACTTCACTTCCACTTTAATCTGCTGACTTAAGTCTGGTTTACTCATTCTCGTGTTTTGAATTGCAGAGGAATATTTCCGAAAACAAAATAATTTAAGGAGTTGTTATTATTTTTTTCTTTTTTTCTTTTTCGTATTTTGAATTTAGGACGCGTCAACCAATAGGTCATAATGCAGCACTCTAGCTTAGGGGATATGGAGATTTGGAGCCCATGCTGGTCAGAACCAGCCACGGGTAGGGGGAGGAAAGGGGAGTTCTCACGTCGCGGTCGTCATAGTCTTTATCATCGTTTGTTGCGTCATTGTCATAGTTGCCGGGGAGGTCGTCAAGGGAATGGGAAGTGTCCCCGACCACAATTGCTCGAGCTCGCCTCTAGTTTCGTGGAGTAATATACTCCCATCTAACTAGCTGATGTTTGCGAGTTTTTTTTAGGGGGGGAGGGGATTACGGACGCGTCAACCGTTAGGTCATAATGCACCACTCTAGCCTAAGGGGGGGGGGGGGGGGGAGGGGCCCATGCTGGTCAAAACCACGCCACGGGTGAGGGAAGGGAGGGGGGTTTCTCACGTCGTTGTGTCAGTGTCATCGTCGCCGGGGGTCGTCAAGAGAAAGGGACAAGGTCCCCGACGACGATTGCCAGAGCTCGCCTCTAGTTCCGGGGAATAAGATACTCCGCTCTTTCAAGCTGATGTTTGCGAGGTGGACTTTTTCTCTTGAATCGCCTTTTACGATTAGCAGAGCCATGCTCTAGGCCAATTCTTCCCCCGTTTTTTTTTTTGAATCGCCTTTTACGATAGCAGAGCTATGTTTGGAGCCAAATCTACACCGGACCCAGACGGGAGTTGGTCCAGACGGTCGAGGATTTCTTATAACTGAAGCTGTGTTCGCTAACAAAGAACTTGGTGCAGAAGAGACCCTTTAGCGGCGAGGAGAGTTTTGAGAGGCTACCTAGCCGTTGAGACTCAATTCTTTTTTCGAAATTACAACGCCGTGAGAAACTGTGGCGCTTCAAACGATCAGGTCATATTTAGCCGCCTGTGATATTAAAGTTTATGAAATGAATTTATAGAAGTTTGCTTATCATATACTTTTCTAGGTATATAAAAAAAGGATTACGGGCGTGTCAGCCATGAGGTCATAATGCACCACTCTAGCCTAGGGGATATGGGGAGGAGGGGCCTTTTATGATCAGAACCAGTCACCGGTAAGAGGAGGAAACGGGGTTTCTCACGTCGTGGTCGTTATCGGCTTTGTCATCGTTCGTTGTGTCAATGCCATCGTCATCGGAAAGTTCGTCGAGAGAAGGGGGAGGTGTTCTCGACTTCGATTGCCAGAGTTTGCCTCTTGTTTCGAGGAGTAATATACTTAGCTATTACTAGCTGATGTTTACGGGGTGGACTTCTTCTTTTGAATCGCCTTTTACGATCGGCAGAGCCATGCTCGGGGTCAAATCTACCCCTGCCCCAGACGGGGGCGTTCGTTGTGTTATTGTCATCGTCGTCGGGGAGGTCGTCAAAAGAATTGTTTTTGTTTGGTTTATTTAGATTAAGGACGCGTCAACCGTTAGGCCATAATGCACCACTCTAGCCAAGGGGATATGTTTTTTTGTTTGGTTTATTTGGATAAAGGACGCGTCAACCGTAAGGTCATAATGCACCACTCTAGCCTAGGGGGTATGGGGTGGAGGGGCCCATGCTTGTCAGAACCAGCCACGGGTAAGGGGAGGAAGTGGGGTTTCTCACGTCGCAGTCGTCATCGTCTTTGACATCGTTCGTTGTGTCATTGTCATCGTCGCCGGGGGGTCGTCAAGAGAAGGGGGATAGGTCCCCAACGACGATTGCCGGAACTCGCCTCTTGGTTTTTTTGGATTAAGGACGCGTCAACCGTTAGGTCATAATGCACCACTCTAGCCTAAGGGGGGTGGGGAGGAGGGGCCCATGCTGGTCAGAACCAGCCACGGGTAAGGGGTGGAAGGGGGGTTTCTCACGTCGCGGTCGTCATCGTCTTTGTCATCGTTCGTTGTGTCATTGTCATCGTCGTCGGGGAGGTCGTCAAGGGAAGGGGGCAAGGTCCCCGACGACGATTGCCAGAGCTCGCCTCTAGTTTCGGGGAGTAAGATATTCCGCTCTTTCTAGCTGATGTTTGCGCGACGAACTTCTTCTCTTGAATCGCTTTTTACGAATAGAGCCATGTTCTGGGCCAAATATTACCCCGGGCCCAGCCGGAGTAAAGAGGAACGGATGGAGTTACGTCGTTGTCGTCAACTTCATCAGCTTTGTCGTTTTGTCGTCGTTCGTGTTGTCATGGTCGTTTCGTCAACGTCGTCGAGGATGTCGTCAAGGGAAATGGTGGAGGGGCTCCCGACGACGTTAGCCAGAGCTCGCCTCGAACACCATCATTTTACAGAATAACCATGCCGTGAGAAACGAGGGCGCTTCAACTGATCAGGTCGTGCACCGCCTGTGATATTTTAAGTAAATGAATTGAAGTTATGATGTGATTGAAAGTTATTTTGTTTTCTAAGGTTATAAAAGATTTTTGGATGAGCGAAGACTTCAATTTCACTGACCCCCGCAATTTTTTTTTGTCTGTTTGTTCGCTCTCTACCGGGAAAACGGCACATCCGATCCCGATGAAAATTTGAGAGGACCTTCGAAATCTCTGAACTTAGAGCTGTATTGTTTTTGGGAACAATTGAAGAAATATTTCCCATGATAATCGTACTTTCACGATTTTTTTCGATTTTTTGTGCGATATTTTCGTACCATTTTGGGTCAATTTTGACCAAACAGGTGGGGCAACAACGTTCATATTTCACATTGACATTAAGGTTATGGTAATGTAGTACCTTTTGAAAGAAAAAGTTGAAATAGCTAGACAGAATCCATAGAAATAAAGCTTATAATATAAGTTTATTACGGTAAATAATAACAATTGACAAGTTTTTTTTGTTTTTTTGTTTTGTTTATTTGGAAGCGTCAACCTTAAGGTCATAATGCACCACTCAAGCGTAAGGGGGGGGGGGGAGGAGGGGCCTATTCTGGTAAGAACAAGCCAGGGGTAAGACGAGGAAAGAGGAGGTCGTAATCGACTTTCTCATCGGTCGTATGTTCAAGGTCGTAGTCGTCACGTTGGACCTCAAGGTACGCGGGAGAGGTTCCGGACGTCGACCGCCAGAGCTCGCCTCTACTTTCGCTGCTACATGCTAGCTGATGTTTGCTAGATGGTGTTTGTCTCTTTCTTCGCCATTGACGACTAGCAGAGCTATGTTGAGGGTTAATTCTATCCCGGTCACAGACGAGACGATTAAGTACTATTCTACAATATCGATGCAAGGAACTCGTATAGAAAAAGTAGGATTCATTTTCTAGAATCTAAATTCTAAATAGAGAGAAAATGTGGAAGACGACGTGAGAAACTAAAGTGCTTCAAACGGTTTGCTCATATTGCCCCGAATGGGATATTGGAAGTTAATGAAATGAGTTGATTATGTGTTTGATTAATATATTGTTTTCTAAGTTTATATAAAAAAAGAAAATGTTGACGTTAGTAATCAAACAAAAAAGTTATTTATTTTAATGGAAACAAACAACATAATACATTTTTCCAAAAATGCTGCACAAACATGGCTAAGTCCAAACAAATACAAATAGCATACAAAACGTGTCTGCATCAAAGTAATTGGATTTATTTTATTGTTCACCTTTGTAAATCAGATTTTTTAACAGGATTGACGTTAATAATAAATACATAAGTAAACAGGGGGTTGCGTGGCCCGTGATGCATATTTTCACATGTTTTCTTCCCTTGGTTTTATTGGTTTATTTGGATTAAGGTCATGACAAACGTAAGGTCATAATGAGCCACTCTAGCCTAGGGGATATGGGAGGAAAGTCCTATGCTGGTCAGAACCAGTCACGGGTAGAGGGGGGAAAGGGGGAATCTCTCCTCGCGGTCGTCATCGTCTTTGTCATTGTTCGTATCGACATGATCGTCGACGTCGGGGAGGTAGTGAAGGGAAGTGGGAGTGTTTCCCGACGACGACTGCCAGAGCTCGCCTCTAGTTTCACTGAGTAGTCCCCCAATTGCTAGCTGATGTATGCGAGATGGACTTAATATATTTCCTCTCCTATTACGATTAGCAGAGCCATGCTCTGGGACCATTCGACCCCGGTCCTAGACGAATGTTGATGTTTATGGTGATGTTTATTAGGTTCAAGGGCGCGTCAACCGTTAGGTCATATTGCGCCTCCTGTGATAATGTAGTTTATTGGTTAGTTTAAAACTATATATATTTTTCCAAAGGGAGGAACGTAAGGGGTGACGCGCGTAGGACAGGCTTGTGCTCTTTAGAACCAGTCACAAGCAAGGCGGGCAAACGGGTGTTTATTTATTAAATGGTGAGTCAAAGCAACAGGATTTCGATTAACAACGACGTGTGAAACTAGGGCGCTTAAACCGATTACATTTTTTTTTAAATCAATTAAATATTTACTGTTTATATGGTGTGTTTTATGATTAAGCCTATATTGTTTGTTTTTTTAGTTTATAAATGAAAGGAAAATGATGAGATGATTTTAATAGCATATCACATATGATTTTAAAAATCAAATGTGTGTAATGTGGATTAAATTTGGTTAAACAAATCATAATATTTTGAATGATAAATTTTAAAACTTTGATGCCTTTATTATCATCTGTGATAGAAGATCTTCGTGTGATTGGGAGAGATAAAATTGCTTACACAAGGCATAATATTTAGTAAGTAATAAATAATAAACACAACTGTACAGAGATGAACGTGCTAGACAGAACCAACCAGAAGCAGGTACAGGAATATTTATGAAATTCAAACATAATAGTGATACCAGCCAAATGGATGAGATTAATTAAATGTAAACAATGAACGGAGGACCATGTGAATTTTGTTTCCAGTTTATTTGGGTTAAGGGTGCGTCAACCGTTAGGTCTTAACGTACCACACTAGCCTCGTAGAGGATCAACAATCCAATGTTGACCTGAAACAGCAACGTGTGTTTCTAAGGAGGGGTGGGAGGATTCTCTCGTCGTGGTCGTCATCATCTTTGTCATAGTTCCCGAGACCATGGTCGTCGTCGTCGGAAAGTTCGTCCAGAAGTGGGAGGTACACCCGACGACGATTGCCTCCGCTTCTGTTTCAGGAAGTAAAACACTCCCTTTCATACAAGCTGATGTTTTCGAGATGAACTTTATCTCTATCATCGCCTTGTTTTCCGAATATTGCCAGAGCTCGGCACTAGTTTAAGAGAGTACTCCGATAATTGCTGGCTGATTTATGTATGGGGGTAGAAATTTCCATGTTGGTCAAAAGTAGCCACAGGAAGGGAGAGGAAAGGGTGGCCCTGAATGGCTTTATATTTTGTAAAAGGGCGTGTCAACCGTTATGTCACAATGCGCCACTCTTACCTAGGGGGGGGGGGGGGGGAGAAACTTTTGCTGGTCAGATCCAGCCACGGGTGAGGGGCGGAAGGGGGTTTCTCACGTCGCGGTCGTCATCGTCCTTGTCATCGTTCGTTGTGTCATTGTTATCGTCGCAGGGGGGTCGTCAAGGGAAGGGGGCAAGTACCCCGACGACGATTGCCAGAGCTCGCCTCTAGTTTCGGGGGGGAAGATATTCCGCTCTTACTATAGCTGATGTTTGCAAAGTAGACTTTTTCTCTTGAATCGCCTTTTACGATTAGCAGAGCCATGCTCTGGGCCAATTCTACCCCGGGCCCAGACGGGGGTGGGCCAGACGGGGGAGGAATTATTTTATCTCGAGCTGTGTTCACTAACAAATATCTTGGTGCAGAAGAGACCCCTATAGCGGCGAGGAGAGTTTTCAGAGGCTAGACGTTGACACACAAAATTATATTCTATCTTACAACGCCGTGAGAAACTGGGGCGCTTCAAACGATGAGGTCATATTGAGCCGCCTGTGATGTTGTAAGTTAATGAAATGAATTTATAGTAGGTTTGATAATTAAAATCTTTTTTAAGTTTATAAAAAATGGATTAAGGACGCGTCAAACGTTAGGTCATAATGCACCACTCTAGCCTCGGGGATATGGGAAGGATTTTGGTTTATTGGGATTAAGGACGCGTCAAACGTTAGGTCATAATGCACCACTCTAGCCTCGGGGATATGTTTTTTTTTTTTTTTTAATAAGGACGCGTCAACCGTTAGGTCGTAATGCACCACTCTAGCCTAGAGGGGGTGGGGGGGGCGGGGGAGGGGCCCATTATGGTCAAAACCAGCTACGGGTAAGAGGAGGAAAGGGGGTTCTAACGTCGCAGTCGTCATTGTCTTTGTCATCGTTCGTTGTGTTATTGTCATCGTCGTCTTGGAGGTCGTGAACGCAAGGGGGCAGGGTCTCCGACGACGATTGCCAGAGCTCGCCTCTAGATTCGGGGAGTAATATACTCCGCTCTTACTAGCTTATGTTTGCGAGGTGGACTTTTTCTCTTGAATCGCCTTTTACGATTAGCAGAGCCATGCTCTGGGCCAATCCTAGCCCGGGCCCAGACGGGGTTTTCTCGCTAACCGTTAGTTCCTAATGCACTATTGAAGCCTATTGAGGATATGGGGAGGAATCTCCAATACTGGTCAGAACCAGTTAAAAGTAAGTTTTTTATATTACATATATGGATTAAGGGCGGTCTACCGTTAGCTGAACTATGCTCTGGGCCAACTCTACACCGGGCCCCAGACGGGAGTGGGCACAGACGGTCGAGGAATTCTTATAACTCGAGCTGTGTTCGCTTACAAAGAACTTGGTGCAGAAGAGACCCCTATATCGGCGAGGAGAGTTTTGAGAGTCTAGACGTTGACACACAACATGGAATTCTATGAAACAATTGCCGTGAGAAACTGGGGCGCTTCAAACGATGAGGTCATATTGAGCCGCCAGTGATATTGTAAGTTAATGAAATGTATTTATAGTAGGTTTGATAATCATATTCATTTTTTTGGTTAAAAAAAATGGATTACTGGCACGTTAACTGTTATGTCAAAATGCACCAATCTAGCCTCAGTGATATGTGGAGGAGGGGCCCATTATGGTCAGAACCAGCCACGGGTAAGAGGAGGAAATGTGGTTTCTCACGTCGTGATCGTCATCGTCTATGTCATTGTTCTTTGTCATTGTTTGTTGTTCTATCGTCGTCAAGGGATGGTGGAGGTGTCCCCGACGTCGATTGCCAGAGTTCGCATCTTGTTTAGAGTAGTTATATACTCAGCTATTACAGCTGATGTTTGTGAGGTGGACTTTTTTTCTTGAATTTACTTTTACGATTAGCATAGCCATGCTCTGGGAAAATTTATCCCGTACCCAGACCGGGGCGTTCGTTGTGTCAATTTCATCGTTGTCGGGAAGTTCGAAAAGGGATTTTTTTTGATGGGACCAAATTCTATCCCGGGCCAAGAGTGATTACCATGATGGGGTGTGATTTTGAAATGCATATTTTTGCATGTTTGAGTGTATGTTTGTGTACATTTTGGGATACGATGTAATAAATGGTCATTTGTCATGTTCATGTTCATCAAGTCATGCTCTAGTATCTAAGTATGAGGAACAAAAAAGAAGCAAGTTTAAGCCGATTTAAGAAAATTCCAAAAACGCTTATTTTCGCAAAAATTTTTTGATCAATTTTTTTTTAAAATTTGTGTTTTTTTTGTTTTTTTGGATTAAGGACGCGTCAACCGTTAAATCATAATGCGCCACTCTAACCTAGGGAGGGGTGGGGGAGGATGGGTACATGCTGGTCAGAACCAGCCACGAGTAAGGGGAGGAAAAGGGGTTCTCACGTCGCGGTCGTCATTGTCTTCGTCATCGTTCGTGGTGTCAATGTTGTCATCGTCGTCGAGGGGTCGTCAAGGGAAGGAGGCAAGATGCCCGACGACGGTTGCCAGAGCTCGACTCTATTTTTGGGGAGTAAAATACTACCCTTTATACTAGCTGATGTTTGCGAGGTGGACTTTTTCTTTTAAATCGCCTTTTACGATTAGCAGAGCCATGCTCTAAGCCAATTCTACACCAGGATCAGACGGGGGACGATTGTCAGAGCTCGCATCTATTTTTGGGGTGTAAAATACTACTTTGCAAACTAGCTGATGTTTGAGAGGTGAACTTTTTCTCTTGAATCGCTTTTTCGATTAGCAGAGCCATGCTCTGGACCAATTCGTGTTGTTTCACAGTTGCAAGATATCATTTTTAAGCCGTTTTTTGACTGTGGATTTAAGCTATAGATTATAAGGTAAAAATTTATTTTTTGGTATAGGCCTAATAGCCCCTTTAAGGTCACGTCATCATACTTAGAGAGAAAGCACGACTCTGTTTGATATAAAACAGTTGTTTTTTTGGTTTATTTGGATTCAGGACGCGTCAACCGTTAGGTCATAATGCACCACTCTAGCCTAAGGGGGGGTGGGGGAGGAGGGGCCCATGCTGGTCAGAACCAGCCACGGGTAAGGAGAGGAAGGGGGGTTTCTCACGTCGCGGTCGTCATCGACTTTGTCATCGTTCGTTGTCATTGTCATCGTCGCCGGGGGGTCGTCAAGGGAAGGGGGCAAGGGCCCCGACGACGATTGCCATAGCTCGCCTCTAGTTTGGGGAGTAAGATACTCCGCTCTTACTAGCTGATATTTGCGAGGTGGACTTTTTCTCTTGAATCGCCTTTTACGATTAGCAGAGCCATGCTCTGGGCCAATTCTACCCCGGGCCCAGACGGGGTAATCATAATAGTGATACCAGCCAAATGGATGAGATTAATTAAATGTAAACAATAAATGGAGGACCATGTGATTTTTGTTTCCAGTTTATTTGGGTTAAGGGTCCGTTAACCGTTAGGTTATGTGTCCTCGTCTGATCGAAGACAACATGTCGTCAACCCCCAAATACTCTTCTAGAATTTGAAAATACAAAGCAAAATTAATTAAAGGCTACTCAACCTAACTCAATATCAGAGGTACAACGATTACACAAATCAAACCATGTATATTCACATGCGATCAAGCCGCGTCTTATGATTTGAATGTGTGTTTCACGATTTTGGTTTATTTTATTAAGGGTGCGTCAACCGTAAGGTCATAATGCGCCACTCTAGCCAAGGGGATATGGGGAGGGAGATCCCACGCTGGTCATGGACAGCCACTGTTATGGGAAGGATAGATTAAAGGTTCTCACATAGTAGTCGTCATCTTTTTTCTCATCATTCGTGTCGTCATGGTCTTCGACGTCAAGGGAAGAGGGAGATGTACCCGATATGACCGCCAGAGCTCATTTCTAGTTTTGGGGTGTACTCTCTTTCATACAATCTAATGTTTGCGAGAAGGACTTTGTCTGTTTCCTCGCCTGTAAGATAAACAGAGCCAAGCTCTTGTCCTAATTCTACGCAGAGCTCAGAAAAGATTGCAGTCGATTCTGCTGAAGACGGCGACGTGAGAAACTAGTGCGCTTTAAACGCTAAGGTCATTATTTGCTGCCTGTGATATTGAAGGTTGATGAGATGAGTTAATGGTTTGTTTAATGATTATATTGTTTTTCTAAGTGTAAATGTAAAAATTAAATAATGGTGATGATAAGAGACATTTGTTTAAATATATGCCTCAATCCTTGCGAAATGTTATATACAAATATAAAAAATAAATATAATCCTAAGTCCTAAGAGCTTAAGTGCAGATTTCGAAAATTATAAAACGTAAACCAAAAATTCAACCTTATATATTTTGTAATTTTTACAAAAAGAATCCAGGTTTTTAGAAGCAATTACAAATGATAAAATTTCTTTGCGTCAGTATTTAAATTTGTTTCTTCACTCTCAGCTTTGAAGTATAACTTACATCTTCGTGTAGCTTCACAAAAACCTCCTAGTGTCTTTACTTTAAAAGCTTCATAGCCGACGTGTGACTTAACAAGGTGCGCTGGCAAAGGAACACCCTATGTTAAGATTCATTAGGTTTAATGGCGCGTCATCCATTAGGTCATAAAGCCACGGGTAGGGGGAGGAAAGAGGGCTTCTCACGACGCGGTCGTTATCGTGCCATCGTTCGTGGTGTCATTGTCGTCGTCGTTGTCATCAGCTTTATCGCTAAGGAAAGGCGGAGGGTTCCAGACGACGCCTGCCAGACCTCGAATCTAGTTCGGGGAGTAAAAAACTACTCTCCTTACTAGATGATGTTTGCGAGATGTACTTTTCTTTTGAATCGTCTTTAACGATTAGCAGAGTTATGCTCTTGGTTAATTATACCACGGGTTTAAGCCGTGTCAAACGTTTTGTCTCAATGCAACTCTAGTCTTTCCTAGATTTCTAGATTTCACAGGAACGGAAAATCCCAAACTGGTCATAAGGAGCGTCGGACGAGGAAAGGGCAATTTATGGTCGTCATCAATTTGACATCGATCGTATTACCATGGTCGTCGTTGTCAGGAGGTCGTCAGGGGAGAGGGAGAGGTCTCCGACGACAAATGCCAGAGCTCGTCCTTGGTTTCGAGGAGAAAGACCCAATAATCATGGAATGCGCACGACGACGTGAGAAACTAGGGCGCTTCAACCGGTCAGGACATATTGCGACGCCTGTGATAATAAAAGTTAATGATATGTGTTTTGGGAAAGTTTGATGATAAGGATACATTGGTTTCCCCGTTTATGAAAGAAAAGAAAATTATGGAGAAATTTTATTTTTAATTTTGGAATAGTAAATAAAATGTGTATGATTTGAATTTAATTTTGTAAAACAAATTGATGTGAATAAGAAATAAAGAAATAAAGTCACCGTTATCATATATGATAGAAGTTCTTCACATGATTGGGAGAGATCAAATTGCGTGCGCTTTTCATCATATTTGGTAGGCCTACATTCTGCTAGCACATGATATTCGGTTAAAGGTATGTACATGACATATGCACACTCACGCCTGAAAACATCTTTTCTATGGTTAATATAACTAGGGAAACGCCAAAGTCGTTGTTAGACGAGTAAGTGAGCCATGTGTTGAGTACCCGGTAACATTCCTTTTCTTCCCCCTACCTTTGGCCTCCCTAGCCTATCATAGGCTACAGTGGAGCATAATGGCCTAAGCTACGACCTAAACTTAAATACCCTATTATTTATTTATACGAATATTATAATCAAACTTAAATGCAAATGTTCCGGTGCACTCAACACATGGCTCACTCACTCGTCTAACAACGACTTTGGCGTTTCCCTAGTAAATTCGTATAAATAATAGGGTATTTAAGTTTAGGTCATAGCTTAGGCCGAGCTTAGCCTTACCGATCGAGTAGCGTTGTAGACTACGTTCGCTGCGCTCACTCGTCTAATTATATCCTTGGTGAACTAGACGTGTGTGGCCTATTCGTATTCGGGACAGTACCACCTCCTCTCTTCGTGAGAGTCGAGAGGCATCACGCTAAGCAATTTATTATTTTGCAACACATCCCAAGGTACCTGTCGCAAAGCCAACAATCGTTACTTGTATCCACTCTTGCTCTTGACATCTGGAACAGGAACTAGATTGAATACACGTCGCAACCTTAGAGCATGGATAGTTGGTAGAGGGAGTATGACGTCATCCGAGGCGGACCAACATCGAAACGCGGCAAACCACGTGACTGAGGTCAAGGCGGCGCGGTAATTCAATGAGTCTGCATAGGAACGGTGCACATTGGCTTTATTAAAACGCAAATACTTGGCCATTTTCAAGGCATTTATACATTTACACTGTCTACAAGTGTTTATCAGTATATATAATAATAAATTCCTAGAAATATATATATATTGAGCCTAAGATAGCCTTCTTGTAAATGGGATTAACAGCCAAGGTATTTGCTTATTTTGCTTATTTAGACCAAATAACTCAGAGAAGATACAAATGAAGAATTAGGCTAGGCTAGGCCTTTAATATGCATTGAATTCTGGGCATTTCAGTTCTGTCTTACATTCAATCTGTGAAGTGTTTTAAGAATTATACCTTCTTCGTTTTCGGACAATGTCTGTTTTAGAAGTGTGAAGGCGTTATTAGATTCATAATATGCATTTTGAAATAGTTGTTTAAAAAAAATTATATGTAGGCCTAGGCTCTTACGTCATATAATATTATTATTGTATACACATTAAAATATTCGAGTATGTCAATAATGAACAATAATTTGTTACCAAAATCCTCCAAGGTCACGGGGCATCAAAATCGTCGCAATATTATTATTATTATTATTATTATTATTATTATTATTATTATTATTATTATTATTATTATTGTTTTATATTAATTTTCTTAAGGGAGATTTTTGCCAATGGAACCTAGCTCGAAATTATTATAATTAAAATTAATAAATTAATTAAATTAATTATGTATTTGCCAATTATTTTTCCCGGGGTCATATGCATGACAAGCTGAACCCAATATTCTTGATTTTAACTTTTTATTTTATAACTAGGCCTAATTAATAACCATAGCTTACACTGTAGACATTAAATATAAAATACACAAATCTACAATTGCTAATCTTTTTTAATTATTATTTTATTTATTTAACTTCTACCCTATTCAATTAAAAAAACTGATTTGCAAAGGACAACAAAACAAAGGACAACAAAGGAGGAGGGGCACATGCTGGTCAGAACCAGCCACGGGTGAGGGGAGGAAAGGAGGTTTCTCACGTCGCGGTCGTCATCGTCTTTGTCATCGTTCGTTGTGTCATTGTCATCGTCGCCGGGGGGTCGTCAAGGGAAGGGGGCATGGTCCCCAACGACGATTGCCAGAGCTCGCCTCTAGGTTCGGGGAGTATTATAATCCCCGCTTACTAGCTGATGTTTGCGAGGTGGACTTTTTCTCTTGAATCGCCTTTTACGATTAGCAGAGCCATGCTCTGGGCCAATTCTACCCCGGTCCCAGACGGGGGAAGGGGTTGATTTATTAAAATTGTGCGTCAACCCTTAAAATTTTCTACTTACTACGACGTGAGAAACTAGCGCGCTTCAACCGATTAAGTCATATTGCGCCGCCTGTGATAATGAAAGTTGATGGATGAGTTAATACAGGTGTATTTTAAGATTAGATTGTTTTCTAAGTGTATAAATAACAAAATAAAATGATGATGAAAGTAATAGCAAAATAAAAGATATGTATGTGAATGATAATAAATAAATGAAAGAAATGTGTGTAGAAACGCCGTTATCATAAGATAGAAGTTATTTATATGAATGGGAGAGGTCAAATTGCGTGCGCAAGGCATCATATTTGAAACATTTTTCTAGCATATGATTCACGGTTAAAGGAACATCACATGTGTCACATATGGGAATAACCTTTTCTCTGGATATCCGTGAGCTAGACGTAAGTAGCCTATACGGTGATACGAAATAACAACGACGTGAGAAACTAGGGCGCGTCAACCGATAAGTTCATATTTCGCCGCCTGTCATATTGCAATGATAAAATTAGATTACTGTTTATGTGGTGTTTTTAATGATAAATTTTATAATGTTTTTAAGTTTACATGGTAAGGGGGGAACATGGTAGAGATTGTTTTAATACCAAAAGAAATATTATTTATTTGAATAAAACAATCAAATGTGTTTAATTGTGAATTCAATTTGGGTATTTAAATTATATTTTGAATGATAAATTAAAAACTGTCTCCTTTATTATCATACTGTGATAGAAGATCTTCGTGTGGTTGGGAGAGATCAAATTTCTTGTGCTAGGCATAATATTTAGTTCTTTCTAGTAATAAAAAATAAACATAACTGTACAGAGATGAACGTGCTGGTCAGAACTAGCCACCGGTAAGGGGAGGAAGGGGGGGGGTTTCTCACGTCGCGGTCGTCATCGTCTTTGTCATCGTTCGTTGTGTCATTGTCATCATCGCCGGGAGGTCGTCAAGGGAAGGGGGCAAGGTCCCCGACGACGATTGCCAGAGCTCGCCTCTAGTTTCGGGGAGTTCGATACTCCGCTCCTACAGCTTGATGTTTGCGAAGTGGACTTTTTCTCTTAAATCGCCTTTTACGATTAGCAGAGCCATGCTCTGGGCCAATTCTAACACAATTAAAAACTTTGTCTCCTTTATTATCATTCTGTCGATAGAAGATCTTCGTGTGATTGGGAGAGATCAAATTTCTTGCGCTAGGCATAATATTTTGTTCTTTCAAGTAATAAAAAATAAACACAACTGTACAGAGATGAACGTGCTGGACAGAACCTGCCAGAGGCAGGTACAGGAATATTTATGAAATTCAAACATAATAGTGATACCAGCCAAATGGATGAGATAAATTAAATGTAACGTAACGTGTGACAAAGGACATGTGAATTTTGTTTCCAGTTTATTTGGGTTAAGGGCGCGTCAACCGTTAGGTCTTAACGTGCCACACTAGCCTCGTAGAGGATCAACAATCGAATGTTGGCCTGAAACAGCAACGTGTGTTGCTAAGGAGGGGGTGGGAGGATTCTCTCGTCGTGGTCGTCATCATCTTTGTCATATGGTTCCCCTGAGACGATGGTCGTGGTCGTCGGAAAGTTCGTCCAGGGGTGGGAGGTACACCCGACGACGATTGCCAGTGGTCGCATCTGTTTTCAGAAAGTAAAATACTCACTTTTATACAAGCTGATGCTTTCGAGTTGAACTTTATCTCTTTCCTCGTCTGGTTTCTCGACGATTGCCAGAGCTCGGCACTAGTTTTAGAGAGTTCTCCGATTATTGCTAGGTTATTAATGTATGGGGGATCAAAATTCCATGTTGGCCAAAAGTAGCCACAGGAAGGGAGTGGAAAGGGTGGCACTGAATGGCTTATTATTTTGTAAAAGGGCGTGTCAACCGTTAGGTCACAATGCGTTACACTAGTCTACGGGATATGGGACAGGAGGTGCCTATAATGGTCAGACCCAGCTACGGGGGAGGGGAAAGTAGGTGAATCTCACGTCGATGTCCTCATTTTCATTGTCATAGTCAATTTATTTTATTTATTTCATGATCGTCGTCATATACTAGCTGATGTTGGCGAGATGGAATTTTCTTCTTTCTTCGCCTTTTACGATTCGCAGAGCCAAGCTCTGGGCAAATTCTACCCCGGGCCCAGACTAGGTCAAATATTTCGAGAAAAATTTTCTTTTAGTTTAGTCTATTTGGATTACGGGCTCTTCAACCGCTAGGTCATAATGCGTCTCTAGCCATGTAATCTGGGGAGAAGTCCCATGCTGGTCAGAACCAGCTACGGGAAATGGATGGTAAGGGTGGGGGGGTTCTCCCGTCGTGGTCGTAATAGTATTTGTCATCGTTCGTGTTTGCATGGTCGTCGTCGTCGTTGGTTAGGTCGTCAATGGAAGGGAGAGAGGTCCCAGACGACGAACAAATACTATGGTTGTGTCCTCGGACCTTCAGACACCTCGGTTGCCGGGCAGAGCGATGCTGGATATCTTCTCCCCGGTCCTAGGCTGGTTCACAGAGCCACGTCCATGATTCTCTGTGCGACAAAACTTATAATGTATTAGACACGAGCTCTGTCGTTTCACTGATTTCAATGCAAAGGTATTTTATAAATATCTTATCAGTTTAAATGGCATTGCTATTATGAACTCCCAACATTGAAGCTTTCACGAAACACAAGCAACACTGGCATTGTTTGTTGGTCTCACCCATTGATATTAAACCCCTATAGTAGGCTAGATTAGCAGTCTCCTATACCTCCGCACAGGCGCGAGCGTAGCAAATTGAAGACTCAACCGGCCCATTTCAAGATGGCGATTTGGTGGTTTTAATTTATGCTTTTTTAATGCAATAAAGTATTTTACTGGATTTTTTGATTGGTTTTAGCTTGTGCAGCATGGTATTAAACAAAAGAAACAATACGAAGTGATTGCATAAGGGAATTTAGTAATCATTTGGTGTTAAAGGCTAGTATGCTTACCTGTCAACCTGGCGGCAATCTTGAGAACTATTTGGCCACAAATCGCTCCCATTTGATTAACATGTAAACTGTCATTTTAAGATGGCTTCTAATTGTACCGGAAGTGGACCACCGACTGCTGGTCTAGCCAATTATATAGGATGTCTATGGTCTCACCGCCCTTCCTTCACGAAGAAAACATCACGATTCTTCTGAAAGTCATGACCACATAAATCGTTTTCTTCTTTAAAAGTTCATTTTTAAGATTTGTTTAGTTTATCTGTATTAAGGGCACGTCAACCGTTAGGTCATAATGCCGCGACATTACCCTATGGAATTTGTGGGAAAATGGAGAAAAAATACAACAAAAATCGCGGGTCACACAAAAAAGTGAATGTGTAACATTCACACGCAATTGACCCAAACCACGCGCTGTCTTATATGAACGTCAAAACGGTGTGTTAATCTATAACACTTTTGTGTGTGAAATGAACAAATTGTAGTGTGTACATTCTTCGCACTTTAAGGTATGTTATAACAAATGACACTGTCAGGCGTGTACAAATAACAAACCAAGTGGTTTTTGTGTGTGTAATTAACACATTGTAGTGTACAATTCACACACTTTAAGGTGTGTTATAAAAATCAACACACTGAGGTGTGTACAAATAATACACCCTACACAGTGCGGATGCTTTCATGCAGACGGTCCAGCGACGACGACGTGAGAAACTAGGGCGCTTCAACCGGTTAGGTCATATTGCGCCGCCTGTGATAATGAAAGTTGATGAGATGAGTTAATGGTGTGTTTGATGATTAGATTGTTTTCTAAGTGTATAATTAACAAAATAAAATAATGATGACAATATTAGCAAAACAACAGTTATGTATGTGAATGAAAATAAATTAATAAAGAAAAGTGTGTGATGTGAATTAAATTTTGTTAAATAGATTACTTTGGAAGAGAAATTTTGAAATTTTGTCGCCGTTATGTCGACCGGTTGTCACATTATTTTTTGTTGAGTTTATTTGGAATTTAGGGTGCGTCAATCGTTAGGTCAAAAAGCGCCACTCTACCCTAGGGGATATGGGGAAGAGGCTCCCCCCATGCTGGTCAGAACCAGCCACGGGTAGATGAAGGAAAGGACAAGGGGGGGGATTCTCACGTCGGGATCGTCATCCTCATTGTCATATTCGTGGTTTCATTGTTTTCGTCGTCGTCGTCGGGGAAGTCATCAAGGAAAGAGGGCACGGCCGCCGACGACGACCGATAGAGCTCGCTTCTAATTTCAGGCTGATGTTTGCGAGGTGGACTTTTTCTCTTGAATCGCCTTTTACGATTAGCAGAGCCAATCTCTAGGCCAATTCTTCTCCGAACCCATGACTAGCCAAATTTGTAACATGTAAACTTACTTAAAATAACGTAAATATAACACTTGGTATGTTTTAAATGTTCCTTCCAGTTCAGTTCACGACGTCATACTAGAGAGGAAGCACAGCTCTGCTCGATATGATAACATCTTTTTTGTTGTTTATTTAGATAAAGGACGAGTCAACCATTAGGTCATAAAGCACCACTCTAACCTAGGGGAGGGGGGGGAGGAGGGGCCCATGCTGGTCAGAACCAGCCAAGGGTAAGGGGAGGAAGGGGGGTTTCTCACGTAGCGTTAGTCAACGTCTTTGTCATCGTTCGTTGTGTCATTGTCATCGTCGTCGGAGACGTTGTCAAGAGAAGGGGCAAGGTCCCCGACGACGATTGCCAGAGCTCGCCATGCCATGCTCTAGGCTAATTTTACCCCGGGCCCAGACAAGGGATGATAACATTTGTTTATAGCGGCAGCTGTAATTACAAGTTTTGTGTCCTCGTCTCATCAAAGACAACATGACGTCAACTGCAAAATATGTAACAGAATAGATGAACGACGATCGGAGAAACTAGGGCGCTCCAACCGATTAGGTAATATTGCGCCGCCTGTGATAATGAAAGTTGATGAGATGAGTTAATAGTGTGTTTGATGATTACATTGTTTTTTAAATGTATAACATATAAGAAAATTAAAAGATGATGATGATTGTAATAACATAAATAAAGTTATTAACTTAAATCGAAAAAAATAAATTAAAGAAATGTCTATGATGTGAATTAAATTTTGTTAAATAAATTACTTTGAATGAGAAATTTTAAAAAATTGTCGCTGTTATCATATAATAGAAGTTCTTCATATGATTGGGAGAGATCAAATTGGGTGAACAAGGCAACGTTTAAGGTACATTCTATAAAAATGTGATGTTTGGTAAAAGAATCATTACATGTATCTGGGAACAACCTTTTTATCCCTTGTTAAGAGAGATATCCATGAGTTACATGTGTGTGGCCTATTGAAATTCGAGACGACGACTACGACAGCGGCGACGTTAGAAACTAGTGTGCAATAACCACTTAAGAAACATTGTTTTTTTTGTTAAGTCTAACGGATATAGGGTGCATCAATCGTTAGGTCAAAATGCGCCACTCTATCCTAGGGGATATTGGTAGGAGGGTCCCATGCTGGTCAGAACCAGCCACGGGTAGATGGAAGAAAGTGGGGTTCTCACGTCGGGGTCGTTTTCGTCTTTGTCATATTCTGGTTTCATTGTCGTCGTCGTCATCGTCGGGGAGGTTATCTAAGGAAGAGAGCAAGGTCGCCGACGACAACCGATAGAGCTCGCTTCTGGTTTCAGGCTGATGTTTTGCGAGACGAATTTTTTCTCTTGGTTTATTTGGGTTTAAGGACTCGTCAACCGTTAATTCATAATGCACCACTCTAACCTAGGGGTGGGGGGGAGGAGGGGCCCATGCTGGTCAGAACCAGCCACGGGTAAATGGAGGAAGGGTGGTTTTTAACGTTGCGGTCGTCATTGTCTTTGTAATCGTTCGTTGTGTCATTGTCATCGTCGCCGGGGGGTCGTCAAGGGAAGGGGGCAAGGTCCCCGACAAATATTGCCAGAGCTCACCTCTAGGTTTGGGGAGTAATATATTACCATTCTTACAAGCTGATGTTGCAAGGTGGACTTTTTCTCTTGAATCGCCTTTTACGAGTAGCAGAGCCATGCTCTGGGCCAATTCTACCCCGGGCCCATACGGGGGAAGAAAATTATGGTGACGTTAGTAATCAAACAAATGAAAAAGTTATTTATTTTAATCGAAATAAACAACATGACAATACATTTTTCCAAAAATGCTGCACAAACATGGCTAGGTCTAAACAAATACAAATAGCATACAAAACGTGTCCTGCATTTACCTTTATAAAACAGATATTTTAACTAGGATTGACGTTAATAAATAAATCCATAAATAAATAGGGGGTTGCAAGTCAGCTTTGATGAATATTTTCACAGACGTATTCTTCCCTTGGTTTTATTGAATTTTTGATTAAGGGCGTGTCAAACGTTAGGTTATAATGTACCACTCTAGCCTAGGGGTTGGGGAGGGAAGTCCCATGCTGGTCAGAACCAGTCACGGGTTAGGGAGGAAAGAGGGGAATCTCTCTTCGCGATCGTCATAGTCTTTGTTATTTCGTGTACCTCCCGATGTCGACAAGGTCGTCGCCAAGAGAAGTGTGAGTATTTCCTGACAACAACTGCCAGAGCTCGCCTCTTGTTTCAGGGAATAGTCCTCTAATTGCTAGCTGATTTACGAGAGACTGACTTTACCTATTTCCTCTTCAATTACGAAAAAACAGAGCCATGCTCAAGGACAATTCTACCTCCCTCCGAAAAAGAAATCAACATCTTACAACGACGTGAGAAATTATGGCGCTGCAACCAAATAGTTCATATTCTGCCGCCTATAATATTGCTATTTAAATTTGTTTACTCTTTTTATGGTGTGTTGGGTTTATTTGGATTAAGGACGCGTCAACCGTTAGGTCATAATGCACCACTCTAGCCTAAGGGGGTGGGGGGGTGGAGGAGGGGCCCATGCTGGTCAGAACCAGCCACGGGTAAGGGGAGGGAGGGGGGTTTTCTCACATCGCGGTCGTCATCGTCTTTGTCATCGTTCGTTGTGTGTCATTGTCATCGTCGCCGGGGGTCGTCAAGGGAAGGGACAAGGTCCCCGGCGACGATTGCCAGAGCTCGCCTCTAGTTTCGGGGAGTAAGATACTCCCTCTTTCTAGCTGATGTTTGCGAGGTGGACTTTTTTCTCTTGAATCGCCATTTACGATTAGCAGAGCCATGCTCTGGGCCAATTCTACCCCGGGCCCAGACGGGGTTTTATATGGTGTGTTTGATGATTAGGACAGTATATTGTTTTAAAGTTTAGCCTATAAAGGAAAAGAGATAAGAGAGATGATTTAATAGCAATTTAAATAATATTTATTTAAATAAAACATCAAATGTGTTTATTTGTGAATTCAATTAGGGAAAACAAATTATATTTTGAATGATATTTTTTTTCGTTGGTTTATTTGGATTAAGGACGCGTCAACCGTTAGGTCATAATGCACCACTCTAACCTACGGGGGGGGGAGAGGCCAATGCTGGTCAGACCTAGCCACGGGTATGGGGAGGAAGGGGGGTTTCTCTCGTCGCGGTCGTCATCGTCTTCGTCATTGTTCATTGTGTCATTGTCATCAGCGCCGGTAATTCGTCAAGGGAAGGGGGCAAGGTCCCCGACGACGATTGCCAGAGCTCGCCTCTAGTTTCGGGGAGTTCGATACTCCACTCCTACAGTTTGATGTTTGCGAAGTGGACTTTTTCTCTTTAATCGCCTTTAACGATTAGCAGAGCCATGCTCTAGGCCAATTCTAACACAATTCAAAACTTTGTCTCTTTTATTATCAATCTTCGATAGAAGATCTTTGTGTGATTAGGAGAGATCTTCTTGCGCTAGGAATAATATTTAGTTCTTCCTAGTAATAACAAATAAACACAACTGTACAGAGATGAACGTGCTGGACAGAACCTGCCAGAGGCAGGTACAGGAATATTTATGAAATTCAAACATAATAGTAATACCAGCCAATGGATGAGATTAATTAAATGTAAACAATACACGGTGGACCATGTGAATTTTGTTTCCAGTTTATTTGGGTTAAGGGCGCGTCAACCGTAAGGTCTTAACATGCCACACTAGCCTCGTAGAGGATCAACTATCCAATGTTGGCCTGAAACAGCAACGTGTGTTTCTAAGGAGGGGTGGGAGGATTCTCTCGTCGTGTTCGTCATCATCTTTGTTATAGTTCCTGAGACCATGGTCGTCGTCGTAGGAAAGTTCGTCCATGGGTGGGAGGTACACCCGACGACGATTGCCGGAGGTCGCATCTGTTTTCAGGAAGTAAAATACTCCCTTTCATACAAGCTGATGTTTTTGAGATGAACTTTATCTCTTTCCTCGCCTTGGTTCCCGACGATTGCCAGAGCTCGACACTTGTTTTAGAGAGTACTCCGATAATTGCTAGTTGATTAATGTATGGGGGATGAAAATTCAATGTTGGTCAAAAGTGGCCACAGGAAGGGAGAGAAAAGGGTGGCACGAAATAGCTTATTATTTTATAAAAGTTTTTTTTTTTTTTTTTTTGATTAAAGGACGCGTCAACCGTTAGGTGATAATGCACCACTCTAGCCTAAGGGGGGTGGGGAGGAGGGGCTTATGCTGGTCAGAACCAGCCACGGGTAAGGGGAGGAAAGGGTGTTCTCACGTCGCGGTCGTCATTGACTTTGTCATCGTTCGTTGTGTCATTGTCGTCATCGTCGTTGAGGTTTGGTTTATTTGGTTTAAGGGCGCGTCAACCGTTAGGTCATAACTCATAATGCACCACTCTAGCCTAAGGGAGGGAGGAGGGGCCCATGCTGGTCAGAACCAGCCACGGGTAAGGGGAGGAAAGGGGGTTTCTCACGTCGCGGTCGTCATCGTCTTTGTCATCGTTCGTTGTGTCATTGTCATCGTCGCCGGGAGGTCGTCAAGGGAAGGGGACAAGGTCCATGACGACGATTGCCAGAGCTCGCCTCTAGTTTCAGGGAGTAAGATATTCCGCTCTTTCTAGCTGATGTTTGCGAGGTGGACTTTTTCTCTTGAATCGCCTTTTACGATTAGCAGAGCCATGCTCTGGGCCAATTCTACCCCGGGCCCAGACGGGGATGTCTTCAAGGGTCCCCAAGGTCTCCGACGACGATTTCCAGTGCTCGCCTCTATTTTCGGGGATTTATATACTATCCATCTTACTAGCTGATGTTTGCGAGGTGGCCTTTTTCTGTTAAATCGCCTTTTACGATTAGCCGAGCCATGATCGTGACCAAATTCTACCCCGGGCCCAGACGGGGATTTTTGAAAGGGCGTGTCAATCGTGAGGTCACAATGAGCTACTCTCAACTTCGGGGAGGGGGGAGGAGGAGGGGCCCATGCTGGTCAGAACCAGCCACGGGTAAGGGAAGGTAATGGGGTTCTCACGTCGCGGTTGTCATTGTCGTCATCGTCGTCGAGGGGTCGTCAAGGGAAGGGGCAAGGTCCCCGACGACGATTGCCAGAGCTCGCCTCTATTTTCGGGGAGTAAAATACTACCCTGCATACAAACTGATGTTTGCGAATTGTTTTTTTTTCTCTTGAATCGCCTTTTACGATAAGGAGAGCCATGCTCTGGGAAAATTCTACCCCGGGCCCAGACGAGGTCAAATATTTCGAGGAAAATTTTATTTTATTTTAGTCTATTTGGATTACGGGCTCTTCAACCGCTAGGTCATAATGCGTCTCTAGCCATGGAATCTGGGGAGAAAAGTCCCATGCTGGTCAGAACCAGCCACGGGTAATGGGCGGAAAAGGGGGGGGGGGGGGTTCTCACGTCGTGGTCGTAAAAGTATTTGTCATCGTTCGTGTTTTTATGGTCGTCGTCGTTAGTTAGTTAGTTAGTTAGGTCGTCAATGGAAGGGGGAGAGGTCCCCGACGACGAACAAATACTATGGTTGTGTCCTCGGACCTTCAGACATCTCGGTTGCCGGGCAGAGCGATGCTGGATATCTTCTCCCCGGTCCTAGGCTGGTTCACAGAGCCACGTCCAATGATTCTCTGTGCGACGAAACTTATAATGTATAAGACACGAGCTCTGTCGTTTTACTGATTTCAATGCAAAGTTATTTAATAAATATCTTATCAGTTTAAATAGCATTGCTATTATGAAACTCCCATGCTTGAAGCTTTTCACAGAAACAAAAGCAACACTGGTATTGGTTTGTTGGTCTCACCGCCTTCCTTCACGAAGTTAACATCACGATTTTTCTGAAAGTCATGGCCATATGGATCGTTTTCTTCTTTAAAAGTTCATTTTTTAAGTTTTGTTTAGTTTTGGTGGGCACGTCAACCGTAAGATCGAAATGCGCGACTCTAGCCTATCGAATTTGCGGGAAAATGGAGGACGATGACGTCAGAAACTAGGGCGCTCCTTCCGGTTAGGTCAAATTGCGCCGTCTGTGATTTTGAAAGTTGATAAGATGAGTTATAATGGTGTGTTCAATGATTTATTTGTTTTCTTAGTGTATATGAAAAATAAAATAATGGTGATGAAAAGAGACATTTGTTTAAAAATAAACCCGAATCCTTGCGAAATGTTCTATAAAAATATTGAAAATAAATATCATTCAAACTTCTAAGAGCTTAAGAGCAGACTTTGAAAATTTAAAACTTAAATTAGTGTCTTCCATTTATTTAACCTTACATTTGTAATTTTTACAAAGAAAATCCAATTTTTTAGACGCAATACAAATGATTCATTTTCCTTCCTCTTCACCCTTAGCTCTGAAGCATCATAAAGAACTTCTATAGCCTCATTAATTTAAATGTTTCAAAGCCGACGTGTAACTTAACAAGGTGCGCTTGCAACGGAACACCCTTTGTTTTGATTCATTAGGTTTAATGGCGCGTCAACCGTTAGGTCATAATCAGGCACTCTAGCCTAGAAGATATGGGGAGAGGGGCCTATGCTGGTCAGAACCAGCCACGGGTAGGGGGATGAAAGAGGGCTTCTTTTGACGCGGTCGTTATCGTGCCATCGTTCGTGGTGTCATTGTCGTCGTCGTTGTCATCTGCTTTATCGCTAAGGAAAGGGGGAGGGTTCCAGACGACGCCTGCCTGACCTCGAATCTAGTTTCGGGGAGTAATAAACTACTCTCCTTACTAGCTGATGTTGTTTGCGAGATGGACTTTTACTTTTGAATCGTCTTTTACGATTAGCAGAGTTATGCTCTGGGCCAATTATATACCACGGGCGCAGACGGTTTTTAGTTTATTTGGATTAAGGACGCGTCAACCGTTAAATCATAAAGCACTACTTTAACCTAGGGGGGTGAGGGAGTTGGGGCCCATGCTTGTCAGAACCAGCCACGGATAAGGGGAGGAAGTGGGGGTTCTCACGTCATGGTTGTCAATGTCATCGTCGTCGAGGGGTCGTCAAGGGAAGGGGGCAAGGTCCCCAACGACGATTGCCAGAGCTCACCTCTATTATCGGGGAGTAATAAACTACCCTTCTTACTAGCTGATGTTTGTGAGATGGACTTTATGGATGGAGTTATGCTCTGGGCCAATTATACCACGGGCGCAGACGGGAAAAGATTAAGCCGTGTCAAACGTTTTGTTACAATGCGCAACTCTAGTCTTTCCTAGATTCCCAGATTTAACGCAGGTAGTGAAAATCCCATCCTGGTCATAAGGACCGTTAGAGGAGGAAAGGGCACCTCATGGTCGTCATCGATTTGACATCTATCGTGTTACCATGGTCGTCGTCGTCGTCAGGAGGTCGTCAGGGGAGAGGGAGAGGTCGCCGACGACAAAGCCAGAGCTCGTCCTTGGTTTCGAGGAGAAAGACCCTATAATCATGAAATGCGCACGACGACGTGAGAAACTAGGGCGCTTCAACCGGTTAGAACATATTGCGATGCCTGTGATAATTAAAGTTAATGATATGTGTTCACGCCGATGTTCTTGTTTAGAATAGTATAGTTTCTAGGTTTGTTTATATTTTCGCGTATCATCTCTTGTATTTCTCGTTGTGATCTGATTCACCCTGGTTACCCCTCTTTTCCCCTCTTCTTGACTAGTTTTTCTGTCATCTCTTCTCTCGCGATTAGACCTCGCGAGTCAGTTGCCCGTCTACCTTCACAGGGTGAAGTCTGTGCTCTTGGCTGCTCCGAGAGCAAATCAATCTTCGATTCTCAGTCATATTCAGTGCGAAGTGTACAGTGCACCAGTTCATCTCCGTTCTAAAGTTCGCCCGACTTCCAGTCCACACTCAAGCTCACAGTTCGTTCGCCATCCAGTTCATACTGCAGTCTTGGGTTCGATGCCTTCCAGGCACATTTTCTTACTTCATTCTCTTTCCTTCCAAGCTCGAGCTCTTTAATTCTTTCCTATCTGTTACGTGGTGTGCTCACCAACTACGTCACCATGCTTACCATGCTCTGAACTTCATTTCACACCCGCACTACATCTTAGGGTGAGTTCAGTTGCTAAAATTCAATTATACAGTCCACAAAATACCATTTTCTCAAGGCCACGGCCCATCATCAAGTTTTGGTCCTCCGGGCCGAGATATTATCAGTTTCAATCATCTTTTGGTAATCCTTCTCGTTTGCACTGTGCTATCCTGTTCATTCCGGCTTAGACGCCCATGTTCATTTCTCGTTATGATGTACGCATTATGGTTCACATTCGCTCTCTCTGGCGTATGAACCATTGTTCTCTCGTTTGTCCGTGATAATCACGGGAATTCTAATTAAATTGTATCGTTCTGTCTTTTCTTGTTTGTGTATGCTTTGCATAATTCAGTTTTATTATGCAAGCTATATTCTCGTCACTAATCATGTCTTAGTGAAATTTTCTCGATCTCTTCTCGTCGCGCGCAATCACACGCGCACTCTCATTGTAGTGACACGTCATTCCGTCTCCTCGGCGCATTACTATTTTCTCGTCCGTGTTTACGATTTATTTACGTAATATTTTCGCTCAGTTATGACATCAGGTCATTGATCCCTCTTTTTGATGTACGTCTAGTTACAAGGGTAACATGTTTACGTATTTCTCGCTCGTTTTTTCTCTACTTCTTGTAAAATTGTTGTTATTGTATTTTCTTGTTCACAATGGCTGAACAACTTCTGTTGGAACAGAAGAAGCTCGTAAATAGACGTGAACTCGTTTTTGCCTCCGTCCAGCGAACTTACAATGCTTTCGCAAATCTCAAACCTGAAGAGGTTGACTCGGTCAGACCTCGTTTCGAAGATTTGTCTACATTGAAATCGAATTTTCAAGAAATTCAATTGGCAATCGCTGACTTAAATGCCCAAGTTACTGCGCCTGCTAAGCCCATTGAGGTGGATAAGGTATACGACTCTTTCGAAACAGTGTTGTATGCAGCTCAATCTAGGTTTCTTGCCCCCAAAAAAAACTCGATCAAAGCCAGTCCATAACTGCAGCTGCAGCTGTGGCTCAAACGACGATAGCCAAATCTCAATCACGTTGCCTACCATTGATCTTCCTACGTTCTCAGGAGATATTTCTCGTTGGCCAGAATTCTATTCACTTTTTAAATCTCTAATTGACGAAATGAATCTCTCAACAATGTTCAGAAATTTCATTATTTGAAAACCTCTTTATCTGATGCTGCACTAGCTACAATATCTGGTTGTCAAATCTCCAACGAAGGCTATCTGCTCGCTTTTCAAGCTTTGGTATCTCGATATCAGTTCAGTCGGTTTTTAGCCTTTCTGTACGTTCAATGGATTTTAGATTTCACACCTTTGAAATCCGCATCTCACGCAGGTTTGCAAAGTTTCCTCGCAGTACACAGGAATTCTGTCGATGCTCTGAAATCCTTAGAATTACCCGACTTGGGTGATTTCTTGTTACTCTCGCTCACGTTGGCCAACCTTGACCCGTCGACTCGTAAAGCTTTCGAGAGTAAACACTCCTCGCACACGACACCGACGTACAGCTCCGTTATTGGCTTCATTGAAGAGCAGTCTCGTACTCTGAGTTGTGCGCGGTAGGCAAACAACCGACTAGTGGTGTCAAATCTCCTCAAAGGATTAATTCTCTTCTCGCGGCTCAAGAAACCGCTCCCCCCTCTGCCTCTGGCGCGTGCCCTCTGACACCACGCGACCTAGTATTAAGCAACATTCTTGCCCTGTTTGACAAAGCACCTCACACCTCTATCGATGCGAGGTCTTTCGCAAACAATCTCTTGACGATAAGTACCGAACGTTGCGACACCTGCAGCGAGCTTCAATTGCTTAGGCTCGCACTTGAAAAATCAATGCACTTCGAAGAGTGTCTGCTATACTTGTGGCAGCAATCGTCACCACTCCATGTTGCATTCGACAACCGTTTGCTGTACCCCACGGCAACTCTCCGTGCAATGCCCCTCTCTCTGGGGACGTCCAATCATCATCTCTTGGCGTCAGCTCTTCACCTCCCAGTGCCGGTTCTTCGAACCGAGTACTCTCGTGCCACTATCGCGATACCCGAGATAGTCAACCCACAGTGTTGCTGGGTACCGTGCGCGCGCTCATTCGGGATTCTCTTGGTCACCTTCAACCCTTTCGCGCGGTGGTGGACCCTGGCTCTCAGGTCTCCACCATTTCTCAGTCGTTGGTGAGGAAGCTAGGCCTGAAGATGCAGCCCTGCCGCTCCGATCTGTCAGGCATAGGTCTTGCTGCCGCCTCTGCTCGCGGCAACGTGCGCTGCACTATCGCTTCCCGCCTCTCTCCCAACCGTACTCTCCATGTTGAGGCTCTGGTTTTACCGACATCACCAGTCACCTCCCGACTTCTCAAGTCGCACGCGAAGTGTTCGAACGCTTCCGTGGCATGTATCTTGCTGATGATCGTTTTCACATGCCTGATCAAGTAGACTTTCTACTTGGCGCCGACCTCTATCCAGAGATTCTGAATAGAGCCGGTGAGCAGGTCCGTGGGCACAACCCTACGGCCATCAACACCATGTTCGGTTGGATAGTCCTGGGCCAAACTCGCTCTTTAGTAACGTCTTCCGACCTCCTGTGTCTCTCTTCGCCTGCTCCTCGACCCTCGAGCGCAACCTTGCGCCTCTTTTGGGAGACGGAAGAAACTCCTCGCCCTCCGGAAGTAGATCCTGAGGATCAGTTATGTGAACGTCACTTTCTCGAGTCTCACTCCGCGACTCAGTGTGGCGTTACTCTGTGGCTCTCCCGTTTAAGCCATCTCGTCCTTCTCTCGGGCGTAATACCCTCCTCATCGACTCAAGACTTTCGTTGCTACTCGCGTCGTTGAAGTACTCGAGAGCACGTCACCCACTGACTGGGCCCACGTGCGTTCTGAGGAAAATCCCGCAGACTGCGCCTCTCGAGGCTTATCCCCGGTTCAGCTTCTTGAAACAATCTCTGTGGCTTTCTGGACCTGGTTTCCTCGGCTCTGCTCCTGAGCAATGGCCTCGACCCCAACTTTCATTGGCTTCCGATTCTGAGCTCCTCGATCTGAAGCCCGCGGTCACTCTCGTCGCTCGCGTTAAAGACCCGGACCCTTCTTGGAGAACTTTCAGAAGTTTTCCAGTCTCCTCAAGGCTCAACGTGTGTTTGCCTGGGTTTTCCGCTTCGCTCGACTCCTTCTTGCGAAGCATTCAAATGCACCTCCCCCCGTGGTCCCGTGGGACCCCCAGAGCTGAAGGATGCTCTAGATCTCTTCATTACGACTCACCAGCATCATTACTACTCCTTGGAGTTCCGCCAACTTTCGCGAGATCAACCTCTGTCATCCGGCTCGCCTCTCTCAAGCCGTTTGTCGACCCCTCCGGTTTTCTCAGGGTGGGCGGGACGATTGCGTCAGTCTTCTCTTAACGAAGACGCTCGTCATCCTCTCCTTCTCCCCAAGGAAGCACACTTATCGCTCCTGATCTGCGATCATTACCATAAGGTTTCATTACATTCTGGTCCCCGAAACCGTTCAGGCATTGATCCAGCAATCCTACTGGATCATGTCCTTGCGCGGTCTGCTCGGCAACGAATCCATCGTTGTCTCACCTGTCATAAATTTCGTGCCAAGCCTCTCCAACCTCCGATGGCCGATCTTCCCGCGCCCCGGGTGAAAAGCTCTAGAGTTTTCTCCCATGTCGGGACCGATTTTGCGGGCCCTTCATGGTGAAAACCAGCACTCGCCGGAACGCACCTCTCACCAAAGGTATCTTGCATCTTCGTGTGTATGGGCCACCAAGGCAGTTCATCTGGAGATGGTTTCTGAGCTGTCCACTGAAGCCTTCCTGGCCTGCTTCGATCGCTTTCTCTCGAGGAGAGGTCTTCCCTCCCACATCTATTCCGACTGTGGGAGGAACTATGTGGGAGCTGCTAGACAGCTGCGTGAAGTCCACGACTCTCTTTCACTCTCTAAAAGAGCCGATCTTTACTTCTCTCGCTTCCCGTCGTGTCCAATGGCACTTCAAACCTCCGTATGCTCCCAATTCGGCGGCCTTTGGGAGGCAGTAGTAAAGTCTGCGAAATCACTCTTGTACCGTCCTATCGGAGACACCTCCCTCACTCATGAGGAGTACGCTACGTTGTTCGCCCGCATTGAAGCCGTGCTCAACAGTCGTCCCTTTATGCGCCTCCTCAGAAGATCCAGCTGAAGGTGTCGATTACCTCAGTCCTGGCCATTTTTTGATCGGCACTCCCCTGCTTCTCCCCCCGAACACCTGTTGGTTGAAAACATCAAGCCCTTAGCTCGGTGTGGCACCGTATTCAGCAAATTCACCAATCCTTCTGGCACCGTTGGGCAACCGAATACCTCCACACACTGATGCAACGCAACAAGTGGGTTCGTGGGAGCCCGATCTCAAAGTTGGAGACATCGTTTCTTCTTTCTCGGCCACTTCCAGCCCCCTCTCTTGGCCGATCGGGCGAGTGGAAGCTCTCTTCCTGGTCGAGATGGTGTTCCCCGCGTCGCCTCCGTTCGTTCGGCGTCTGGCGTTCTTACCCGACCAGTTAATAAAACTGGTAACCCTCCCTTGTGCTTAACTGCCAAGAGAGATGCTCGTATCGTTTTCCTTCGTTTTATATTGTTAGTTTTCTTGTTGTTCTTGGTTCTAGTTTAAAAAAATGATTTCCTTTCATTTTTGGTGGGCGGTATATGTTCACGCCGATGTTCTTGTTTAGAATAGTATAGTTTCTAGGTTTGTTTATATTTTCGCGTATCATCTCTTGTATTTCTCGTTGTGATCTGATTCACCCTGGTTACCCTCTTTTCCCTCTTCTTGACTAGTTTTTCTGTCATCTCTTCTCTCGCGATTAGACCTCGCGAGTCAGTTGCCGTCTACCTTCACAGGGTGAAGTCTGTGCTCTTGGCTGCTCCGAGAGCAAATCAATCTTCGATTCTCAGTCATATTCAGTGCGAAGTGTACAGTGCACCAGTTCATCTCCGTTCTAAAGTTCGCCCGACTTCCAGTCCACACTCAAGCTCACAGTTCGTTCGCCATCCAGTTCATACTGCAGTCTTGGGTTCGATGCCTTCCAGGCACATTTTCTTACTTCATTCTCTTTCCTTCCAAGCTCGAGCTCTTTAATTCTTTCCTATCTGTTACGTGGTGTGCTCACCAACTACGTCACCATGCTTACCATGCTCTGAACTTCATTTCACACCCGCACTACATCTTAGGGTAAGTTCAGTTGCTAAATTCAATTATACAGTCCACAAAATACCATTTTCTCAAGGCCACGGCCCCATCATATGTGTTTAGGTTTGGTTTTTGGTTTATTTGGATTAAGGACGCGTCAACCGTTAGGTCATAATGCACCACTCTAGCCTAAGGGGAGGGGGGGGGGGAGAAGGGGCCCATGCTGGTCAGAACCAGCCACGGTAAGGGGAGGAAGGGGGGTTTCTCACGTCGCGGTCGTCATCGTCTTTGTCATCGTTCGTTGTGTCATTGTCATCGTCGCCGGGGGGTCGTCAAGGGAAGGGGACAAGGTCCCCGACGACGATTGCCAGAGCTCGCCTCTAGTTTGGGGAGTAAAATACTCCGCTCTTACTAGCTGATGTTTGCGAGGTGGACTTTTTCTCTTGAATCGCCTCTTACGATTAGCAGAGCCATGCTCTGGGCCAATTCTACCCCGGGCCCAGACGGGGGCATTGTCTTTGTCATCATTCGTGGTGTCATAGTCGTCATCGTCGTCGGGGGGTCGTCAAGGGAAGGGGGAGTTTTCCCCAAAAACGATTGCCAGAGCTCGCCTCTAGTTTCGGGGAGTTATATGCTCCCCTCTTACAAGCAGATGTTTGCGGGCAAGGTCCCCGACGTTGATTTCCAGAGCTGCCTCTATTAGACGGAGAGCCAGTGACAGTTTCTATTGCCTCATAAGGTACATATGTTTTGACCATTGGAATAGATGCGGAAATTCATGTCATTTTCAAAAATGCGCGTCTTACGAGTCAACGTGGGGGCGTTTACCCGTCAGACGCCCCCAAAGTGGGCCCCAAAAAGGGTCAAATCTGCCCCCATTAAGTATACACGATTAAAACATACAAAAATTTATAAAAGAAGTTAGCCCAAAAAAGAATATCACTCGTCAGACGGGCTGCGTTGGGCCGTTGACCCCGCAGACGCCCCCAAAGTGGGCCCCCCCAAAAAAGTCAAATCTGCCCTCAATAGGTATACATGATTCGAACATACGTCATGTTATAAAAAAAGTTACCAGGAAAACGAATATTACTCGTCAGACGAGCTGCGTTGGGGCTTTGACCCGTTAAGTAACCCCCAAAGTGGGCTCTCAAAATGGTCAAATCTGCCCCCGTAGGATATACATAATTCAAACATACGTCATTTTATAGAGCCAGTTACCAGAAAACGAATATCACTCGTCAGACGGGCTGCGTTGGGGCTTTGACCCGTCAAACGCCCCGAAGTGGGCCCAAAAAAAGGTCAAATCTGCCCTCATAAGGTATTCATGATTCAAACCACTGTCTCCTAGATGTTCGTCGTGGCTCCTGCCACGACGAACATCTAGGAGGCAGTGATTCAAACATACGACACTTTGGAGGACTAATATAAGTCGTCAGACGATCTGCGTTGCGGCTTTGACCCGACAGACGGCCCCGGAATTGGGCCCTAAAAATGATCATATCTGCCCCCATAAATTAAACATGATTGGAAAATACGGTATTTTATAGAAAAATTTACCTCGGAAAAAAATATCACTCGTCAGACTGGCTGTGTTGGGCCCTTACCTGCTACTTCCCCCCAAAAAATTTGAAACATGTTTTGTCTCGAATACTTACGAAATTATGTTGGATTTAATCGGATTTGTGCGATAATATGTAGTCATGATGTTTATGCATATTTTGGGTCATTGAGCCCTGCAACTACCACTTTTTTATTTTTTGGGAATGTCTAGATCGATGAATAAATCAGGAAGACATGTTATACTTCGTCTTATGGTAATTATTTAAATAATGATGGTGTATGTATAGTATGTTAGGGTGTAAACTGCATGTAAAGAGTGTTGTAATTTTTTTTTACCAATGAAGAGCTGTGTTTAATTTACTACTTGTTAAATGCTACTATACGGTTTCTGACTTTTAAATCACAGATTAGCTTAAACTCTGGCATATTGTATAACGATACAAGATAATCATTGACAATTATTTACTTTTATCAAATAAGTAATTAGATCATAGTAATCATAAGTTACGTAAGCAATTATCATCATATGATAACCTATTAATCAATAATCTTTAATATGTGTTGAATCATGCAAATAGTTTTTTATAAGTTACAAACACTAGAGGATTAGAATATATAAATTAGTATGTCATAATTAACTCCAAACATCAAAACTTCATACATTCGTTATCACAGTATGTTTGAACTTTTTATCATAGTAAACTTTAGAAGTAATCATTATCAAATCATAAGTAAGAATTTTTAATGTGTTAAATCATGCAAAGAGTGTTTATAAGTTACAAACAATTGATTAGAATATATAAATTGGTTTGGTAAAATTAACTTCAAATATCAAAACTTTTACCACATTCGTGAATCGTGATCACTGTACGCTTGTATACGCTATAAAATTTTATTAGTAATCATCATCATATCATAACATACGTAAAGATCTTTTACATGCGTTGAAACATGCAAATACTTTTCATTAAAGACAATTGAGGATTAGAATAAATAAATTGTGAAAAAATTAAAACTGTTATCACATTCGTCATCACTGTACGCTGCTTCCGAAACATCTATGTCATCATCATCCTCATCGAAATCCTCTACTTCTAAATCGCATTGCATAATCTCATCAAGTGACGAAGAGGACAGATCATAGAGGAACCATCTTGGTCTGTATTTAACATCTCTATATACACATAATGGCATTAAAAAAAAAATCCGTCTATGGAACCATTTAACAGCGTCATTGTCGCCTACAATAAAACCAAGGTTTAATATATTATATATGACATATATATATATTTATATATATAATATAGGCCTACAAAAATACCAAAAATGATGAAATAATGAGGAGTAATATTCTTTTTCATGGTCACTTTTACTATAGAATGCCGTATGTTTCAATCATATATACCTTAAGACTGTTGGCTAAGCTCGAGAAAACCAGGCTTTGACGCAGAGCGCAGAGGTGAAGTCTGGACTCTGGATCACTTGGAAGCTCTATCGGTGGTCCTATCGGGTTGTGCTTTGCACCAAAATGTTAAGTAAGAATGTGTAATAGGGGGTATCAAGGCACATTTTGATTTTCCAAATATTGCTCACTTTTCTTATTAAATGACCGTAAATATGACACCGAACTGTTAATTTGTAGTAGCCTAATATACCAATTTTGTGTAGGAGATAATTATTTGAAATCTCAAAATGTGCTTTGATAGCGACACACGCTCATCCTTTCTAAACAGCCTCCCAATAATGCAGATTTTTTGGATGAAAATTAAAGGTCAAAAAGCGGTACATTCTGTATGTGAAATTAGCTGGATTTGACGATCAAGCGTGTTTTTAAATGGGCATTTAACATTGTAAAAAACGTTAGCCCGAGCTTGGCAAACAGTCTTAAGGGCAGATTTGACATCTTTGGGAGCCCACTTTGGGGGTTACTTAACGGGTCAAAGCCCCAACGCAGCTCGTCTGACGAGTAACATTCGTTTTACTGGTAACTTTTTTTATAACATGACATATGTTTGAATCATGTATACCTATTGAGGGCAGATTTGACTTTTTTTGGGGGGCCCACTTTGGGGGCGTCTGACGGGTAAACGCCCCCACGTTGACTCGTAAGACGCGCATTTTTGAAAATGACATGAATTTCCGCTTCTATTCCAATGGTCAAAACATATGTACCTTATGAGGCAATAGAAACTGTCACTGGCTCTCGGTCTATATTTTCGGGGAGTAATTTACTCCCCTCTTGCTAGCTGATGTTTGTGAGGTGGACTTTTTCTCTAAAATCGCCTTTTACGATTAGCAGAGCCATGCTCTGGGCCATTTCTACTCTGGGCCCACATTTGTTAGTAAAAAAGCAAAATAATATAAGACCTTATAAATTGTATACAGGCACATTTTAATTCTCAATTAATGAATAACTGTCGGCTGTTTTTATTTATTTGGAAAAAGGACGCGTTAACCGTTAGGTCTTATGCACCACTCTAGCGTAGGGGTTATGGGGCGGAGGAGCCCAAGCTGGTCAGAACCAGCCATTGGTAAGGGGAGGGAGGGGGGTTTCTCACGTCGCGGTCGTCGCCGTCTTTGTCATCGTTTGTTGTGTCATTGACATAGTCGTCGGGAATGGTCTTCAAGGGAAGGGGGAGATGTCCCTAACGACGATTGCCAGGGCTCGCCTCTAGTTTCAGGGAGTTATATACTCCCTCTTACTTGCTGCGATGTTTGTGAGGGAGACTTTTTCTTGAATCGCCATGTACGATTAGCAGATCCGTGTACTGGGCCAGTTCTACACCGGGCCCAGACGGGGTGGAAATATGTATGATGTGAATTAAATTTTGTTAAATAAATTACTTGGAATTTGAAATTTAGTAAGTTTGTCGCCGTTATCGTTTCGGGTCCCACAGAGCATTAGACTTCTTACCTCCACATTTATAATCAAGGTATTTTCTACGTATGATTCGAATAAAGGTGCACCAGTAGCGTCAGAATCAGATAAGATTATGTTTACAACCCACTTCTTGACGAAGTTTATCAACAAAGCGCAGTGTTCAACTTAGAGAACACGACGACGTGAGAAAACTAGGGCGCTTCAACCGGTTAGGTCATATTGCGCCGCCTGTGATATTTTAAGTTGAAATGAGTTGATGGTATGTTTGATGATTTATATTGTTTTTTAAAGTTTAAATAAAAAAGAGAATGATTGTGACGTTAATAATAAAGAAAAATAAAAGTTATTTATTGTAGTGGAAATAAACAACATGGCATTACATGTTTTCATAAAAAGCAGAACAAACAAGTCTAAGGCCATACAAATACAAATAGTATCATACAAAACGTGTCTGCAGCTATGTTACTAGATTTATTTACTTGTCCACCTTTATAAATACAATTTTTTAAATGAACAGGATAGACGTTAAATAAATAAATAAATAAATTGGTGGTTGAATGTCCGGTGATGAATATTTTCACAGCTGTTTTCTTAACTTGCTTTTATTGTTTTTTTTTTTGATTAAGGGCGCTTAAGCTTTAGGTTATAATGTACACCTCTAGCCTAGGGGATATGGCGAGGGAAAGTCCCATGCTGGTCAGAACCAGTTACGGGTAGAGGGAGGAAAGAGGGGAATCTCTCCTCGCGATCGTCGTCGTCTTTGTTATCGTTCGTGTACCTACCCGACGTCGACATGGTCGTCGCAAGGGAAGTGTGAGTGTTTCCCGACGACGACTGCCAGAGCTCGCCTCTAGTTTCAGGGAGTAGTCCTCTAATTGCTAGCTGATGTATGCGAGATTGACTTTACCTTTTCACTCCCCTATTACGATTAACAGAGCCATGCTCAAGTACAATTCTACCCCGGTCCTAAAATGATATCTTCTTTAATCGACGTGAGAAATAAGGGCGTTTTAACCGATAAGTTCATATTCCACCGCCTGTGATTGCTATCAAATTAAATTTGTTTACTCTTTATATGGTGTTTTTAATGATTAGGACTATATTGTTTTTAAAGTTTATAAAGGAAAAGAAAACGATAGAGATGATTTTAGTAGCAAATGAAATATTATTAATTTGAATAAAACAATCAAATGTGTTTAATGTGAATTCAATTTGGGTAAACAAATTATATTTTGAATGATAAATTAAAAACTTTGTCTCCTTTATTATTATCATGCTGTGATAAAAGATCGTGTGATTGGGGAAGATCAAATTTCTTGCGCTAGGCATAATATTTAGTTCTTCCTAGTAATAAAAAATAAACACAACTGTAGAGAGATGAACGTGCTGGACAAAACCAGCCAGAGGCAGGTGCAGGGATATTTATGAAATTCAAACATAATAGTGATACCAACCAAATGGATGAGATAAATTAAATGTAAACAATAAACGGAGGACTATGTGAATTTTGTTTCTAGTTAATGTGGGTAAAGGGCGCGTCAACCGTTAGGTCTTAACGTGCCACACTAGCCTCGTAGAGGATCAACAATCCAATGTTGGCCTGAAACAGCAACGTGTGTTTCTAAGGAGGGGTGGGAGGATTCTCTCGTTGTGGTCGTCATCATCTTTGTCATAGTTCCTGAGACCATGGTCGTCGTCGTCGGTTTATTTGGATTAAGGACGCGTCAACCGTTAGGTCATAATGCACCACTCTAGCCTAAGGGGGGTGGGGAGGAGCCCATGCTGGTCAGAACTAGCCACGGGTAAGAAGAGGAAGGGGGTTTCTCACGTCGCGGTCGTCATCGTCTTTGTCATCGTTCGTTGTGTCATTGTCATTGTCACCAGGGGGTCGTCAAGGGAAGGGGGCAAGGTCCCCGACGACGATTGACAGAGCTCGCCTCTAGTTTGGGGAGTAAGATACTCCCTTTCATACAAGCTGATGTTTTCGAGATGAACTTTATCTCTTTCCTCGCCTGGATTCCCGACGATTGCCAGAGCTCACCTCTAGTTTCAGAGAGTGCTCCGATACTTGGTAGCTGATTAATGCGTGGGGTGATGAAAATCCCATGTTAATAAAATCCAGCCGCAGGTAGGGAGAGGAAAGAGTGGAACTGAATGGCTTATTATTTTGTAAAAGGACGCGTCAACCAAAGTTCATAATGCATTAATCAAGCCTGATGGATAGAGGATGGCAAATCACATGCAACGACGACGTGAGAAACTAGGGCGCTTTAACCGGTTAGGTCATATTGCCTCGCCTGTGAATGAAAGTAAATAAGAAGAGTTAATGCAGGTTTGTTTGATGATTAGACAGTTTTCTAAGTGAATAAATTACAAAATAAAGTGATGATGATGAAAGTAATAGGAAGATAAAAGTTATGTATGTGAATGAAAAAAAAGAAATGAGTATGATGCGAATTACATTTTGTTAAATAGATTACTATGGATGAAAAATTTAGAAAGTTTGTCGCCGTTATCATATGATAGAAGTTCTTCATATGATTGGGAGAGATCAAATTGCGTGCGCAAGGCATCATATTTGGTACATTCTGCCAGCATATGGTGTACGCAGGTCATTTTTTAAAGATTATTTGAATAAAGAGCTTGTCAACCGTTAGAAAGATCTCATGCTGGTCAGAACAAGCCACGGGTAGGTGGAGGTTTGAAGGTGTTCTCACGACATGGTCGTCATCGTCTTTGCAATAATTCGTATCATCACATGGTCGTTGTCGTCGGAGAGGTCGTCAAGGGAGGGGGTGAAGGCCCCGGCGACCACCGCCAGAGCTCGCCTCTAGTTACTATTAGATGATGTTTTTGCGAGATGGACTATTTCTTTGTCCTCGACTTTTATGATAAGCAGAGCCATACTCTCGGCCAAATTCTACCCTACGCCCAGATGCGATGTTTAAATGTGTTTGATGTGAATAAAATATGGTAAAATAAATAATCACTTTGAATTAGGAATTCAGAAAGTTTCTCGATTTTTTCATTTGATATAGAAGTTCTTAACGTGTTTGGGAGAGAACTTTTTGCGTGCGTGTACATTCTGCTAACATTGTGATGTACGATTAAAAAGGTACACAAGGCTTAGTCACGACTGGGAACAACATTTCTCTGGTTAAGAGATATCCGTGAGTTACTCCTGTGTGGCCTTTTCGTACTCAGGACAATATTACCTCCACTTTACGTGAGAGTCGAGAGGAAGGAGGACGAATTTCATTACTCAATGTGGGCTTCACACTATATGCAATTATTTAATTTTGCACCACATCACAAGATGTCTGTCGCAAATCCAACAATCGTTTTTTGTTTAAGTTTCACTAAGTATAATTATTTGAAAAAGGAACACGTCATTAAGTTACAGTGGAATAGTTGTTTCTCTTGTAAAAAACTAACAAAACTCATACATGATTAAAGGATCTAAATCTTGTTTAGATGCAGGTGGTCTACACTCAGAATGAAAAAGGTCGAAAGGGGTCGATTATGGGTCGATAGGGGTAAGTACGGGTTGAAAATTCTACCAAGGGTATAAGTTGGTAGAATGGGGTAAGAAAGGGTAACTAAGGGTCGAAAAATGTTCCTCAGACAGGCGAATTTCCTAAAAAGGTATAATATTGAACCCAAATCAACCAAGAACTACCTATAGGGGTAGATAATGGGAAATACCTCTAACGTGACAAAAATCTTCCCGTGGAGGTATATTTATCGACCTCTAAGTGGAGATATTCGACCGAGAATCGGATAAATACACGCCCTCGAAAGCCTAAATAATAGACCCATGAAAAGTTAAAAACCAGCCAATAGGGTTCGAATTTTGAACTCTCAAAGGTAATTAATGAATTCAAATGGAGATAATATTAAACCAGTAGAGGAATAAAATTATTCTCCAAGGGGTAGAATAATACACCTTTAAGAGTCGATGGATATCACTTTGCGGGTCGAACAAATACGACCTCTGAGAGGTGAAAACTCAACCGTCTCTGGTCGAAATATATACCTCATAGGTTGATTACTAACTAACTGAGGGCATAATAATCACATCTTGAGGTGTATCTGTTCGACTCCTAGGGGAAAAATAATAAACCACTAAGGGTAGATAGATATCACTCTGCGGGTCGAACTAATAACACCTCTGAGAGGGGAAAACTCAACCGTCTCTGGTCGAAATATATACCTCATAGGTTGATTACTAACTAACTGCGGGCATAATAATCACATCTTGAGGTGTATCTGTTCAACTCCTAGGGGAAGAATAATATACCTTTAAGGGTAGATAGATACCATTTTGCGGGCCGAACTAATAACACCTCTGAGATGGGAAAACTCAACCGTCTCTGGTCGAAATATATACCTCAAAGGTTGATTACTAACTAACTGCAGGCATAATAATCATATGGTGAGGTGTATCTGTTCGTCTCCTAGGGGAAGAATAATATACCTTTAAGAGCCGATAAATATCACTTTGCGGGTCGAACAAATACGACCTCTGAGAGGTGAAAACTCAACCGTCTCTGGTCGAAATATATACCTCATAGGTTGATTACTAAATAACTGGGGGCATAATAATCACATCTTGAGGTGTATCTGTTTGTCTCCTAGGAGAAGAATAATATACCTTTAAGGGTAGATAGATACCACTTTGCGGGTCGAACTAATAACACCTCTGAGAGGTGAAAACTCAACCGTCTCTGGTCGAAATATATACCTCATAGGTTGATTACTAACTAACTGCGGGCATAATAATCACATCTTGAGGTGTATCTGTTCGTCTCCTAGGGGAAGAATAATATACCACTAAGGGTAGATAGATATCACTCTGCGGGTCGAAGTAATAACACCTCTGAGATGGGAAAACTCAACCTCCTTTGTAAATCAGTTTTTATAACTGAATAGGATAGACGTTCAATAAATAAATAAAAAATAAATAAACCGTCTCTGGTCGAAATATATACCTCGAAGGTTGATTACTAACTAACTGCAGGCATAATAATCACATCTTTAGGTGTATCACTACAGACGCCCTTCAGTTGTATAGTGTCTTGGTGTATTGGGTTTAATGACTAGGACAGTGTATACTCTTTCTCCAGGTGTCCCAGGTTCGAGCCTCGCTGAGTTCCGAGATTTTAACATTGTGAAATTTATATGTAATATTAATCATTCTACTGGCTATTCAATGATGTATGTCTTTCTTACAGGAACATTCATCATCACTGTTTAATTACTAAAGTAAATAATTGTAAGGTTCCATTAATCCCACTCCAGGAGCAGAAATTTCAACCTGAAGACGAAAGTAGAAATCGTACGGGTCGAAATTTTTGCTTACATCAGGGGTAATAAAATCGACCCTTACAAGACGAAAATAATCTTCTTGGAGGTCTATCGAGATTGGGGTTACTCTACCCCTACGGGTCGATAATAATCTCTTAAAGGGCCTTATTTTAGAACCTATAGGTGACAATAATCCCACTCTAGAGTGGGATTAATCTACCCCTACGAGTCGATAATAATCTCTTGAAGGGACTTATTTTAGAACCTATAGGTAACAATAACCTCACTCTAGAGTGGGATTAATCTACTCCTACGAGTGCATTTATTCGCCTTATAGCGGTCGATTATTATACCCTGTTTTCGAAGGGGTCGAATGGTCGACCCTCTAAAAACAGGGGTCGAACAGGTGATATCCCCATAGGGGTCGAATTTTCTACCTTTTCGGTTGTGAGTGTACATAACAAATATGCCACATAAAAGTGAAAGAATAATCGTTTTAACACATGGTGTTGGCTATGTCAATAGATTAATATTTCTCCAGTGAAGTCGCAATATACCACAAAGGTTTCATGGAATCATAGAATCCAAATAATAGGGTAACGACGACTACGTGAGAAAAGAGAGAGCATCAACCCACGACGACGTGAGAAACTAGGGCACTTCAACCGGTTAGGTCATATTGCTCCGCCTATGATATTGAAAGCTAATGCGATGAGTTTGGTGAGTTTGATGATTATATTGTATTTAAGTTTATAAAAGAAAGTAAAATGATGGAGATGATAGCATTAGCAATAGAACAAGATATTATTTAGATGATGTGTTATTTCATACGCGTTCGTTCCTTAAAGCCGAGTCTGGGAGTATACACATTTGTGGGGTGAGATTGGATACCTACCACCCTCTTATTCGGCGATATTGCGTCATAGTGCAGTCACTTGTCATGGAACTCATCGCTGCAATGTCAGCCTAACAAATTGCGAGGTTAATTCAACTTCTGATACGCATCAACAATATTAGGAACATTCTCAACTTGAGTTATGACTGTGTCAAAGTGTCAAATTTTATACTTATGTTCTTCCCAATCGTGATGGTTCAATTAAAAAATGTTCGGCAGTTGCAGTTTGATTTTTCTTGGTTTATTTGGATGAAGGATGCGTCAACCGTTAGGTCATAATGCACCACTCTAACCTAGGGGGTAGGGGGGAGGAGAAGCCCATGCTATTCAGAACCAGCCACTGGTAAGGGGAGGAATAGGGGTTCTCACGTCGCGTTCATCATTGTCTTCGTCATCGTTCGTGGTGTCATTGTCGTCATCGTCGTTGAGGGGTCGTCAAGGGAAGGGGGAGGTGTTCTCGACGACGATTGCCAGAGCTCGCTTCTATTTTCGGGGAGTAAAATACTACCCTTCATACTTGCTGATGTTTGAGAGGTGGACTTTTTCTCCTGAATCGCCGTTAACGATTAGCAGAGCCATGCTCTAAGCCAATTCTACCCCGGGCCCACACGGGATCAGACATGGGTAGGGGGAGGAAAGGTTCGTGTTGTCATGGTAGTCGTCGTCGTCAGGGATGTCGTCAAGGGAAGGGGGAGGTTTCCCGACGACGATTGCAAGAGCTTGCCTCTATAGTTTCGGAGAGTAATATCCTTCCCTCTAATACTAACTGATGTTTGCGAGGTGGACTTTTTCCCTTCAATCGTCTTGTAAGATTAGCAGAGCCATGCTCTGGGCAATTATTACCCCGGGCCCAGCCTGGCTGGAGAAGAAAGTGGTGGGTTTACTTCGTTGTCGTCATTATTTTTGTCGTTTCGTTGTCGTCGTCGGGGATTTCGTCAAGGAAATGGTGAAGGGGCACCCGACGACGACTGTCAGAACAAGCCTCTAACGTTGATTAGAGAATAGTAAAACGTAGCGAATCACCAAGAGCTAAATGACGTGAGAAACTGTGGCGCTTCAACCGGTTAGGTGTAATATTGTTAATTAATGACAAGAGTTTATGGTGAATTAAGAGATTTTATTGTTTTCTTATTTAAAAAATAAAATAACATGATGGATTTTTTTTAAAGGTTTATTTGGATTAAGGACACGTCAACGGTTAGGTCAAAATGCATCACTCTAGCCTAAGGGGAGGGAGCGGAGGAGGAACCTATGCTGGTCAGAACCAGCCACGGGTAAGGAGAGGAAAGGGGGTTCTCACGTCGCGTCGTCATTGTCTTCGTCATCGTTCGTGGTGTCGTTGTCGTCTTGTCGTCGATGGTTCGTCAAGGGACGGGGGCAAGTTCCCCGACGACGATTGCCAGAGCTCGCCTCTATATTTTTTTTTTGTTGATGATGTTTATTAGGTTTAAGGGCGCGTCAACCGTTAGGTCATATTGCGCCTCCTGTGATAATGTACTTGTCAATTAGTTTGTATATAACTATATATATTCCAAAGGGGAGGAACGTAAGGGGTTGCGTGGGGAGACGCGGGGTAGACATGCTTGTGCTGGTCAGAACCAGCCACTAGCAAAGGGAGGTCATGGGAGTAGGTGGCCGGGGGCTTGGGGCCGGGTCGGGAGCTTGGCCGGGATTGGGTTGGGGGGACCTGTTGCCTGTAACGAAATCAGGCCGTGCTCAGTCAAAGGACAGAGGGAAAGGGAGGGTATGGGGAGTAGGGGTTGGTGGTTCCCCCACGTCGTGGTCGTCTCGACTGTGTCATCGTCCGTGTTGTTATTGTCGTCGTCGTCGCGGAGTTTGTCAAAGGTTTTTTGGGTTTATTTGGATTAAGGACGCGTCAACCGTTAGGTCATAATGCACCACTTTAACCTAGGGGGGGGGCATGCTGGTCAGAATCAGCCACGGATAAGGGAGGAAAGGGGAGTTCTCACGTCGCGGTCGTCATTTTTTTCGTCATCGATCGTGGTGTTATTGTCATCATTGTCGTCGAGGGGTCGCCTAGTGAAGGAGGCAAAGTCCCCGAAAACGATTGCCAAAGCTCGCCTATATTTTCGGGGATTTAAATACTACCTTTCATACTTGCTGATGTTTGCAAGGTGGACTTTTTTTCTTAAATCGCCATTTACGATTAGCAGAGCCATGCTCTGGGCCCAAATTTTACCCCGAGCCCAGACGGGGGTGGGCACAGATGGGGGATGATCTCTTATATCTCAAACTGTATTTGCTAACAAAAAACTTGGTAGAGAAGAGACCCCATAAGCGACGAGGAGAGTTTTGAAAGGCTAGACGTTGATACACATAATAAATCTTCCATTACAACAACGCCGTGAGAAACTGAGGAGCCTTAACCGATCAGGTCATATTGAGCCGCCTGTGATATGTACGTTAATGAAAGGAATTAATAGTAGGTTTGAAAATAATATTCTTTACTTAGTTTATTAAAAAAACAAATGTATCTCACTCTTACTTAGGGGATTTAGGGAGGAGGAGCCCATGGTCAGAACCAGAAACGGGTAAGGGGAGGAAAGTGGTTTTTTACGTCACGATCGTTATCGTCATCGGGGAGGTCGTCAAATGAAGGGAGCAAAGTCCCCGACAACGACTGTGCCAGAGATCGCCTCTAGTTTTGGGGATTAAAATACTCCCTTAAAATATATACTAGATGATCATAAAAGTTAAGTTAAAAATAAAAGTTATGCATGTGAATGCAAATAAATAAATCAAAGATATTAGTTTAAGATGAATTAAATTTTGTTGAATCGATTACTTTGGACGAGAAATTAAGAATGTTTGTCACCGTTTTTTTTGTTTATTTGGATTAAGGACGCGTCAACCGTAAAGTCATAATGCCACCATTCTAGCTAAGGGGGGGGGGGCATGCTGGTCAGAACCAGCCACGGTTAAAGGGAGGAAGGGGGTTTCTCACGTCGCGGTCGTCATCGTCTTTGTCATCGTTCGTTGTGTCATTGTCATCGTCGCCGGGGGTCGTCAAAGGAAGGGGGTAAGGTCCCCGACAACGATTGCCAGAGATCGCCTCTAGTTTGGGGAGTAAAATACTCCCTCATAATATATACAAGATGATGTTTGCGAAATGGTCTTTTCTTCTTTCGTCTTTTTTTATGTTTAGCAGAGCTTTGCTCTCGGCCAAATTCTACCCGGGGCCCAGACTGGGTAACACACATTTTCCGGGCAGTGACAGCATCAGTAGGAATTCTTATATATTTGTTTGGTTTCATTTGGATTAAGGACGCGTCAACCGTTATGTGAAAACGCACCACTGTAGTCTAGGGTATATGGGGAGAAGGTGGGATGCTGTTCAGAACCAGCCACGGGTAAGGGGAGGAAAGTGGTTTTAACGTCGCGATCGTCATTGTCGTCGGGGAGGTCGTCAAATGAAGGGAGCAAAGTCCCGACAACGACTGCCAGAGCTCGCCTCTCGCCTCTAAAGCATATATTTTCAGCGTAGCTTCACAAAAAGCGCCTAGTGTCTTTACTTTAAAAGCTTCAAAGCCGACGTGTGACTTAACAAGTGCGCTGGCAAAGGAACACCATATGTTTTAATTCATTAGGTTTGGCGCGTCACCCGTTAGGTCATAATCCGGCACTCAAGCCTAGATGATATGGTGTGGGGGAGGGGCATGCTGGTCAGAAACAGCCAAGGGTAGAGGGAGGAAAAAGGGCTTCTCACGACGCTGTCATTATCGTGCCATCGTTCGTGGTGTCATTGTCGTCGTCGTTGTCATCAGCTATATCGCTAATGAAAGGGGGAGGTTTCCAGACGTTGACTGCCAAACCTCGAATCTAGTTTCGGGGAGTAATAAACTACCCTCCTTACTAGCTGATGTTTGCAAAATGGACTTTTTCTTTTGAATCGCCTTTTTACGATGAGTATAGAGTTATGCTCTGGGCCAATTATACCACGGGCGCAGACGGGAAAAGATTAAGTCGAGTCAAACGTTTTGTCACAATGTGCAACTCAAGCCTTTCCTAGATTTCTAGATTTTTCAGGTAAGGAAAATCCCATGCTGGTCATAAGGAGCGTCGGAGGAGGAAAGGGCACCTCATGGTCGTCATCGATTTGACATCGATCGTGTTACCATGGTCGTCGTCGTCAGGAGGTCGTCAGGGGAGAGGGAGAGTTGCCGACGACAAACGCCAGAGCTCGTCCTTAGTTTCGTGGAGTTAGAAACTATAGTCGAGGGTTTGCACACGACGACGCGAGAAACTAAGGCGCTTCAACCGGTTAGGTCATATTGCGCCGCCTGTGATATTTCTAGTTAATGATATGTGTTTAGAGAAGGTTTGATGATAGGAATATATTGGTTTCCCCTTTTATGAAAGAAAAGAAAATTATGGAGAAGATTTATTTTTATTTTTTTAATAGTAAAAGGAATGTGTTTGATTTGAATTAAATTTTGTAAAACAAATGATGAATAAGAAATTAAGAAAGTTTGTCATCATTATCATATATATGATAGAAGTTCTTCACATGATTGGCAGAGATCAAATTGCGTGCGCAGTCATCATGTATGGTACATTGATGTTCGGTTAAAGGTATGTAAATCACATGTGTCAAACTCACACCTGAAAACATATTTTCTAAGGTTAATTTATATATATCCTTGGTGAACTAGACGTGTTAGGCGTATTCGTATTCGGGACAGTATCAACACATCCCAATGTTCCTGTTGCAAATCCAACAATTGTTACTTGTATCCACTCTTGCTGAAGATATCTGGAACAGGAACTAGCTTGTATACACGTTGCGAAGCTGGGATGCTTTCTTAATATATCGATAAGCCTGTTTACTTCCCTCTCTTACAGCGTGTCCATTTAAGTTTTAATTTAATAAGTTGAAGAGCGCGTCAACCGTAAGGTCATAATGCGCCACTCTAGCCTAGGGAGTAACGAGTATTGGCCCGTGCTGGTCAGAACCAGCCACAGGAAAGGGGGGAGGATAAAGGGGTACTTACGTCGCGATCGACATCGTGTTTGTCAATTTTTGTACTTCGTGGTGTCACTGTCATCGTCGTCGAGGAGGTCGTCAATGGAATAGGAAAAGAAAAGGGGAAGGTGTCCCCGACGGCGAATGTCAGAGCTCGCCTATAGTTTCTGGGAGTAATATACTACCCTCCTTAGTAGCTGATATTTGCGAGGAGGACTTTTCTCTTGAATCGCCTTATACGATTAGCAGAGCCATGCTCTGGACCGATTCTACCCTGGGCCTAGACGGTAGAAGAAACGAGAGAAGTGCAAACTTGTGACATTCCCACCCCCCTCCTCCGCAAGGGTGTGGTGGTAGAGGGGTATTCTGGAGGGGTGGACGGCGTGGAACAGAAGAACGAGGCAGAGTATGGCCAGTAAGGTTTGAGCGGGAGTTCCGACTGGTCGCGCCCTTCACCCCCAAGCAGGGACTACCTGTTTGTACCGTTTATATTGTGTCTAACAATTAATAAAGCTAATAATTAAAATACCTTACGTGTGACTATTTCTGCATATATTACGGATATAGCGAGAGACAGCACAACTGGCGCCCAACGTTTTAATTACCCGGAATATTGTTTATCGTGTGTTCGACACTTTCGTGTGGTATTAGACTTAATATTGTTTATCGTGTGTTCGTGATTTGTAAATTACTATCGAAATGCCGAGAGGGCGTCCACGCCGTGATCCAAGTGACGAGCCGGAGGTGGCTATTCAAGAACTAATGTCGAAAATGAACACTGTGCTAGGTCGGTTGACTTCATTGGAAGAGTCGAGCCGACGACTGTCGACGTCGGCACAACCACCCGACTCAGGTAGGCCTCCTCGATCTGAGGTAGCGCACGATCGTTCGCAGGCTGTTCCAGTGGCGGCGGTTCCAACTCCAATGCCTTGGATGGTTCCCGTGTTCCCAACATTCGGGGACGACGAAAAAGTTCACCCGATAGAATTTTTAGACGAGTTGGAACAGTTGTTTGCGCAATTCGCAATACCGCAACAACAATGGCTATCAATTGCGCTACGCCATTTGACACGCTCCGCGAAAAATTGGGCGTCGGCGTTCCGACGCTCCTGGCTTACGTGGGACGAGTTTGCGCAAAGTTTTAAAGCCATGTTTTGGTCGAATGATAAGCAGGACTTAGTGGCACAAACAGTTCTCTCTTGATTTTTATGACAGAAGAATTCACGGCACGATGAGCGATTTTTTCTTATCGTGGATGAATAAACTAAAATACGTGTCGACGGACACTATGTCAGATGCCACGTTCGTGCGTCGTTTTTCACATTTATTACCTGCAAATGTGGAAAACACGATATTGGCCGCGAAGGTGAAGACGCCGGACGCGATGATGTTAATCCTGCGGGACTTAGACGACGCAGCGTTGCGACGCCGAGAACGTGATAGTGGGTTGCGTACCGTCACCTATCCGGACCGTGACCGCAGAACTTCGCATCAGGCGCCTCCCTATCGGACGAACGTCAGCCCAGCTGTATCCAGCCCTCCAGGATCCGCGTCGGGGAACTGGCGAGACAACGGCCAGCAGCGTCGCAACGGCGACGCCACCTCTGGACGCAAGGTCAACATGCTGCCGTGCACAGAGTCAGCCATCTACACTGATCCCGCCGAGACCGAGCTTTCAGTCGGTGACCCGGACCTAGACGCCGCCGCACATCTGGAGTCGGGAAACGAGCTGTAACTGGCCAGGTAACTCCGCTGTCACCAGTTACACCAGTCAGGAGTTCGAACCTGGTAAGTGGCATCAATACTATCAAGACAGTCGTGGTCGACGACCACGAGTCGTTGCGTGATCACCTCTTGTCCGAAGACGTCGGAGAGGGCGCAGAGAACGTCTTTAAAACACCGGAAATACCTATAAGTGTGTGTGGTCTAAACATTGATGTTTTAATTGATACAGGTAGCGAGATAACGTGTATATCACAACAGTTTTGGAACACGTTTATCTCCGTACAACCCGATTTGCCACGATTACCATCTCCCACTGTTTCGGTAACAGGAGCGTTTGATGGTAAAAATCAATCAGTAAATGAACAGACTTATCTCCCTGTAATAATTGATCATGTATTGCATGTAATACCAATGTTGATTGTACCTTGTTTATATCGTAAAATGATCATAGGATCCGATTGGCTTCAATGTAAAAATGCTGTGGTAGATTTCCGCAGTCAGGTGTTATGCATTTCTATAGATGAAGGAACGCAGAGGATAGGTTTTACTAGTTCTAACGATGTAATTGAGACCAGATGTTACCGTCCCTTGTCACTTCTTGAGAACCCTAGAATTGAAAAATCGTGTTCATTTATTGGGCAGTTAAAACCTATTGAAAGAAACGATACACAGGTCTTCTCAGAGCGGGTGGACGGGACAGTCAAGTCTTTGCCTGTCACGCAACCACAAAAGGAAGAGATTTCTAGTTTACTGTTGGGGCATGCATCAGTCTTCTCTGACAGGCCTGGGAGGGTCAACAATTATGTTCATGAAATAGAAAAGACAGACACAACTCCGTTTTCTCAGAAGTCCTACCCCATCCCCCACTCTAAACGTAGTGCTGTGGAACAACAAATACAACAAATGCTTGCTTGGGAGATAATAGAACCGCCACCGTCGGCCTATACCAATTCCCTAGTTTTTGTTGTAAAATATAATAATGGAATTACATACCAATACACTGTAGTTCCATTTGGCTTGCAATCTAGCGTGGCTGGCTTGACACGCTGTTTGAATAAAGTATTCACACCAGAAATAAAAGCATGCACCACTGTTTATGTAGATGATCTTATTGTTGCGAATGCGGATATAGAATCGCACATACGTGACATAAAGTTGGTGTTAAATGCATTTACCGAAGTGGCTATGACTATCAACTTCGACAAATGTCAATTCTTACGACCGAGAAAGAAGGACTTGCACTTGTTCACGCGTTACAAAAATTTCGTGTATATTTACTTGGCCGTAAATTCACTGTCTGGACCGACCACAAGAGTACTGTTTTATGCTACTAGGTATCAATGATAGTTGATTATGTACTAATTCCTATTTATCTTGTCTTTTATATGATTATCCATGGGATGGCTCATGTTATCGATTCATACTATTAAATGTATTGTTTCACGGCGATTAACTATTATAATGTATGTAGTTTATATTCAGATTTTGCAGTAATATTATGTTTTCTGAAGTGGTAATTAACGTATCTTTGAATTTCTTATCTTATTCTTATTAAATTAATAAATATCTAAATTCTCATGTTAAGTATAAAATAATCACATTCATGTCAAGTATTGTTAAGCACAATACTATGTTACATTATTCTATACTGTATCTAAAAATCAAAGAAATACATAAATAAATACAAATTAATATGTATGTAGTAACAATATGTTAAAAAATGTAGAAATTGATAGTTCTTACTTTCAAAATATGTAATATCAAAGGGTAATATTAATTATGTAAACTTAACATGTATCTCGAGGTTATGCAACATGTATAATTTCAAGTAGGTTGGCTCACCCAAAGTTGTCAAAAAGATTATTTAAAATATTTTTCTAATGTTGTTCAAATGTTATTTAAAAAGATTCTTTTAAAATTATTTCGAATGTCACTTTAATTTTAGAAAATTTTATTCTTGCCTGTGTTTTATCATCACACCCGGAATAAAATCTGGCGGGAGTATTGTGACATTCCCACCCCCTCCTCCGCAAGGGTGTGGTGGTAGAGGGGTATGCTGGAGGGGTGGACGGCGTGGAACAGAAGAACGAGGCAGAGTATGGCCAGTAAGGTTTGAGCGGGAGTTCCGACTGGTCGCGCCCTTCACCCCCAAGCAGGGACTACCTGTTTGTACCGTTGATATTGTGTCAAACAATTAATAAAGCCAATAATTAAAATACCTTACGTGTGACTATTTCTGCATATATTACGGATATAGCGAGAGACAGCACAAACTGCTGAAAATGTTGTTTTGAAAACGTGGGAGACAATTCCGGTAACATTTTGATGCAAAAAAAGACTAAGAATGGCTTAATTGACAATGTTTTCCTTGTCGTATGCATGTGAGCAACTTTTTTCAGCAATGAATAAATTCATAATGTGATTTATGAAATCAAAGAACTGACACTCTAAGTTCAATGTGCTTCACCCACAAGAAAACTAAATGTTAATATGTACCAAGGATTGAGAACTCATTGTTTATTAAGATTATGGCACGTCAACCATTAGGTCATAATGTGCCACTCTAGCCTAGGGTATATGGGGAGGAACGAGTATAAGCCCGTGCTGGTCAGAACCAGACACGAGAAGGGGAGGAAAGAGGGGTACTCACGTCGCGGTCGACATCGTGTTTGTCAATTTTTGTACTTCGTGGTGTCACTGTCATCGTCGTCGAGGAGGTCGTCAATAGAAAAGGAAAAAAAAGGGGGAATGTGACCCGACGGCGATTGTCTGAGCTCGCCTCTAGTTTCTGGGAGTAATATACTACCCTCCTTACATGCTGATATTTGCGAGGACTTTTTCTCTTGAATCGCCTTATACGATTAGCAGAGCCATGCTCTGGACCGATTCTACCCTGGGCTAGACGGGAGAAGAAACGAGAGAAGTGCAAACTGCTGAAAATGTTGTTTTGAAACGTGGGAGACAATTCCGGTCACATTTTGATGCGTATTATTATGGATTATTTGGATAAAGGACGCGTCAACCGTTAGGTCATAATGCACCACTCTAGCCTAAGGGGGGTGGGGAGGAGGACCCCATGCTGGTCAGAACCAGCCACGGGTAAGGGGAGGAAGGGGGGTTTCTCACGTCGCGGTCGTCATCGTCTTTGTCATCGTTCGTTGTGTCTTTGTCATCGTCGCCGGGGGGTCGTCAAGGGAAGGGGGAATAGTCCCCGATGACGGTTGCCAGAGCTCGCCTCTAGTTTCGGGAAGTAATATACTCCGCTCTTCCTAGCTGATGTTTGCGAGGTGGACTTTTTCTCTTGGTGAAAGATATAGCAAACCAAAAGTTATTTATGTGACTGGAAATAAATAATTTAAAGTTATGTGTATGATGTGAATTAAATTTTGTTAAGAAGATAACTTTGGATATTTGTTTATTTAGATTAAGGACGCGACAAAAATTAGGTCATGATTCAACACTATAGCCTAGGGGATATGGGGCAGGGAAGCCCATATTGGTACTCCGCACTAGCAACGGGTAAGGGGAAGAAGGACATTTCTGACGTCGTGGTCGTCATCGACTTTGTCATCGTTCGTGTTGTCATGGTCGTCGTCGTCATAGGGGAGGTCGTTAAGGTTTTTGGTTTATTTGGATTAAGGACGCGACAACCGTTAGGTCATAATGCACCACTCTAAATTAGGGGGGGGGAGGAGGGACCATGCTGGTCAGAACCAGTTACAAGTTAGGTAATTTTTGGTTTGTTTTTTTGTTTTATTTGGATTGAGGGCGCGTCAACCATAAGGTCATAATGCACCACTCTAACCTAGGGGGGCGAGGAGGGGGCTGGAAAAAGTGCCCATGCTGGTTGAACCAGCCACGGGTAAGGGGAGGAAATGGGGTCTCTCACGTCGCGGTCGTCATCGTCTGCGTCATCTTTCGTGGTGTCATCGTCGTCGAGGGGTCGTAAAGGGAAGGGGTCAAGGTCCCTGACGACGATTGCCATAGCTTGCCTCTAGGTTGGGGGAATATTATAATTTTCTCCACTCTTACTAGCTGATGTTTGCAATGTGGACTTTTTCTCTTGAATCGCCTATTACAATTTAGCATTTTTATTTGATTATTTGGATTAACAACGCATCAACCGTTAAGTCATAATGCACCACTCTAGCGTAAGGGGGGTGGGAAAGAAGGGCCCATGGTTGTCAGAACCAGACACAGGTAAGGCGAGTTTTTTTTTTTTTTTGTTTTATTTGGATTAAGGACGCGTCAACCGTTAGGTCATAATGCACCCCTCTGGCCTAGGGGGGGTGGGGAGGGGGGGCCCATGCTGGTCAGAACCAGCCAGGGGTAAGGGGAGGAAGGGGGGTTTCTCACGTCGCGGTCGTCATCGTCTTTGTCATCGTTAAATAAATAAATAAATAAATTTTATTTAGAGTCTACCCACTCAGTTATATAACTGATTTTCAGTGGGGGACTTTAAATCAAAGCGACCAAGCCAACCCTGCAGGCCCCGACGCAATCGACGAGTGAGCGATAACCAACCAAAGATCGATATTGTAATAGGAAATATAGCAATCAGTGGTATGGACAGTGCGAACACCCGCGAATCAACGCCAGAATCAACAAGGCCGATTCATAACAACTCTGAAATTTATTATGTGCTTCGTTGCTAGGACGGCTCCAAAGTCACCGTTTACAAACTCCTAAGACAAGAACTGATGGACTGAAGTCCAAATCAGAAGTTAAAAAACTCCTGACTTGAACGGGAAAACGAACCCTGGTTTATTTTTGGTTTATTTGGATTAAGGACGCGTCAACCGTTAGGTCATAATGCACCACTCTAGTCTAAGGGGGGTGGGGAGGAGGGGTCCATGCTGTTTAGAACCAGCTACGGGTAACGGGAGGAAAAGGGGTTTCTCACGTCGCTGTCGTCATTGTCTTTCTCACCGTTCGTTGTGTCATTGTCATCGTCGCCGGGGGGTCGTCAAGGGAATGGGGCAAGGTCCCCGACGACGATTGGCCCGATGGCCCGATTCTACCCAGGGCCCAGGGGAGGAAATGGGGTTCTCACGTCGCGGTCGTAATTGTCTTAGTCATCGTTTATGGTGTCATTGTTCGTCATCGTCGTCGAGGGATCGTCAAGGAAGGGGGCAGGGTCCCCGACGACGATTGCCAGAGCTTACTTCTAGATTTGGGGAGTCTTATACTAGCTGATGTTTGTGAGGTGCTCTGCATGCTCATGCTCTGGCCCGATTCTACCCAGGGCCCATAAGGGAGAAGAAACGAGATAAGCGCACATTGAAAAAAAAAATGATGTTTTGAAAACGTGGGAGTCAATTCTAAAGAAAGATGTGAGAAACTAGGGCGCTTCAACCGGTAAGGTCATATTGCGCCGCCTATGAATGAAAGTAAATGAAAGTTTTCTAAGTGTATAAATAACAAAATAAAATGATGATGATGAAAGTAATAGTAAAATTAAAGTCATGTATGTGATTGAAAAGAAAAATAGAAAGAAATGTGTATGATGTTAATTAAATTTTGTTGAATAGATTACTATGGATGAGAAATTTAGAAAGTTTTCGCCGTTATCATATGATAGAAGTTCTTTATATGATTGGGAGAGATCAAATTGCATGCGCAAGGAATCATATTTGGTACATTCTGCCAGCATATTATGCACATGTGTCACATATGGGAATAACCTTTTCTCTGGTTAAGAAATATTCGTTAGTTAGGCGTGTGTGGCCGTCTAGACAATACCAACCTATTCTTTACGTGACAGTCGAGATGTAGGTGGACGAATTTTTTAAGTCAATGTAGGCATCACACTACGCAATTTGTTAATTTGCAACACATCCCAAAATGCTTGTCGCAAATCCAACAATTTTTGTTTGCATCCACTCTTGACATCTGGACCGGGAACTAGATTGACATCAACGCCAAAATACAACAAAAAACGCGGGTCACACAAAAAAGTGAATTTGGAACATTCACACGCAATTTACCCAAACCACGCGCTGTCCTATATGAACGGCAAAACGGTGTGTTAATCTATTACACTTTTGTGTGTGAAATTAACAAATTGTAGTGTGTACATTTTTCGCACTTTAAGGTATGTTATAAAAAAAGACACTCTCAGGCGTGTTCAAATAAAAAACCGAGTGGTTTTTGTGTGTGAAGTTAACACATTGTAGTGTGTACAATTCACACACTTTTAGGTGTGTTTATAAAAAACAACACCTAAGGTGTGTACAAAAAAACACCCTACACAGTGCGGATGCTTTCATGCGGACGGTCCAGCGACCGACCGGACGTGAGAAACTAGGGCGAGTCAACCGTTTGGGTCATATTGCGCCGCCTGTTATATTGAAAGTTGATGAGATGAGTAATGGTGTGTTTGATGATTAGATTTTTTTTCCAAAGTGTATAATTAACAAAATAAAATAATGATGACAATATTAGCAAAACAACAGTTAGGATGTGAATGAAAAAAAATTTAAATAAAGAAAAGTGTGTGATGTGAATTAAATTTTTTTAAAATAGATTACTTTGGAAGAGAATTTTGAAAGTTTGTCGCCGTTATGTCGACCGGATGTCACATTATTTTTTTTTAAGTTTATTTGGAATTTAGGGTGCGTCAATCGTTAGGTCAAAAAAGCGCCACTCTACCTAGGGGATATGGGAAGAGGCTCCCCTGCTGGTCAGAACCAGCGACGGGTAGATGAAGGAAAGGGGGGGGGGGTTCTCACGTCGGATCGTCATCGTCATTGTCATATTCGTGGGTTTCATGTTTTCGGGTCGTCGTCGCGGGGAAGTCATCAAGGAAAGAGGCACGGCCGACGACGACGACCGATAGAGCTCGCTTCTAATTTCAGCTGATGTTTGCGGATGAACTTTTTCTCTTGATTCGCCTTTTACGATTAGCAGAGCCAAGCTCTAGGCCAATTCTTCTCCGAACCATGACTAGCCAAATTTGTAACATATAAACTTACTTTTAAATAACGTAAAAATAACACTTGGTATGTTTTAAATGTTCCTTCCAGTTAAGTTCACGACGTCATACTAGAGAGGAAGCTCAGCTCTGCTCGACATGATAACATCTTTTTTGTTGTTTATTTGGATAAAGGACGCGTCAACCGTTAGGTCATAAGGCACCCCTCTAACCTGGGGGGGGGGGGGGAGGAGGGCCCATGCTGGTCAGAACCCGCCAAGGGGTAAGGGAGGAAGGGGGGTTTCTCACGTAGCGTTAGTCAACGTCTTTGTCATCGTTCGTTGTGTCATTGTCATCGTCGTCGGGGACCTTGTCAAGGAAGGGGGAAGGTCCCCGACGACGATTGCCAGAGCTCGCCATGCCATGCTCTAGGCTAATTTTACCCCGGGCCCAGACAAGGGATGAAACATTTTGTTTATAGCGGCAGCTATAATACTAGTTTTGTGTCCTCGTCTCATCAAAGACAACATGAACGTCAACTGCAAAATATGTGACAGAAGGGGTCGACGACGATCGGAGAAACTAGGGCGCCCCAAACCCGATTAGGTAATATTGCGCCCCCTGTGAAAATGAAAGTGTGAGAGATTAAATAGTGTGTTGATGATTACATTTTTTTTTAAATGTTAATTATAAAAAAATTAAAAAGATGGTGATGATTTAATAAAAAAATAAAGTTATTATTTAAAAATCAAAAAAAAATAAAAAAAGAAAGTGTATGATGTAAATTTAAAGTTTGTTAAATAAATTATTTTAAAGGGAAAAATTTAAAAAAATTTGTCGCGTTACAAAAATAGAAGTTCTTATATGATTGGGAGAGATCAAATTGGGTGAAGAAGGCAACTTTTAAGGTCTTTTCTGAAAAAATTGAGATGGTAAAAGAATCATTACAGTATCTGGAAAAACCTTTTCACCCCTTGTTAAGAGAGATATCCATGAGTTACATGTGTGTGGCCTATAAAATTTCGAGACGCGACTACGCAGCGGCGACGTTAAAAACTAGTGGCATTAACCACTTAAGAAAATTGTTTTTGTAAGTAAAAACGGATATAGGTGCATCAATCGTTAGGTAAAAATCGCCCCTATCCTGGGGGATATTGGTAGGAGGGTCCCAGCGGGGTCAGAACCACCAGGGAGAGGAAAAAGGGGGGTTCTCACGTCGGGGTCTTTATTTTTTTTGTCTATTCTGGTTTCTTGTCGTGTCGTCATCGGGGGAGGTTTTCAAAAAAAAAGAGCGGTCGCAGACACGACCGATAGAGCTCGTTTTGGGTTTTGGGTGAGTTTGCGAGACAACTTTTTCTCTTTGGGTTTATTTGGTTTAAGGACGCGTCAACCGTTAATTCAAAATGCACCACTCTAACTTGGGGGGGAGGGGGGAGGGGCCCCCTGTGGTCAAAACCAGCCACATGAAAGGGGGAGGAAGGGTGGTTTTTAACTTTGGGGTCTCATCGTCTTTGTAATCGTTTTTTGTGCATTGTCATCGTCGCCGGGGGTCGTCAAGGGAAGGGGGCGGGGGCCACGAAAAATATTGCCAGACTCACCTTAGGTTTGGGGATAATATACTACCCTTTTAAAAGTGATGTTGCGGGGTGGATTTTTCTTTTTAAAACCCTTTTTTACGAGTAGCAGAAGCCATCCCGGGGCCAAATTTCTCCCCGGCCCAGACGGGGGAAAAAAATGGGGTGACGTTAGAATCAAACAAATAAAAGTCATTTTTTTAAATCGAAATAAACAACATGCAATACATTTTAAAAAATGCTCCCAAAAACTGGTGGGTCTAAACAAATACAAAAGCATACAAAACGTGTCTGCATCAAAGAAATTTAATTTATTTATTTGTTCCCCTTTAAAAAACGTTTTTTTAACTAGGTTGACGTTTAAAAAAATACATAAAAATAGGGGTTTGAAAGCAGCTTTGATAAATTTTTTCACAGACTATTTTCCCCTTGGTTTTTTTTTTATTTGGATTAAAGGGCGGTAAAACGTTAGGTCATAAGAGTACTCTACCCTAGGGGATAGGGGAAAAAAGCCCATGCTGGTCGAACCAGTCACGGGTAGAGGGAGGAAAGGGGGGAATTCCTCTTCGCGATCGTCTAGTCTTTTTTTATTTCGGTACCCCCCAGTCGCGAGGTCGTCGCAAGAGAAGGTGAGTTTTTTCCTACAAAAACTGCAGAGCCGCCCCCTTTTTTCAGGGAGTATCCTCTAATTTAGCTGATTTATAGAGATTGACTTGACCTTTTCCTTCTTATTTCGAAAAAACAGACCATGCTCAAGGACAATTTACCCCCGTCCGAAAAAAAATCACACTTACAACGACGGAGAAATTTGGCGCTGCAACCCATAAGTTCATATTCTGCCGCCTTGATATTGCTATTTAAAATTTTTTTACTCTTTATATGGTGTGTTTTATGATTAGGACAGTATATTGTTTTAAGTTTGCCTATAAAAGGAAAAAAGGGTAAAAGAGATGATTTAATAGCAATTGAAATAAAATTTATTTTAATAAACAATCAAATGGTTTATTTTTGAATTCAATTAAGAAAAAAAATTATATTTTTTAATAATATATATTTTTTGATTTTTTGGTTAAAGGGCGCGTCAACCCCTTGGTCAAAAGCACCACTCTAACCTAGGGGGGGGGGGGGAGGCCCATGCTGGTCAGATTTAGCACGGGTATGGGAAAAAGGGGGGTTTTTCTTGCGCGGGGCGTCATCGTCTTGTCATTGTTCATTGTGTCATTGTCATCATCGCCGGGGTTTTGTAAGGGGAAGGGGAAAGGTTTCCCCCACGGCGATTGCCCCCCCTTTTTTTTCCCCCCCCCCCCCCCCTTTTTCTCTTTTTCTCAAAATTTTTCCTTTTTGTTGGGAGCCATCTCGGGTTTTTAAAACATTAAAAACTTTTTCCATATTTATTCTTTTCGATAGAAACCTTTTGTTTTTTAAAATTTCCTTGGTACATAAAATTTTTATTTTTTCCGAAAAAAAAATCCCTTCGGGATTGGGAACCTCCAGGCATAAAATAGTTTGAAAATTAAAAAAATAACCCCCAAAGGAGAGATTTTAATTTGACGAACGAAACAAAAGGACAGGAATTTTGTTATTTTAAATTTAAAACCCCCAATTTTGTTTAACCGGGCCAATGGAGAGGGTAAAATTAATTTTTAAACAGAACGGGGTTTTTTTTTGGAAGGGGGGGAATTTTTCGGGGGTTTATTTTGTAAGCCTAACCTGGGCTCGTGCAAATTGCCGGGGGGGGAGGACAAAAACATTTTGGGCCGGACGCATTGTTTTAGGAAGTAAAATTCCCTTTCGCTATTTTTTAAAATTTAGCCTTTTGGGAAAAGAGTAAGAGAGAATATTGTTTAAAATAAAATTGAAAAAATATTTATTTGAATAAAAAAAAAATTGTTTATGGAATTAATTAGGGGGAAAAAAAAAAATTATATTTTGAAAAATGATATTTTTTTTTTGGTTTATTTGGATTAAGGGCGCGTCAACCGTTAGGTCATAATGCACCACTCTAACCTGGGGGGGGTGTAGGAGAGGCCTAGCTGGGCAGAACCAGCCCCGAGTAAGCGGAGGAAGGGGGGTTTTTTAAAATCGTGGTCGTCTCACTTTGTCATGTTCCCGAGCATGGTCGTCGTCGTCGGGAAAATTCGTCCCGGGTGGGGGTAACCCGACGACGATTGCCGGAGGCCCCTTCTGTTTTCAGGAAGTAAAATACTCCCCTTTATAAAGCTGAGCTTTCGAGATGAACTTTATTCTTTCCTCGCCCGGTTCTCGACGATTGCCAAGTCGGCACTAGTTTTTGGGGAGTTCTCCGATTATTGCTAGGGGGATTAATGTAGGGGGATTAAAATTCCATGTTGGTCAAAAGTAGCCCCCGGAGGGAGTGGAAAGGGTGGCATGAATGGCTTATTATTTTGTAAAAGGGCGTGTCAACCGTTAGGTCACAATGCGCCACTCTAGTCTACGGGATATGGGTTTGGTTCATTTGGATAAGGACGCGTCAATTGTTATGTCAAAATGCACCACTGTAACCTAGGGTGGGGGTGAGGGCCCATGATGATCAGAAACCACCCACGGTAAAAGGGGGAGGAAAAGGGGGTCCTCACGTCGCGGTCGTCATTGTCTTGTTTTGTTCGTGGAGACATTGTCGTCATAGTCGTCGAGGGGTAGTCAAGGAATGGGGCATGGTCCCACGACGATTGCCAGAGCTCACCTCTATTTTCGGGAAATAAAATACAAACCTTCATACTAGCAAATGTTTGCGAGGTAAATTTTTCTCTGAAATCGCCTTGTACGAATAGCAAGAGCCAAGCTCACGGCCAATTCTACCCCGGGCCAGGCAGACGGGGGTAAGCAAGATGTAGATACCAGACCCCTTATAACAACGCCGTGAGAAACTAGAGCAGTCAACCCCCTCAGGTTCATGTACCGGCTGTGATATTGTTAGTTAATGATATGAAGTTATGATGTGTTTGATGGTTATTTTTGTTTTCTTAGGTTATAAAAGATTTTTTTAATTTAATATAAGGACGTGTCAACCGTTTGGTCATAATGCGCCACTCTTGCCGAGTGGATATGGTGAGGAGGGGCTCATTCTGGTAATAACAAGCCAGGGGTAAGACGAGGAAAGAGGAGGTCGTCATCGACTTTCTCATCGGTCGTATGTTCAAGGTCGTAGTCGTCATGTCGGATCTCAAGGGACGGGGGAGAGGTTCCGGACGTCGACCGCCAGAGCTCGCCTCTACTTTCGCTGCTTCATGCTATAGCTGATGTTTGCTAGATGGTGTTTGTCTCTTTCTGCGCCATTTACGATTAGCAGAGCTATGGTGATGGGTTAATTCTATCCCGGGCCCAGACGGGGGCGAATAAGTACTAATCTACGACAATCCAGGCACGTCTAGTCACTTATCTGGGCACGTAAATGGAAAAGGCCGTAAGTGCCGCAAAACCAAAATGTTCGGGAAATAAAATTTATATGTATTATTGATAATGCTTATTTAATTCTTCAATATTTTAAAAAAGCATTAAACTGCTATTAAATATTTTGCATAATATTGTTTATCAATTTTAAATTTCTTTAAACGGGATAAAATATGCATGGATCAAGGTGAAAGTCATCTCATCAATAACCTAAAGAATGATGTAAGTACCACCTAGTGTTTTACAAAAAGGGTGAAAGCCCAAAGTTAGCTTTTAAAAACGCTGTAACTGCATAGAACACACAACACTTTAACATGGCGTGACACTTAGATCCTCCCCAGGTTCGGCTCGATGCGTCTTGGTAGGTGGCGCTACCTTTCCACCAACAGTGGACCCAGGTCAGTACACAAAAATCACATACATACATTCCTATGTTATTGGCAATGGCGTTTTATCGTTTCCGCGAAAAAAAAAATCCATTCGAGGCGCTTACAGCCTTTTCCATTACGTGCCTCACTGTCCGATGCAAGGTACTTGTATTGAAATAGAAGGATTCATTCTCTAGAATCTAGACGGAGAGAAAATCGGAAGCGGGCGTGAGAAACTAGGGTGCTTCCCCCGGTTTGCTCATATTGCACGAATGTGATATTGGAAAATTTAAAGAAATGAGTTGATTATGTGTTGATGAAATATTGATTTCTAATTTATATAAAAAAAAGAAAATTATGCTGCAGCATGCATGGGATGACAATACATTTTTCCAAAAATGCGCACTTACGTGGCTTAGTCCAACAAATACAAATAGCATACAACACGTGTCTGCATCTTTAAGCAATTTGAATTATTTATTTGTTCCCTTTGTAAACAGGATTGACGTTGGTCGAAATGCACCACTCTAGCCTAAGGGTTGTTGGGGGAGGTGGAGCCCATGCTGGTCAGAACAGCCACGGGTAGGGGGAGGAAGGGGGATTTCTAACGTCGCAGTCGTCCTCGTCTTTGTTGTCGTTCGTTGTGTCACTGTCATCGTCGCCATGGGGTCGTCAAGGGAAGGGGGCAAAGTCCCCGACGACGATTGCCAGAGCTGGCCTCTAGTTTCGGAGAAGATACTACGCTCTTACTAGCTGATGTTTGCGAGGTGGACTTAAACTCTTGAATCGCCTTTTACGATTAGCAGAGCCATGCTCTGGGCCAATTCTACCCCGGGACCAGACGGGTATAATACATAAATAAATAGGGGGCTGCATGTCTGTGATGAATATTTCACAGATGTTTTCTTCCTTGGTTTTATTGGTTTATTTGGATTAAGGGCGAGTCAAACGTTAGGTCATAATGAGCCACTCTAGCCTAGGGGATATGGGGAAGAATGTCCTATGCTGGTCTGAACCAGTCACGGGTAGAGAGAGGAATGGGGGGAATCTCTCCTCGCGGTCGTCATCGTCTTTGTCATCGTTCGTGTCGACATGATCGTCGACGTCGGGGAGGTAGTGAAGGGAAGTGTGAGTGATTCTTGACGACGATTACCAGAGCTCGCCTCTAGTTTCTGAGAATACTCCTAATTGCTAGCTGATGTATGCGAGATTGACTTAATCTATTTCCTCTCCTATTACGATTAACAGAGCCATGCTCAAGGACAATTCTACCCCGGTCCTTGAAAGAAATCTTGATACAACGACGTGAGAAACTAGGGCGCTGCGACCGATAAGTTCATATTCCGCCGCCTGTGATATTGCTATTTAAATTTGTTTATTCTTTATATGGTGTGTTTTGATGATAATGACTTACTTATATTGTTTTAAAGTTTATAAAGAAAAAGCAAATGAAATATATTTATTTGAATAAAACAATCAAATGAGTTTAAGGCTATTGTACCACCTCGTCCGATAATTTGAAAGTCGAAGAAACATGGTTAAAAAGTTTTCTGAATGAAAGAGGGCCTTACTCAAAACAGAAAAAAAATTAGCGGGACATAACCTCACTTTTGGCCATTATATGTCGTTTTTTGACAATAGTGTAGTCAGCACGGCTAGTGCAAAAAAATAATATTTTATTTTTTATTTGGATAAAGACGCGTCAACTGATAGGTCATAATGCACCACTCTAGCCTAGGGGGGGGGGGGGGGAGGGGCCATGCTTCTCTGAAACCAGCCACGGGTAAGGGAGGAACGGGAAGGTTCTCCCGTCGCGTTAGTCATCGTCTTTGTCATCGTTCGTTGTGCCAGATTCATCATCCCCGGGGGGTCGTCAAGGGAAGGGGGGCAAGGTCCCCGACGACGATTGCCAGAGCTCGCCTCTAGTTTGGGGGAGTAGGATACTTCCGCTCATTCTAGCTGATGTTTGCGAGGTGGACTTTTTCTCTTGAATCGCCTTTTACGATTAGCAGAGCCAATGCTCTGGGCCAATTCTTGTGAATCGGTTTTCTGGTTATTGTTCTTAACACCTTTAGCTACAACTTCAACTATATAGTTAGGTCATAATCATGAGTTCCGTGACCACTTTTCGCAAGGATGGTTTGACGATTGTTTTGACTACTATGGACCATTTAGAAAAAAATAAGCCCCCAGTCCCTCCCAAAAATCCCGGCAATTTTTACTAGAGGCTAAAATCCAATATGCTGCCAGGCACACTCTTGAAAAATTAAATTTTGAACCAGAGCAAGTAGAATCAAGTGCAAAGACATTTTTTTTGTTTAAACTGACCACAAGGATTCTGAATATAATATTAGTTTTGACGCTACGAGGGCCATTTTGAACCAGAAATACAAGATGGCCACCGGCACCATTGTGGAAAATTAAGGTTTGAACCAGTGCATCTAGAATCAAGTACAAATACACTTTTTCTTGTAAATAGACCTCAAGGATCAGAATATGACGTTAATTTTACGTTACGATATCATTTGACTCATAAATCCAAAATGGCCGCCATCCAGTGTAGCAAACGTTTTATGCTTGTACTTAAGCAAGTACCCACACAAGGAATCTCTTGCTGTAAAATACCATGATTTTTACCATGAGATGGTATTGAGACGTTATGGTCCTAAACCTCTTATTATTAATGTGTATTTTTAAGTGTCCTTCAGACACAGGTCTATTTTATAGGTTACTCTTAATCTTGCACTTAGAATTTTTAAGTAATTTTAGTTACATAGTTTCAGAACTGCAGACGAGGCTTGGACAGATTATCTCAGTTTTCAAGTAAACTCAAAAACCCAAAGGTCGCCAAAGGGCAGGCTAGGTCTGGAAGGACTGCTGTCTTTCAAGCCAAGTTTCAGTTCTCACACCGTCTTAAGGGTGTTTTTTTTTATTTAGTTCCTTTCATAACGTGCAGGCTTGATCTGGACTTTGTCTATTTTTTAAAATATAAAAAATATCAAGTGTCGATCCTTCTTCCACGGCGAGCTTTTAAAATGTTAAAATGTTTATTCTATATTTTCCTCCAATTGCCTATAATTTCAATAAAAACAGATACAGATAACTTTTAAGTCAGCTTGCGAGGGGAGCTCAAGACCAAATTTGGGCGTTCCCAAAACACCCCTATAGGATGCTAATTGGTTAATTTTGTGAATGACGTAAATTTTATACAATACTCTGATTGGCTAGTATGCTATGTCTTGGAAGAAGTATGATAGTCTTCGGACGAACGTTGGTCACTACTTCTGGGAGAGTGGTGGTAGTGATATGGACTTCTGGAAGAGTGGTAGGCGGACGAACTTGAATCAGGTTCGCGCGGACTGTGGTGTGGTGTTGTGTACTTGTGTTATGGTGGAACATTTTTGTAGTAACTAGTGGTAGTTGTAATGTCTAAAAATTATCTACAATCTATAATTAAATAAGTGACGTGTGCTAGAGAGAGTGTGAAATTTAATTAAATATACGCAATGAGATAAAAGCGCTGATCAACTCAAATACAATCAAACTTAACTTCAATACGTATTCCGGCTTCAACGAGCAACACTAGAACAATTCCATTAAATTTGTGCTTCCCATCCCATATTCATATTTAAATTCTACGAGAAACTATCATCATGTTCATCACAACCATCAGTACCGGTACATAATTATTATGATGGTCAACTTTAATCATCATATTCCCACCTCACAATAACAAGTCATAAAAATAAATCCGATAGGCCAACACCGCACTCAAGACAAATTCATTCTATAAAATTATCGCAAGCCAATTCGAACCCATAAATTTGACAATCCATCCGATACGATCTTCTGGACATCTGTATGGGCGAGGCCGACCACACACCACCGAACACGTCATCTGGATAACCGACGCCGGAATCCTAGCATCAACCATCTTCATCATCGATCTACATCTACGCTTCCACCCACAACAGGTATCGTTAATTTTGAATTTCTTATATGGCCATATAGGGATTACAGATTTCGGTACCTGCCTTGTTTTTATAACCTGTATGTATTTCATTGTTGAACTAATTGTTTTTCCTGTTTTTTTCTTTGGTTTTAGTAAACTCTCATATAACAATATAAATCTTATTAATCACCTTAGTCCTCTACAACATTCACCTAATTTTAATTAACCTTTATAGTACAACAATAATTTTATTTTAATTCATCAATTTCAATCAACATCATATCGTGTACTCTCCGAGCCGACGTGAGCTAGCCGAGGCAAGGAGAGTAAGTGAAATGTCACAGTATTTTAGTAAATTTTCTATTACAAATGACTCTACAGCGTAAATATAAACTGAATTTATGAAGTCACAAATTTTCTTTCGTTAAAAATTAACGTTATTTTACCACTGTAACGTGGTTATTTAGACCAAAATGTGCCACCGAGAAGTAGTATCAGTCTGACTCGAGGCATCCTGCCATAATATATTCGGAATCAGACGATTCCATGTAATACCTGCTTTTTCTCAGTAAAATATCCACCTTTAGGTTGCTGTCGTCATCATTCTATAGCTCTCTTCAACTGGCCCTAGTGCAGCGCCATGCTGCCGTGGTTGGTTGCGTACAAAGATAGGTATGGAAGATGACTTTCTGACTTCTGGGCGATGCTAACAGCTCGCTTCTTTGATCAGGTCGCCTTCTTTAATACTGACTTCACTCAGTCTATTACAGGCAACCCCTACTCTATGGCTAGGGCATGTGGATAGAATGCTCCATGAACAAGATCAGCAACATGAAGTCTGGCTGGCTCTCCATCCTCCAGAATGAGAAACAGCAGCTGGTCCCGGGTCCGAGCGGCTGATAATGCCATGGCCAAAAAAAAAAACCCAATTAAAAAGTTGAAGCACGTCGAATGCGGTCCGAAAGGGATGAGAGAATTTGAAAATTTGCATGGCTGGATAAAGTCACTGCAGCACGATTTTGACTCCGCCCTTCAACCAACTTCACCACCTATATACGGGAGGGGTGCTACAGTCCGCCTCCCCTCTGATCCCGCGTTGCAGTTTGGGAAAACCTGCCTAGTGCGGGAGAAAAAAAAGTTAAACCCCTCATTACCTGCACGGGGCCATTAAGAAGCGGGAGATGACAGCAACCTTTTGGGAAAGATATTTTATTTAAGAAAGTGGGGTATTGCACAGAATCTCTGGGCCTGAATATGTATGGCAGGTGCCCCCAAATTTGATTGTTTACACCCCTCGGGGGGACATATTTTCTTAAATTTCCCAAACAAAAACAGGCAGTGGTAAATAAAGTTAATTTTCAAGAAAAAAAAAATTTTGACGTCTTAGTTCTTTTTTTTTTAAAGTTTCGGTCGAGGTTTGCGGTGCATTTGTATAGAAAATTTCTGACATACCCTTCATGGTAAAAAAATGGAAATTAGAGCAAAAGATCCTTTTGGGGGGTACTTTCTTAAATACAAGCATAAAAAAGTTTCTACACTGGATGGCGGGCCCTTTTGGGTTTTTGAGTCAAAATGATAAAGTAAAGTCAAATTAAGTCATATCTGAATCCTTTTGGGCTATTTAAAAGAAAAAAATTTATTTGCAATTGATTCAGATGCTCTGGTTCAAAACTTTAAATTTTTCCCCAAAAGGGCCCGGGGGCCATTGTATTTTGGTTCAAAAAGGCGCGTAGCGTCAAACTAAAAATTAGAATCCTTGTGGGCATTTAAAAAAAAAATGCTTGGACTTGATTCACTTGCTAAGGTTCAAAAATTTTAATTTTCAAAAGTGTGCCTGGGAGCCATATGGTTTTTAGCCTCTAGAAAAAATGCCGGGATTTTTGGGAGGGACATGGGGCTTTTTTTTTTAAAAGGGTCTATAGTCAAATCAATCGTCAACCATCCTTGCGAAAAAGTGGTCACGGAAAACTATGATTAGCCTAACTAATAAGGAAAAAAGATTCTGAAATAACAGTGGTATACGATTTTTTCTAAATCGGTAAAATACGATTTTTTTTGAGTTTTGTAGGGTCTGGAAAAAAAAAGGGTACCAATTTTATTTCAAAAAATCATTTGTTTTTATAGTTGAAGTAGTAGAAAAGGGTTTTTAAGAAATTTAACCCGGGAAAACCGATTCACAAAATTAAATTTCGCACTAGCTGTGGGGCTATACACTTTTTTTTTCAAAAAAAAACGAATATAAGACCGATAGTGGGGTTTTATGTCCCGCCCAAAAAAAAAATTTAGCTTTTAAATTTAAAGGTACTCTTTCATTCACCAATTTTCATGGATTTCCCAAAGGGTTTTGCCCCTTACCCTGTTTTAAATAGCCTAATTTGGGTAAACAAATTATTTTTGAGTGATAAATTAAAAACCTTTTTTCCCCTTTTATTTCATACTGTGATAGAAGATTTTTGGGTTTTAGGAAGATCTTTTTTGTGCTAGGAAAAATTTTTAGTTTTCCCTAGTAAAAAAAATAAACAAAATTACAGAGATAAAACTGCTAGACAGAACCAGCCGAAGCAGGTACAAAAATTTTTTATGAAATTCAAACATAATAGTGATACTACCAAATGGATTAGAGTAATTAAATGTAAAAGTAGGTAAAACGGGCTGTGAAAATTTTTTTCCCGTTTTTTTTGGGTTTAAAGGGGGCGTCAAAACCCTTTGGCTTAACGTGCCACACTAGCCTCGTAAGGATCAAAAATCCAATTTGGCCTGAAAAAGCAAGTGTGTTTCTAAGGAGGGGGGGGAGGATTCTCTCGTCGTGGTCGTCATCATCTTTGTCATAGTTCCTGAGACCATGGTCGTCGTCGTCGTCGGAAAGTTCGTCAGGGGTGGGAGGTACACCCGACGACGATTGCCGGTGGTCGCATCTGTTTTCAGGAAGTAAAATACTCCCTTTCAAAAAGCTGATTTTTTAAGTTTTGCCTAAAAGAAAAGAGATAAGAGAGATGATTTAATAGCAATTGAAATAATATTTATTTGAATAAAACAATCAATGTGTTTATTTGTGAATTCAATTAGGGAAAAAAATTTATTTTTTGAATGATATTTTTTTTGTTGTTTATTTAGATTAAGGACGCGTCAACCGTTAGGTCATAATGCACCACTCTAACCTAGGGGGGGAGGTAGGAGAGGCCCATGCTGGTCAGAACCAGCCACGAGTAAGCGGAGGAAGGGGGGGTTTTCTCACGTCGTGGTCGTCATCATCTTTGTCATAGTTCCTGAGACCATGGTCTTCGTCGTAGGAAAGTTCGTCCAGCAGTGGGAGGTACACCCGACGACTATTGCGGAGGTCGCCCTTTCTGTTTTCAGCAAGTAAAAATACTCCCTTTCATGAAGCTGATTTTTTTCGAGACGAACTTTATCTCTTTCCTTGCCTTGTTTCCCGACGATTGCCGGAGCCCCGGCTTTATTTTTCTGAAACAACTTCAATATGCTAGCTGATTAATGTTTTGGGGGATGAAAATTCCATGTTGGTAAAAAGTAGCCTCAGGAAGGGAGAGGAAAGGGTGGTACTTAATGGCTTATTATTTGGGAAAATGCCGCGTCAACCATTAGTTCATAGTGCATGAATCAATTTTTTAAATTGGATTAAGGACGCGTCAACCGTTAGGTCATAATGCACCACTCTAGCCTAAGGGGGGGGGGGGGGGGGGGCCCCTGCTGGTCAGAACCCGCCACGGGGAAAGGGGGGGGAGGGGGTTTCTCACTTCGCGGTCGTCATTGTCTTTGTCATCGTTCGTGGTGTCATTGTCTCTTTCATCGTCGCCGGGGGGTCGTCAAGGGAAGGGGGCAAGGTCCCCCACGATGATGCCAGGCTCGCCCCTATTTTCGGGGAGTAAATACTACCCTTCACACTAGCTGATGTTTGCGAGGTGGACTTTTTCTCTTGAATCGCCTTTTACGATTAGCAGAGCCATGCTCTGGGCCAATTCTACCCCCGGGCCCCGACGGGGTTTTATATGGTGTGTTTGATGATTAGGACAGTATATTGTTTAAGTTAGCCTATAAAGGAAAAGAGATAAGAGAGATGATTTAATAGCAATTTAAATATTATTCATTCAGTTCAGTTTGAGTGCAATAAGTAAAATTACTTTTGCTTGTTATACAGTACCGGGTATATTTTTACCCCTTTAAAAATAGAATGAACATAATTCCAGAGAGATAACGCTTTTTCGCCATTATTTGGCAGAATTGAAAGAGGGGGGGCTTAGCTGTCATTCAGCTGAGTTTCGCAGCAAGGAGCACGAAATACTTGACGAGAGACGGGTTCGGTAACCCAGTTCATTGATTAGTCATCAAGGCCTCTATGGCCCATTGCGTCTTGTTTTATATAAACATTTTGATGAGTGAGGCTATTGTAGTGATAAATCGGATCAGTTGACATAGCTGTGAGGGCGTCAACTAAAACCCCTTATTATGGTGAAAACTGAGGCTTCCGGTGTATTTGAGGAGGCTGTTGGTTCAGGTCTGGGTTGGGGCAGGCTGCGAGCAGCTGGGGCGATTTTAAATTATTAACAACGTCTGCAAAGAATGTTGAGGTTAGTGGAATAACTGGTGGCAGGTTTCTGTGGTCAGTGACTTTTGTAGGCTCGACGAGTGTACTGAGTGCCTTGTGGTTGGGGAGTAGGGGGTTGGATAACCACTTGGGTTTTT